>JANVCC010000010.1:716021-857529 GCA_025345505.1 Todiramphus chloris collaris
GGTGCCAGTGGCTCTGGGTGCCAGCGCACGGGGCCGCCTCAGCTCCAACTTCTCCCCCCAGCACCTGCAAGTCTATCCCTTCATCTGCTCTCCATCCCTTCATCCCCCAGCCTGGATTGACACCAGTGGTTGTCCTGACCCAGGTGCAGGACATTGCAATTGGCCTTGTTGAAGCTCATGAGGTTCACATGGGTTCACTTCTAGAGCCTGTCCAGGTCCCATCTGGGTGGATCCCATCCCTCAGCTGTGTCAACTGCACCACTCAGCTGCTTGTTACCTGCAGACTTTCTGTGGATGCCTCAATTTCACTGTCTGTGTCACTGATGAAGATGTTAAACATCAGTGGTCTCTGTATGGATCCCTGAGGGACACCACTTGTCACTGATCTCTGTCTGGACATCAAACTGTTGACCCCTACTGGTTGTGACCATCCAACCAATTCTTTATCCACCGAACAGTCCACCCATCAAATCTGTATCTCTTTACTTTAGAGAGGGGGCTGTTGTGAGGGACCATGTCAAAGGCCTTGCAGAAGTCCAGACAGATGACATCCATAGCTCTTTCAGTAAGCTTATTTTCTAAATGTTACTTGTGACTTCCTAAATATAACAGATTTCCCGGTGCTCCACGCTGTTCTACACAGGGGTCTTGCATCCACACGTTTAACATTTCAAAAAATACCACATTTTACTCTGTTATTTCATTTCAAACATTAGGAGAAATGTCAGAGAGGAGGGCTCGGCTCACACCGGTATCTTACAGGTGTAATTGCCTTGTCTGTAATGTGCTTATATTCCTTATAATGAAATTATCCTTGGCTTGCACCAGCGTAAAGGGGAGCAGAGTGAGGCCAGAGTTTCCATCAAAGAGAGCTGGAGCAATTTTGCTTGTATCGAGCCAGCACATCTCAGTTGGAATATATCACCTTCCCTCTTCTTACAGAGCTTGGCACCCTGGCGTAGGCTGCTGAAATTGTCCACGGTCAAAGTCTTCTTGCAGTAGACTTACTGCTGGTTTTCTTAGGAGGCTTTATCAGGCTTTACCCATCTGCCTGAATAAGAGCTGAATAGAA
Source organism: Todiramphus chloris collaris (assembly GCA_025345505.1). Lineage (NCBI taxonomy): Eukaryota > Metazoa > Chordata > Aves > Coraciiformes > Alcedinidae > Todiramphus > Todiramphus chloris. The sequence continues at coordinate 717,094 of JANVCC010000010.1, forward strand.
GCGTGCTGAACCATCAGCACTTGTCCCTGTGCTTAGTCAGTCAGCTGGATGAGCTTGCTATTCTTATTTATCATTATATTTGTCTGCGTTAAAGGTGCTTTAGGTTGGGGGTTTTTTTGTGCTTCCTGCCTGACAACAATCAGTGTCTCTTCCCAGCACGTAGCTGCCATCGAGTCTTTCAGTCTCAGCTTGTGAATAAGAAGGAAGCAACCCATGGGGCAGGCCATGCCTGGCTTAATGCTGGGAATCAAGGCAGAGATATGATTCAAATGCCTTCCTATTGTTTTTTGCCTCTTGACATTTCCCAAACTGCACGGTGTATCCCTGCCACAGAAGAAAAACAGTAACTAAGGTTAAGCTAAGTGAGAAAGTACTGCTGCTTTTCCAATGGCAAAACCACGGAACCCGTGGTAGTGCAATCCCTGAAGGAAATCAGAGCAGAAGCATGAGGTGTTTCTCTTCACTATGCAGGTAAAACACTGCGAGAGAAGATGAGCTGCTCTCTTTCTGTGAGCCATTAAAAAGAACGGATTATTGGAGTTTACTTCTTCCCTCCCCTTTATTTCACTTCTCTTTACAAAGGGGATGCTGGGTTTGCAACTGTGCAATCCGTACCAACAGAGAGAGGTGAGACTCATCCAGACCCTTGTTCATCTGGTTGGTGACCCGATTCAGACCTGGCCAGAAACAGGGACAGAGACCCCGTAACCGATCCCATAGAATAATCTTTTCTCAAGGCTTGTTTTGTTAATTGATCTCATTCCCTGGGCAACAGTACGTGGCGAGGTGATAGAGCCACTTTCTAATCCTAGAATTGTCAGGATTGGAAGGGACCTTCAAGATCATCTGGTTCCAACCCCCCTGCCATGGGCAGGGACACCTCCCACTAGAGCAGGTTGCTCAGACCCCCATCCAGCCTGGCCTTAAACACTTCCAAGGATGGGGCTTCCACCACCTCTCTGGGCAACCTGTGCCAGTGTCTCAGCACCCTCATGGGGAAGAAATTCTTCCTACTGTCCAACCTGAATCGCCCTATCTCTAGTTTTAATCCATTCCCTCTGCTCCTATCACTGCCCCGCAGCCTAAAAAGTCCCTCCCCAGCTTTCTTGTAGCCCCCTTCAGATACTGGAAGGCCACAATAAGGTCACCCTGGAGCCTTCTCTTCTCCAGACTGAACAACCCCAACTCTCTTCAGTCTGTCCCCATAGGAGAGGTGCTCCAGACCTCTTGAGCATCCTTGTGGCCTTTCTCTGGACACTTTCCAGCACATCAATAGCCTTCCTGTAACAGGGGCTCCAGAACTGGATGCAGTGCTCCAGGTGGAGTAGAGGGGGAGAATCACCTCCCTCGACCTGCTGGTCACACTTCTCTTGATGCAGCCCAGGACACGATTGGCTTTCTCGGCTGCAAGAGCAACTGATGGCTCATGTTGAGCTTCTCATCCATCAGCACTCCCAAGACCTTAATCTAGAAGCCCCTTAACACAGTTACTGAGTCACGTGAAGCTTGAGCCCCAGAGCCTGCATTCACCTTCCAGGAGTTAGACCACGCTCCATGGTCTCCTCAGCAAAGCACCTCTCTACTTTTGCAGAAGGATTTTGTTAACCAGAGAATTTTCTGGCAGTGATAATACATAGAGCAGGAATGTCTTTTTTTTTAATCATTATTAGATGCACCAAACCTTGGGCTTTGGAAGCCTAAATGTATCTTACCAACGCTAAGAAAAACCCTCCCATTTCATGTCCAGCATCCAGCTGTCCTCAAGTTACCTTCCAAATCCTCAGCCTGTCCCTCCTCATCCCGTTCAGCTGAACAGCTGCAGGCTGCAGGTTGGCTGGTTGAAATTAAAATCTTTAAGCCTGATCTTCATTTGGAACCACAGAAAGCCTGAGGTGTAAAAAAACAACACTCACATCCTGTCTCTCTCGTGCTTAATTATGCTTTTTTTCCCCCCCAGCCCTTCTGTAAGGAGTTCTTAGATTTTATCCATAAGCTCCTCATTTTAAGCCAGCTCCATTACATTCCCCGTGTCTCGCTGACCATCAGTCTCCGTGCAATGACTTCGGGATTTGCTAGGGCATCAACGCTTGCCTTAGGTGATGTATGAGCCAATAACTTCTTACAGCTTGTGGAAAAAGAGGTGTCTGGATAGAAAAGAAAGTCTCAGATTCCTGCTGGCACCGAGAGGGAGGTGAAGCTGCTTGGCTCGTCTATTCCAGCGAGTTCCCAGGGGAGGGAGAGCTAACGGATGCCTCAACCCCAGGAAAAACCCCTGGATCAGAGCTCAGCTCTACCTTATTAAACCACAGACAGCCACGCGTGGCACAAGCTGGAGATAAGACTTCATAAATTCCACTGCTCACAGAAGTGTTTCAAACCACTGACTACAACTTTGGGTATTCTCTGGTTTGTGTAACTAGCAGCTTCAGGCGAAAGAAACAAAAACTTGAGCTCAAGTAAGTGAAACTCCCAGTACCAGCAACGCACTCTTGTGTTTTCCAGAGAAGCAGCGGTGGCATCAATCCTTCCGAAATGAGACATCAGACAGCCCAATTTCAAAGTTTCCCTTACAGAAAATGGGGCATAAGTTTCAGCAGCTGAACGGCCCTTTTGGCCTCACAATCTAATTTACTAGGAAGTGATATAAAAGGAGGATAATACGACAGTTGCTGTACTTCTTATAGCACTTCTGACAAAGGAAAGGTGTCGCTAGCAAACATCATAACTCCCATTTTACAGGAGGAACTGTGACCTAAGGATGTTAAAATCCAGCATGCCACAACAAGCCCCGCTTACTTTACAGTCTCAAAGTTTTGCTGCCAAGAAGGAGAAGAAACTGGAACAATGACCCGACTGCTGGATGAGGGAAAGGCTGTGAATGTGGTCTACCTGGACTTGGGGAAGGCTTTTGACACTGTTCCCCATAGATTTCTCATGGAAAAACTGGCTGCTCATGACCTGGATGAGAATAGGATTTGCTGGATCAAGCACGGGCTGGACAGACAGGTCCAGTGAGTCGTGGCCAATGGCACGAAATCCAGGAGGGCAGGTCACAAGTGGTGTTCCTCAGGGCTCAGTGCTGGGGCCGTTTCTATTTAACATCTTTATTGATGATCTTGATGAGGACATAGAATCTACCATCAGTAAATTTGCAGATGACACCAAGTTAGGCAGGTGTGTTGATCTGCATGAGGATGGGGAGGCTCTCCAGAGAGACTGGGATAGACTGGATCGCTGGGCCACTGCTAATGGTGTGAGTTTCAACAAGGGCAAGTGCCAGGGCTTGCACTTGGGCTGCAGCAACCCCGTGCAAAGCTCCAGGCTTGGGGCAGTGTGGTTGGAGAGCTGTCTGGCGGAGAGGGAGCTGGGGGTTCTAACAGACAGGAGAATGAACAGGAGCCAGCAGTGTGCCCAGGTGGCAAAGAAGGCCAAGGGCATCCTGGCCTGGATCAGAAACAGTGTGACCAGCAGAAGCAGGGAGGGGATTGTCCCCCTGTACTCAGCACTGGTGAGGCCTCACCTCGAGTACTGTGTCCAGTTTGGGGCACCTCAGGACAAGAGAGATCTGGAGGTGCTGGAGCGGGTGCAGAGGAGGCAACGAAGATGGTCAAGGGACTGGAGAAGAGATCAAATGAGGAGCGTTTGAAGGAGCTGGGCCTGTTTAGTTTGAGGAAGAGGAGGCTGAGGGGAGACCTCCTCACTCTCTACAACTCCCTGAAAGGACATTGTAGAGAGGCTGGTGCTGGTCTCCTCTCTCAGGGAATTAGGGACAGAACCAGAGGGAATGGCCTCAAGCTGAAACAAGGTAGGTTTAGACTGGACACTAGGAAAAAATTCTTCATGGAAAGGCTAGTGAAATACTGGGGGGCTGAGTCCCCATCCCTGGATGTGTTTAAGCATGGTTTGGATGTGGTGTTGGGGGAGATGGTGTAGGGGTGAACTTGTAGAGTAGGGCTAATGGTTGGACACGATCATCCCAAGGAGCTTTTCCAACCTGAATGATTCTATGATTCTGTGATCTACGCTCAACCTACAGTTCAAGGCATCTGAAGGACAGCCCTGTTGAAGGACATGACGAGAGTCAGTGGTGGCTCTGAAAGGGGTTTTCACAGGATCCTCTGGAGTGGTAGAAATCTCAGCCTTCCCATTGTTTGACCAGCCCCTTCTTGTCCGGAAGTTTCATGAAGACAAAATATCAGTGAGGGAAAAAAAAGAGTTTCTCTTGTGGAGTTTCTTTAATAAGAAACCCTGGAGGTTTTCTGCATTCTAATACCACACCACCAAACCAGCAGCAGGTTTCAAACATGGGTGACACCACTGGTGAGGTGTTGCCGCTGTGTTTTTTGGCGATGTTTGTTTCACATTCCCTGTGATGGTTCCAGCCAACTCCTTGGGTGTTACCACCCTGACCTCTCTTGCTGTCCTCCCTCTGCCTTGTCCTGGGACAACGTGATGTGCCCAGGCTCAGCACCACAGCTCGGGTGAAGGAGAAGAGTTGACTTTCCCCTCACCCAGAAATATTACGACCCATCATCTCAGAATTATTCCACTTTGGTGGGCAAGATGAACCCTAAAGAAGGGGTCACCGGCCTGACTCTGAGGCTGGACAAATCTATCATCTCTGGATGTACTCATCGAGAAGCCTCAAAGCTCAGACTGGAGATGGATCAACAGTAACCGATCTGCAAGATGGCAGGGATGCTAACACCCAGATATTTGGTATCGTGAAGTGTCTGTAGGTAGTCAAAGAGTGAGGATGCTCAGGGAGCTACAGGCACTGCAGCTTTCTAAGCAGTGTGATAAAGGACGAACTGAAGCGCCAAATCTACGGGTACAGACTTAAATCAACTTTATTGTGCAGCCCTGTTCCGTGGGCACTGCATAAGGCTGAAGATAGATGTCTTTAATTTTTTCTGTTATTGTCAGTAAGAAGGACAACATCAGCAAGACAGATACCTGTAGATGAACCCCACAACTCCACCGCTACTAGCATGGGGTTTGAGACAGACACGTTAGGATGGACCATCACTGAATTTTGTACTGTTTCACCAGCAGGAAGTGCTGGAGCACGTCCATAGAATGGCAAGGAAGCTTTTGGCACCATCTCCCATGGCATCCTCACAGCTAAGCTTAGGAAGCGAAGATTGGGTCATTGGGTGGTGAGATGGATTGGCAACCGACTGAAGGAAAGCGCTCAGAGAGTTGTGGTTAATGGGGCAGAGTCTAGTTGGAGACCTGTGGCTTAGAGGTGTCCCCCCAGGGTCAGTGCTGGGTCCAGCCCTGTTCAATATATTCATCAGTGACCTGGATGAAGGGATAGAGTGTACCCTCAGATAATCTGCTGATGATACAAAACTGGGAGGAGTGGCTGACACCCCAGAGCTGTGCTGCCATCCAGCAAGACCTGGACAGGCTGGAGAGCTGGGTGGGGAGAAATCAGATGATATTCAGTAAGGGCAAGTACAAAGTGCTGCATCTGGGGGAGAACAACCCCACGGGTCAGCCCAGGTTGGGGGCTGACCTGTTGGGAAGCAGCTCTTTGGAAAAGGACCTGTGAGTCCTAGTGGACAACAGGATGAACGTGAGACAACAGTGCATCCTTGAGGCCAAGAAGGCCAATGCTCTCCTGGGATTCATTAGGAAGAGAGTGACCAGCAGGTTGAGGGAGGTTCTCCTCCCCCTCTACTCTGTACTGGTGAGGCCTCACCTGGAGTACTGTGTCCAGTTCTGGGCACCCCGGTTCAAGAAGGACAAAGAACTACTGGAGGCTTCTGGCCCAAGAGGTGCCCCTCAAAAAGTTGAGTATAGTCCTCCTTTCTGTTTTGCTCAACACAGGCACTCATTTCCTTGCCTCTCTCACCTGCCTACATCAACACCTTTTCAGGAAATGATGAGCAGGGTTTGCCAAGCTTGGCTGTGCTGTCTAAAACAAGAGCTGAGGAAATGGAATTGAACACTCCGGCCACCTTACCTGGCAGCACCCTGGTACTATTTTCTTTTAGTGGGCATCCAGTGAAGGCAAAAGTTTGTCCTGGGCTCTGGGCCACTGCAGCAGCTCTACTGATGAGTGCCTGAGCTTGGAATAGTCTAATAAAAGCTCTTAGTCTTTAAAGCAGTGTCCAGAATAGTAGCCAGACTTCATCTGGCAATGAAATAATGAAAAGTGTGTTTACGATAAGAAGTCTTATTGAAAAATGTAACTGGGACACGGCCAGTGCAGGGCCACTAAAATGATGAATGGCCTGGAGCACCGACCATATGAGGAAAGGCTGAGAGAGCTGGGTCTGTGTAGCTTGGACAAGAGGAGGCTGAGGGGGGATCTTATCAATGCTTATAAATATCTATAGGGTGGGTGTCAGGAAGATGGGTCCAGGCTCTTCCCAGTGGTGTCCAGTCACAGAACAAGGGGCAATAAACTGGAAAACAGGAGTTTCAACCTCAACATCAAGAAATACTTCTTCACTGTGAGGGTAACAAAGCACTGGGACAGGCTGCCCAGAGAGGTGGTGGAATCTCCATCTCTGGAGACTTTCAAAAGCTGCCTGGACTTGTTCCTGTGTGATCTGCTCTGGGTGATCCTGCTCTGGCAGCAGGGTTGGACCAGGTGATCTTTCAAGATCCCTTCCAACCCCCACCATTCTGTGATTCTGTGAAACTGAGGAAGTGTCTGGAGCAGAAATCGTGTGAGGAGTGATAGAGGGCCCTGGGCTTGTTCAGCCTGGAGAGGAGGCTGAGGGGAGACCTTCTGGCTCTGACAGCTCCTGACAGGAGGCTGGAGCCAGGTGGGGGTCGGGCTCTGCTCCCAAGGAACAAGTGATGGGACAAGAGGAAATGGCTTCAAGTTGCCCCAGGGCAGGCTTAGGTTGGAGCTGAGGAACAATTGCTTCCCCCCTATCCCTGCAGGGTTGTCCAGGGCTGTCCCAGGCTGCCCAGGGCAGTGGTGGAGTCCCCATGATCCCTGGAGGGGTTTCCAAGCCCCCCATGGAGCTGTGGTGCTGAGGGACATTGGTTAGTGGTGCCCTGGCAGTGCTGGGGGAACAGTTGGACTTGATGATTTTAAAGGTCTCTTCCGACCAGAATAACTCTATGATCTTGCAGTCACCAGAAGGCCTGACAGTGGATTAAGGGCTGTCAGTGGCACACAGCCAGTTCATTGTAATGACCTTACAAATAACTTTTATGATGTTGTAGGAATTTGAGCTGTTAGTGCCCCTGGAAATTTCCTGGAGTTGGTGGTGTAACCAAGTCATTTCTAAACGATGCAGCGGAGATTTTGCAATTCCCATTTCAAGTCTGGTGATGTTGAATGCTCAGCAAGAAAATGAAGTGTAATCTACTGTTCATCTATAAAATGAAATGCAATGCAATAAAATTAATTAAAAGCTCTTATCACCTCTACTTTAAAGATGGCATTGGTGTGACTGGTGTTGGTTTTTAACTTTCCCCTTCAGGAAAGTCAAGCCCTATAATGCAGTATCTTCTTTTTTTTTTTTTTTCCTTCCTATGATCTTTGAGAGTTTGCAGAAGAAAAACATTTCAAGGATTACTCAGCTCCAGGGGTATGGTGAAAAACCAGGTCAGCACAACTAATAGGTGTCTGTCACAAACTAATAGATATCTGTCACAACAAGTGCTGAAGACAACCATTAAGAGCTGAATACCGTTCAGCTGCTTCTTTTGCTGTCTTTCATCACCCCTTCACTACTACCCTCTGTGCCCCATTCTTCTCCAGTTCATCTCCTGCCTTTCCATTCTGTCCTCTCTTCCTTTGTCTGTAAATTTTACTAAGCCCCACCACTGAACACCATCGATACTTTTAAAACTATAATGACAGATCTTAAATGTACAAATCATAACTCCTCTGGCTTTTGTCTTAAATCCTTTTCCTTCTTAAACTCATGTGTCTTGTCTGTTTAAATGACCAACTCATCAGGGCAGAGGCCACGTTCTACCTGTAGCATAGTGGAGATTTATGTGGCATAATTAAGCAGGATTGTAAAATACACCTCACTGAAGGTTGAAACAGAAGCTGTGGAATTTACACTGGCTTTGTTGCTGTTGAAAGGTGAACACCATGATGGCTTTGTCTTAACTTCTTACATAACTTAGCACGAGGGACTTTGTGCAGTGAGCCCTGCAGAAACCTACCACTCAGAAAGACCTGCTGATGGGATAGTCACCCACTCCCATATTAATCTGTTCCAACAGAAGATTTTCCTTCCTACTAAAACTGCATCCCATGTGTGCTCTTTTATTCTGTCTGGCCCGAGCCTTCACCTATTTGATCTGACTATGCCAAAAGACCTGCAGTCCTCTCAACCTTCTCCTGTCCCTGTGTCCACGACTCCTTCGTGCAACTGTGTCACCTGAGCCTGTGTGATGTGAGGAACATTGCAGGCTAAATGAATGGGTAACCCATTACAGGGACTATCTCACTTCCCCAGTATTCAGCAACCTTTTCTGGTGACCTAGATGCTCACAGAAAATGGGGGCTTGTTGCTACAACTGTGTGAAATAAAGACCTGCCTTTGGAGGAACGGGATGCAGGAGGCAAGCTCTATACATCTCATAACCAATGCATGGGACGACACAGGCTATAAAATGCCTCTGAGCTTCATCTACCTGGACATGTGTCGAGAACAAATACTCATGCAAGATTTCCATTCTTCTGAAGTTCCCATTATTACTAGGAAGATAGCCCCCCGGGTCACCATGGGACAGCATTCCGGGGCACAGACTGGCCCCACCACAATCCTGCCCATTGGCCCATGGGGCATTACACAAGCCAACCATCGACCACGGAATCTGGCAGATAATAAGAGCCGGAAAGCGTGGAAGAGCGAACAGCCTTTGCTGTGTGCGTTTCTCACCGAGGTAAAAGGGAAACAGAGAAGATGTAGCACACGCTCGCTCTCATTTTTTTCCAAGGGAAGAAGCAATAAGTGCATAGCCTTGGGTACCGAACATCTTGATCGCTCCATCACAGCCTCGGCGCCCAGACGCAGTCATTACAAGCTCGGTAAATTTTGGAACCTTTGGAAAACCGCTGCTGCCTTTTCAGTAAGAAACCGTTTGTCTGAAGTGGTTTTAGTTCAGTGGGTCCACGAGTTGCCGGGGTGTGATGGCAGAAAAAGCCAAAGGGGTAGATATATTCCTCCACATATTTCTGCTTTCAGTTCTTGCAAAGGCAACGCTCCCCTGCTGCCATGGAGGTAAGCAGGGGTTAGAATGTCTACGAGCGTTTTATACCCAGCACAGCTTGAAATATAAATCAACATGCTGCAAAAAGGAAAATAAAATGCTGAGGTTTATTTTCCTTTCTTTGGCTTCACAGAATCACAGAATGGTTTGGGTTGGAAGGGACCTTAAAGATCATCCAGTTCCAACCCCCCTGCCATGGGCAGGGACACCTCCCACTAGAGCAGGTTGCTCAGAGCTCCATCCAACCTGGGCTTGAACCCTTTCCCTGAGGTTCCAAGCTGCTGCCAGATGCTCAGCTCTCCCTGAGCTGAGAAAGAGGAGTGAATACAGAGTACAGTCTGGGGCCACCTGGGATCACCAGGCTAGCAGCACCATAAATGGGGCAGGAAGGCTGGCACACACCTGAAACCTCTGACAATAGAGGTCCTGCTCTCTCCTCTACAAGGTCTCTGTGGGAGGCTTGAGGAATGATGATGGACCTTGGAGATGCAGCAAAACACTATTCTTCAAAATCCCTGCAGCCTCCATAAATACTTTTTCACCAGTAACTATCCCTTGATACATAAACTTTCATTTTGCAACTCAGAAGCATCTTCACCTCAGCAGAGCTCCTCCCTGCCCTTGTTCTCACCAACAATGAAGCAATTTTCTGTCTCTCGCTTGAAAAAGTCTGATGTTAAGTTACACTTTACCCATGCAATGCACACCTAGGTGAATGTAAGCATTGTCTGCTTACTGCCTGAATCTGTGTCTAAGGAAGAAGTGGCCTCCCATGGTAGCACAAGGTCTAACCTAACCCTCTTGCCTTGAGCAGTGCTTCAAAGCCCCTGCCTCCTGAGAAATACCCAACCCCACACGGTAAGGGCTCAGGAGAGGGAAGGATCTTTTCTTCGGTCCTCGTCTGAAATTATTCTTTGAATTACAAAACCAACCCAAGGAGCCATTTCAGTGCTCAGGGCAGCAGCTTCTCTGGGCTGGGCCACTGTCAGCAGCTGGGGTGACTCACCGTGAGCTAATTCAGAACGTCCAGCCGGGCTGCACACACAGCAGCCGTCGAGCTGTCGGGGTTCGGGAAGGGACTAATGTCATCCGCATTATTAAGGAACAACAAGGAAAGGAGGTGAGCTTTTTTGGTTTTAGAGCAGCTTCCTCATATTTAGATTTTCTATTTTTTGGCAAAAAATAGACTTTTTTTTGAATCTGCAGTGAAATGTGCCAGGTGGACATCTCTGATAGTGAAGATCTCACCTTGCCTCTGTTAATTACTATCACAGAATCATTTTGGTTGGAAGAGACCTTGAAGGTCAGCAAGTCCAACCGTGTCCCCAGCACTGCCAGGGCACCACTGACCCCTGTCCCTCAGCACCACAGCTCCACGGGGGGGCTTGGAAACCCCTCCAGGGATCATGGGGACTCCACCACTGCCCTGGGCAGCCTGGCACAGCCCTGGACAACCCTGCAGGGATAGGGTGGGAGAAATTGTTCCTCAGCTCCAACCTAAACCTGCCCTGGGGCAACTTGAGGCCATTTCCCTTGTCCTAACTGGGAGAGCAGAAAGTCAGTAGCACATACTTTCATCAGGGTTCTGTGTCAAAAGGAGCAAAACAAATTACAAAAAACCCCAACATCTGGCATGTAAAATTCAAGTGTTCCAAATTCATGCAGGTATCAAAGGAAAAGAAAGAAAATTCAGGCTGAGAAGGAGGGACACGGAAAGCCTTGATTAGGAACATGGCACTGGGGGCCTGATGAGGAATGAGAACATTGCCAGGGCACGAGAGAGCTCTGAGTTAAACACCAAGACCCGACTATCAAACTATAGACAGGTGAAATGATAATACACTGAAACCCAAGCATGGAATAATATTCTGCTGGGGATTGTTTTACTGCTCTGCAAGGAGTGAATTTCAGATTGTCTCTGCTTGAAAATCCTTTATGCAAAGAAGACCTTTGGCAGCTCGTTGTCTGCATTTGGCATTACAAACCAACATTAATCCTTGGAGATGGCGAAGTGTTTTTAGGCTACTTCTCCTGCCACATGGAAACAGGCAGGAGGAGGAGACAGGTTTTTGGAATATGTCTCCAAGGCTTGTATGATAATGGAAACATTTATGCTGCAATCAGAAAGTGGCCACGTTGATACGGCTGTGAAAGCTTTAAATAGCTATCTGGGGAGACAGAGAGTGGGGCAGCTTCCACAGTGTGATGCTCAGAGCCAGCTGCAAACCCTGCCTGAGACACAGGAGGAATGCTGGAGTGCTTAGCACAGAGTATTCCTCCAATCACTGCTTGTGGTGATTGGATCTATAGGTTAAAACAAGAGCCTGACAGTTTGGTTTCTTTGAAGGTCTTGACCCAGGTGACTCCAGAAATCACAGAATCACAGAATCATAGAGTGGTTTGGGTTGGAAGGGATGTTAAAGATCATCTCTTTCCAACCCCCCTGCCATGGGCAGGGACATCTCCCACTACAGCAGGTTGCTCAAGGCCCCATCCAACCTGGATTTGTACACATCCAGTGATGGAGCACCCACAACTTCCCTGAGCAACCTGTTCCAGTGTCTCACCACCCTCACAGTGAAGAATTTCCTTCTTATTTCCAATCTAAATCTCCCCTCTTCCAGTTGCAAACCATTATCCCTCATTGTATCACTACAGGTCTTTGGAAAAAGTCCCTCCCCGGTTTTCTTGCAGGCCCCCTTCAGGTACTGGGAGGTCATGACAAAGCTTCCCCGAAGCCTTCTCATCTTCAGGCTGAACAAGCCTAACTCTCTCAGCCTGTCAAATCAGCTGGCAGAAAACAGTGGGGTCCTTAGCTGGAGGTATTTGCCTGGGACTGCACTACAGAGGACAGACCAGTCTGCATGGGGCACTGGACCTGCAGCAAGTGGCCAGCAGTGTGGAAACCATTGCAGAAGAGATGGGCACCCCAAATAATCTGGCTCAGAAAGGTAAGATAATTGTTTGGCTGATTTTTACAAGGAAGAAGGAAGATTGTGATGTGATGGGAAGACTCAACGTGGATTCTGGAAGTGGTCTGTGGATCCTGCCCTGCTGTGTTGAGGGAAGGAGCCAGCAGCTCTCCAGGAGGCCTGATCTTTGATGTTTTAGGAGGTTGGCTTAGCCTTCCTCCCAGCAACTTGCCAAAAGGGTTCCCTGGGGTAAGTGGCCAATCAGCAGAGTGAGATTTCATAGGATAGGTTGAGTCATTTAGGAGCACTTTCAATGCTGCTCAGATGGCTATGGTCTCCTCCCACCTTCCTTCCATGTCCTTCCAGACCATTCCCTGACAGTTGAAGAAATTCCTGTGTTTGCCTCAGTATCAGCACTGGACGCCGAAGCGGGAGACAAGCAGCTGATAACATCTCCCAGAGCATTTGCACAGCACACAGGGCCCAGAGTGACTGGGACAGAAGTCAAGATTATAATGAAATATCAGAACTTGAGATAGTGGACAACCCTACCAGAAGTAAATCCTATGTGTCATCCCTTTCCACAGTGCAGGGTCCTGCTGAAGGGAGATGAAAAAGCTCAGTACCAACACATCACTCATTTCTGCTACAGGAGAAAAGTCTTTTCCTGCTGGGAATAATGAATGGCCTGAGCCAAATCTTGGCCAGATGGTCCCCATCAGCAGTTGTTTATACAAAGACTTCCGAGAGCAGGTCAGTCAAGCCCCCTGACCCTAATATTGTCTGTAGAAAAATAATCAATTTGCAAGGCCAGGAAGACTGACCTGTTAGCCCTGTTTGTTGATCCAAGACATAATGGCTCAATAACTTTAATTATTAAAGCCAGTACAGACAACCATTGATCCTCCCACTTAGTGCCATCTCGCTAGCCTAGATCCCAGGGGTGTAGAGCAAGGGCATTTGCAGGGAAAGAGAGAGAACCAACCCCATCAAATGCCTGATCCACTGGCATCATCTAAATTTTGGACCCCACTATTGACAGTCTGGCTCCTGCCAATCCATCCATGACACCTCCTCAGAGCAATCCAGCGACGGCCTTTCCCTGCAAACCCAAGTCCCTACTTTTCAGCTAACAAGACACCGCAGAGGCCATTTACAGAGTTGACCCAGATCATCTTTTCTCTCCAACAGTTCAAAAAGCAATCGGCGTAAAGGACGTTAATCGAGTTGGCGCCAAGAGGTAATTGAAGACAGTAATTACTCAGTTTTTATAGGGCTGGAAATGTAATGAGGATTTTAAGAAAGTAATAACTGAAGCTTTCTGCAGAGAGATCCCCTGGTGCATACAGTTTAGCTAAAGGCCTATCTTCTTGAAAATACATTTTCTTGTAGTTATTACATCACCGTCTTGCTGGGACATCTCTCCTGAGCTTTTGTAAATGTACCGGGCTTTGCTAAATCTGAATACACTGCCTCACTGCATTCAGAGTTCCTGTGTCAGATTGACACAGATAATGCAGCAATAATGCAGGAAACAGAAAAAGAACCACACATTTCTATGCTTTACCTTCTCCCAGCTCCCGGCTTCCCGCTTCCAACCTGGCAGATTTCTGTCAGTCGCACGATTTTTCTATCTGCTTTGGAAGCCGTGACAAAAAGGTTCGGATTCAATTTCCCAAAGGCTCATTCAGCTCTCACGGCAGCTCCTAGGCTTTCTGGTCAACAGTTGGTGCAAATTTCCCCAGCAGGCTCAAAGAACATTTCATTCTGCTGGTTTAAATGACAACAGCCTGCAACAGAAAGAAAAACTCTGGTGAAACGGCAAATTCATCTTCGCTTAAGCCTGCTGAAATTTGGCAAAAGTTCCCCCTCTATGCAGAGTACCCCCAGTTCATCTGACGTTCCAGATGCTGTTCCAGTCATCCCCTGCTTCCTGGGACAACGTCAGGATCCATGCCACTTCATCTCAAATGAAAGGCTCCTGGATCCCCCTCCTTTCTTGGGTACTGATGCCCTATGGGCTCCGAAGCAAGAACCTACACTTCCCAATGCATTTGTTTTCCTACCCTTACTTAATTTTTGCCTGAATTATCTACTTAGTTCTTTGGGACTGGACTTCTCTCTAGCTTTGAACCTCTACTGCCTGCACCAGTCCATAAGTGGCTTGGATTGACAAGCTGTTCCTCCATGTCTCTGTTGAAAGAGCGGAGAAAGCAATCTGGTTGTCCTCACCACAAACCAGTCTGTAACTTTTTATGGGGCAAAACTCACATTCCACTGATCATCTCCAGTCAAACAGACAGATGGATGTGTTTGAGGGCCATCACAGTGACAAGAATGTACACCCAAGTGAAATGAATGCTTGCTTCTGTCTCTCATGCTCTGTCTCTGTAACATTTTGCCCCCTTGGGTGAGTTCCTTGGAAGTTGAAGGTCCAAAAGCAGGCCATTTCTAAACACAACATAAACCTCAAATTGAAATCTTAAATTTTCAGATTATTTACCCAAACCATAAATCACAGAATCTCATCATGGTAAGGGTTGGAAGGGACCTCTGGAGGTGCTCTGGTGTCCCCCCCTGCTCCATCCAGCAGGGTCACCCAGAGCAGGGGCCCAGCAGCGCAGTGTCCAGCCGGGGTGGGAATCTCTCCAGACAAGGAGACTCCACAGCCTCTCTGGGCAGCCTGGCACAGGCTCCCACACCCTCACACCAAACAACTTTCTCCTCCTGCTCAGATGGAACCTCCTGGCTTCCAGTTGGTGCCCGCTGCCCCTTGTCCTGTGGCTGGGCACCACTGAGCAGAGTCTGGCCCCATCCTCTTGACACCTGCCCTTTAGATATTGGTAAGCATTGAGAAGATGCCCTCTCAGTCTTCTCCAGCTAAACAGCCCCAGGGCTATCAGACTCTGAAATACTTCAGAGGTTCATCAATTCTTAGTTGTGACCAGTCTGGCACATTTGTTGTGTATTTACACAGTGCTTAAGGTTCAGTACGAGCAGGCCCTGGTCCATAACTGTTGTCTCTACTGAAAGTAATAAAAACCATAACTTCTCCTTTAGGTCTTTCAGCTTGATTTCAAATGCAAGAACCGCTGCTGTCAGCTAGAAATACTGAGTGGGTATTTGTATTTTTGTGAGCTCTGTGCAGAAAAGCTTTTCTGAACGTGCTGAGCTCATTTATTATTTCCTTATAAACCTCATCAGCTATAGCACGAGTCTGACCTAAGCTGTCACAGACGGGGTGTGACAAGAGAAGCATTTTCCTTAATGGTGCCTTCAGAAAGTCCAGGCTTGTCCCTGGGGTGACTGCTGGAGAAGGTAAACTCCTGAAGGATACTAGCAGAGGTGTTATGAGCTTGCACAGTGCTCTGCATGGAGGTGGTGACACACGTAGGTGTTACTGTAAGAAGCAGCAGCATTGGCCTTGGCTGAATTATCACAGAATCACAGAATCACTCAGGTTGGAAAAGACCCTTGGGATCATCATGTCCAACCATTAGCCCTACTCTGCAAGTTCACCCCTAGACCACATCCCCCAACACCACATCCAACCGATGTTTAAACACATCCAGGGATGGTGACGCTTATCTACGGCTGACGGGTGTAAGTAGAGGGAGGTGGTGAAAAGATGGTGTGATGTGTGATGCACACACTCTCAAGCTCCTGATTTCTCCCATTCCTGTACTATCTTCTCGTGACAGACATTTTAGAGAAGAGCTGGTGATTGCGTTAATGACAATCCAACACTGATGAACCCTTTACGCTGCATGGACTGTGGCACCCACAAAATTCTACTGCCTGAAGCAAGGGAGCCAAGGGCTGAGAGGAGTGCATCACACCAGCCTCCCAGGGCTGCCATGAGAGATGTCGGTGCCAGCAATTAAGAGTGTTAAAAATAAACACACTGGACAGTGCTCCTTCATCTGATTTCTGAGGATGCAACTGAAAATACCATCTTCACCCATCTTAGAATCCTAGAATGGCTTGAGTTGGAAGGGACCTCAAAGCTCATCTCATTCCAACCCCCCTGCCATGGGCAGGGACAACTCCCACTACACCAGGTTGCTCAGAGCCCCATCCAACCTGGTCTTGAGCACTTCCAGGGATGGAGCATCCACAGCTTCCCTGGGCAACCTGTGCCAGTGTCTCACCAGCCTTGTAGTAAAGAATTCTTCCTATGGTGCAACCTAAATCTCCCCTACTCTAGTTTTAAACCATTGCCCCTTGTTCTATCACCACATGTCCTTGTAAGAAGTCCCTCTCCAGCTTTCCCGTAGGCCTCCTTCACGTACTGGAAGGCAGCATTAAGGTCTCCCATCTTCTCTACTCTTACACAGGATCCAACTCCTCCGTTCCACAACACCACCAGATGTTTTTCTACCACACCTGATAAGATCTGACAGTACCCTGCTTCTTTTACAAAAGTTCTAATATATTTTCAAGCTGCATCTGCACTCAGACATTCCAGGCTGGGAGGAAACATTCCATCATGCCGAGAGGTAGCTGCAAGAGGAAGCCCAAGCCTGACAACATCATTTAGGTTCTGGCTGGTTCTAGCTCTCCTCCAAGTGCAGACAGCTCATTATGAGCAAAGGGCTCCTGTCCTGCAGGGTTTAGTGCCTTTCTGGCTCAGATCTCTGACGAAACTTCATTTCATGACAGATCTGTACCCCATAACTTCTTCCTAAGTAGGAACATTCCCTCCAGAGAGAAAAAATCTTCTGTGCTCTTTCTTGGGATGGGGTCCACCTGGACTACTTCAATCACTCTGCTTCAACTTCTTCCCTGCCACACAGCCAGAAAAGTTCTGTGTTGCTCCAGGTAGAGAAAATTGTGTTTGAATTAATTTCCTGTGGTTCTAGATGCAGAGCCTCCTGGCATTTTCTGCATCACGTAACTCATCGCTGTATCACTTGGTAATTTCATTAAACTCATTAAAATTTGGTGGGGAATTCTAAGACCTTCTATTGGCCCATCCTGGTATATGCTGGAAGCTTCTTCAGGTCCATTAGACAGCTGCCAGTTGCGGATTCAAAGGCCATGACATATGTTTGCTCAACAGGGAATGGCAACAAGGAGAAAGTGAAACTGCATCCTGCGCAAGGTGGCACGACGTTCTATCAATATCAGGTTTTAATGAGATTTGCCAGCTTTCACACTTGACAAAGTGTAAATTTATGCTCAAATGTCAACAAATGTCATTGAAAGACAGTTCTGCATCATGCCTGAATGCAAAAGACATGGAGGGATAGAGCGGGTCATTTCTATCAGCGTGTTGACTCCAAGGGTAACATCAACGTGCATTTGGCATCACTTGCCTAAGCTAAGAACCCCTTTCTGCTCCCCTGTCAGTACTCCTTCCCCACTTCAGAGGGACTTCTTCTACCCTTAGAACAATTTACACATCATATTCATGTCACTCCACTTTTTTATTGAACATGTGATCTTCAGGTGCCTCTACTCCTCTCTCGTGAGACCTCACCTGGAGCACTGCATCCAGTTCTGGAGCCCCTGTTACAGGAAGGCTATGGATGTGCTGGAAAGTGTCCAGAGAAGGGTCATGAGGATGCTCAGAGGGCTGGAGCACCTCTGCTATGGGGACAGACTGAGAGAGTTGGGGTTGTTCAGTCTGGAGAACAGAAGGCTCCGGGGAGACCTTATTGTGCCCTTCCAGTATCTGAAGGGGGCTACAAGAAAGCTGGGGAGGGACTTTTTAGGCTATTGGGCAGTGATAGGAGCAGAGGGAATGGATTAAAACTAGAGAGAGGGCGATTCAGGTCGGACAGTAGGAAGAATTTCTTCCCCATGAGGGTGGTGAGACACTGGCACAGGTTGCCCAGAGAGGTGGTGGAACCCCCATCCTTGGAAGGTTTTAAGGCCAGGCTGGATGGGGCTCTGAGCAACCTGCTCTAGTGGGAGGTGTCCCTGCCCATGGCAGGGGGCTTGTAACAGGGTGATCTTGAAGATCCCTTCCAACCCTGACAATTCTATGATTCTATGATTTAAAACCTGCAAGACATCAGTAAAAGATGTGGGTGCCCAAAAATATAATAGTGTTTCTATCCTAGCTGTGCATTTGGGTGAGATAGAGCTGTCCATCCTGCTGAGTAACACACAGCATCTTTGTATCATCGTACCACGTTGTGCTGATGTCACCTAAACAGAGATCTCCTGGCCTGAACAGCTGAGAATCAGATTGGAAAATATTTCCGGGGCAGCAGAAGCACAAAGCACCATGGTGACTTTCCCCAGCTTGGACCAAAGGGAGCTGGCAGAGCCAGGAAGAGAAGCCAGAATTCATGAGTGCCACGGGACAGCACACAGCAGGGACTATCCTGTTTCCTGATATGTATATAGCAAACATGTACAGCACTGACACCTATGTGTGTTAAAAATGTAAAAATATGGAATCATAGCGTGGTTTGGGTTGGAAGGGACCTTAAAGAACATCTTCCAACCCCCCTGCCATGGGCAGGGACACCTCCCACTAGAGCAGGTTGCTCAGAGCCCCATCCAGCCTGGGCTTAAACACTTCCAAGGATGTAGCAACATCCTTCCTGTAACAGGGGCTCCAGAACTGGATGCAGTGCTCCAGATGAGGTCTCATCAGAGTGGAGTAGAGGGGGAGAATCACCTCCCACGACCGGCTGGCCACGCTGCTCTTGATGCAGCCCAGAATCATTGAATCATTTTGGTTGGAAGAGACCTTTAAGTTCTGCAAGTCCAACCACTCCCCCAGCACTGCCAGGGCACCACTGACCCCTGTCCCTCAGCACCACAGCTCCACAGGGGGCTTGGAAACCCCTCCAGGGATCATGGGGACTCCACCACTGCCCTGGGCAGCCTGGGGCGGCCCTGGTAACCCTCCAGGAATGGGGGGGAAAAAATTGTTCCTCTTGTCCAACCTAAACCTGCCCTGGGGCAACTGGAGGCCAGTTCCTCTTGTCCTGGGGCTTGTTCCTTGGGAGCAGAGCCTGACCCCCCTGGCTCCAGCCTCCTGTCAGGAGCTGTCAGAGCCAGAAGGTCTCCCCTCAGCCTCCTTCTCTCCAGGCTGAACAAGCCCAGGGCCCTCAGCCGCTCCTCACCACCCTTGTGTTCCAGCCCCTTCCCCAGATCTGTTGCCCTTCTTTGAATATGCTGAATTATGCTATGTATTAATATATATGCTATTTATACTCTACATTAATATATCCTATTGCTCCAGCTCCCACAAAAACATGTGGCCTTTTATTTCATCAGGATATTGGACAGAGGCCACTGCCCAATTGATTTGAATGTTTCCAGTATTTCTAATTAATTTGGTCTACAAAGTATTTTCTTCCCCAGTTTAGCTGAGCAGTCTTTCTTTGCCAGTTGTCCCAAATGGAGAGCATTGTACACATTTTATATAATTAGCTAATTTAACCAGCTAATTTAACATTAATAGCAAATCTGTGAGTTGAACGCCAGCAAATGATCTCATTAAGGAGAAAAGAACTAGTGCTTTCTCCCTTCCTTTTTTTTTCTTTTTTCTCCTTTAGTTTTGCACTCTCAGCAAGATGCTCTGGGGAAATCAGGATTTCAGGGAAGCTCAGATGATCAAATAAATAGGGATTTTATTGATGAATTAAAAAGAACGCATCAGAATGTCAAAGAGCTTTTACAGTAAGATGCTGGCCTCATCTGTCCTCTTTAGGAAGGACCCAAGGCTAGAGGATCGCACACAGGCTTTCGGAAATTTATTCTCCTTTGTGCTACGAGAGTCTCGGAGTCTCCTCAAGAGCTGCGCATCCAAAGTTACTCCTCCAGCCCCGAAGCAAGCTGTGAAGGCTGATTATTTGAGAGACAAATTTGAGGACACCAGTATGCCAAGCGTATCAACCATTTCAGCTCGTAGCCTGTTTTGCCAGAGCAAAGGATGGAGAGCAAGAGTTTTGGCGCGTAAGAAAGTGGGGACACTTCTTGGGGAGCTGTGGGATGGGATGATGGGAACTACCTGCATTTTGCTCTCATAATTTGTCACTGAGAAGCCATTTGTTAGAAAATTCAGTGTTACGTGACCCTTTAGAGGCTTTCACATCAGTGTGACTACGGGCACAGGGGTGTAATAATCTACTCAGCCAAACACATCCAATAATACTTCACAAGCAACTGAACAACCTGGTGTGTTTAAAGATGTCCTTGCCTGCTGCAAGGGGTTGGACTACATGACTATTCAATATCCCAACCCAAACCATTCTGTGATTCCATGACTCGACAATTACTTCAGACACTGGGATGGCATCCAGAGGTCCCTTCCAAACTCAAACCATTCTGTGATTCTTTGGGTTTTGCCAGTGCGTGTTTTTAAAATGAAGGCAATACAAGGGATAAGTATGATTATGTAGCTTAAACATCATGATCAGAGACTCACACAATCATATGGTTTGTGTTGAAAGGGACCTTCAAGATCATCTGGTTCCAACACCCCTGCCATGGGCAGGGACACCTCCCACTAGAGCAGGTTGCTCAGAGCCCCATCCAGCCTGGCCTTAAACACTTCCAAGGATGGGGCTTCCACCACCTCTCTGGGAAACCTGTGCCAGTGTCTCACCACCCTCATGGGGAAGAAATTCTTCCTACTGTCCAACCTGAATCGACCTCTCTCTAGTTCTCTCTCTAGTTTTAATCCATTCCCTCTGCTCCTATGACTGCCCAACGGCCTAAAAAGTCCCTGCCCAGCTTTCCTGTGGGACCCCTTCATGTACTGGAAGGCCACAGGAAGGTCTCCCCAGAGCCTTCTCTTCTCCAGACTGAACAACCCCAACTCTCTCAGTCTGTCCTCATAATACTCAAGTAGACCAGCCATGGACTGTAAACATTCTGTCCTATTTCTAGCTGCAAGCTCTGTACCTGAACTGTGTCTGGATGGACATACTGCTGATGTGTTGGTATGAAGATGTGTTTCTTCTAGGGGACTAAGGCACTCCTGAAAGTGCCTCTGGTGAGAAAAGATGAAAAAAGGTCTAGGGATCTCAGGAGATGTATAAATGGAAGGTGTTCCCCAGGGCTCAGTACTGGGGCCTGTTCTATTGAAACTCTTTATCAATGATCTGGGTGAGGGGATGGAGGGCACGCTGAGCAAGTTTACAGATGACACCAAGTTGGGTGGGAATGTTGATCTGCTGGAGAGTCAGGAGGCTCTACAGAGGGGTGTGTCCAGGCTGGAGCAATGGGCCGAGGCCAATAGGCTGAGAGTCAACAAGGGCAAGGGCCAGGTCCAGCCCTTGGGTCCCACCAACCCCTGCAGCGCTCCAGGCTGGGGCAGAGCGGCTGGAAAGTGCCCGGCGGGAAAGGCCCTGGGGGGGTTGGTGGACAGGCGGCTGGAGATGAGCCAGAGAGTGCCCAGGGGGACAAGGAGCCACCAGCATCCTGGCTGTGTCAGCACTGGGGTGGCCAGCAGGAGCAGGGCAGGGATCGTCCCCCTGCACTGGGCACTGGGGAGGCCGCCCCTGGAATCCTGGGGTCAGGTTTGGGCCCCTCACTCATTCCCAGCAGGACCTTGAGGGGCTGGAGCGTGGCCAGAGAAGGGCAGCGGAGCTGGGGAAGGGGCTGGAGCACAAGGGTGGTGAGGAGCAGCTGAGGGCCCTGGGCTTGTTCAGCCTGGAGAGAAGGAGGCTGAGGGGAGACCTTCTGGCTCTGACAGCTCCTGACAGGAGGCTGGAGCCAGGGGGAGTCAGGCTCTGCTCCCAAGGAACAAGGGACAGGACAAGAGGAACTGGCCTCAAGCTGTGCCAGGGGAGGTTTAGGCTGGAGCTGAGGAACAATTTCTTCCCCCCCATCCCTGGAGGGTTGTCCAGGGCTGCCCCAGGCTGCCCAGGGCAGTGGTGGAGTCCCCATGATCCCTGGAGGGGTTTCCAAGCCGTGGAGAGGCACAGAAAACCCAGGGCACAATGGACCAGGCAGCCTCATCTCTGTGCCAGATAAAATCATGGAGCAGATCCTCCTGATACCCGTACTAAGCACATGATAAATAACAAGTTGATCAGTGACTGCCAACATGGCTTCACTAAGGGCAAATCATGCCTGACTAATTTGTTGGCCTTCTACAACAGAGTTACATCTCTGGTTGATAAGGGAAGAGCAACTGACGTCATCTACCTGGATTTGTGCAAGGCAATTGACGTTTCACATGACAGCCTCATCTCTAAGATAGGTAGACATGGACTTGATGACATGGACCACTCAGTGGATAAGGAACTGGCTCGAAGGTCTTGCTCAAATTGTTCTGATCAACAGCTTGATATCCAGGGGGAGACCTGTGACAAGTGGAGTTCCTCAGGGGTCTGTTCTGTGTCCAGTGCTGTTCAACATCTTTGACAGCAACACGGACAATGGCATCAAGAGCACTCTCAGCAGGTTTGTTGATATTAAACTGTGTGGTGCAGTGGACTCACTTAAGGGAACAGATGCCATCCAGAGGGACCTTGACAAGCTTGAGAAATGGGCCAGTGCAAACTGCACGAGGTTCAACAAGTCAAAGTGCAAGGTCCTGCATCTGGGCTGAACCAATTCCAGGCACAATTACAAACTGGGTACAGAGTTGGTTGAGAGTAGCCCTGAAGAGAAGGACTTGGGGGTGTTGATTGAGAAGAAGCTCAACATAAGCCGGCAGCGTTCTCATTCGTCTCAGAAGGCCAGCCGTGTCCTAGGATGCATCAAGAGGAGTGTGGCCAGCAGATCAAGAAAGGAGATTCTCCCCCTTGACTCTGTCTCTTGTGAGACCCCATCTCCAATATCACATCCAGTTCTGGTGTCCCCACCATAAGAGGGACATAGATCTGTTGGAAAGAGTCCAGAGGATGCCACAAAGATCATTCAGGGACTGGAGCACCTCTGCTATGAGGACAGGCTGAGGGAGCTGGGATTGTGCAGCCTGGAGCAGACTCAGGGGGGACCTTCTAACTGCCTTGCAATACCTGAAGGGAATGTACGGGAAGGCTGGAGAGGGACTCCACAAGAGTGTCCAGTGACAGGACGAGGGGAAATGGTTTTAAACTGAAGGAAAATAGATTTAGACTAGATCTTTAGAAGAAGTTTGTCAGTATGAGGGTGGTGAGACTCTGGAATAGATTGCCCAGAGGGGTTGTGGATTCCCCTCCTTGGAGGTGTTGAAGGCCAGGTTGGATAAGGCCTTGAGCAACCTGGTCTAGTTGAGAGGAGTCCCTGTCCATGGCAGGGAGGTTGGATTAAATGATCTCTGAGGTTCCTTCCAGACTAAGCCATTCTATGAGATGTGGTGCTGAGGAACATGGTTTAGTGGTGTTGGGCAGTGCTAAGTAAATGGTTGGACTTGAGGATCTTAAAGGTCTCTTCCAACCAAAACAATTCAGTGATTCTAAGGTTGGAAGGAGCAGGCCGCTCTCTATCTCTCTCCATGGCAGGGTTAACGAGGCATCGTCAGCAGTCTCGCGCCAACGGCTTCTCCGCAAGCAGTGACACCTGGTAGACATCACGCTTCGCTTCTCTCAGAAGCTGACCCCCCTCGCACCCCATCGCCGCGGCTGGAGATTCCTCTCTTGGTTGGAATATCCTCGCGTGACTCGGAAGCTGAATGAATCCTCCCTTCGGCCTGTGTGTGCATGAATAATAGATTTTTCTGTGCTAAGACTATCAAAGGCTCCTGGCAGGCTGCTCGGCTCCCTTGGGCAAATACCCTAGAAAGGAGCTGCAGCACCAGAGCAGATCTGCATGTTTGATGCATTGCTGTGTCACGCTTTCAAAGGAGGCAAGCTGCCGGCTCTTAGTTCATCGCGCGCCCGCCCAAGCCCGGGAGCCGGCCTGCGGAGCAGGAGGAAGGGTGGATTTTTTCTTTTTTCCAAGCCACGGGGAAATTTTTCTCTCTCCAGAGTGCAATTTATATCTTGATTTCTCTAAAAGTTTGGGGGTTTTAGGCTGAGGGGTGTGGGGGGATTGTTGAAGAAGCGTGGGTAAGAGGAAAGAGGCAAGGCAGGCAGCTGCTGGAATCACTTTCACACTGGAAAATCAGCGATGCTGTAGGCAAATGCTGTGCCTCAGTGGAGCAGAGACAATTTCAGGTAATTAATGTTCTTCCTTTACCAGCGCTGGGAAAATCACGGGCTTTAGAGGGAGATTTATACAACTTTCTGTCAAAGCTCCAAGCGGCTGCAAAAAGGGGGATGATTCATAAGGGAAAGTTCAGAGTCTGCACACAGGAGCTAAGCCCCCGGTCAAGGATGCTGAGATGCAGCTGATGAGGTTTAAGTCGTTTTCTTCCCTAGGTTGTGAGTTGTTCCAGCCATTTTTCTTACTCTGACTCAGCCATCCTCCAAACAAACCTGTGCTTGGCAAACAGACGCGGTAAATCCCTCACATACCCAAAGAGTGGGGAAGCGAACCCTGCTTTTCCGCTCCAAAACCACATACCTCCCTTCCCCATAGATTTTTTTGTCCTCTCTATGGACAGCTTGATCGGCCAAGAAAGTTTCATCGTGGAGGTCAGGAAGTAAGACCTGCCAGAGGTCAAGCTGAGATAGGTCCACACGCAGAAATGAAACCAAATACTAAAAAGCCCCTAGGAAGTGGATTTACTGTAGCATAAGGGTGAGGATTTAGATTGAAGATCATGGAATCATAGAACAGTTTGGGTTGGAAGGGACCTTAAAAATCATCTAGTTCCAATCCCCTGCCACAGGCAGTGACACCTTCCACAAGATCAGGTCACTCAAAGCCTCATCCAACCTAGCCTTGAACACTTCCAGCGAGGGGACATTCACAACTTCTCTGAGCAGTGTCTCAGTTCCAGTGTCTCACCAACACCACAGAAAAGAATTTCTTTCTTTGATCTAATCTAAATCTGTTCCAGTTTAAATCTGTTACCCCTTATCCCATCACCACACAGCCTGACGATGAGTCCCTCCCCATCTTTCCTGTAGAGCGACAAGATTTCCCTACTTGCTCCAAACACACAGGGTAAGGAGATAGTTTAATTAAAACAATTTGTCTAAGAAAAAGGATTTTGATCACAAAATCCCCTTTCAGCCAGCCTGTCCCCAGGATACAGGACTTGCTCCACCTCACCTGCCACCACAACTCACTCCGAGTATTTTCATCTACTTTGATTTCAGAACAAGCTACCCAGTCTCTCTCCCAGGCACACAACTGACAATGTCCTGCGATGATTTGTGTCTGTTCAACTACTTGATAAACAGGTCCTTGCAGCTTTGCTCTTGTCCTTTGTGCTGTCTCTCCATCCAAAGTCCTTGATCTTGCAAAATCCCTGGTCCTACAAAGGACACTCCAGAGGCATCCTGCTAGGAGTGCAGAAAAAGGCAGAAAAAGCTGACATTGTGGTTTCTACAACTTCCCAGTTTCTAATATAAAGAATTTAATTCCTGCCCTCTACCTCCCGATGTGTTGTCCATCCTATGTCTGATCGCATGGGATTAAGAGTGAGAAGAACTTTTAGGCCCTTTGAAGATGAAACGTGCATGGATATTTTAAGCACACTTATTAGCATCTCTGTGTTTTAAGTACACTATTAGCATATCCACATGCACTTGACTTTGAACATACAAGTTGTTCAGCTCTGTTGTTACCTGACAAAATAACTAAGAAGATTTTGGCAACAGCATCCCAGGAGACCATTACTGTCTATTTGCCTAGGAGAAGTCCTGGGTCTTCTTTCCAAACTCCGCAAACAATGGTGTGTCTGCCACAAAAAGCCTTCAACCCGAGACAGATAAAAAGAGAGAGGACATGGTGTGTAGTAAAACCCACTAATGAAATGCTTAGGGCCAAAACATACCACGTTTAAGAAAAGATTTCCTCTAATCCCTCTCTTTCTGCTCCTTATTTTTTTTGTGTGTGTTAAATCAGTATTATTAGACCTCTCAGCTTCCCTGTCCCCATCAAAATCACGTTTCCCTCCGGTCAAAGCTCCATACAGTTGCTTCTGGAAATGGTCTCGGGGCTCATGGTCACAGTCCACTGTGCACTAAGCTGACACTGATCAGTACTGAAGAGGGTTTCTAGGTGCTAAGTGCTTCCAGAAGCTCCTGCTGCACAGGGCAGTCCTTCTGGCATTGTCTCAAGAGAGAAGAGTTTCCTTCCGAGAGATACAGGATAGTAAAAGTGTAAGATTGATGGAGACAAGGATGATGTAAAATGTCCAGGATAGGATTTGGATTTAGGACTCTCGATTTTTGCTTTGCAGAACATCCTCAAAAGGTGAATGAGGAAAGGCAGGAGGGAAAAGTGAGCCTATGAGAGTGGAGATGGAAAAAGCTTTTCGTGAGGAAGAGGAGGCTGAGGGGAGACCTCATCACTCTCTACAACTACCTGACAGGACATTGTAGAGAGGCTGGTGCTGGGCTCTTCTCTCAGGCAAGTGTGGACAGAACCAGAGGGAATGGCCTCAAGCTGAACAAGGTAGGTTTAGACTGGACACTAGGAAAATGAAGAATTCTTCACAGAAAGAGTGGTGAGATATTGGAATGGGCTGCCCAGGGAGAGGGTTGAGTCCCCATCCCTGGATGTGTTTAAACATCGTGTGGATGTGGTATTGGGGGACATGGTCTAGGGGTGAACTTGTAGAGTAGGGTTAATAGTTGGACACGATGGTCCCAAGGGGCTTTTCCAACCTGAGTGATTCTGTGATTCTGTGTCTATTTGTGCACATCAGTTGTCCTTGACAAAAATACTGGGTGTTGGATGACTGTCTCCAGAGTTTGATCTGAAACCAGAAACAACCCTTTTGTGGATTTTTATACTGGGGTGAGAGAGCAGCTAAGGAAGAGGTAAAGGAACCCTGTACCTGTTCTAGGACTAAGCTGACAGTGCCCGTGGTTGTGACAGACATACCTTCCACTTTTTACAGATGCAAAGTTTACAACTGACTGCCAAAACAGCTCTGTGCTTGTCCTTAGCAAAACGAGAAAAGGCAAATACTGACTTTTGTATCTCATATGATAGCATGAGCTGGAAGACCTGTGAAGGTGCCTCTTGATATTCATAGGTTACTTCCTCTATTATTAAAAGGATCACTATTTGGTTTGTGAGAAACCTCTTCCTCCAGACTACAGCTCCACTTCTAACTTGTCTGACCTTTGTATCTGCAGCTTGATGAGTTAGATCAGTGTCACAGCCCATGGAGTTGCGAGGTTCCTTTGACAGAAGCACAGAGACAATGTCAGTTCTGGTTTTCATGCTTGAAGATCTCACCGCTCTCCTAAGATGCAATTTGCACTCCCTTCACTTGTGACACCTCAGACAGCAAATTGGGGGAGGGGGGGTGGGGGGGGGGTGGGAATCTGGATTTGATTCTCCAAGGGGCACAAGAGACTGTTCCGTAGGGGCTGCAATCCTTTGGGTGGCAGAAGGATGAACCAAAAGACCAGGCAGAGTCTTTTTTTTTCCCCTCTGCCACCTGAGATTTCCAAAGCCACTGCTGGGGGCAGCTATCAAACCCCAAACAAATCCCAAGCGCCCTCCAAACACGAGGCTAATTTAATTTAAAATTGATTTGTGCTCTCGGTACAAGGCGCTTGATTTTGAACCATTCAGCAGCAGCAGCAAAATAAAAAAGAGCATCTACCACTGATTAACATGTGAGTCATGGATTGCTGGGGTACGTTATGCCAGCTGAACTGGGCTATTCAACTGGCACAGCAACTCCTCTCCAATATTAAACTTCTCCGGTGTCATTTACCACTCCTTCAGTCATTTGTGCGTATGTTCAGCACACGGTCCCAGAGCTTGCCTGATGATTTTGCCATATATAAAAGGCAGACTGACTTTTCATCAATACGATGTGCGTTGTTATTTGACAAGAACAATGTGCTCAAAGAACAGCCTCACAATAGCTTCTATCAATCAAGCACTCCGTGGAAAATCAAAAATGACAATGAAGCCGACAGCATTAAATAACCCACGGTGCTGGAAATTAATCAGGAATCTGGTGGGCTTGAAAAAACAAATGTGTTTTTAATAAATTGGATTTGAGTATCACTTACAAGCCCCGGATTACCAGCCGAACGGAGACTGGGTTTGATTTGCACGGATAAGCTGCAGGAGAGCTTTGCCCATGTATGGATTCAAGCCACTGATGTCACCATCATCCTGCTGGGCTTGGTGACATTAAAGCAATGTGGGTGGACGTAGTTCTTTTTTGCGCATACAGAAGACATGCTTAGAAAATAACAAAGCCGAGCCTCTGATCCTGCTCCCAATGATCCCCAAACAATCAAAGGGTTAATAATAACCTCTGAAAAGAAAATACCTCCCAACACGCAACAGTTCACCCCTTGAGGGAAAGATGAAAGAGAATGAAGAGTGTATGACATAAATTAGCAGTGTCACTGGCTGGCTGAGCGGAAGAAGCTTGGGTGTGACATGAAAAGGGAGGGATAAGACGTTGCCAGAAATAACACCAAAGGTAAATGACTCCAGTATGTTTAAGTGCTCTCTATACAGATACTATTAACTCGCTCCTCTGAGCAAGTGGAGGATGAGTAACCTGCATTTCCACAGCTTTTCCTTCTTGCTTCAAAATCCCCAGTGCCCAAAATGAGAAAAAAAAATGGTCATCCCATTATTTTTTCAGCGGGTTTGCTATCTTCCTGCAGCAGACCCTCTCACCCCTTTCCTCCATCCCTTCATTCCCATAAAAACAGAGTATTTCAGAGATTCCTACCAGGCTAAGGACTGAACCCCCACTCACCATATTCTTGCTTAAATAAAAAAAAAAAAGACATCAGGAAAAAACTGAATACCAGTTCCTGGGATTTGGCTTTTGAAACCAGCACCCGAGAGAGGAATTTCAGCTACTAAGGACTTGAGTTTGACCTACACAAAACGCAGGAAGTTAGTCTGGTATTTGGATAAGACTTAAGCTTTTCATCTATTCCACTGAGTGATGTGTTCTCTTAAGTGACCTCAAATGTAGATGACAACTGTACCTCAGAATTATAATCTATTTAATGATGACAGAAAGCTGCAAAAAAAACCAACATGTCCATGCAGAGCAGAGTGACATTTCCTGTTGTTTCCCATCCCATGAGAGCAGGGGCACAAAACTGCGAGGTGAAAAACTCAAAGTTGAGGTAAAAAAAGGTATTTTATCAAAGATTTCTTAATGAATCTGCAAATCTCGCTGACACAAGATAGTACTGAGGCTTTGAATCCCGCATCCTTTGAAGGATTCAAAGCAAAAGTGTGTGAGCTATTTTGTCAAATTAAAATAGACAGTTGCAATGAATGCACCAAAAGAGCTCAGAGAAGACAATGTATCTTCAAGCCTCAAGGCAGAAATCACAACCTGACTCTCAGAGGATGAGAACAAACTCCTCCCAAGACACGACAGGTCTAAGCTGAGTCACCTGGGAGTCAAGTGGCACTGTCCACCCTCAAAGACAGCATCAGGAATTACACAGCCCATTGGTCTGGTCAGCCATGAACATCCATGTGCCTACCAAAGACTTCCGATTTGACCAGGAAGCTCCTTCTTTTGCAGAATGATCATCTCCAGCATCATTAGATGCAGAACCAGGTACATTATCTAAGTCAGTCTCATCTATAACCAACCTCCCATTGACTTCAGTGGGAAATATGACCCGCAGAGGATTCCACAGATAATCCATAGAAGATTAGAAAACTTCAGAAATAAAAATAATTTTAAAAACTGCACAAGCTTGAGTGTCTAAATCACACTGATGTCAGCCACAGATGTCATCTTATCAAATGAGAAAGATCCAGACCTCTAGCTCCTGTGGTTTCTTGTCCAGCCCAGCCAATCTCATGCATCCTGGGTTCTCCTCTGCAATTAGACTGATAATTAAGAACTAACAGCATAATATAAATGAATAGTTACTGGCTAGCACAGTTAACATCAGGGATAAATTAAGCAGTAATCTGCAAAGGATGTTATTGCTATTATAAAAAGAAAGATCTGTCTCCCCAGCCAATCAATCCAGCAGATATATACCAACAATCAAACTGTTAAAAATGACTTCTATAAATTACCCAGCCTTCCATCTCACGGAGCTAGAAACAGCTGCGAGACAATTTGGAGCTGACAGAACCGTGCGTCGGGAGCATTTTTTCATCCCGAAGCCTTCCCCTTCCCTCTGAAGCCGTTGCAGGGCAGCGGGCGCCTCTGCTGAACGCACCAAACAGCCCCTGTTTCACACCAGGGGCTGGCAAAGGCATTTGGGCAGAACTGCTCGAGAATATCTGCCTTTCATACGGGTGGAATCATTCAATTTCCTCCCTATTATTTCAGCTACACGGTTACAATCTCCTTAATTCTTCATTCAGCCCTCTGGGCTTGGGTGATGTTGCCGTGGTTTACTACCCACCGTACTTCTTTCCAGCCAGCAGGGGAAGACACCCAGAGGAGCAGTTCCAATCATGTATTTTTTTAGGCAGAAATGCCCATGATTTCAGCTACCTCCGAGCAATTCAGCACCTCGCCTCAGTCACGGCAGTGCCAGCTATGCGGTGGGTTCGCGCTGCCCATCACTGGCCCTTGGGCTTCAGCAGAGAGTGAGTAACGGGATTTATGGGTGATGTGTTCTTCCTCTGGCATCTTCATCCTGCCTGGGCCCCAGTCCACACTGCTCCAGCTGGAACCTGCCAAGTGGCACCTTCCTGCCTGTGAGTTACTACCAGTCTGTGAGTTTTTGGAAGGGACAGGAGGAAATGAATAGAACATTCTTCTTTTCGGTTGGAAGAGACCTTGAAGGTCATCAAGTCCAACCATTAACCCAGCACTGCCAGGGCACCACTGACCCCTGTCCCTCAGCACCACAGCTCCACGGGGGGCTTGGAAACCCCTCCAGGGATCATGGGGACTCTACCACTGCCCTGGGCAGCCTCAGATGGGCGTGAACAACCCTTTCTGTGAAGACATTGTTCCTCAACTCCAACCTCAGACTCCTCTGGGTCAACTTAAGGCGAGTTCCTCTTGCCCTGTCCCTTGTTCCTTGGGAGCAGAGCCCGACCCCCCTGGCTCCAGCCTCCTGTCAGGAGCTGTCAGAGCCAGAAGGTCTCCCCTCAGCCTCCTTCTCTCCAGGCTGAACAAGCCCAGGGCCCTCAGCCGCTCCTCACCACCCTTGTGCTCCAGCCCCTTCTCCAGCTCCGTTGCCCTTCTCTGGCCATTCTCCAGCCCCTCAAGGTCCTGCTGGATGGCCAGGCCCAAAGAGTTGTGGTCAATGGAGTTCAATCCAGTTGCTGGCCAGTCACGAGTGGTGTCCCCCAAGACTCAGTACTGGGGCCACTCCTATTTCACATCTTTATCAATGATCTGGATGAGGGCATTGACTGTGCGCTCAGTACGTTGTCACTACGATGACCCGAGGTTGGGTGGGAGTGTTGATCTGCTGGAGGGTCGGGAGGCTCTGCAGAGGGACCTGCACAGACTGGATCGATGGGCTGAGGCTGAGTTTCAACAGGGACAAGTGTCAGGTCCTGCATTTTGGTCACAACAACCCCGGGCAGCGCTCCAGGCTTGGGGAAGAGTGGCTGGAAAGCTGCCTGGCAGGAAAGAACCCTGGTGTACTGATTGACAGTCAGTTGAACATGAGCCAGCAGCGTGCCCGGGTGGCCAAGAAGGCCAATGGCATCCTGGCTTGGATCACAAATTGTGTGACCAGCAGGACTAGGGAAGTGATCCTGCCCCTGTACTCCACTGGTGCGGCCCCACCTCGAGTGCTGTGTTCAGCTTTGGGCACCTCAGTACCAAAAGGACATGAAGGTGCTGGAGCAGGTCCAAAGGAGAGCTACAAGGCTGGTGAAGGGTTTGGAAAAGATACCCTGTGTGGAGTGACTGGGGGAGCTGGGGCTGTTTAGTCCAGGGAAGAGGAGGCTGAAGGGGAGACCTTCTCACTGTCTACAACTACCTGAAGGGAGGTTGTACCGAGAGCAGGGTTGGTCTCTTCTCACTGGTGACAGGTGACAGGACAGGGGGAAATGGCCTCAAGTTGCTCCAGGGCAAGTTTAGGTTGGCTATCAGGAAGAACTTCTTTACATAAAGGGCTTTTAAGCACTGGAACAGGCTGCCCAGGGAGGTGGTTGAGTCACCATCCCTCAATGTGTTTAAAAATCATTTGGATGTGATGCTCAGGAACATGGTTTAGCAGTGGGTT
This sequence comes from Todiramphus chloris collaris, assembly GCA_025345505.1. Lineage (NCBI taxonomy): Eukaryota > Metazoa > Chordata > Aves > Coraciiformes > Alcedinidae > Todiramphus > Todiramphus chloris. Next base: position 749,330 of record JANVCC010000010.1, read on the forward strand.
GTTAAGAGTCAGGGTAGTAGGGCTAGGTTGAGGTTGGACTTGATCATCTTGAAGGTCCTTTTCAACCTGAGCGATTCTGCGAAATCAGGAAAAGCCTGGCAGGGGAGGGTAGAGACCCTGCTGTTGTCCATGAGAAGCAGTTGCAGAGTGTGGGCTCGTATCTCACCAGTCTGCTCCTGTGAGTTGCAGAGGAAAAAAGGGAAAGAGCTGGAGGTCACTCAGCTGGGTTTTCCCAGTCCCTGGAAAGCACCTTGACCCTTGTTGTCCAAGAAGCCCTCATTAACCTCTGCTTTCCATCACGCATTCAACCCATACCTTGCTTTTCAAGGCTCTGTTGATATTGCTCCTCCCTGTCAGTTGAAGCCCTGCTGCTTTTTGATGCACACAGAATAGAAGAGCTAATTTTTCTGTCTGGGCACAATGTGTGATGATCTAGGCCCTCTAAAACAAATCTGGACTGAGGGTAAAGTTTAGAGGGGCTTGGAAAGACCCATGGCTGCCAGCAAGCAGAGACTGCCATGCTGCAGAATAGCCATCAGATGGGAATAAAGATGAAGAGACTGGGGTCTACACTCTCATGAGGGTTTTCCTAATCTTCCAAAGAGGGTGTGTGCAAACAGGAGGTGCTCTCTCTGCAACTCTCATGTGGGTTTAAATTAACTTGGTGCGAACCTCACTTTCAAATCTCAAATTAGCTCCAGCTTCCCTGGCTCTCTCTAGTCTGCTCTACAAAAATTGTCTTCTCCCTTGTCTGCTTGAATGCCACTTTCAAAACCACTCTTGCCTCCACAAAAAAAAACGCTCTCCTGGATTCATCTGCGTTTCCAGCTTCACTTCCTTTTACCTCTGTACTTCTCCCGCATTCATTTTCCCCCTCCCCATTTACCCACTTCCATCCAGTATAGTCTGTCTCCATGGAAACCACTTTGGAAAGATTCCGAATGGAGCAAGTGGCCAAAACTGCTTCATTTTTGTTCCCCATCATCATCTTTCCTTTTGAGTTCTTGCTCTCTCCTGGTTTCTAAGACTTGGTGTCAGTCACCTCTCTGGGTGCTGAGTATTCCTCCCTCTGCAGCTATCCCCTTCTTCCTCCCACTTGTTCCTGTATTTTGGAATCCTTCTCTGGGTTGTTTGGGGTTTTTTTTACCCTTCAACTGGTACTTTCAGTCTAAGGCAGGTTTGAAAGTGTCCAGTACATCAACAGCTTGCAGGGATCTATCTTCTATTCTCCAGTCTCTTCCAACTTGCATCTTCTGCCACCTTCCTGAGTTCTCAATGTGCATATTATTTCCTCAGGGGAGCACAAAGGAGGTGACTCATTTACCTGCTCTGCACAGCCAGGGTCATGTTACTCCATCATTCATTTTCACCTTTCACCCACCTGCAGTTGTTTGCAACTTGATTTGAATTTCCACCAGGGCACTTCGGAAACCAACACATTCCGATCAAGCTTCCCAAAGGACTCACTTTCCTCCAAACTCTTTCTATTACCACTGTTAACTAAAACACTTAAGAACACCATTCTTTTTCTTGCATTCTGGCTGATTAAACTAAAGATCATGTTTGACTTCCCCTTTCTCCCCTATTCTACTTCATGTGGCAAAAATCCACCCCTCCCTTATTTGTCTTGACAGCTAAGTTACCTTCCCACCTTTCCTACATCAATATGCCACCCTCTATCTTGGCTTCATCAATCCTTAAGATTTTGCTCTTGCAGCACTAATGACAAGGCACATGCTATCTACTACACTCTTGTGAGGCCTCCCCTGGAGCACTGCATCCAGTTCTGGAGCCCCTGTTACAGGAAGGCTATGGATGTGCTGGAAAGTGTCCAGAGAAGGGCCACCAGGATGATCATAGGGCTGGAGCACCTCTCCTATGGGGACAGACTGAAGAGAGTTGGGGTTGTTCAGTCTAGAAAAAAGAAGGCTCCAGGGAGACCTTATTGTGGCTTTCCAGTATCTGAAGGGGGCTACAAGAAAGCTGGGGAGGGACTTTTTAGGCTGTGGGATAGAGATAGGAGCAGAGGGAATGGATTAAAACTAGAGAGAGGGCGATTCAGGTTGGACAGTAGGAAGAAGTTCTTCCCCATGAGGGTGGTGAGACACTGGCACAGGTTGCCCAGAGAGGTGGTGGAAGCCCCATCCTTGGAAGTGTTTAAGGCCAGGCTGGATGGGGCTCTGAGCAACCTGCTCTAGTGGGAGGTGTCCCTGCCCATGGCAGGGGGGCTGGAACCAGATGATCTTGAAGGTCCCTTCCAACCCTGACAATTCTAGGATTCTATACTGAGATATGCAACCAATGCTGAGCGACTAATCAGTCGTAAGCATCCTGATCTCTTGGCCTGTGTCGCCAGGACCCCCTAGACATGCTGAGATGCTTCACTTGCTTCTCAGGACTTCTGAGGAGGTCAGAGGCTATAGAGAGGTTATGATGTGCTTAATTTTCTGGTTATGCTTGGAATTCCTATCTGGGAAAGAACTATCATCTCATGGATTACTGATTTCATCCTAAGTGTCCCCAAGTGCATCTATTTTGGGCAAGCTCCATCTCCTTTCTGCAAAACACTTAGTAATTTGTTTGATGATTAGGAGAGTGACAAAGAGTAGTAATAATTTCAAACATCTCCTGGCAGAAAGCAGCAGCTCCTACACGCACTCCATCCCGACACAGGCAGTTATGTCTGAGTGTAGGAGGTGTTTCATACTTCAGTTCCACCTGGACCAAGTTGTTCGCAGAAACCATATTTGCTGCTTCCACCAGTGGGTAATTGCAGTAATGATGTAACCAAGACAATCTGCCTTGCGTCCATTTCAGTCTGTGTTTCTGCCTTGGTTTGTTGTTTTGTTTTTCTCCAGCTTTTCTAACATGTCTACCCACCAAAGATCTTTCTCGGAGGCATGCCAAGGACAGACAGAGTGGATCAGAAGTGTCAGCGGAATCCTGTGGCCATTAGGCCAGCACATCAGGTGTACTCTCCATGGACACGCTTGATGTATTCAGCAAAACAGCAGGTGCACTGTACATCAGCAGAGCTTTCACTTTTGGTAGCAACCATGAAGTTAGGATCCCCAGAATAACAGTGGTATAATAAATCTGATGAAATGAGGAAAGGGGGGAGGAAGACCAACAGCATTCCTGTTTGTTGCGTAGATACTGAGCTACTAATGATTTACATGGAATCATAGAATCATTTTGTTTGGAAAAGAACTTTAAGATCGTCGAGTCCAACCATTAACCTAACACTGTCACAACACAACCACTAAACCAAGTCCCTCAGAACCAGATCTACATGTCTTTTAAATGCCTCCAGGGACGGGGATTCCACCACTGCCCTGGGCAGCCTGTTCCACTGCTTAACAACCCTTTCAGAGAAGAAGTTTTTATGAATGTGCAACATTAACCTCCCCTGGGGCAACTTGTCCTGTCCCTTGTTCCTTGAGAGCAGAGCCTGACCCCCCCTGGCTCCAGCCTCCTGTCAGGAGCTGTCAGAGCCAGAAGGTCTCCCCTCAGCCTCCTTCTCTCCAGGCTGAACAAGCCCAGGGCCCTCAGCCGCTCCTCACCACCCTTGTGCTCCAGCCCCTTCCCCAGCTCCGTTGCCCTTCTCTGGCCACGCTCCAGCCCCTCAGTGTCCTGCTGGGAATGAGTGAGGGGCCCAAACCTGACCCCAGGATTGGAGAATTAGCCTCACCACTGCTGAGTACAGGGGCATAATCACTTCTACTCCTGCTGGCCACACTATTTCTAATCCAAGCCAGGATGCTGGACACATTCTGGTTATCTCCATCCAGCTGTCAGTGAACATCCCCAAGTCCTTTTCCTCTGGGTACTTTCCAGCCTGGAGTGTTGCAGGGGGTTGTTGTGACCCAGTGGCAAGACCCAGCCCATGGACTTGCTGAATGTGTGTGGTACCAGATTATCGTATTTGATAATACTGCAAATACATCCAAACACTAAAAAGCCCACAACTAAAGAACTTCTCCTTCACAGAAGAAGCCAAAGATTAGCTTCCCGGCTTGTCTGGTTTACTGTGGAGATGTGGACACCTCACAAGGAATATCTGTTGATAGCCCATCTCCTCTAAGTGTGGTCTAGTCTAACTGGAGATGTGTCTGCATTCAGTGTTAAGCATTCCAGTGCATAATGCAGCGCTCTGTGTCAGAACAGCTCACGTCAGCTACCATTCTGGTCTAGGCTGATGTACTCCAACTTAACAGACTGGTTTACTTTAATGCTACATGCTGGCAACATGTGGCAATATGGCAAGGGGGCCAATGCTCTGAACTAGCCACCTCCTCAGTTCACTGAGCTCTCCTAATTCTTGGCTTAAAAGAGGCAGTGAACGACTGTTTCCAATTCACGTTCTCCATGGTCTTCATCTTTTTACAGATCTCTATGATACTTCTCCCCTTCCCCTTATTTTGGCCCCATTTCCTCATACACAGAGACCATGTAGTCCATGTGATCATTCCTGTTGTGGAAACAATCCCATTGCTTGTCACCCTTCCCTTACCCTTCTCTAGCTCCAATGCATCCTTTCCAAGGCTGGGAATCCAGCGCTGTACGCAGTATTCATGGCAACACTACAATCATAACATTACAGAATCATGGAATGGTTTGGAAGGGACCTTGCAAGGTCATCCAGTCCCACCCCCCTGCAGGGAGCAGGGCCATCTGCAGCTAGAGCAGGGTGCTCAGAGCCCCGGCCAACCTCCCCTGCAATGGTGCCAGGGATGGGGCAGCCACCACCTCTCGGGGCAGCCTGGGCCAGGCTCTCCCCACCCTCAGCACCAACAATTTCTCCTTCTCTCCAGTCTGAATCTCCCTCTTGGAGTTTAACCCATCTCCCTTGTCCTGTCCCAACAGGCCCTGCTCACAAGTCCCTCCCCATCTTTCTGACAGGCCCCTTCAAGGCCTGCAAGGCCCCCAGAAGGTCTCCCCTTGGGGAGCCTTCTCCTCTGCAGGCTGAACCCCCCCAGCTCTCCCAGCCTGGCCTCCCAGCAGAGGGGTTCCAGCCCTCCCAGCATTGCTGGGGCTCCTCTGGCCCCGCTCCACCAGGTCCCTGTCTCTGCTGTGCTGAGGACTTCAGAACTGGACTGAGCTTTGCAGGTGGGGTCTCACCAGAGCAGAGCAGAGGGGCAGAATCCCCTCCCTTGACCTTCTCTTTTTTATTTTCACTTGTGCTACATGGAGAGCATGCCCTGGCACTGTGCAAATGGAAGTGCCAAACCAAGCAAGAGACAGGAGCTACGCAAGATCCTTCATGCTAGGTGGTGACAGGGCCTTGTTTATACTGGGATTTGGGGCAGTAGTGTGATGGGAGATGTTGGCTTAATGGCCGACAGCACGTCCTGACAGCAAGATAATACTGACACTTGGTGCAGGAATGTAAAGGTATCAACAACAAAGCTGTGCTGAGGGGACTAAGGACAATGAGCAGTCTCAGTAACAAGGCTAATGTACAAATATCTGAAATAAATGAAGCCTTCAGGATATGCACAATAAGGATTCAGGATCAAACTGGTGATTTAGGACCTGGCTCCTCTCAAGACGCTCGTTTGCAAAGGTTGCTGCCCCAGAGCAGAGCTGCTGAAGACAACGTGTGTGAATGAGGCTGTCACTGTTCAGTCTTTTTATCAGGAATCTGGTAGCAAAAGCAAAACACCACCTGGTTACCTTCACAGATGACTCCAAAATTGGAGAAGTCAATACGAAGGTGACAGGCCTATGAAGATGATGGACTCTCTTATGAGACGAGGCATTGGGCTACCTAGAGAGGTTGTGGAGTCTACCTCTCTAGAGACATTCAAATCCCATCTGAACATGATCCTGGGCAACCTGCTCTGGGTGACCCTGCTGGAGCAGGGGGGGAGTGGCTGGGATGATCTCCAGAGGTCCCCTCCCACCTCCACCATGCTGGGATGCTGTGAAAACATTCTGATTGAATCACAGAATGTCTCTGGTTGGAAGAGACCTTCACGATCATCTAGTCCAGCCTTCAACCCAACACTGCAAGCTCACCACTAAACCATGTCCCTGAGCACCAGCTCCACGCACCATTTAAATGCCTCCAGGGACAGCGATTCCAGCAGTGCCCTGGGCAGAACATTCCAATGGTGGAGAACCCTTTCAGTGAAGAAATGTTCCCTCATATCCAGCCTAAACCTCTCCTGGGGCAGCTTGCAGCCATTCCCTCTGCTCCTGTCACATGTCATCAGGGAGAAGAGGCTGTCCCCCTCCTCACTCCAACCTCCTGTCAGGGAGCTGTCGAGATGGGAAGGTCTCCCCTCAGCCTCCTCCAGACTAAACAAGCCCAGATCCCTCAGCTGCTCCTCACAGGACTTGTGCTTCACCATCCTCGTTGCCCTTCTCTGGCCACGCTCCAGCACTTCTGTGTCCTTCTTACAGTGAGGGGCCCAGAACTGAACGGAACATTCAAGGTGTGGCCTCTCTAGTGCTGAGTACAGGGGGATGATCCCTGCCCTGCTCCTGCTGGCCACAGTGTTTCTAACACAAGCCAGGATGCCACTGGCCTTCTTGGCCACCTGCTCACACTGCTGGCTCATATTGTCGACTATCTATCAACACCCCCTGGCCCTTTTCCAACGTGCAGCTTTCCAACCACACATCCCCAAGTCTGTAGCTTGCCACGGGGTTGTTACAACCCAAGCAGACATCACGAACATCACCAAGAAAAAAAGTGTTTCAGAAGTGTTGCCTAGCCAAACTCTGCCACACTGTGCAGTCCCTGAAGGGTGAAGATTATTTAGGATTTCATCAAGGACAGGGTTTAGCAGCGTGAACTGGAGCAGACCGGACACAAATGGGCCAGAGCTCTAATACTGGGGTTCCAAACTGGCTGGGATTGAACAAGCTCATTCACCCAACAGGAAGATTTTCCTAACAGGTTGCTTGACCTTTTCATTACTATTATTTACGGGCCAGTAATGTGCAGCATCTTTTAAACTCTTAAATGAGCTCTGCTGGATGAAAGGTTGGTATTTTAAGGGAACTTTCTTCTGCTTCAAGTTTATTATTGCTGAATACAATGCTGTCGACATCTGACATTTACAGAGTGCGCTTAACCTCTGGTCAGCCTGGAACATTCTGCAAATGAACGAGCCAGATGCTCAGCTCCTGAAAGTCTTCATGCCTTTACTGATCATAGAATCATCTAGGCTGGAAAAGACCTTTAAGGTCATCGAGTCCAACCATTAACCCTACTCTACCAAGTCCACCACTAAGCCATATCCCTGAGCACCACATCTAGATGGCTTTGAAACACCTCCAGGGATGGTGACTAAACCACCTCCCTGGGCAGCCTGTTCCAGTGCCTAACAACCCTTCCAGTGAAAAAACAAACCTCCCCTGGTGCAGCTTGAGGCCATTCTCTCTTGTTCTGTCACTAGTTACTTGTGAAGAGATCAGCACCTACCTATCTACAATGTCCTTTCAGGGAGCTGTAGAGTGAGAAGGTCTCCCCTCAGCCTCCTCTTCTTCAGACTAAACAGCCCCAGTTCCTTCAGTCAATCCTCATAAGACTTGTTCTCAAGACCCTTCACCAGCCTCATTGCCCTTCTCTGGACCCACTCCCAGCACCTCGATGTCTTTGTTGTGTTGAGGTGCACAAAAGTGAACACAGTACTCAAGAAGTAGCCTCACCAATGCCAAGTACAGAGGGACAATCCCCTCCCTGGTCCTGCTGGCCACACTGTTTTAATACAAGCCAGGATGCTGGTGGCCTTCTTGGCCACCTGGGCACACTGCTGGCTCATATTCAGCTGCTTGTCCATCAGCACACCCAGGTCCCTTTCTGCTGAGCAGCTTTCCAGACACTCTTCCCTGAACCTGTAGCATTACAGGGGGTTGTTGTGACCCAAGCGCAGCACTCGACACTTGGCCCTATTGAAGACCATGTGATTGGCCTCAACCCATTGGTCCAGCATGTCCAGGTACCTCTGAAAAGCCTCCTTACCCTCCAGCAGATCAACATTCCCACCCAACTTGGTGTCATCTGCAAACTTACTGTGGGTGCATTCCATCTCCTCACCAAGATCACTGATAAAGATGATCAACAGAAGTAGTCCCAATACCGAGCCCTGAGAAACGCCTCTTGTGACCAACCACCAGCTGGACTGAACTCCATTAACTACCAGTCTTTGGGCCTGCCCATCCAGCCAGTGTTTGACCCAGCAGAGAGTACAGCCATCCAGGCCTAGGGCAGCCAGTTAGCACCAGAAACATCCTCATTTACACCAGACATTTGTATGTGGCAAAGCATCATGATATCCTCAATCAGAACAACCAATTCATCCATAGGAAACAAACTTTTGGACACAGAGCTGCTTTTTTATGCCTTTGCATGGGATCCAGGAGAGCTGGGGGCCCCAGATCTCGACTGTTTCTTCCAATTTTTGTCAGTTTGCCCACTAAATTTAACACCATTCCCTCTCTCTTGACCTCCCTCATATCCTTAGACAGTCACAGCAGCTCAACATAGCCCAGATGTATCCCTGAATCTTCTGCCTACAGAAGGTTTATGCTCTAAGAATGGAGCTGTCCTAGGGTCAAAGGGTTTCGTCGTGTTTGGTGACCTCAATGGAGCTGTCCTAGGATCAAAGGGTTTTCCATATTTGATGACCGGTTCAAACCAAGAAATAAATATTCTCGGACTCTAGGAATTGTTGGATATGAACCTGCACTGCAGCTTGCTGCCGCAAGACCATGCAATTCATAAAGTATCAGCATCTTTGGTTCAACAACTCTAACCCTATAAAAGAGTTCAGGAGAGGGATTAAAAAGTCAGGTCACCTTCAGCTTTGGGAAGACCATTAGCTGCTCTGGGATGGGAACTGCAATTATAGTTGCTACCTGGGTAAAGTAAGACCAGTTTGATACCTAGAAAAAAGGTACAGAAGAAAAACTGAGCTCCCCACCAGCCATCTCTTTCATGAATCCTGCCTGCTAGAGAAAGGTAATCCACCTGCAAACTGCGGTCAAGGCTTCTTCACCTTGTGGCAATTTGGCCCACCTCACCTTCTGAAAGGAGCTACTGAAACTGGTGGCCATATATCCTGATACCCTCAGGCCTTCAGTGGAGACTCGACAGTGTTCTCTACTGGGTTAGCAAACATAGACCTGGTGAAGAACCTTTTGCCTGATGCCTTTCTTGGGCAGTGCTGTCTAGCTGCTTGGTACAAAATCTCCCCATGCTGCATATCTGCACCTACCCAACGAAGCTCTGTTTTTCCAGTTTAACCCTTTGTGAGCAACAAGTGAGTAAAGAAACACAAGTCAGCCATAGTAGAGGAGCTTCTTACTCATACATACTTCAAATATAAGAAGCCAAGAGCCAAGCTGGGGAATATTCTTGCTGTCACTTATTGACAATACAGCAGAAAAGTAGCATCTTGGAGACATGTATGAGCTAACTATAGGCTCCACAGACCACGAACCAAAAGTGTGGCCTTGCAGAACTGTGTTTCAAGAGTATATATTGGGGTCTCCATTGTGAATTCTTCCAGATTTGAAAGCATCGAGCTCTTAAAACCATTTCAACCAAGCTGAAGTCAATACACAAAGTGGAATAGAGAATCAGGAAGGATGGGGAGAGACTCTGCTGCCTTCTTGGGCCTATCTCTTGAAGACAAAATACAGTGCAACATTCACAAAGCTGACAGGGAGTTCATGCAAGGACACAGTTTAGAGATGACAATTAGAGTGTGCTTCTCAAACATCTCACTGTCAGGCAGATTTTTTGCATCATTCTCACTTGTTTCCTTACCCTTATCATCTTGTAACACCCTTTGCAAAGTGCAGATGTCAGAACTGGGTGCAGATATTCAATCGTGGTCTTGCGATTGCCCTCCGCAGAGGGATCATGGCCTTTCTTCCACTGCTGCTCCCTGCTTGTGCACTCAGGGATCACATCTTCTCTCTGAGCTTTGGCACCACACTATGAGCTCACCTTCAGGTGAGTTTGTCATCGCCCCAAGCTGGCTGCAGCATCACAGATTATGTCTCCTGTCAGCATGACCTACACTCTTCAGAGGTGGCTACATGACCTTGCAAGGACTCCATTCACAGGCTCAAGTCAAAGCATCTCACCAGGTCATTGCAGTTCAGTCTTTATCACAGAATCACAGAATGGTGAGGGTTGGAAGGGACCTCTGGAGATCATCTCGTCCAACCCCAGCAGGGTCACCCAGAGCAGGGGGCCCAGCAGCGCAGTGTCCAACCAGGTTGGTAATATCTCCAGACAAGGAGACTCCACAGCCTCTCTGGGCAGCCTGGCACAGGCTCCCACACCCTCACACCAAACAACTTTCTCCTCCTGCTCAGATGGAACCTCCTGGCTTCCAGTTGGTGCCCGCTGCCCCTTGTCCTGTGGCTGGGCACCACTGAGCAGAGTCTGTCCCCATCCTCTTGCCCCCCAGGCCGGGGCCCTTTAGCTCTTGCTCAGCATTGCTCAGCTCCCCTCTCAGGCTGCTCTTCTCCAGCTGAACAGCCCCAGGGCTCTCAGCCTTGCCCCAGCACACAGATGCTCCAGACCCTCAGCATTTTCAGAGCCTCCACTGTACTCTCTCCAGTAGTTCCTTCACAGAATCACAGAACTGCTGTCGTTGGAAAAGACCTTTAAGACCATCAAGTCCAACCATTATCTGACTCTACCAGGGCCATGACTATGTAATATCCTAAAGCACCACATCTAGACAGCTTTTCAATACATCTAGGGATGGTGGTTCATCCACTTGCCTGGGCAGCCTGTTCCAGTCTTTGATAACCCTTTTGGTATGGAAGTTTTTTTTCTAATGTTCAACCTAAACCTCTCCTGGTGCAACTTGATGCCACTTCCACTTCTATCAGTTATGACTTGTGAGAAGAAACCAACACCCACCTCTCTATAACCTCCTTTCAGGTAGCTGTAGAGAGCAAGAAGGTCTCTGCTCAGTCTCCTTTTCTTCAGACTAAACAATCCCAACTCCCTCAGATGCTCCTCATAAGAATTGTTCTCAAGACCCTTCACCACCTTTGTTGCCCTTCTTTGGACCCCCTTGAGCACTTCGATGCCTTACCCTGCAGTGCACCAAACTGAACACAGCACTCAGGGTGCAGCCTCACCAGTGCTGGCTGGCTCACCACAGGCACCCCCTGCATAGGCCTTCAGCTACACTGTCCTCCTTTGCCTGGCCCTCAACTTCCAGAGCCCCAAACCTGCCGTGCAGGGGCAACTGGGAAGGTGAGGGAGGCCAGGTGGAGATTCACCGGCTCTTCCTCCAGAGCAGGGACCTGTTCTCGATCCCCCCCAGCTCTCAGGTCCCCTCCTTCTGCTCGGTGGCAGGAGGGAACCCTCTGAGCCATCTCCTCCTGCTCTCCCTGGTGTCCCTTCCCAGAGGCTCTCCCAGCTCTGCCCCCAGGCTGAGCAGATCAGGGCTGGCTCTGCTCCCCCCGGCCCAAGGGACAGGCCCAGGCGCTCTGAACTCACCTCTGGCGCTGGCCGAGCTCCCACCGCCTGGCCCGAGGCTGCTTCTGCCCGAACCGCCATCCCAGGCCCAGAGGCCGCAGCCTGGCCTGTGTGCCCGCTCGGGCTCCGTGTGCAGGGGCCGTGCTCCTGGGGCAGCTCTGCCCAGGAAGGGGCTCCCGGGGAACACCACTTGTTTGCTCTGCGCTCCAGAATGGCTCCTTTACACAGGGATCTCGTCGTGGCGTTAAGGCCTCGTCCGGAGCTGCCACCGCCCCAGCAGCCGCCCACCAGCTGCCAGCCCCCGGCACAGCCCAGCCGCTTTCTTGGCCTTTCCCGGCTTCAAAAAGCGCCCCCCGAGAGCTCCTCGCCCGGCCCTTTCGGCCTCGATTCTCTTTCCCCAGTGCGGACTGATCTGCACTGGAGCTGGGCTTTCTCCAGTAGTTCCTTGTCTCTCTTGAACTGGGGAGCCCAGCACTGGAGACCACGCTCCAGAGGTGACCTGACTTGGGGAGAGGGGAAGGAGAACCTCCCTCGGTCTGCTGCCCATGCTCTGCTTCATGTGTGTTTTGCTCTTTCAGAAAGTGCCGTCTCTTTTTCTCTTCAGGGAAAGTTTTCGACAACTTTTGAAACAAGTCTTTTATTTGGGGACAAAAAAACCTAAACAAACCAACAACAACAAACAACTAAGAAATAGAGATGAGAACTGCAGAAATGCAGAACTGGCCCTCCAAATTAAAATGAAAACCTTTGGGAAAATGCTGGCTTAACATTGAAACAGGAAAGATTATATTCTGTTTATTTCTTCAGAATTCCTGCTCTGGCAGGGGGGTTGGATGAGATGATCTTTCCAGGGCCCTTCCAACCCCGAACATTCTGTGATTCTGTAATTCTACAGAATTTGAGCAGAGCTTGTAGGAGCTCAGTGGGATTCCTGAAGGTCAAGGATTTCTCCAGGAATTCTGTGGTCATCAGTGGTGTCCCCACCACAACCGTCCTCAGCACTTGTTTATTATCAGTGTTCCTCTCATCACCATTTATCTCTTCATCCCTCTCTTAATCAAACCTCACACTTTGCTGTAGCTATTGTGGTAATTGTATCCCCAGGTCTTCATCACCAGAGCAGTTCACTGTTGGATGACTTTCTTAAATAGATGATACTAAATCTTGCAGGTGTTTTTTAAGATGCTGGTTTTGAACTGGTTTAGATAAAATAAGAACCCTAGTCCTTAAAAATCTTCCACTGTGTGTTTAAACGCAGAAGTAAAGGCAAAAGACCTAAAACCCGCTGGATCTGTTCCTGTGTGGGCTGCCCTGGGTGATCCTGCTCTGGCAGGGCGGTTGGACTTGATATCCAGAGGTCCATTCTAACCCTCACCATTCTAGGATTCCAAAAGTTACCCACATACTGGGAAGTTAAGTCGGTGTTTTATTGAACCAAGAAAGTACTTTAATTCTTTTCAATGATTTTCATTTTGTATTTTCCAAAAAGCCCACAATTTGGAAAAGTAATCGTTACAAGAAACATTTTCTGGCAGAATCAATCTATTCTAAACATTTCTGAAGGCTTAACAATACATTTATTGTTTCACTGTTGTTTCTTTGAAGCTCTGATTAGAAGATCTGGGTCATCTCCCCAAACCCATTAAGACACCTTTGTGCCTTCACAGCAATTTGAGGACATAACCTCCAGTTTTGGTTTTGAGCACACGCATCTGAAATTTAGTAAGGGAGGTGCAGCACGTACCCTGCCCTTCTCTCTTCCCTCCTCCAGACTGCAGCTGTAAATTGTGTGTCTCCTAGAGCTGGGAAGGGATCACAGGACTCCCATCTCCTAATCCACTCCTAACCATCACACCACTTTAATAAAAATACGTAAGTTGATATAGGTGATCCAATATATTTTTTTCCAATACATCCAGAAAACAGCATCTATTTCTTTTTTTTTTTTTTCCTTTTTTTTCCCCCTGTTGTTTCCCAAAGCTGAATATCTCTGAGAACTAAAAAGGAACTAAGAATGTACAGCAGGTTTTTTATTTTCCCTGTTAGATTGCAATAAAGATTAGGTAGGTCAGTGCTGTGCTGTTCAAAGGTTTATTTACTTCACACTGTGATTTCTCCTTGAAAGAGTAAGGGCAAAGTAACCCTTGGATCTTCAAAAGCTCTGGCACTATTGTGATTACTCCAAGAGAAATTTGGGTATTGTTAGGTTGGCAGCAATTCGTTCAGTCCCGCAAGAGGTGCAGCCAATAGCTCAGGTGAGCGGAGAAGAGCTACGGTTATTGGGATGCTTCTATACTGCACATCATTAATTAATCTACTACAGCTAGAGCTTTCCAAGACATTGTATATTCCCAGCTTATGCAGTCTTATCGAGCTGACCCTGGGGAAAATCAATTCCTGTAATCTATCTTATTACATTTAAATATATGTACAGAACTTGATATAGTGCAACGGCAGAGGGGCTTTAAAAGAGGCAAGGGAAAATGTCTGGGAAGGAGGAGGAAAAGGAGGAAAAGCAGGCAACACATTGGTACATGGGGGTAAGCCCTGCAGTTACGCCCTAATTTAGAATGGTTGATTCATAGGACGGTTTGGGTTGGAAGGGAACTTAAAGATCATCTCATTTCCATTCCCCTGCCATGAGCAGGGACACCTCCCACTAGAGCAGGTTGCTCAAAGTTCCATCCAGCCTTGCCTTGAATACTTCCAGTGATGGAGCATCCACAGCTTCCCTGGGCAACCTGTGCCAGTGTCTCACCACCCTCAGAGTGAAAATCTTCCTAACTTCTAATCCAAATCTCCCCTCTTCCAGTTTGAAGCCATTACCCCTCATCCTGTCACTACAAGCCCTTGTAAAACATCCCACCCCAGCTTTCCTGTAGGCCCCCTTCAGATACTACAAGGACACAATAAGGTCTCCCTGGAGCCTTCTCCAGGGTGAACAACCCCAACTCTCTCAGCCTGGCCTCCCAGCAGAGGGGTTCCAGCTTGGATTATCTTCATGACCTCCTCTGGACCTTCTCCAACAGGTCCATGTCTTTCTTGTACTGGAGGCTCCAGAGCTGGAGGCAGTACTCTAGATGGGGTCTTACCAGGCAGAAACCTTTCCTCAACCTGTTTGCCATGCTTGTCTTTGTGACACACAGATATATATTTTTTTTCCAAATTCACATCATTATAAACTCTAATGAGGCCTCAGGCAAAAGGGTCATATCCATCTCACATACAACATGGTGCAAGCACAACCTGGAGACGTATGTATCTACAGATCCAGGGCAAATATGACCCTTTCACAGACTTATCTAAGGATTCTTAAGTCTTAAAATGTCCTGCAGTTCATGCTTTTAAGTCTTGATGTCCCTGCTGCTTTGGCCAAACTGCAATGTCTTTAAAAGCAAATCCATGTTTCTTTATCAGTCCAACAAAACCAACATCATTGTTCTGCTTTTGTTGTTACAAAGATTTGTTCTCATACTTAAAAGGATCTCAATAGATAGGGTGAGCTGAATTTCACAGAATCGCAGAATGGTGGGGGATCTCTGGAGGTGCTCTGGTGTCCCCCCCTGCTCCATCCAGCAGGGTCACCCAGAGCAGGGGCCCAGCAGCGCAGTGTCCAGCCGGGGTGGGAATCTCTCCAGACAAGGAGACTCCACAGCCTCTCTGGGCAGCCTGGCACAGGCTCCCACACCCTCACACCAAACAACTTTCTCCTCCTGCTCAGCTGGAACCTCCTGGCTTCCAGTTGGTGCCCGCTGCCCCTTGTCCTGTGGCTGGGCACCACTGAGCAGAGTCTGGCCCCATCCTCTTGCCCCCCAGGCCGGGGCCCTTTAGCTCTTGCTCAGCATTGCTCAGCTCCCCTCTCAGGCTGCTCTTCTCCAGCTGAACAGCCCCAGGGCTCTCAGCCTTGCCCCAGCACACAGAAGCTCCAGGCCCCTCAGCTTCTCTGAAGCCTCCATTGCACTCTCTCCAGTAGTTCCTTTTCCCTCTTGAACTGGGGAGCCCAGAACTGGACTCAATAACCCAGAGGTGGCCTCACTAGGGCAGAGTAGAGGGGGAGGAGAACCTCCTTCAGCATCCTTGTCACACTCTTCTTCATGCACCCCAGGACACCATTGGCCTTCATGGCCACAAGGGCACATTGCTGTCTCACAGGCAGGTTTTGTCCATGGTTAACTTATTTCCACCAAGATTAGGTTGACAAAAAATATAAAAGGCCAAAAAGATGCTCTGGGGATGTACAGGACAGACTTGCTTTGATCTCTGGGAAAATCATCATGTGATTCTTCTTGTAATGTATTTCTGGGGTCAAGAAGGAGAGTAATCAGGAAGGGTTATCATGAATTTACCAAACAGAAATCATTCCTGACCAACTTAAGCAGGCTTTTCATGGTGATGTATTGTAGGAGGACCAGAGATAGTGGATGCTGAAGGAGACAAGGTTCAGACTGGAAATAAGGAAAACCAGTCAGGCATTGGTAGAGTTTTCTCAGCAAGGCTGTGCAGTCTTGGTCCTTGGAGGTTTTCAAGGTGTGGATGGATAAACCCCTGGGCAACCTATTCTGAACTCAAGGGTGACCCTGCCTGGAGCAGGAGGTTGGAGTACCAACCTCCTGAGTCCCCTTCCAGTCTGAATGGTTCTGTGAATCACCAGTTCTTCAAGATCACGGGAGTGCTGGTGCCATTAGGAGGATGGCAAAAGCTTCATTTCTGCTTGGTGGACACACCAAACGTGAGCATCGCTCTGCTCCAACCTGAAGAATTGGAGGTGGAGAGTCACGCAGCGGGAACCAAAATTTACTGATATGTAAGTACTGATATTACATCCAAAAGGGAGAGAATTGATTCTATTGTCATTATTTTTAATTTCATTAAGTGTGAGGAGCAATGAAACAGAACCATCAAGAAATGAATGTGCAGGCATCACAAGAAAAACCCCTCTCAAGACAGAGGGTGGGTATGGAGAGGTTGGTCTGTAGAACAGATGGAGCTGTTGATATGAGCTGATTTTTTTTCTTTTTTTGTTTAAAAGCAGTGAATTCCTTAGAAGTGGCCAATAAAAGCCCTGGAAACTATCCATCTAAGGCAAGGCTGCCCAGAGTTCTCATTTGTGGTGGTGGCCTATTTTCAGCTGTGCCTTCTCTTGAGGTGGACAACGGGCGAGGCTGCCGTAGAAAGCTGAATCCAGAAAAGCTTTCCAGTGACTCAGAACCATCTTGGGGTAGATTAAATTGGGTGCCCAGGATCCCACCAGCATACACCCAAATGACATGGAAACACAACTTTGTAAAGGGAATCTGCTCTGGCGATGAAGATGAGTCAGATAGGGACCTTTCAGCCTTCTCCTCTAACAGCTTTGCCCCTCTCTCTTCTTTTCTCTTCATAAGCCAACTTTAGAGCAAAGGGAGAGGAAGATCTAAAAGCCTTGCTTTGGCTTCCTTCCCTCTGACAATAGAGGCAATGACAAATCCGAGATGCTGCCAGCCCTCCTTCAAGGGCTGGATTGATGTCCCTGCCTCGTGGTTAGACCCAGCTGGGAGAAGGGGAATTAGGCCTTGTCTTTCAATTACCGCTGTTTTGCTCAGGGCCGCGCATTGAAGCCTCCCAGCGGAGAAGTCCTTCTTAGCGCTTATAATCTCTGGATTGTATTTGAAAATAAAGCTTTTAATTAAAACTGGCATTTCTCAGCTTCCCACTGGCAGCCGACATCTGCCGGCAAAGAAATATCTTTTGTGACACTTTGCAGTACCGAAGCCCAGTGTTAAAAGGAGTAAACTAATTCCCCGCTCTCCTGCCATCAGACGAGATGTGAAAGACAAGCTCCTCAACACTTAGGTCCATTAAAGATCCCATGGCATTTCACAACAGCGAGGGGGTTAACCCCAGTGACCTGGCTGGATTCCAGCTCAAATAATCTCTGTCTCAAATCCCACCCCCCCCCTCCACAGTTCCTTACATGACATAATCTCCTTCCCTTCCCTCTCTCTATCATTACCGGGGGCCGTTGATGCACAGAGCTGCTCGGCTGGCTCGAAGGTGACAGCATTTCCTAGGTGGGTCCTTCCTCCCTGCGCCCAAAAATAACGCGATGACGTCTGGTTGCCAACCCCTGAGCTGAAGATGAACCTTCTCAAAAATCTCATGCTCAAAGCACTGTTTTGCCAGAGCCTTCAGCAGCTGATGGGGACTGTTTCCAATGCTATAACCAAACTATTTCCATAATGCTGTCTGTATTATCTCCCTTAATTAACATTCACGGATGCAGAGAGTCTTAACAGCATTGGCAAAGTTCTTTAAGGACTTCAGTTGCACAGTGATACAACTGAATCCTCTTATGACGTCTTTTAAACCTGGCGGGAGTCTTTTTGTGTTTTAAGTGAGGATCTTGACATGGAAATTAATTTTATTATGCCTTTTTCTGCAGGGGTCCTGAGGGCAAGGTTTTCTCCTCTGCTCCCAGTCGTATATTCTGATGTGGACTAATTGTCTCTCGTCCTTCTCCCTGCAGCAACCTGCACTTCAAGCATTTTATGAACCCAAACTGTCATGTGCACCACAATCCTGGTGAGAGGGAATGGGCAGAGGGCAGATGGAAATGACTTGCTCACAATATTTCTGATAGTCACATCAGGTCTGTGCTGTGAGATTTACAACAAGTTTCATAAACTCCTGGAATTCCATCAACCCCCCCCAAACAAAACCCCAAGCCACCCAAAACCCAGGTGGGAAATAGTGAGGATTCAATACCAGAAGATAAAAATCAAAGTCACTTATCCTCCAGCACTGGCAATCCCAAAATGTCATGAAAGTCAAGGAAAAACAATAAATAGAAAACAAATGTAGCCCCAGGAGATTGTTCATAAATTTATATGGCAATAGAGCTGCATGTTCTCAAACATGAAATAGCCTCAAATAACATATTAGCACTCAGAATCATCCCTGCTAATGTAACATTTCCATCTGATACAATTGAGATTACCCTGTAGATATTTTATGTTTTTAGCAGCTTTTTCCCTCCCATCATTAAATATTTAATAGTTCTAATTTATCACTTTAATATTGAATTCTTTTGGCTTAGATGCTTGGGCCATGAACTGAATTGCGCAGACAAAACTGTGCATGTTTATCAGTCACACACCGCAGGAGGACACGGTGAGGGTGACAGAACCCCAGCCCAGGCTGCCCAGGGAGGCTGTGGAGTCTCCTTCTCTGGAGACATTCCAAACCCACCTGGATCTGTTCCTGTGTGACCTGCTCTAGTTGATCCTGCTCTGGCAGGGGGGTTGGACGAGATGATATTTCGAGGTCCCTTCTAACACCTAATGTTCTGTGATTCTGTGAGTCTGTGTTCACATCTGCAATGTGCTGGACCACACATGATCACTCACATCAAGGGAAGATGCTTTTGATACCTCTTCTGTGAGCCAATACCACCTGGCACCAGCTCTGCCCATTTTTACTATTTATATTCTCCAATATTTATGACTGCTGTGAGAGATGAAAGCTTCAGCCTGTGAGCTGCCCAACAGACAAGTGGAATGGATGGAGCACCTCAAAATACAAAGGGGCAAATGGTGAAAAGAGGAAATGTGCCTCAGCATCTCATGTCCTGTTCACTGCCCTGTGAATTCACAGGATCCCAGCATGGCGGGATTGGAAGGGACCTCTGGAGATCATCTCATCCAACCTCCTCCAGCAGGGTCACCCAGAGCAGGGGCCCAGCAGCGCAGTGTCCAGCCGGGTTGGGAATCTCTCCAGACAAGGAGACTCCACAGCCTCTCTGGGCAGCCTGGCACAGGCTCCCACACCCTCACACCAAACAACTTTCTTATATTTAGGTGAAACTTCCTGTAGTCTCCTTCTCCGGAGATATTCAAAACCCACCTGGACAGGATTGATTGATCCTACCCAGGCAGAGGATTAAATATATAAATAAAAGCAGGACATCTTGAGAAAGATTTGACCATCTCTTCCTCCTACTGAGTGGACACATCTGCTAAAAAAAAAATTTTACTCTATATTCAACTGTAGCAAAATGTGGCCTGTGGCCTATTCTGGGATAAAAAAAAAAAATTGCATCTGATTTGTGCACTTCCCAAAAGAACTTGAGTGAGGGGAAGAAGAATTATATTCTCTGCAGGCTCTTTTGAAAAATCTTACCCTTAGACAATTTTGAGGCCCCTGAACAGCAAATATGATGGAAGTGGACATTTCCCCATGGGATCTGATGCTTCAGGCCCTCACTGTCTTTCAGCGAGGGTCATTTAATTATTTCATCCCCGTTCTGCGCCTGTCAGGATGTTCTGCATTCAGAACAGGGCTCTGACATGGCTGCTCTATGCATATGCTTAGACAACCATTAAAAGATAAGAACTGCAATCCAAATTTGTATAAAGATCTGAATAGACAGGATCCGAGCTGCATGAAAGAAAGAAAAGTACAATCAGCATTTGTGCTGCCAACCAAAATAGAGTCACGGGTTCTAAATCTTTCCGCAAGCTCTGTCGTCTGTGCGTGTCGCACCATTCACTTCTGCAAGCTCCCTGTGATTGACTGGCAGTGACAATCAGAAAAGAGGAGTGTCCTCAGACTGCTGTGGGAGATAGAAAATGAATGTTTGAGTGCAGCTTGACACATACCTTAGTGACAAGGAAGTATGAACAAATTGGTCTTCTATTTCTTCCCATTTACTTGTAGAAAATCTCTGCAAAACTCACTGAGGAATAAAATGTGCTTACAAGACTGGACTGAAAAGTGAATTGAGAGCTGAGCCTGATCTCAGATCTTCCTCTGATTTTCCATTCCATAGTTTAAACTGAGTCTCCAGATCCAGACCTCCCAGTTATCTAGAGTCTGGGCTGAAGCTGTAACCAGGTAAATGTTGTTTTGGCCATCAGCAGCAGAAGATCCACGGGCTTTGTGCTCACTCAACACTGCAGGGTCTCAGAACATCTCTGGGCTTGCCCTGCCCTGAACTGTGTGTCCCAGACATCACAAGTGTCCCATAATCAAGGGCCTCGTGTCCAACCTGCCTGAGATCAGCACTGGGGACACCCGTCATGGCCAAGGGCTGCTGCCCTGGGGAAGCACCTCCCAGAAAACACCAGTTCTTTGTGTGCCTGGGCTGGGCACTGAGCAGCTCTGACACTGGTACTGGGAACCAGGGAGAAGGGAGCAGGTGATGGGGAGAGAAGGGATGAAAATAACCTCCAGGTGTTCCCAAGTGTGAGGAGGAAGAAAACTCAGCATGGACATCCCAGTCCTGCCAGGGAAGACCTCAGGGTGGTGGCAATTTGTAACCTTCTCCCTGATTGTGGATGAAGGAGACTGAACATGTCAGCCCTGGGATGCAGAGGGACGCTGCCAGGGTGAGCATCACACCAGAGATTAAGGGTTGGAGTCTAGGAAGTGTTCTTTTGAATAAAAAATTAAATTGCATTATAGATGAGATTTTAAAACCATCACAGAATCACGGAATGTTCAGGGTTGGAAGGGACCTCGAAAGATCATCTAGTCCAACCCCCCTGCCAGAGCAGGGTCACCTAGATTAGGTCACACAGGAACATGCCTAGGTGGGTTTTGAATGTCTCCAGAGAAGGATTGCATTATAGATGAGATTTAAAAATAATTAATTAGGGATTCTTGATTATTAGACTACCCAAATATTAATTGGACTAAGAAACTCTTGGCTTCATTTATATTTATAGAATCATAGAATGTTTTGTGTTGGAAAGAACCTTTAAAGGTCATCTAGTGCAAACCTTAAATGTCACCTAATCCAACCCAAATTGTATGTTTCTTTTTTTTTTTTATTTTTTTTTTTATTTCATAACAGTCATTTGGAAAGAGAGTAAGATATTGTGGGGTTTTGTTATCTTAGGGCTGAGATCTCACAATGGTGAGAATTTCCATTCTGCCTTGGAACATAATCTTCAGCTCTGAGTTGGCTTTAAGTTTAGCCAGGTACAGATCCAAGGATGCTTTAAAGCATCTGGCTTGGACTTGGCTTCATCACTAATATCAGATGCTCATCTTCCTCTGCAAAATTTCCTTTTCCAGGCAACATTGTTATTAAGAAAACCTTCCCCACCTGATTTTCCAAAGGGAGTTAAACACCTAGCTCACCTCTTCCATCTCAGCAGCACCCCGAGTTGAATAGATTCAGGAATTTTACTGCCCTCAAGAACAATCTTTCCCTGGGAATGAAATCCAACAAGCTATAATTTGGCTGCCAATGTCATCTCCAGCGTAATCAAGTATTGACTTAATTAGAAATCCTTTTAAGTGATGCACAGGGAGAAAAACACATTTTTTTTTCAAAGTATTCCTCATTTGTAATTATTATTTCGCTTGTGAATCTTCCACACTCCATTGAAAATGCCATATGGAAAACAAATTAGTTTGCTACAGTGACTAATGTTTACTGCCACTTCTGCTCTGAAGTTTTGGGCCAAGTTTTTCACTCATCAGTCCCTTCTCTGGCAAAACTGCCAATGAAAAATTGGTCTGTATGATCAAAGTCTGGATATAAGTAGAAGCCCTACTATAGAAAATGTCAGTACGTCCCACCTGGTCACTAGGAGCAATCCAGGAATTTCATCACAAGCAGCTCTTTAATTAAGTAGTTGCCTAAAAATGTCGCATATGCTGAATATGATCGAGTGGAAATTACGCTGCTTTCATTAAGAGAGGGACAATATTTCCCGGCTGCATCGCGGGGCTGATTGTGGGGAGCTCCACGAGCTGTTACGAGCCTTGTGAGTCATCTGCACCTTGCTGTAGCTCAGTCTCTCCACTTGCAATAATACAATACTTGGTCCTGAAGGATGATTTGCTTAATTACACTCTCGTACTGCACTTGTCACTCCAGTCCCACGTATCTCCCCTTCACTTGGCTGTTCCCTCATCCGCCAGGATAACACTGAGGCCATTTTTGTTCTCACAATATTCTTCCCCTTAATTTTACCGAGTGTAGGAGTTGCTTTTACAGAACAGGGACTTCCAGGGTTATCCTGCTTCGTGTTTTTGAAGACTGGCCTTAAGCTGGATTCTCTCCCACCAGCTGCTGCTTTCCCAGTGCACTCTGTACTTTTTCCAACCAGTCAGTAGTACAAGAAATTCCTTTATTGTGAGCCATTTGCCTCGTACCACGCACGTTTGCTCAGGTAGAAGTCACTGGCTCTCCCTCCAGCCATCTCCAGAAGGTTATGGCAACAACTACAAAAGCTGAGATTTCACTTTTCCTTTCAAATGAATACTTGAATTGTGGAGAATTGGAAGAGACCATCTGGATACAAGTGTGTAAAGTCAGACAGAGTTTTTGGCTCCTCTGCTCTGGGAATTTAATAGAAGTTTTGATTAAAGTTTCTACGGCTGAGTCCTGCATGAGCGAGTTCTGTTTCTAACGGCCATATGGAATTCCCACTGGTAAGAGCTCATCTAGAGGATGCCAATAGGATCTGTATTAAAAAAAAAACCCAGGGATTGTTAAAGCAGATCAGAAAGAAGGACTTGGCTCAGTGCAGTAAAACACTTTGTCATCCAAAGATCCGAGAACAAAGTATTGAAGAGTGTGGGAGTTGCTTAGGACTAAGGACTTCAGGGTTTGGACTGTTTGCATCATTATTAGGTATTATTTATTAATAACAATATATCTAATCACTACTTGGAGGACAGGACAGTTGGCAACAGTAACTCTATTAGCCAAAATTATGAGTGTTTCAAAATACCATCTGCTGATGGTTACCTCTGAGAGACGAAAATAGAACCCAGATTTACATACTGCCTGGCTGTGGAGCACCTCCAGGACTCTGACTGAGGGCATGTTGCTGGGCAAGGACTTTATGACTGGAAAGACAATTGTTTTTTACTGCTCCCATGCTTTTCTGTATGGACCTCCTGGCTTCTTCTTCTGCAGTGTCAAAGAGATGCCAGTATTCTTGTCAGCTACTGCATCTATTTAGCATGGAATCATTTATTTACTAACCCTATGTAGAAATATAGGAAAAAATTGTTCCAAATTAACACAGGCAGCCACATCATATGGAGCTGAAAGTGTCCTGCTATTCCCTCAGCAATCTTTGAAATGGAAGGCAACATATAAATTTCAGCTTTCCAACCAGGACTAAAACCCTGCATTCAAATTACAGGATGCAACACATCTTTATAACAGAAAACACTGTTAATGTTGCAAAGTAGAGCACTTGAAAATTAGGGAATGCCAGATTGATTGTTGCCATGGAGAAGTCCTTGAGAGCATTCATCACTGCCTTGAGAGCTGGGTTTGAGTAGCGTGCAGAAACTAAAGCGTGGGGCCACGCACCGAACCATGACGCGAAAACAAACCATCGCCTAGCTGCTCGTTAACGGAACTTCATTATCCTGTGCACTGGAAGTAGGTGTCCTGCAGAAAGAAACAGTATGGGATCATGTAATCAACATCCTACCGTCACGCGTGTGCACAGCGAATGATCTGGGAGCTCACCAACAGGTCTGGACTTCTGAGCTCTTGACTGTGTAACCTCCTGAATTTATGGGATTGCGATCGAATAAAAACTTTGCATTTGTTTCCTCCAAGAAAAGAAGTGAACTGACAGGAGATATGGCATAGGTGGTACTACTTCGTTTCAGCCCCAGGGTCCTTATTTGTAGTGGAAGGAGGGCAATGTTCAGACTACAGCTTAAGAGCTTAAGAGGCTGGAGATCTGGGTCCTTGCCAGCTGTGTCTTCACTGTAAGGCAAGAGAGCTGTTGTGGGCCTCCTGCTGTGGTCCCCTTTAGGGTAGGAGACCTTGTGGACCACATAACAGATCTGGAAATGAAAGCTTGGAGTAAGGACAGGATGCGGGTGAGCATCAAGCTAGGATGCTCTGCAGAGTGGACATCTGCCCACTGTAGAAATGCTGAGGAGCTCTCAGCTCTGCTGCGAGTGCATTGTGTGACCTTGAGCAACGTGTTCTTCTCCATGCCTCCCTTTTTCTATCTTTAAAATGGGGATAAGCATGCTTCACTTTTCAAATGCCTTTGTGAGCAATGGGCAAGAGTATTTCAGCTCAATATGTTGTGCGGATGTATTTCTCAATGTTAGTTAAAGCTTTTTCAAAATACAACCTGCATTTTGGATGACCAACTTTGTTTCTCTCTCCCCGCTTTGTTATCTATTCCCCATTTCAACTGATTAAAAAAAAAAAAAAAAAAATATATATATTTCTCTTTCCCTGTCCTATCATGTGAGCATTGGCTGCCCTTTACTCACCACTCAGGTTTAATATTCCCAAATTTTATTAACCAGTTATTTACAAACTGCCAAATCAAACAGATTAGCAAGCAAGACTCAAAACAAGACAAAAGAGCCTGTGTTAGTCTCTCACCAAGTAAATAATCTGCTTGGGTCATGTATAATTAATCAAGCAATTTCACTGAGGACTCAGCTATTCCTGTCCATCCTGGCAAACAATAGACTCCTCTGTATTTTACTATGATTGTCTCTGTTGTGCACACAAACACTTCAGTGCATGGTTTCTTCCAGAAACAAAAGGCTCAAATTTAACAGAATGACTCTCAGGAGAAGCTGGAGACCTCACCACACAAACTTGAGACCACTGGGGTGTATGAGTGGTACATTAGAGATAAAAGCATTCCCCAAAGGAGATCAAACATCTGCAGAGACGTGATCAAGCCCTCCCCAGTACGTGGCCACAAAAGCTACTCTAGGATCATACAGTGAGAGAACAGTTTGTGTTGGAAGGGACTTAAAGATCATCTGGTTCCAACCCCCCTGCCATAGACAGGGACACCTCCCACTAGAGCAGGTTGCTTAAAGCCTTGTCCAACATAGTCTTGAACATTTCCAGGGAGGAAGCATCCACAACCCCTCTGGACAATGGTTCCAGTGTCTCACCACCCTCAGAGTGAAGAATTTTTTCCTTGTATCTAAGCTAAATCTCCCCGCTTCCAGTCGAAAGCCATCATCCATTGTCCTATCACTACAATCTCTGATAAAAAGTCCATTCCCAGCTTTCCTGTGGGACCCCTTCATGTACTGGAAGGCCACAGGAAGGTCTCCCCTGAGCCTTCTCTTCTCCAGGCTGAACACCTCCAACTCTCCCAGACTGGCCTCATAGCAGAGGAGTTCCAGCCCCCTCATCACCTCCACAGCCTCCTTGGAACTCACTCAAGCAGGTCCAAATTTTTCTTATGCTGGGGGACCCAGAGCTGGGCCCAGCACTGCAGGGAGGGGTCTCACCAGAGCAGAGGGTCAGAATCCCCTCCCTCAACCTGCTGCTCACACTTCTCTTGATGCAGCCCAGGATGAGTTTGGCTTTCATTCATTGTTTTTTCATGTACAGAAATATGGATGCTGAAAAGCTGCTAGCGGAGGGATTTTCCCAGGGTCTAACAATTTAGGCCTTTAGCCAATCACTGATCAATTGCCTTATGGGGCAGGAGGTATATAGGGCAGGGTGATAGATTAGCATCTTTCTCTCTCTCACTCTCTCTCACTGAGTTTGCGTGTTGTTGCATCTCTCCACTCACGGTAAACAGCAACACAGAAACATTCATTTTAAGTTGGTTTATAAGATCGAAAAAAGAACCAAATTCAGCAAACCATGTAAGCATATTCCTTTCTTTAAGAATATGGCTAGAGATGTTGATGGAGGAAATGGAATGACCAGCAAACACACGTGGTCCTTTTCAAGGTTATGCCAAAGAAAGGGACTGTCAAAGATCTTTTCCACTTTAATTGCCGTAATAATATTTTACACTCTTTTCCTATTTTAAGATCATCATGGAGGGGTCAATATGTGAACACTGTTCCCTCCCTGTTAGACTGTGTCAAACTCAGCAACAAACCAGAGATGGTGGCAGCCACTCATGTTGAATGCTCTGGCCTCCCGTGGAAGGAATAATAGTTGACAGAACTTGGTATGACAGGTTGCTTTGAGGCATCTGAGGCTCAGCCAGCTTGTATTTCTGGAAATCACTGGTTCAGCACAGACTGGATGAGGTGTTTAATGCAATCAATAAGATCACAGAATCATAGAATGGTTTGGGTTAGAAGGGGCCTTAAAGATCCTCTTGTTCCAACCCCTCTGCCATGGGCAGGGACACCTCCCGCTACAGCAGGTTGCTCAAGGCCCCATCCAACCTAGATAACACAGTTCCCCTAAGTACACCTTCTTGTTTCTATAGGATGCCCCAAACCATACCTGAGCAGATACTTGACTTTTCAAAGCAATATGAGAGCCTATTCCTCATTTTAACTTTCCTGTGCCCATGATATACAGATTAGGTGATGGTTATGAAGTCCTAGGCAGCTACAGGTATAGTTTTTTTTAACACCAACAGAAGTCGATAGGAAATCTACTTTGACCTCCTGACATTCATTCACTGACCAAAAACTTCTGGCTGCCTGAAGGAAACTGAGTTTACACCCAGGCAGAGGATCATAGAATGGCTTGACTTGGAAGGGACCTAAGGATCATTTCATTCTGACCCCCCTGACATGGGCAGGGACACCTCTCACTAGACCATGCTGCTCAGAGCCTCATCCAGAAGGATTTACCCGTTCCTTTGGGTCTGTCCCAAAGCCTTCTTGATCTGTCTTGTAAATTGAATTCCTCCCCTTTGAACACCCATCCCCTGCTACACCTTCTCCTATTTGATTGAAAAGCTCCAATGTTTCCTCATTTCAAAGTGATTACGCACTAAAATAACTCATCAGTCGTCTTTTTGTCAAGACAGAAACACTGAACTCTCTGACTCACTGTCAAGCTTTATTTTAACCACTAAATCATTTCCTGGGCTCTTACCTGCACTGCATCTACCTCTAGAGTACTTGTACATTTTGGGGGCAGAATGCCATGACTGGTGTCACTCACGCTGCATTCAGAGGTAAATTCACCTCCTTAAATGAGTTGCTATTCTCTTCAACTGTTTAAGCTCCTGTTTAATTATTATGGCACTTTAGGATCTTAGCTGACAGCCTCTTTGAAAATTTACCCTTGGAATACTTCAGATGGCAAAGAGAGAAATTTTCTCCACTGATTTCCACAGACTATGTCTTGTTTAAAGCTACTAGCGTGAGATAAAAGAAAAAAAAGGCACACTTCAGTTAAAGAACTGTGATCTCCTTGGGGAAAACTCTTCAAGAAAATTGTGTAAAGAAACCATCAGACTGCAACTCCGTTTTGGTTTTGGCGATAGAAAATTAAGTTCTCTTGAAGAATAAAATATTTCTTCCTTTAGGCAATTTGTAGCAAAGTGATGCTGACCCTTTTTCCTCCAATAAACCCTAGGCCATTGCATTTAACCAAAGGTTTACCTTTCTCCCAAAGATCAACCAGAATCATAGAATCACGGAACAGCAGGGGTTGGAAGGGACCTCTGGAGATCATTGAGTCCAACCCCCCTGCCAGAGCAGGGTCACCCAGGGCAGCCCACACAGGAACAGATCCAGGGGGGGCTGGAAAGTCTCCAGAGCAAGAGACTCCACAACCTCTCTGGGCAGCCTGGGCCAGGATTCATCAGCCTCACAGTGAAGAAGTTTTTCCTCATGTTGAGGTGGAGCTTCCTGTGTTTCCCCTTGCTACCATCACCTCTTGTCCTATCCCAGGGCACCACTGACAAGAGCCTGGCCCCTTCTCCTTGACCCCCACCCTGCAGATAGTTGTAAACATTCATCAGATCCCCTCTCAGGCTTCGCCTCTCCAGGCTAAACAGCCCCAGGGCTCTCAGCCTTTCCTCATCAGAGAGATCTTCCAGTCCCTTAATTGTCCTCCTAGCCTCTTTTGGGCTCTCTCCAGTATTACCCTGTCCCTCTTGCAGAAGACTGAGTCCAGTTCACTTAGCATTGAGTTTCCCTGTGTAAATGATCATAGGAATGCTTTTAATCAATTGAATATCCAGAGCTGCCAGGCATTGCTTTTTCTTTTGAATAGCAAGCAGCCAATACTGACCTTCCATCTCTGAAGAATTTTGCATCCATATTTAAGTTGCATCCTACATCATTTTAAAGTTTCCTCCTTATGGAAATGCTGTTTCACGCTATTTTGGACAACACATAGACATAGAAAAAAGTCCCTTCTAGTAGCAGTGGTGTCCCAACACACGATGACCCAACGTGTTACAACTTCTCTCGTGTCTGCTGGAGGGACTGGGGTTGAGATTAAGGACAATAGCAGCATGCAAGTACAAGGATCTCCCCATTTTACTAATAGGTAAAGAGACAGGGCACAGTGAAACTTTCATTACAGATGGGTGAAGACTTTCAGTGTTTGCACCCAAGCACCCTGAATTCTTTTCTGACCTCCTTTGCCATCTTTTTGGGGATAGTAAAAGGCTGACCCATCTTGTATCACCTTGAAGATTTTCTTTACATGCTTCCTCAAAGAGATCTCAGCTTGTACAGTAGAAAAATAGTTTCTGTTCTAATCTTTCCTCTCTCTTCTTCCTCTCTCATGCCTGTTTCCTGCTGTCCAGACCACCTCCAGGCTAAGGCTGAGCTCCTCAGCAATAAAGGGTTTCCATGTCACTTGGGAGGTAGTCTTACAGCAGTCACCAGGCCCCCATGGACAAACTGTCCCTCCAAGTCTAGACTCCTACATGTTTCTACCATGCTGTTATTTCCCATTTGCCCAGTCTGACCACTGTGCAGATCGTTACTGGTCTTCCTAAGTGTTGAAGAGGCACGTATAATAACTAGAAATATCAGATAATAGTTTTCCAGAGAGGAATCGTACATTTCAGCCCCCAAAAAGTTGAGGGAAGGAGGGAGGTGTCTAATGATGTGGTGGCAGAGGAAGTGAATATTAACTGAGATTACTTCAAATCTCTCTCTTCAGACAGAAGAGAAAGGATAGATAAAGATCAAAAAACTGCTTCTGAAAATGCAGCTACCAGCCCTTGTGACTCAGACACCAGTGGAGCGAGGCCAGAGAGACTATCAATGCAAAGTCCCTGAGTCCTTGATGCTCTCTGCAGGAGGCTCTTGAATGTGTCCAAGATGATGCTACAGCCCAGCCAAGTTTTCTGATGAATAGCTCCGTAGGGGGCAGAGGCCTGTTGAAGGTCACGAAACATTTCTGCTGACATTGATGTTAAATACTAAATCCTTTTGCTTTTGTACAGAAGCAGCTGGAGCCCGACTATGTGCTGCAGTCCCTGCCATGCCTCTATTTACGAAGGCAACTGCAATGAAGCCAGACAGAGGAGACCACCTCTGATGGGCAACCTCCTGTCTTCACTGGTCACTTGAATCTAGGGATCTCTTTGTGGCATCCAGTACAATCTGTCTGGCACTCTGGTGTGAATCTCTGCTAAGCGATTCATTTTTGTGGTTCCTTAGATGACATTTCTATGTATTAAAGAGAGAACTTCCAGAAAGAAAAAAACCCACAAAGCGGAACCAAAAATCTTCCTTCTCTGCCCCGTGTGACCAGGAACATACTGATTTGTTAAAAACAGGCAAAACTGAATTTTCATTCTTTGTTTTCTGCAGGCTTTTAGAAATGGAAGTGAGGAGAGGTTCTCCCCCATGCTGTGCCAGATTTGAAGGCTGCTCTGTATGTCCAAACACGTTTCTTTCTTCCAAGTATTTTTGTTATTCTAATTTTCCATCCTGTGACCCCATCACATTTACACTACCGTCTAGTAAACCTGCTTTTGCCATCAGCAGCAGAAGGCCATGGGCACTGCACTGACCCAGCACTGCAGTCTCATCTCTGGGCTTGCCCTGCCCTAAACTGTGTGTCCCAGACATCACAAGTGTCCCATAATCAAGGGCCTCGTGTCCAACCTGCCTGAGATCAGCACTGGGGACACCCCTCATAGCCAAGGGCTGCTGCCCTGGGCAGGCACTGCCCAGCAAACACCAGCCCTTTGTGTGCCTGGGCTGGGCACTGAGCAGCTCTGCCACTGGTGATGGGGAACAGGGAGAGGGAGCAGATGATGGGGAGAGATGAAAATACCTCCAGGTGTTCCCAAGAGTGAGGAGGAAGAAACCCCAGAATAGGCATCCCAGTCCTGCCAGGGAAGACCTCAGGGTGGTGGCAATTTGTAACCTTCTCCCTGATTGTGGATGAAGGAGACTGAACATGTCAGCCCTGGGATGCAGAGGGATGCTGCCAGGGTGAGCATCACACCAGAGATAAGGGCTGGAGTCTAGGAAGCGTTCTTTTGAATAAAAAATTAAATTGCATTATAGATGAGATTTTAAAACCATCACAGAATGTTCAGGGTTGGAAGGGACCTCGAAAGATCATCTAATCCAACCCCCCTGCCAGAGCAGGGTCACACAGGAACATGCCTAGGTGGGTTTTGAATGTCTCCAGAGAAGGAGACTCCACAACCTCCCTGGGCAGCCTGTTCCAGGCTCTGTCACCCTCACCCTGAAAAAGTTTCTCCTTATGTTTACATGGAGCTTCCCATGTTAATTAAATAATTAATTAATACTAGCATTAATTAATTCAGTCTACTAGAATGTTGCAGCGTTGTCTGGGCTAACCATCTACCCTTAGCTCTACTCCTGAGGAGTGTTCTACCACTGTCCACCACATGAATTGCAGCAGAACAAGCACCCCGAGCCTGTTGTTACCACAGTCACGTGATCAGGCTTTTCCTCAGGGTTGTCTTCATAGAAGGTGCCATGAGCACAGGTGAGATGCTGAGGGCATCACTGCACCTTCCTGAGCTGTCAGGAGGGACTAGGCCTCATTTCTCCAGCACAGACATTGCTTGACGAACCACATTAGCAGTGGAAGGCTGTTACACCACTTAATTTTAGGTATGTAACTGAGATGCCTTCTCTAGCAATGCAGGCGCCCGTGGTTGCCTCTGTAACTGATGACAGGTCTTCTCTAAAGGTACTTATCATAGAATCCTAGAGTGGTAGGGGTTGGAAGGGACCTCTGGAGATCATCAAGTCCAACTCCCCTGCCAGAGCAGGAACACCCAGAGCAGGTCACACAGGAGGTTTTGTTTGCCTGAATGAAGCTGAAATTGAGTTTAAGGCCAGAGGACCAGCCTCTATAGGGAGATGGGAACTGTGCTTGGACCAGCACACATGGTTTATGTGTAACAGGAACTTCATTCAAAACACGGAACCTCCAGCCAGTTACGGTGCAACTTTTGTAATGCTGTCACATGTGGGGCTCCTGCAAAGTCTGAACACCAGCATTCTTCTGCCTTCTGTAGCAGAGGCACCTCACCCGTGGCTAGAGGAGCAATTCTGTGAGCTAAAAACAGTAGAAGGTTGTTGTCGTAAACTGGATGATCCCTTTAGGAGAGAGACTGCAGGCTTTGTAGTGTGTGCCTCTGTTGAAATAACTTGCAAAGCCCATTTGTAGAAGATATACTGGACACTTTGAAATGTTTTCAGATGCTCCCCAATGGGGAAAGGTATTTCCATGGCCTGTAAAACTGAGAATATAACCCAGGTACAGAAACCCTTCAACGTGACTCATCTGACCAGTCCCAGTGGAAACAACGAACGAAGAGAGCAGCCCAAAAGCAAACCCAGAGCCTAACCCTGGTCTTGTCCAAGTGTGAGTTCAGCTCCCTCTGTGACACACAAGCTGTGTCTGGATTGCAGATGTTCCCCAATAATAAGTGTTCTATCTACAAATGATAATTTGATTGAATTTTTTTCTTTTTCTTTTTCTTTTTTTTTTTTTTCCCCCAGAGTGTGGGTCTTTACTCACTCCTGCTCATACTCTGAGGTAAACTCCAGCTCAGAAGCTCCTGAGGTGGTACAGGCCAAGGGATGTATGTGGGACACATCTGGCACCTTTGAAAACCAAGCCTGGATTCCTGCCATTATTCACAGAATCACAGAATCATCAAATCCCAGCTTGGAAGGGACCTCAAGGTCCAACCTCTCTTGGCAAAAGCCTGGTCTAGACAAGCTGGGACAGCTCCTGTTCAGATGAATCTTCAAGTGTCCAATGTTGGTGAATTCACCACTTCCCTGGGGAGATTATTCTAATGGCTCATTGTTCTCGGTGTGAAAAATCCTCCTCTTATGTCCCATCAGAATGTCCCAGCAGTACTCACACCCATTACCCCTCATTTTTTTCCATGTGCAAAGGGAGTCTCCAGCTTCTTTGTAGCCACCCTTTAAGTTCTGGAACATGGTGAGAAGGTCTCCCCTGAGCCTTCTTTCCTCTAGGCTGAAGAAACCCAGTTCTCTCAGCCTTTCCTCACCTGGCAGCTTCCCAGACTTTGGATCATCTTGGTGGCCCTTCTCTGGACCCTCTCCAGCCTGTCCACATATTTTTTTGCATAGCAAGGACCAAAACTGAACACAGTATTCCAGATGTGGCCTGACCAGTGCTGAATACAGTGGGATAATGACTCTTTTATCTCTGCTGGTGACACCCTTGTTGATGCACCCAGCACCCCGTTGCCTATCTTTGCTGCAGCAGCAGCTCACACTCTTCAGTCCTGTTGAGCTTGTTCTTCACCAAGACCCCCAGGTCCCTTTCCACAAAGCTGCTTCCCAGCCAGGATGATCCCAGCCTGTGCTGCACTCCTGGGCTGTGTTTTCCCAGGTGCAAGACCTTACACGTGTCCTTGGTGAACTTCAGCAGGTTCTTACTACCACACTCTTGCAGCCTACCCATGTCTTCCCCTCATAGAAAACTTTTCAACGAGAGTCTTTACAAGCAAATGTTTACAAGGTAGAATTTCTACTGGAACCTGTTTTACTGGCACAGATTCCAGACAAACCCTTTCCACAGTCTGCAGGAGACTGAGCCTCCTCCTCGGTTTTCCTTGGATTTCTTTCCTTTGGGTGTATCAGTGCTTAGCACCACAACACTTCTGGTTTTCAGCTTCATTCACCAGCACACACAGAACGCCAAGAAAATGTTTTTGCCATCCTTCTGTGCCTGGAGGTCTTTTTGCAGTGCTTGGGAATTTCGGAATTATTCACACAGTCGAATCGGATGCTTCTTTTTCAGTCATTCGAGCAGCAAAGTAGGCTGAGTGCATCAGCTGAACAGACAACCCAGATAAGACAGGTTTGGGAAGGAATTTTTATTGTTCCAAAGATTTAGCATTCAGACGTTATAGACTTGAGTAAATTCTAATTGCGTTTCTACCTCTACGTTTAATAAATGGGCCATTGAGAAGACAAAAAAATAAAATAAATAAATAAAGACAGGGGCTGTGAGCAGTGGGAGGAAGAACAGGAAATAAGACCATGAATCAAACCTGGTCTTGGAGATGACAGTCAGGCTGGCTATGAATTCTGCAGCTCACTTGCTGCTGATGTGAACCACAGCAGTCAGATAAAAGTATATCAATGTAAATAATCACACATTAATACGACATAATATGAATACGTTATGCTTTGAAGTCCACGGACAAATCTGAGGGCTCTGAACTCCATGATATTCAGTAACTAAATGAGCTTTGAGGCGGTTGCGGGTGGCTAGTGACACAAAGTGGGGAAGCCAGGCTGCCCTCCGTGGAACGCACAGGGATCTCTGGGGTGATACATGTAGTCCCGATCCATCATACAGTGCGCACGAGCCAACAGAGAGATAAAGACTAAGAAAGTAGCCCAGGTACTCTAAAACTGATCTCAAAGATGCAGGGGTGGTCTGCAGATGGCACACTCCACACGGAGCTGTTCTGGATGCCAGCTAGGAATGCAGAATAAACAGTGACTGTGAAAAGTGAAGCAATGATTGAAGCATCAATCCTGAGATGAGCCGTGAACCTTCAGGCTTCGAAGGAGCTGAAGTAGGATTGACAGGGAAGGTTCTGCCCTTTTCTAACCAGGCCCTCAAATATGCTTGCAAAGCTCATTTATGATGGCTTCATTTAATTAATCCTGTGGTTATAACAGGTATGGAAACTTGTGCCAAGATCACCAACAACCCAATGCAGTGCTACAGGCTGGGGTCAGAGCGGCTGGAAAGAGCCCAGTGAAAAAGGACCTGGGGATGTTGAGTGACAACCAGCTGGAGATGAGCCAGTGTGTGCCCAGGAGGCCAAGAAGGCCACCAGCATCCTGGCTTGGATCAGTTGGTGTGGCCAGCAGGACTAGGGCAGGGATTGTCCCCCTGGACTGAACACTTTGGAGGACACCCCTGGAATCCTGGGGTCAGGTTTGGGCCCTTCACTCATTCCCAGCAGGACACTGAGGGGCTGGAGCGTGGCCAGAGAAGGGCAACGGAGCTGGAGAAGGGGCTGGAGCACAAGGGTGGTGAGGAGCGGCTGAGGGCCCTGGGCTTGTTCAGCCTGGAGAGGAGGAGGCTGAGGGGAGACCTTCTGGCTCTGACAACTCCTGGCTGGAGCCAGGGGGGTTGGGCTCTGTTCCCAAGGAACAAGGGATGGGACAAGAGGAACCGGCCTCCAGTTTCCCCAGGGCAGGTTTAGGTTGGACAAGAGGAACAATTTCTTCTTCCTCTGCAGGGCTGTCCAGGGCTGTGCCAGGCTGCCCAGGGCAGTGGTGGAGTCCCTGTGATCCCTGGAGGGGTTTCCAAGCCCCCCATGGAGCTGTGGTGCTGAGGGACATGGGTTAGTGGTGCCCTGGCAGTGCTGGGGGAACGGTTGGACTCAATGGTCTTAAGGGGCTCTGCCAACCAAAAGAATTCTGTGATTCCATGAACAGAAGTAGGATTTGGCACACCAGGAATGTACTGAAGATACACTATTTACTCATCTTACAGCAGAAGGCACCATGGACTGATACATCCAAGAGGAAAGGGTAATTTCCATATTTTGAGAACTTGCAAGCTTTTTTACAATGGTCATTGGAGGAACCCAGGTACTATCCAAGTCCTTCCATGCTGAACGTTTCCATGGAGTAGATGACCATCAAGGGATAACCAGGGAAAGTCATACGGTACAACACGCTCACCGTGGCAGTGACCGAGCAAGATGATTCTCCACAGAATAAAACCTCACAGCAGGTGTGCAGTGAGCCTTTATATGTCACCTCACCCATTAAGCATTTTTTAAGGCATTTTTTAAGTCCTGAGACAAGAAATTTAATAGTAACTTGTTCCTGGGCTCATTAGGATTTATTTGTTTGTTAATATCTGGCAGTGTTATCCTTCACTGCTTGGATAATTTGAGTATCGAGAGGTACATGAAATATTTTGACCATAAAGGAATGTGTCCAGCCAAGGACGAGCAAGATGGGACAGCAGCTTTGCTTTTTAACAATTGGTCTGGCATTTATAATCCAGCTGTAAAAACATGCAGGCTGTGTGGCAAAGCAAGGAGTGAGTGGTTTTAACCTAATAAGATACTGCTTGTATTTCAGTTACACAGTGAAGCTGACGGGGCTGAGGAGGATTTTGTGCTTACACAAGTCAGGAATGGATTCAGATCAAACAAGAATCAGAAGCAGATAATAGTTTTTTATTGATTGCTACATTTTTTGTTTGTTATTCTGCTCTTGCGTTATCTTTTTCCTTGGTAGAAATCTGCTCCCCAGTAACAACTGGAGAGAACTGATAGAGGAGACCAATGTCCTGCTGCTTTGGCACTGGATGACCTTGGGCACCTCACTTCATCATCTGTATTTCGGAAGAGTGTGACTCCGACTGGAGCACGATGTGGTGTCTGAGGTGACGCACCTACCAAAAGCCCCTGGCTTGGCTGCACAGACCTCCTGTAGACCAATTAACGCTGCTGATTAGTAATGAATTATTCTACCCTGAGCTCTGTTTTGATGGTTTTTGATCGCTGCTGCTGCCAGCACTAGTTAGTTTAAATTAGGTTGGGCTTTTCTATGCCACATAACAGTCAAGTCTGTACCACGTTGATAGGCGCTGCCCTTAAAATGAGCGTATTATATGGGAACATATAAAGTGTTTGAAGTTACACACAGAACAACTTCTTTTCCTAATTGCAAATTGCTTGTGAGAGTTGCGAGCTAGGCATGAGTTTATTGGCCGGTTGTTAACGAGTGATTTCTGGACTGCAGATTTGTTGTAGTCTTTTCGAACATTAATTTCTAACACTTTTTTTTTTCATCTAGCACTGTCCTTGAAAGAGCTCTCAAATAGGTTTGACAGTCCACAGAGAAAAACTTCTGACATACAGATAGCTCTGCCCTGCAGCAAACGGTCTTTCATTTCCACCTATTAGAGGGGAGCCATAAATTCTGGGGTGCCTCTGTCCTGCTCTTTCTGCAGTGAGTGAATCTCGCAGACACATCTAAATGACCTAAAGCAATTTGGAGACGTAATTCTGACCATTTGTTCTTCTCCCATCTCCTGAAATCTCTGCATATGTTACAGGGTTCTGTAATTTCAAATTTTATACAATTTTATACAAAGCAATCATAAACCCCTTGCCCATAAAAAAAAAAAAAAAAGCTGTTGTTAAAACATTAATTCCTAAATATAAACCTCTCTATTCAGCAAGACAAGGATATTTGCTCAGGAGTCTCCTAGCAGAGGACAAACATATTAGAAGGGCTGCTTCTGATGTGGAGATGGGCATTTCACTTGGATGTGGTGTTGGGGGACATGATCTAGGGGTGAACTTGTAGAGTAGGGCTAATGGTTGGACACGATGATCCCAAGGGGCTTTTCCAACCTAAATGATTCTGTGATTCTGTGTGATTCTGTGGTTTCCACAACAGTTATGTCACTAGCTGAAGAAATACAATTTGATCCCCTAAAAACATTCCCGGTATGGGGGGAAAAAAAAAAAGAAAAAGAAGAAAATCCAATGCCCTCCATTTGTTCATGCTCACACTGTATCAAGGCAGACAGATGCTCAGTCCATTTATTCTCTGAAAAAACATAGTTACCAGGGTGGCAAATTCATAACAGTGCCCCCTCATAAAAAGCTGGTTTAACATCTATAAAAACAGGCATAAACATCACGTCACATACCTCAGGAGAATGGCTGAGATGTCCTTGATTTATTTTCAAGCAATTTTTATTTGGTAGTGAAGTGGCCACAAGCCAATGCTTCAGCAATATCTTAAGCCCCAAGGAAGGCAGATACTGCTGAGATCTTGGCTGATAGACACTTTCCATCCAAATAAAACTTGCTTGAGAATTTATCGAGGATGTGTGAGCAGTTCTGGTGATGTGACCAACATGAAATTTGCATCGATTCAGAGGAATTAAATCACACAATCATAGAATGGTAGGGATTGGAAGGGACCTCTGAAGATTATTTTGTCCAACCCCCCTTACCAGAGCAGGATCACCCAGGGCCGGCCACACAGGAACAGATCCAGGCATGTTTTGAAGGTCTCCAGAGAAGGAGACTCTACATCCTCGCTGGGCAGACTGAGACAGGATCCATCAACCTCACAGGAAAAAAGTTTCTTCTCATGTTGACGTGGAACTTCCTGTGTTCTAGCTTATACCCATTTATTCCTTGTCCTGTTACTGGGCACCATGGAAAAGAGACTTCCACTTGACACCCACTCCTCAGATATTTATAGACATTCATAAGATACCATCTCAGGCTGCTCTTCTCTGGATTACACAGCCCCAGCTCTTTCAGCTTTTCTTCATAGGAGAGATGATCAAGTCCTTTCATCATCCTTGTAGCCTCTGTTGGACTCTGTCCAGTAGATCCCTGACTCTCCTGAATTGGGGAGCCCCAAACTGGATACAGTATTCCAGATGTGGTCTCACCAGGGCAGAGTAGAGGGGCAGGAGAACCTCCCTAGACCTGCTGGACACACTTTTCTTATTGCATCCCAGAAATGGGTGAGTTGACACAGGCCACAGTAATCCATTGTGATCGTTCTGTAAACACTTTGGGACAAATTTCTCGCAAGGGCAATGGGTGCCCCTTTGGTGTCGCTTTGGTACAAATAGGCTGTCCTTCCTTGAGTCAGGCGGATGAAGGACTTGAAAGGGGATGAAAAATGTCCACGTTCCCCAAAGATGATGGTTATTATTCTTCACATCTTGTTTGCGTCAAGCTGTCCCAGCAGAAGACTGGGGTTCATGGGCTAGAACAAGTGGAGAGGCCAGATGGTAGAGACATCTGGAGACCAGGAGAGACAAGACAATGGACATTCATATAGTCCAGGGACATAAAGGTGCCTCTTGCCTCATTCTTAATCTAGAGACAGGCGTTCCTGGCACCCAGAACGCAGCACTTTTTATGATGTTATATTCTAGAGAGCATTTTTCCCCCCTCCTTTCAGATGTTTTCCCAGCACAAACCCCTGTGATTCAGGAGGTGGGATCTACAAGGGGGGGGGGGGAATTTTATTCACAGAGCCGCCGGATCCAGCCGCAGTGTAGGCTGGAAAGGAAAACAAACACTGCTCTATTAACGGGATTCATCCTTTGGGAAGGAAATCACATGCCCAAAAGGGCAACGCTAATAGTAATTTTACGCTGTTATGATGTCGATAGTAGGAGGAGGCATCAGCTCAGGCCGCCGAGCCCCAGCCCCAGCGTTAGGCCCTCACCCAACCCCGCCCCATTAGCGCGGCCACGCTGAGGGCGGGGAAGGAACATCCACTCCACCCCCCAAGCCTCAGCGGGGCAAGCAGAGCTCCGGGGCTGCCGAAAGTCCTCTCAGAGCGGGGCCGTGCCCCGGGAGAGCCCCAGGGGCCACGGAGGACGCCCTCAGCTGGGCCCCGCAGGCCGCGCACGGAAGGGAACTACCGTACCCAGCGGGCATTGTGCGGCCGCGGCGCCCGCCCTTCCCGCCTCCAGCCGCTGAGCATCATGGGACTTGTAGTCTACGCCCCCCGCTGAAGTTTAAATCCAAAAAGTTTCCGCTCCCTTTCCGGGTACCTCGCTTCAGCTCAGCGAGGGGTGCGCGGTTACCACGGCTACGGCCGCGGCAGCCAATAGGAGGCGGCGTTCTCCGCGCTGGGGGCGGGGCGTCGCGAGCGGCAGGCCAATGAAAGGCGGCGTTGTTGCGGGGCGCGCTGGCAGAGGGGACAGCGAGTCTCCTTGGGGCCGTCCCTGCCCGCGGCCTTGCTGTGCGCCGGGGCGAAGATGGGCGGTGGCGGGAGCAGCACCCGGCGCGTCACCTTCGAGGCGGATGAGAATGAGAACATCACGGTGGTGAAGGGCGTGCGGGTGAGAGCGGGGCTCCCCCGGGCCTGGGGTTCTCGCCGGGACACTCGGGGCCTGGCTCGCCCCGGGCTCGGCCGGTCGCACCCTGGTCCCTCTCTCGTCTCTATTTTGCCTGTCTCGGCGCTGCTGGCTCCTGTCCCTCTATCCCCTCGCGGTTGTTCTCCTCCGTTTCCTTTCCCCCTCCTCTCTCAGTGACCGCTACCTCTGTCCCGACCCCGCTCCGTGTTCTCAGCTGGGTGTTTGAAGGGCCCGGCGGGAGCTCAGGCTCAGTCTAGAGGCGGCTGCCGTGCCAAGGGGCAGGCCGTGAATAGGAGACTGTCGCCGGGGAGGCTTGGCCCCGGCCTGCTGACCCAAGTCGGCTGCCAGAAGAGTTGTAGGAGGGATGTATAACTAGTTGAGCTTGTTTTATCTTTCCCTGACCTCTACAAGTGAGAGCTCTGCCCTTTTCCATATTATGCTTTTTCTATGCAATATATCCAACTTCCTGTCTACCTGCAGAGGCATTCCTATTCTTTCACTGTTTCTGGTGTGCTGTTGCCCATAAAATAGACTGAGAAGGGATCTGATCAATACAAAGAATTGCTCAGGTTGGAAAAACCCTTCAATATCATCAATACTTACCAGTCTCTAAAGGGCTGGGGTGAAGAGGATGGGGCAAAACTTGCCTGTGGGGCCCAGTGACAGGACAAGGGGCACAAACTGGAACCCAGGAGGATCCACTTGAGCAGGAGGAGAAAGTTGTTTGGTGTGAGGGTGTGGGAGCCTGTGCCAGGCTGCCCAGAGAGGCTGTGGAGTCTCCTTGTCTGGAGAGATTCCCACCCCGGCTGGACACTGCGCTGCTGGGCCCCTGCTCTGGGTGACCCTGCTGGATGGAGCAGGGGGGACACCAGACCATCTCCAGTAGGCCCTTCCAACTTTGATTCTGTGATACACTAGAAGACACTTTGTGACACAAGACACTTTGAGAAATCTTGCAGCGTAGCAATGTTCCAGTGGAAGACACTGTGGTTCATATCAGGAAGGATAGTGTGTTGTCTGTTTTTTTTTTTTTTTTTTTTTACTGCTTCTCTTATGGAGGAGTGTTGTGGAATGAACCTTGATAGTAACTGCTGCCTGTTACTAAGCACACTAATCTTTTTCAGTTCTGGTCATTTAGTGCTCTGGGGTAAATAGGTGACAGCAATTTACATGTTCACAGCAGAGTTCATCTGCTCTCAACTGTGCTTAAATCTGGGATGGACTATTGGAATTTCTTTGAAGTATCCTGGGTCTTGAATGAAAACTGAAGATATTGTGGGTACTAGGAAAATGTAGCTTCATTAAATAAATGATGTTAGTTAATAGAGCATCCAAAAGTAGGATATACAAGACTGTTAACTGCACACTGAGTTTTAAGTATGTAAGGTTGAGAGTTTTAAGGGTTGGGTTAAGAAGTCTCATACTGGAAGAAGTTTTCCCCTTGTATATTAGATGACAGATTTTTTTCGAGTCTTTGTAACACAGATTTCCATCAGTGTTAATGATCATGCTCTAGGTTTATTCAAGAATTTGCTAATTAAAATTAATTGTCATGGGTGATCAAAACAGTATTTTACCGAGTTGGTGTTTGAGGAAATCAACAGCAAGAAAACAAAAGCTTTTATGTTTTTTGTTCCTTACCTTCTCTTTTGTCTGTGGGTTACAATGCATCTGAAACAGGACATTGCTCTTATCTGATTTGATTCTGCAGAATTTGTGACTATTTTTGTGTGCATGGACGTGCCAACATGAGAATCAACTTGTTGACTATGCTTGCTGTGACCGCTTGTGTTGCACAGGTATTTTGGGAGCTTTATCAGGAGGAAGTTCCTCCTGAGTTAAGTGCCCACCTGCACAGTGAGGTATCTGTGAAAGGCAAAAAGGCTGATTAATTAGGTCGAGGGAAGTTCTCCCCCCTCTCTGCTCTGCACTAGTGAGACCACATCTGCAGTGTTGTGTCCAGTTCTGGGCTCACCAGTTCAAGAGGGACAGGGGAATACTGGAGAGAGTCCAAGGGAGAGCTACAAAGATGCTGAAGGGACTGGAACATCTCTCTGATGAGGAAAGGCTGAGAGCCCTGGGGCTGTTTAGCCTGGAGAAGAGAAGTCTGAGAGGGGATCTGATGAATGTTTACAGCTATCTGCAGGGTGGGGGTCAAGGAGAAGGGGCCAGGCTCTTGTCAGTGGTGCCCTGGGATAGGACAAGAGGTAATGGTAGCAAGGGGAAACACAGGAAGTTCCATCTCAACAAGGGGAGAAACTTCTTTCCTGTGAGGTTGGTGTATCCTGGCCCAGGCTGCCCAGAGAGGTTGTGGAGTCTCCTTCTCTGGAGACTTTCCAGCCCCACCTGGATCTGTCCTGTGTGGGCTGCCCTGGGTAATCCTGGGGGGTTGGACTTGATCTCCAGAGGTCCCTTCTAACCCCCACCATTCTATGAATTCCAAGAAGTGTGTCAAAGGCTGTTGTTTCCTTTACTATTCCCTGCATCCTCTCTTCTGTTGTATCAGTTTCTTGTGTTTTGACAACTCAGATAGTCTTCAGATGAGCGCTCACCCCGCAAATAAGGGGAAATAGAAGGTTTATTTTGCATTGTGGATAAAATTTTAGCAGCTGTTGTATCGTATTTTTGGACTCTGCTTTTTTCTTTTTTTTTTTAAATTATTTATTAATGTTTTACTTCATTTATTTTGAGAAAGAGAGGTGTCTTGGGGCAGAAGGAGGAGGTGCAGTCTGACTCTGGGGTGTTCTTTTTCAGCTCTCTGACAGCGTCATTGATCGCATGAAGGAGCCTTCTTCACCCAGTGGAAGATCACAGCACCGATCAGCATCTGGTGCAGGTATGCCCTGGTTTTTCTGCTTTTGAGAATCAGATGTGCCTTTCCAAATGTTGTAACCAACTCGTTGACATCTTGTAGAGATGATTTCTTGTCATTAACTTTTTTGCTCATCTGCTTTTGAGGAAGGAAGTAGTTTGTAGGCGTTTGGAGGTGCTGAAATATTCTTTGGTTTACATTCAAATGTAAACCAACTGTTTATTAGTCCTGGATTTCTACAGCATTGTCTGTTGGTAAAGACTTTATTAAGTTGGTTGGTTGCTGGTTTGTTGTGTTGTTTTGTCTTATTTTGTGTTTTTGTTAAATATCCATTGCAAATACGCTTTGAGTTCTGAAGTGAAAATTCTTGCTTATTTATTCAACACTGAATTTTAGTGTAGCGAGTTCTATGTGGTTTATATTTGTTGACTGTGTGTACCCTACAAGGTTCAAGTAAGGCTCCTTACTGGAAATATTTGTGATACCAGTATTGCCTGAGGGCTTTGATACTAACAAAAACTCCCACCAAAACTCAACAGTCTGATTAAAAAACAGTCCTGTGGCAGTAGCGAGCTGTGCAGCAAGGCTTGAATGAGCAGAAGGTAGTATCTTTTATTTGAACCCTGGGAAGTTGTTTTCCTCTTGCTTAATTGAGGGTGTGTATGGTGTAGGTGTCTCAACTGCAACCTCCCTTCAGGTGGTTGTAAGGTGTGGGTCAGGCTCTTCTCCCAGGCAACTGGTGACAGGAGGAGAGGGCATGGCCTGAAGCTGCACCAGGGGAGGTTTTGGTTGGATATCAGGAAGCACTTCCTGACAGAGAGGGTGATCAGACAGTGGAATGGGATGCCCAGGGAGGTGGTGGAGTCACCGTCCCTGGAGGTGCTTAAAGAAAGGCTGGATGTGGCACTGAGGGCCATCCATGGTCTGGCCAGTGTGGTGGTGTTGGGTCACAGGCTGGGCTTGATGATCTCAGAGGCCTTTTCCAGCCTCAGTGCTTCTGTGATTCTATATCCCAGCTGAGCTCCCTCAGAGTCAGTAGGAAGCAAAAGACATTTGGAGGGACTATTTGTTATTTGAGAGCTGTACCTGAGGATGAGATCAATTGCCCTCTAGGAATACTGAGGTGAAGAGGTCACGTGTAAGCATCTAACTGTGTCACACAAATCCCACACTGGCTGGTTTACAAAGAGCAGGGCTCCCAAATAATGTTGCTTTTGAGGTTTGTTTTTTCCAGTTTACAAAGAGAAGACTGTGGAGTAGTGAAGGCAAGGAAAACAGCACTGCTAATAGTCATTTAGTGTCACCTGGCTTCTGAAATGCATCTAGCCTGATAAAATTGCTTAAAATATGTTTGCTTAAGTAAGGTTTGAAGGCTGTAGTTTCATACATGGACTTCCAGCCAGATTGTGATTTCTTTCTTTTTGTTTTTAAATTTTAAATAGTAACCTTCTCATGTACCTGTATTTTACAGTGGTGAAGAAATTATTCTAGATAAAGGATATCTATGAAATAACACTTGAGCATCCTACCCACTCTCACAGCAGTACTTGTTGCTTTTTCATCCTTGCGTTATGGAAGCAGTCTGAGTAGGCTGTGATTTTTGGGCATGTGGTGACTAGAGATGAAGGCTCTAATACCCCAGGAACTCTGCACGTTCACGGTGTGTACCCATCTCAATCCTTTATTTTGTTTCTCTTTGTGTGTTGGAGACAGTGCTTTTTAATTTCTTAATTTTTATGTATTGAAAGGCTTAATGAATTGCTTGGCCTTTTGCGAGCGTGGGAAACCTTGTGTGTTGTTGCTTTAAGAAGGAATGATTTAGGTCAAGTCCTTGTATTTCACTAGGAAAGTGTAATTGATGTTATACCTCAGTTGCTAAAATGATTTGTGTTTTGAAGAGGATGAAATTATACTGAAGTACCTGTTCTGTACCATCCATCCCTCCTTCAAAGAATCTTTTTCGATGGAGAGTTACAAACTATTGAGTTTCTTTGCTGCTGTGAGAACAGTCAACCCTGTTTGTTTATTTTTGTAACTGGTCAGAGTCTACATTTGTCTGATAAGGTGTTGTCACAGGAGGGGCTTC
This sequence comes from Todiramphus chloris collaris, assembly GCA_025345505.1. Classification (NCBI taxonomy): domain Eukaryota; kingdom Metazoa; phylum Chordata; class Aves; order Coraciiformes; family Alcedinidae; genus Todiramphus; species Todiramphus chloris. The sequence continues at coordinate 793,737 of JANVCC010000010.1, forward strand.
AAAACCAGTGCTTTGTTCCCTTAATATGGAATTGCTCTCTGCTGATGGCAGCGAAGGCTGGAACCCAAATCTGAGCATCTCCCTTCAGTGTTGGTACTTGGTTTCTTGCTAGAGCCTCTTGCATCCGTAGTGAGAGACCTTTCTCCAGGCACCTTCTCCTCTCCTGTGTGTGAATCTGGGGATAGGGGCTTGTTTTTCTGACCCAGTGGATCCCTCGTTGCTGCTGAAGAGTTTTCTAAGGATGGTGCTGTTTGGAGGCTGGCTCTGTTTGAATTACCAGCTGGGCACCGTTGAAACTTGACAGTCTGTTAGCCTGCATTTATATCTTTATCTGTTCTAGACAAATAATGCTGTTGTATGAAAATAAAAAAAAGATGTCTAGAGGGAGAAACAGTAGAGCTGTTAAAAGCAGCCTTTTCTGTAAGTGGATAGCTTTTGGTGGAGGAATAACGGATTGGCTTACACAAAAGAATGTGTATCTTGTTGCTTGCCAATATATGATGAATTTATTGACTTTGGTTTGGGATGGGAAAATGAAATTACATACACTTACAATGAAATCTGACATCTAAATACAATGTCTTAAAGCATCCTTGCTTGCCTGGATCATTTTCTGACTTCTGAGTTATATTAAATGCACTAAAATATTTAACAAGTGTAAAAATCTTTAAAGTATGTTTGTAATTCCTAAAGCAGTATTGATGAGAAGTGATTTGGTCAGACAAAGAATGCTTTTTTTCCTTCCTGAGTCTATATTACACCTAAAGCTTTAGTCATAACATGGTTTAATTCATTTTAGTTTAGTGGATTCTGAAAAGCTAATAGTCTATTATGAGGAAAAAAGAAAGGAGGAAATGCTGAAATTATCAAGTGTCTCTGCATCTCAGACAGCCAGTTTTTCTTATCCCTTTGCAGAAACAGGTTGCACTGAGGATGCATTATTTCCTCCCCTGTATTATACATTGCTGTTGCTCTCCAGTCCTCCTGAAAACAGATCAGTAAAGCACCCATGTCATAAAGTCTTGTGTTGTGTAGGTGTGTAATAAAACAAGCACTGCTGATGCCTCCTCAGAAACTTAGACCTTGCTTGTTTTCAGCAGAGAAAAATGTATTTCTTAGCTATGTTCATTTGTGTGAAATGATGCCTTTTGATTGTGCATTCCTGTGTTGGGTTCTTTCTCTTTCAGTGGACTTTCTGTAGCTCAGGGTATCTTGGCTCAGTCAGAAATGTATAAAGAAGGATTGCTGAGATGTACAGCAGTGAGCATTTGAAGAATTAGATTCTAGTTGGAGATGCAGCCAGGATTTAACTGAAATTTAGGAGAGCAAACTTCAGCTTCTGAAGAGATCTCATTGGAGGGATCTCATGGGAGGCAGCTCTGAAGGATAATCTCAGGAAAGCTGTCAGGTTCTCAGGGACAGTATCTTCTTACTGCAAGAATGGTCCATTCCAGTATTTGTAGAAAATTAATGGCTATATTTGGAGGCTGGTATGGGTCAACAGGGAGCTCATGATAGAGCTTCAGTGTAAAACTGAGGTCAGCAAGAGCTGGAAGCAGAGACACGACTACAAAATAAGTGGATTTGTGGATGAGGGCAGGGCAGTAGGTGTCATTTACTTCAGCTTGAAAAGGTGTTCAACACTGTCCCAATACTCTTGTATCCAAGTTAGGATGTTGCACTCTGGATCCTGGGCTGCATAAAAAAAAGGGTCTGACAGGTTGAGGAAGGGGATTCTCCTCCTCCCCTCTGCTTTTGTGAGGTCACACCTTGAGTATTGTGTTCAGCTCTGGGGCCCCCCGGTGTAAGAAGGACGTGGACCTGATGGAGCAGGTCCAGAGAAGGTGCATGAAGATGATCAGTGGGCTGGAGAACCTCTGCCATGAGGCCAGGCTGATAGAGTTGGGGTTGTTCAGCCTGGAGAAGAGAAGACTTTGGGGAGACCTTCTTGGAGCCTTTCAGTACCTCAAAGGGAGACCTATGTGAAAGCTGGAGAGAGACTTTTTTAGCAGGACATGTAGTGATAGGACAAGAGGTAATGGCTTTAAACTGAGAGAGGGGAGCTTTCCATTAGACAGAGGAAAGAAATTATTTACAGTGAGGGTGGTGGGACACTGGAACAGGCTTCCCAAAGAAGTTGTAGATGTTCTTTCCCTGGAAGTGTTCAAGACCAGGCTGGATGGGGCTCTGAGCAAGCTGGTGTAGTGGGAGGTGTCCCTGTCCATGGCATTGGGGTTGAAATAAGGTGATCTTTAAGGTCTCTTCCAACCCAAACCATTCTATGACTCTATGTGAAGGTTGCTGTTAGGCTTCCTCAAAACCTTCTCTGCTCAACCTTGAACAAGCCAAGTTTCCTGGGCCTCTCTTCATGGGAAAGGGACTCCAGCCCCTGGCTGCTAAGTTGGGTTAAAAAACAAGATTGGATGGTCAGAGGGTTGATGCTAATGGGTCATAACCTCCCTGGAGGTTGATACTATGTTGGCTTCTGCAGGAATTTGTCCTTTTGAATAGAGGGGGAGCACATGCACTTCAGTACCCCACAGACTGGGGGGATGCAGTCAGTTTGAGGGCAGGGCTGCTATCCAGAGCAGTCTGCACTGGCTGGAGGAATGAGCCACCAGGAACCTCATGACATTCAACAAGGGCAAATACAAAGTCCTACCCTAGGAAAGGACCAGCCCCTTGCTGCAGTGCAGGGTGGGGCCAGCTGGTCTGCGAAGTAAGTGCTGAAAAGGAGCTGGAACTACTTCATCAACGGTCAGGGGTTGGAGTTTCTTCCTTGTGAGGAGAGGCTAAGGAAACTTGGCTTGTTCAAGGTTGAGCAGAGAAGGTTTTGAGGAAGCCTAGTAGCAACCTTCACATCCCTGTGAGGCTTGTTGCGAAGGTGCCACAGGTTCTTCATGATGATGCCTCCTATGAAGGCGAGAGAGAGGATGTTGAAGGAGGAGTGTTTCAGAGTGACAATAAGGGAAAACACTCATGGTGAGACCAGTCAGGTGTTGGAAGAGGTTTCCCAGCAAGGCTGTGCAGTCCCTGTCCTTGGAGGCTGTGAATACACGAGTGGCTAAACGTCTGAGCAACCTGCTCTGGTCTCAAGGCTGACCTTGCTTTGAGCAGAGAGTTTTCCTGAGGCCATTTCCAACCCAAGTGATCCCGTGGGGTGGTTGCAGCCTGCAAAAAGAGATTGTGACGCACAACAGAGCGTTTGAAAACCTTACAAGATGAGGAGGGACCATTATGACCCTCTGGACTGGTTTCCTTCATCGTGCAGCTGAAGAAAATGTCTGAGAACTGTCAGAGTCATTGCTCTTGTTCCTTCTGTGATTTTTGAGAAGATTTAAATTTTTATTTGAAGAATTTCAGCAGGGACTGGTGGTGTTAGTAATTGTGGGTAGTCAGATGGGGCATGAAACGAAGTATAACGGGAATACTTTGTGATACATGTTGTGGATGGCTCTGCATTGTTGCTTGGAGCTTTTACGTTCCCTTTTTAGGAGTGTGTGGAAGTTTTACAAAGTTTGGCTTCATTTATGCTGGTTAAGCAAGAATCCTCCGCAAAAAAATCCTGTTACTCCTGTGCCCTTCCATGTGCTAATTGTTTCCATCTATGTTTTTGTCGTGACCATGCTTTTTTCCCATGTGAGCTGATTTGATGACTTTTTGGTGGGTTTTGTTTTGGAGAATTCCTCTTAGTTTTAGAAAATGGAAAAAAGATAAGAGTTTTAGCAAGGCCTTGATTCATTCCCTGTGGTTTACTTGGTGGTGAGGTACCTGGAGATGTCAGGCAGTTCCTTTTGGTCACTGAATGGATTGTCATCCTTCAGTCCTACACAGCAGCAACCAGGAGGGCTTGGTCTCTCCATTTGTGAGGGTTTTATTTAGCCCTCCTCTAGGTTCGGCTCTGGTTACTCTTTAGTTGGAGGTTTTAATCTTAACTGCTACCAAGAATCTCTGAAGTGAAAGAAATCAAGCAAGAATCTCCAGTCAAGCAGCTGAGCTGGTCTGTAGACCACTGGTAGCCTGGAATGCAATGATTTGCATCTTGAGGGTTTGCTTTTAATAGTGAGTTTGTTGTTAATAGTGCACTTCTTTGGTTTTGATTTCCTTCTGACCTTTGGGGGTGAGGGAAAAGAAAAAATTGGTTGTTTTTTCACAGAATCACTCAGGTTGGAAAAGTCCCTTGGGATCATCCTGTCCAACCATAAGCCCTACTCTACAAGTTCACCCCTAGACCGTGTCCCCCAGTACCACATCTAAGTGATGCTTAAACACATCCAGGGATGGGGACTCAGCCCCCTCCCTGGGCAGCCCATTCCAAGATCTCACCACTCTTTCCGTGGAGAATTTTTTCCTAGTGTCCAGTCTAAACCTGCCTTGTTTCAGCTTGAGGCCATTCCCTCTGGTTCTGTCCCTAATTCCCTGAGAGAAGAGCCCAGCACCAGCCTCTCTACAATGTCCTGTCAGGGAGTTGTAGAGAGTGAGGAGGTCTCCCCTCAGCCTCCTCTTCCTCAAACTAAACAGGCTCAGCTCCTTCAAACGCTCCTCATATGATCTCTTCTCCAGTCCCTTGACCAGCTTCGTTGCCTCCTCTGCACCCTCTCCAGCACCTCCAGATCTCTCTTGTCCTGAGGTGCCCCAAACTGGACACAGTACTCGAGGGGAGGCCTCACCAGTGCTGAGTACAGGGGGACAATCCCCTTCCCACTTCTGCTGGTCACACTATTTCTGATCCAGGCCAGGATGCCCTTGGCCTTCTTTGCCACCTGGGCACACTGCTGGCTCCTGTTCATTCTCCTGTCTGTTAGAACCCCCAGCTCCCTCTCCGCCAGACAGCTCTCCAACCACACTGCCCCAAGCCTGGAGCTTTGCATGCAGTTGCTGCGGCCCAAGTGCAGGCCCTGGTGCTTGGCCTTTTGTGTGTGTGTCTTTTGTTCTCGGTCTTTTTTTTGTGGTTGGTTTGTTTGTTTCTCTGGTTTTGGTGGTTTTTTGTTTGTGGGTTTTTGTTGTGGTTTTTTTTTCCAAATGATGCAGAGAAGTTTGTGAGAAATACAGGCCACTTGTGCTAGGCTATTGGCCTGAAAATCTTGGAAGCCTCTCCCGTAGCTGTCATGGCAAGAACACATTCCCAAGAGTATCTGGCAGTTTTGTTGAGCGAGGTTCATCCTCCTGCTCTTGATAAAGGGAGCAGGTACATGGTGTAATACATTGACTTGTAGAGGAAGGGCAGCTCCATCAGAAACTTCTGGCACCCAGCCTGCTTAGGGTGTATAACTTTTTTTTGGTAGCATGATGTAAATTTGAGTATTCTTACATCCCTGCTACTGGAGCGCTCGCTTCTGCTCTCGTGTGGCTTGCCACGTTGTCACTTGGTTGTCACTGAGTTTCTTGGAGCTAACTTTATTTTCAGTGATGTATATTGATATTCTTTGGGTTAAAAGTTCACTATTGATGGAAGTATTTTATTATCAAAAGGTGAAACGTCTTGTAACTCACTAGACTGCTAAAGATGCCAAGCTTTTAATGCTGTCACTGGAACAGCAAATCTTTAGTTGTGCCTGACATTCATGTCACTGGATTGCAGGAGTACAGGGAACGTAGAATTAAGCACGAGAGATGAAGCAAGTACTGCATAAATTAAAGTTCTCACTGTCTGGGTGACATCCAAGGTGTTCTCTGAAGGCTTTCAGGTGGCTGGGTATGTCCTTGGAAAACGGCACCAGATTTAGAAGGGAAAAACCATGGTGCATGTCGGCTTCTTCTCTTTTAGCCTGTAGCAATTTGGAGTTGGGGGCTGTGGAGGGACTTAGTTCACTCCATGTCCTCAAAGCACAGTATTAACCTCATGAAGAAGATGGTGTGTGTTTAACAGAGGGTTGCTAGACACGGTGAGAATACCAGAGTAGGCCAAAAGCCTGAATTTGTTTCAAAGACTTGAATTGTTGAATATGGCCAAGGTACATCATTATATATGAGGAACATCTAGAACCTTACAAATGCTCCTCTTGCTTAAGAAAAGAAATTATTTAAGGTGTGGATGAAAAAGCCTGGTTGTATTTGGGGTGCTCTCCTACTATATTCCCAATGTTTGTCCAATTCCAAAATAGCTTTTGGAGTCTCCACTACTTGGAGATGTCATCAAGACTGCTGTGCCTTTGGGCCACCCACTGGAGTTATGTTTCGAGTGCCGATACTAACTGTGCAACAAGAGACATTTTAAACAAATGTCCAAAGACAGAACAAGAATAAATGGCCAAAGGTGTTGGAACTTCTCATGCAAATGTCGTGTCTTTAAGCTCATAGTCTGATTTTACAATGGCATCTGCTGTTAGTTCAACTAACCTCATTTAATGGTATCAGCATCCCTGACATCCTGTAGGTGTCCACTGATTTAAACCATCTAGAAACACGCTACAAGAAGAATTTTGTACCAGCTTAGCTCCCTTGGTTGAAACTTCTGTACTCAGAGGAGGGAAGCAGGAGCACACACAGAATCAGCTGGCATCAGCATTTACTGACAACTGCCTTTTTGCAACAGCTTTGCAGCTTATTGTTCCCCAGGGATTAGTTGTGGGTCCAATCTTATTCAACATCTTCATCAGTGACCTGGATGAAGGGATGGAGTAGGCCCTCAGCAAGTTTGCTGATGCTGCTAAATTGGAAGGAGTGGCTGACACACTGGAAGGCTGATCTGGACAGAATGGAGAACTGGGCAAAGGGAAACCTAAGGAAGTTCAACAAGGATAAGTGTAGAGCCCTACATGTGGGGAGGAACACTAGCATGTACTGGTGAAGGTGAGGGGTACACCTGCTGGAAAGCAGCTCTGTGGAGAGGGACCTTGGCATCTGGGTGGACAGTAAGTTCTCCATGGAACAGCAATGGGGCCTCGTGGCCAGGAAGGCCAATGGTCTCCTGGGGGGCATAAACAAGAGTGTGGCCAGCAGGTCAAGGGAGGTTCTCCTCCCCGTCTGCTCTGCACTACTGAGACCACATCTGGGGTATTGGGTTCAGTTCTGGACTCCCCAGTTGAAAGAGAGGGGGAAATACTGGAGAGAGTCCAACAGAGAGGTATGAAGATGCTGAAGGAACTGGAAGATCTCTCTGATGAGGAAAGGCTGAGAGCCCTGGGGCTGTTTAGCCTGGAGAAGAGAAGCCTGAGAGGGGATCTGATGAATGTTTACAGCTATCTGCAGGGTGGGGGTCAAGGAGAAGGGGCCAGGCTCTTGTCAGTGGTGCCCTGGGATAGGACAAGAGGTAATGGTAGCAAGGGGAAACACAGGAAGTTCCACCTCAGTGTGAGGAGAAACTTCTTTCTTGTGAGGTTAGTGAATCCTGACCCAGGCTGCCCAGAGAGGTTGTGGAGTCTCCTTCTCTGGAGACTTTCCAGCCCCCCCTGGATCTGTTCCTGTGTGGGCTGCCCTGGGTGACCCTGCTCTGGCAGGGGGGTTCTTTCCTCCTTCTTTCGGGGGGGGGGGGGGGGGGGGGAAGAGGTCCATGTGTGGGAGGCGTTTAAGGCTGGACTTGCAGCAGTTGATTCCCATCCCCCCTCTCCTTCTGCTCCTGTGATTCATTTATTTCCTGTTACTCAGCATTGTAAAGGGAACTGAAGAAATGAATTGAGAGGTTTGCAAGAGCTCTGCCAACAGAGGAATTGGGGTTTTGAGAGCTTGGGGGCTTGAGTTGTGTTTTGGTGGTGTGGTTTATTTCCCTACATGAAGGTCAGGGAGAAAGGTGATTTATCCCATGAATATTGTCAAATATTAAGGGGAGATTTGCTTGCTTGAGTTAGGGCTTCTCACTTTACAACTGGTAGAGAACATCTGATGTTCCTCATGAAATTTAAAGAAAAAACACTGGATGGGTCACGTCCTGTCCTACTCAAGTGCATGTCTCTGTCTCATAGGCAGAAGTGGATTCATTCTGATGACAGCTGCATTTAGAGTTTGTATTTTTCTTTTTTGTTTTTTTTACAAGTTCTTTTCCATCTGTGTGGCTTTCTGCAGCTAGGCAGAATTCATCTTTCACCGGGCATTCATTTAGAAGTGTCATTTTTGTTTCTGTATATTCTTAGAAACAGGTAATTCTTATGTACCCCATACTGTGTGCTCTTTGGTCTCATGGGGATTTGTGGAAATTAAATTTCATGCTCTTCTGCTTAAGGCTGTGTGTGCTCTATTAGGGTTTACCGCGCGCAGACGTTTGCTTTAAAAACCTGTTGGAGTAGTTGTGCTGTATGCATCGAAAGCAATTTTTGTCCTAGCTGCTGCAACAAGCATATCCAGAGTGTTCTCTTTGAAATGCCTTGTGAGTTAAAGGGTGGAACCACCTGCTTTTTGGTGTGGAAGCTGGAGATTCCTGCCTGTGAGAACCTAATCTGCCAGTAGTTAGCAGGAAACCCTGTTGAAAAACAACTGTTGATGGCTGGCATATGCTGCTTGTATTAAGTTCTAATGCTGCAGAAAGCTTAATTAAAAAAAGCCATGGAAACTGTCTCAAATTTAACCCGGGGAAAAAAACTTCCTTTGCAAAGCAGGGTGTAGTAGTGAGCTGTGAGGGCTAAATGGTTAGGGATTTATGTGTGGAATTGTGCTGTTGCCTTGTACCAGTACCGAGTGCTGAATTACTTGGTGTTAAATCCTGGCAAAGTTTTAGACCTTTGAGCGTGGACCACCAGAGCCTAGATTTAGGCTGAGCTTTCTGAAAACGCAGCCTGAGTTTATCAAATATTTGAGGCAGGTCCCTGGAAAAAGTGGGGGGGGGGGGGGGGGCTTTGGTTGGTGGTTTTTTCTTGTTTTTTTTCTTGTTTGATTTTTGGGTTTTCATACAATCACAGAATGGTTTGAACTGGAAGGGACTTTTCAAGGTCATCTAGTCCAATGCCTCTGCACTGAGCAGGGCCATCTGCAGCTAAAGCAGGGTGCTCAGAGCCCTGGCCAACCTCCCCTGCAATGGTGCCAGGGATGGGGCAGCCACCACCTCTCGGGGCAGCTTGAGCCAGGCTCTCCCCACCCTCAGCACCAACAATTTCTCCTTCTCTCCAGTCTGAATCTCCCTCTTGGAGTTTAACCCATCCCCCCTTGTCCTGTCCCAACAGGCCCTGCTCACAAGTCCCTCCCCATCTTTCTGACAGGCCCCTTCAAGGCCTGCAAGGCCCCCAGAAGGTCTCCCCTTGGGGAGCCTTCTCCTGTGCAGGCTGAACCCCCCCATCTCTCCCAGCCTGGCCTCCCAGCAGAGGGGTTCCAGCCCTCCCAGCATTGCTGGGGCTCCTCTGGCCCTGCTGCACCAGGTCCCTGTCTCTGCTGTGCTGAGGGCTCCAGGGGTGGGGCATCAACCACCTCTCTGGGAAACCTGGCCCAGGGTCTCACCACCCTCAGAGAAATGTCTTCCTTCTCTCCAATCTAAATGTCTTCTCTTTTAGCTTAAAACCATCACCTCTTGTCCTCTTGCAATGGTTTTGGTGGTGTTTTTCTCTGAGAATGGAAGAAAAATTTATCTGGCCACTTGTGTGTGGTGAGTGTTTGTGTTTTTTGTGTTTTGTATTGTTTTTCCACTTAAAGTTTTTTTCTTGCTTTCAGTTCCATGTGCCAGAGGAAGGTGCCTGTTTGGGCCCTTTTTGTTGCAGTCTTTTTTATCAGCCTCCCATTTCTTACAGAAATCCAGGTTCACATGTGCTCACAAGTTCTTGGTTCATACAGAGAGTCCCGTGTGCTGAGATTTGTCTGTAGTGGGCACTGAACTAGTTAATAGTCCTCTGAAACTGCAGCCTTTTGACTTCCCTAGTCCGTGCTGTGTCTGGGCACCAGAATAAATCCCCAGCTATTTCTCCTTTGTCCTTCAGAGACCTTCCTGGGATTACAGGTCAAAAAGAGCAGATAGCTGGCTAAGATAAAAAGGGTATGTAATTGAAAGGATTGTTAGACTAGAAGTAATTTGGAGCAGTTTGAATGACTTTTTTTTTCTTCAAGAATAAAATCAAAACCATTGATTATTTTAATGAAATAAACCCACTGACTAAATTACAGCTGTTTGTTTTCACCAGTATCAGTCTTGATAACACCATGCAAAGGAACTGTCATTCTGCTGTAGAGCATCCTCTCGGGTTTCAGAGCACAGTATATTCTTATCCAAATTTTCTCTCCACTGACTACAGCTATATTGTTCAAAACGTTTTTAAACCAAGCCTCCAATGACTGCTAAGTGATGATTGTGCAGGCCAAGGAGACCTCCAAGTAACAAAACCTTGGGGACTGAACAGTAAACCCTGCTTTCCTTCACATCACAATTTATTTAGTGGTTTAGAGCATCTTCAGTGTGATCTTAAAGAATACTTTAAATATGGAGTTTATTGCATTAAGATGGAAAGAAGAGCTTCGTTTTATTCTTTCATCTTCAGGCTGCAGCCAAGTGTTAGTAAAACTCTTCCTCACTTGTCAGATCAGGCAGGTTAAGTATATTGTGTAGTGCTGCTTCTTGAAAGCTTTGTGTTGCTTGTTTTTTAGTTAAACAGGAGGTAACCACTTGGATTTCTTCTCTCCTGCCTCAGGGGAACAGTGTAATTTCAGCTCCTGCCACAAGTTTTTTTTTTTCCTCAGAGTGCTTTGCATGTGTTCTGAACTCCTTGGTTTTCCATGACCTCACGTTGAGAATCATTACTGAAGTTTTGGGGAACACCAGACTGAAACTGGCAGTTTTCAGATACCACTACCTGCTTTTTGTAGTCCAAACTATAAGCAGAAGGTCTTTCTTTCTTCCCTTTGCTTGAAGATTTGCTGTGTACCTCTGACAATGCTTCCTGAAGCCGGCTTATCTGATTCTCATTTTTAGCTTCATTAACCGTGTTTGATTTTACCTAATGTTAATCATCTGAAAAATAAGCATCTAATCTAAGCTAGTCATTCGGGCTAGTGCTGGGAAATGGTGATACCTCCCAGTCTGGGAAAGGCTTCTGCTGCTCCTTCCTCTCTGGGAGCTTTATACAAACAGAGTTGAGAGTTCATCCAAGATGCTTGACTTTATTATTTTTTTTATCTTGACCTGATTTTTTTTTTTTATCTTTACTTGATCCCCCCCCCCGCCATTTCCTTCTCTTCTTTTTCCTTTTTTTTTCTGTTTTTCCTTTTCTCCTTCCTTTTCCTCCACCTTTCCTGAGAAGGAGGCAGTTCACCCTGAGAGAGACTCAATTCTCCCTGGCGTTACCAAGCGACATCCCCAACAGGAGGAGATGGCACTCACTATTATTATTATTTGAGCACAAGAAGAAATATCTGCAGAAACAGGTAGAAAGAACTAATAAAGGCAGTGATCACGCAGAACAGTGACTGCAGTGCTTAGCAGAAACCGGAGGAAAGTGCCATTTTTGTGGAGAAGCAGCACTGGGCATCACATGACACCGGTTTGTCAGCTAAGCTTTGTCCGAGGACCACTTTTCTGTGCTGGTGTCTGAAGAAATGGCTGAACACCCTGGCTCCTTTTAGCCCGCTCTCTTCTTTGCTTTACTCAAAGCAAAAGGGAACCTCATGTATTTCTGAAATACCTGGCAACATCTCTGCTGACAGACAGGTTATTTTTATCCTTAGGATTTTCATATCTGAACTCTTGCCTGGTAAAACACTGCTTTCTTTTTCCCTTCACCTTTAATTAAATCCCTGAATTCAGTTTCTAGGATTTGAGATGCTACTAGCTCTTGCAGTAATGTGCTGCTGGGTGACTACTCAAGTCAATGTTTTCCTACAGTGGGGTCGGACGTGCTTGGTTTTGGCAATAATTCTGCTAACTGCTTCCTTCTGTATTACTTTGCTTTTCTTACTGCTAAGAACTTAGAGCACTGAAGCTGTCAGTAGTGGAGAAGGTGTAAATATTACGTCAGCTCGGATACTCTTCATTTGAATAAGTCAGTTTTGATAGCAAATCTTGTCATCTGTTATTAAAAATGTAGGTGTTAATTTATTTTTGCAAGAATTATAAACATTTCAGCGTTTGTCCTTTGTCTTCTGAATAACAAAAGTAATCAAACATCATAATTTCATATTGTTTACAGTCAGTTTTCAGTGATTATTACAAGCTGCACAGCAGAAAAGGATCTGGGGGTTGTGTCTGATAGGTGGCTGGAGATGAGCCAGAGAGTGCCCAGGGGGACAAGAAGGCCACCAGCATCCTGGCTGTGTCAGCACTGGGGTGGCCAGCAGGAGCAGGGCAGGGATCGTCCCCCTGCACTGGGCATGGGGAGGCCACCCCTGGAATCCTGGGGTCAGGCTTGGGCCCCTCACTCATTCCCAGCAGGACCTTGAGGGGCTGGAGCGTGGCCAGAGAAGGGCAACGGAGCTGGGGAAGGGGCTGGAGCACAAGGGTGGTGAGGAGCGGCTGAGGGCCCTGGGCTTGTTCAGCCTGGAGAGAAGGAGGCTGAGGGGAGACCTTCTGGCTCTGACAGCTCCTGACAGGAGGCTGGAGCCAGGGGGGGTCGGGCTCTGCTCCCAAGGAACAAGCCCCAGAAGAGGAACTGGCCTCCAGTTGCTATAGGGGAGTTTTAGGTTGAAGCTGAGGAACAATTTCTTCCTCTTGAGGGTTGTCAAGGGTTGTCCCAGGTTGCCCAGGGCAGTGGTGGAGTCCCCATGATTCCTGAAGGGGTTTCCAAGCCTTGGAGCTGTGGTGCTGAGGGACAGGGGTCAGTGGTGCCCTAGAAGTGCCAGGGGAATGGCTGGACTTGATGATCTTGAGATCTCTGCCAACCAGAACAGATCTCTGATTCTAGGATCCTACAGGTGGTAAACAGTGCTAAAACATTGGGCTGAAAAATACTTAAGTCACCATACTTCAAACTTGAGTATTACTGTGGCTTTCTGCTGACAAATCTGGTTTCACTGGAGCTGGAGGAAGACACATTACCATGCTTTTTAAGTCACCTCCTCTTTTCTTCAGCATAAACTCATCCTTGCTCCTGGGCAAGGAGTGCAACTGCCCCTGATACTTTTGTGGTGAGTATTTGCAATGTGCACACTGGCTGTTTCTATTCTGACTTCCTGTGTCCTGACTTTAATAGAACATGAGAGAAACCTTCTGTCACTTTGCTACTGAAGGTTGACTTTCTGATTAGTCTCTAAAATAAACATGAGTGGAGGAAACTGGAACCATCACTCTCAAGACATAAGAAAGCACTTGGAGATTCTCCTGTGCTTCCCTTTCCGAGGTAGTGATTCTCATTTACAGCACCTTGTTAGAGATGCTGTTTAAATTCTTTTCCTTGTATCCTCCTTGTGTCAACAGGGACGGGGCTGAATATGCTGCTGTAGTTTGCATCTGAGCTGAATAAACAAATTCTGGGCTTACTCTTTTCTCTGCACTGCTAGAAAACATCCTTGTATCAGCCTGTTGGTACAGCTTGAATGAACAGGAGATTAGATTTGAACGCATCACAACAGCAGTTAAAGATCTTATTTATGGCTGCTGGCTTCTTTGTACCTTTTCATTTCTTGATCATTGCAGGTGAAGTGATTGCTTTCAGACTTTGTGCGAAGTTTCAGTGCCTGTGTCAGTGATAAATAAACTTGGGACTTGATACAAAGATGGTTCCACTGTTTTTCCCCTCTCTGAATGTTTGGCTTGTACTGGAAATTTTCTGCTAAGTTGTTAGATTGCTCTGTATGTAAAATCTCTGTTTGGCATCTTGATTGATCTTTCATGCAGCTCCAACCTCTGATAGCTCTGGTAAATGGGATCTTTAGATGTATTGAGGAATCTTATCTTTGGGTGAAATGCCCTTTGGTTTTTTCCCTCCTTTCGTTAACCTTTACCTGTAAAGGGACATTTTTACTGTTTTGGTTTCTTTTCCACAGTAGCATTGCTTCAATTTTTTTCCTCTTCCCTTTTTTCCAGAAAAGCTTCCAAAGTCATTAACCAGTTTTATCCAAAGTAGACACAGAGTTTTCAAGGAAAATTGATTTGTTTACATGTTGTCTGTAAACTTGCCAATGGAGTGGTGGCAATCGCAGTGTACCTGGATATGGTTGTTGCCCAGCGTTGCAGATCCTGGATTATCTTCATGCTGTCAAACTGATTTGCAAAGTGAAAGTAACTCCTGATGTATTCTGCAGTGCATGTTGAAAATTACTGAATTTGAGCTTGAAGACTTCTGTCATACTGCTAGAAACTTCCTCTAAAGGACGTGTTCAGGGCAGGTGGCAGAAGCTCCTGCTGCATCTGCTGCAGAGTGGAAACATAGAATGGTAGGGGTTGGAAGGAACCTCTGGAGATGGAGTCCAAACCTCCTGCCAGAGCAGGATCACCCAGGGCAGCCCACACAGGAACAGATCCAGGTGGGGCTGGAAAGTCTCCAGAGAAGGAGACTCCACAACCTCTCTGGGCAGCCTGGGCCAGGCTCTCACCACCCTCAGCACCAACAATTTCTCCTTCTCTCCAGTCTGAATCTCCCTCTTGGACAGGACAAGGGGTCCTGTCCCAACAGGCCCTCCTCAAAATTCCCTCCCCATCTTTCTGACAGGCCCCTTTAATAACGGGGGGGGGGATACTTTGAGGCAATATGTGTAAATATTCCAGACTAGGTTTTGGAAGGCCCTGGAGCCCATGATCACGCTGGTGTTCTTGGCATGCTTCCTGATGCTCGGTGTCACACGCCTTTGAAATTCAGCAGCTAAGGGAAAGAGACTGGAGAAGAGATCATATGAGGAGAGTTTGAAGGAGCTGGGCCTGTTTAGTTTGAGGAAGAGGAGGCTGAGGGGAGACCTCATCACTCTCTACAACTCCCTGACAGGACATTGTAGAGAGGCTGGTGCTGGGCTCTTCTCTCAGGTAATTAGGGACAGAACCAGAGGGAATGGCCTCAAGCTGAAACAAGGTATGTTTAGACTGGACACTAGGAGAAAATTCTTCATGGAAAGAGTGGTGAGATATTGGAATGGGCTGCCCAGGGAGGGGGCTGAGTCCCCATCCCTGGATGTGTTTAAGCATTGCTTGGATGTGGTGTTGGGGGAGATGGTGTAGGGGTGAACTTGTAGAGTAGGGCTAATGGTTGGACAGGATGATCCCAAGGGGCTTTTCCAACCTAAATGATTCTGTCAACTGGGTGCAGAAGGTCCCCATTCTGTGAGGACAGCAGTGGGATACAACCCAGCAGTTTCTCCCCTTTTTAGTCGAGTTCGGAGCCAACTTCTTAAATCTGATGTCTCCTGACAGCATCGGTAGCTGCCAATCAGTGGTGCATGTCGGTTTTGCTGGGTGATAATCCTAGTACAGGATGGTGATTTGGAACCTGAGTTTTGCAGTGTTACCTCCTGCGTGATCCCCGTGGAGGCCAGGAGACAGGTGAATTACCCCCTGCTCCAGGACAGGCAGGCAACAGCCTCCTGTAGGGTGTTGTGCTACTGCAGACACTGTCAGTGTGCTGGTGGGCACTCCGTGTGTGCACAACTCTGGGCCAGCCCTAAAATTCAGCAGTTTTTGTTCGACTAGTCCAGTGATGTGAGAGAAGGTGGGATTATTGTGTATCTGTAAGCAACAGAGCAGAAATCTGCAAGAAGCTGGATTATCATTAATTTAGTTGCTCACAGGAAGGAAATCACTGTTGGGTTTTAATGTCAGAAAGCACAGAGAGAATTTCCTTTTGTCATTTCAAGCTGTGACTATGCAGCTGGCTTTGGAAGTGGTGTAAGCAGTAGTGAGGAGTTGAAGTTCAGAAGGCAGATGCAGCATTATCGTCATGAAGCTGTATCCTCCAGCAAATCCCAGTCTTGGGTTATCTTTCTTTATGTTGATTTGCCTTGCCTGTCTTTTTGTCATTCTGTTACATGATTCTTCTGATGGATGGTTGAGAGAGGCTTGCTGTGAAAGGATAAGCTCTATACTGGCACTGACAGGACAAGGGACAGCAGACACAAACTGGAACACAGGAAGTTCCACCTCAAGGTGAGGAGTAACTTGTTTAGTGTGAGGGTGACAGAGCCTGGCCCAGGCTGCTCAGAGGTTGTGGAGTCTCCTGCTCTGGAGACTTTCAAGCCTCACCTGGATCTGTTCCTGTGTGGGCTGCCCTGAGTGTTCCTGTACTGGCAGGGGATTGGACTCGATGCTCTCCAAAGGTCCCATCCAACCCCTACCGTTCTATGATTCTGTGATAGGGCATGAGAAGATCTATTTACAGTTACCAAACCCAAGTGTGAACGGAGCACAAAATTGTATTTAGGTTGAAAAGTTATGTGAATTAAAACTTCTCCTTTGTAAATATTTATTTGTTAGAGGAGACCCCCCCCCTTTTGTTGTTTTAGTTGTGTAACAGTGTGTGTGGGATGCACAGGGGCAGAAAAGAATGCTCTTTGTCCTGTTACCTACTCAAGTTAAATCATCCCATTCAGTCTCTCATTAGAAGTCTTCTCTTCTTTGGCTAGCAAGGCCCTTATTCTCTTCTTTGAACCCCAGTTACATAAAAGCAGGGTTCCCTGACCCACAAACAGCTGGCACATGGACATTTGACAATAAAATTACACGTCTTGAGCTACTCTCGGCCCGTAACCCCACCAATGGAAAAGAAGGTGAAAATATCTTCCCCAGAAAGCTTTCTGATCCAGAGCGATGAGCAGCTTTGTGTATCCTCTTACTCCTGGCCAAAGCGACTGCAATCCAGAGCTGGAATTAGGGAATGTTGCCTTTCCATTGCTGCTGATAGTGCACAATCACAGCTGGAGGATCCTCTCTAAAGGTGATGGCAGCAGATGAACTGGACATCAAAATTTGCTGTTTCTGTAGCCTTGGCAGTACGGCGGGTCCCAGCTGGGAGCTGAGCCTGTGCGACAGCAGTTAATAATTCCTTGTAATTAGTTGTGACTTGCAAAACTGAGGAGGTGTTTTGGTTTCTAAACCCTTTTATCTTGTGATTATGCATGGAAAGATGTGGTCGTTACACTGTCCTCTGTAGTGGCAGAGGATGTGCGGTGAAAGACGTGTGGTGAAAGTTTAGAAATGGTTTTGTCCAAGAAAATAAAAGGGATACCAGTAAATTTCCCTGTACTGTGGGATAAAAGAGCTTTACAATAATCTTATGAACCATAAAGATCAGGAACTGAATGACTTAAATTATCCTGCAAAACCCCCCGCATGCTTAATCCTGTTGCAAGCAGGATCACAAAATCCTTCACATCATCATTTACAATATGATTATTTTTCTTTTTTTAACATTGAATTACAGAATCCTGATGCTTTTATCCATTGTGTTCAGCCAGAAAAGCCTCACGGTGTGTGTGTGCAGTAGGAATTACCAGCACAGGCAGATGAAACAGCAAAGCTCTCAACTGTTGTACTTGATCCAAGGGTATTCTGCCGGTGATAGTCTCTTAACAGTATATGATACTTCTGTTTCATTATTATTGGGCTTAATTATTTAAAATGAACAGGACAGCAGAATGAATTCTGACTAAATAGCTGCTGAAATAGGTTATATCTCATATATATATATATACACACACACACATATTAGTGCTGTGGGTGAGAAGGGCCATTAAGAAGGTTTCGTTGAAATGATTTACAACCTCGTAAGGACACTGAGAACCGTTTTTAAAGTTCCAATAAAAGAGCTTTCCATAGTCATCTAAATAGCCCAACAGAAACACCTCGGGTACGTTTTTATCTGAACTGGCTCTTTTAACTCGATCCCCTGATTTGTGGGAAGTGGTTTATTTTATTAGCTGGCCCGTTTCAAGATGTATTGCCCGTAATTCATGTTTCTTCTTTTGCAGTGCTGCCCTGTGTCTGTTGCCTGTTACATCTAACTGAAGTCCTCTAAGGCAGGATGTTTCTTCTGTGTCAAGCGTGCATATTCTTTGTAATAAATTCTAAATTCTACCCTTTCTAGAAGAAAATTCTGGTTTGTTTTTTTTTTTTGAAAATTTGCTCCATCACATTGAATTTCCTGTAACTTTTTTTCACTGTCTATTCAGTCACCACAGTTGTAGTGTCCTTGTTTCTTGACTTCTACCTCTTTATTCCCCTAGGTTTTGTTTCTCCTTAGGTTAAAAGATCTAATTATAAGTTTAGCTTCAGATTTTTATTTTACATATTTTAATTTTCTGTTGATTGCATACATCCCTTTATACTTGATTTTTCTTTTTTCTCTTAGCTTATTAGAATGTAACCTTGGACATGCTTGGGAGCAATGAAGATTGGTTCTGTTATGTAGGTGTGAATCTCAGCAATGAGTTACTCTTGTTAAATAAATCTGTTAAGCACAGGCAGATAGAACCCAATTCGAAGAATCCCAGGGGAAAACCTTGTAATTCTGCTCTCCCCCAGGTTTTTTTCCTAGTCTCTCACAAGTTTGTTGTTGGGATCTACTGCCGAAGTTACAACAATAGTGTGATGAGAATAAAAAGATGTTCCAAATCCAACATGAACTAACTTTGCTCTCTTATTTCTAGATCACGTACTGCCTTGTTTCTAATTTAACCCAGCATGAATTGATACCCACATTTACATTGTAAAGTAGATGAGGTAATCTATGCAAGAGCGCCTTTGGAAATTAAAACATTACATAGTTTGAAATTCTGCACACTTAATAGCGTGGGGTTTGTGTTTAGTTCTCCTATGGGCTTCTCGAAGTATTGCTGCACATTGCCAATATTTAATTATTAACGCAAAGTGTGCCTCCAAGGACAGAAATTGATGCTTGTACTGAATCCACGAGTGGCAGAAGTGCCTGTAATTCTGAATTTAGATGGAAGAGTTTCTGTCTGTGTTAGTAGGTAAATTGGTGGGAGTCTGAAAAGGGATTTGATTCTTAAGAATGCCCTTCTTTAAAACGAATAATTAAAATGAAAAGAAAAATCAACAGCGAGTTTAAATTCTGGCCGTACCCTGATCCAGGACTCCTAATAGAGAAATCTGGTAAGTAAGCAATAAGGACACTCCTGAAAGTGACAGTTGTGGTACCTGCAGATTCTTTATTAGGATAGTTCACGTGCTCATATACTAGTAAAACTTCCTGAGGGTCTCTAAGGGATTCCTTTGTTCTTGGGAGAGAAACAGATACTTTGGTCTTTAAAGCAAATAACTTGGTTCTGCTGTTGGTTGGATTTTTTTTCTATACTGGTGGAATGAAGGGATGGTTCATGATTTTATTTATTTTTACCCTTGAGTTTAAGATTAATGTGGACTATTTGCAGAGTTAAAAACTGAGCAGAACAGTACTTGAAAACCATGAAATTAAAGGAAAAAAAACCCACTTAGATGCCAGGAATCCTGATGCACTACGAATAACTTCCTTGTTTCTTCTTTTATGCTGCTACCAGCAAATCTAGGCTCTTTCAAAAACAACAATTCAAGAAGGAAGAGTATATTTAATGGCATCACTGACTTACCACCTAATTTAAGCACACCAGATAGATCGACTCGACATTGAGATACTACAGTTCACTGTCAGAAGTCCCTGTATTTGTTTTCTTTAGCGTGCAAGGAATATTTCTATAGCTTTCTTAAAAAGTTACATTTTTAGGAGACCTGGAGAAGAGCCCTCTGATGGTGTTACTGCTCTCCAAGCAAAGCAGATCATTCTGCCAGTGTATCTTATGCTCCTCAGTTACCTGATTGACAGCTCTGATGAGCTGAAGCTTCTACAAATGCACAGGCCTGTGTAGGTGTGGATGGGCTGTCTGGCATTGATTCACCGGTGCACTTTAACCTGGACCTCAAGTCACCTGTTTCAGGGGTGAGACAATTTATTTCCATACCTATCCACTTGATAGAAGCCTGAGAATGTCAGGAAAGGTAACAATCTTCTCTTGTTGTTTAACTGAATATGAAATAAAGTGTACAGCTATGTTTTCCTGCTCTAGTGGAATTACTGTGTGCTGCTCAAGTGCCTGTCACTTGCGTAGTTGGCTCCTCTTTTGGAATGAAGACTAATGGATTTGATATTTTGCCTTTTCTCGGCTTAATTCAACCTAAAAGGCTCCCGTTGAAACTGATGGGTTTTGTTTGATGTAAGCAATTGAGATATGGACCAAACTGGAGTGTTTAAGTAGACAGAATAAATTGAGGGTAGTTGAATATCATAGTATTTGTGTATTATGCATCTTAAATTGCAGTGTGGGTGGGAAAAGCACTTGGATTGCAGAAGACCTGTAACGTGTTTGAGACCCCAGCTTGGTGCCGTGAAGGTACTGGGTTGCTGATATCATCTGCTTTCTATGCGATATTTCTGACTGTTAATGCGCAGTTTGGAGTTTTCCTTCTGACACCTTCATTAACGTTGATGTCTACAAAGCTGCAGTTGCACTGCCAGCTACTGAGACAGATGATGGGTTTGGAGGCAGCCTTGAGGTATGTTGTCTTGAGTGAGCTGGTTAATGTTCGTACTTAACGTGCACAGCGACAGGAGAACTGCCTTGTTGGATCAGATCAATGGGCTGAAGGTCCTGATGCTCAGTTTTTAATACCAGATGCTACAGAGGTGAATAGAACAAGTTCTGCAATAAGTCATTGGGAATTTTTTTTCCAGCATAAAACAAGTCTTCCTGCTTCTTCTGGTGGTGGTTGTAGCAATGTTACAGAATCACTCAGGTTGGAAAAGCCCCTTGGGATCATCGTGTCCAACCATTAGCCCTACTCTACAAGTTCATCCCTAGACCACATCCCCCAACACCATGTCCAAGCGATGTTCTTCAACTCCACTTCATTATGTAGCCTGTTGGTGTTCTTCAGTCTCTCCCCTTCCTGCTTGGTGACCCTCGTGGCCAGGAAGGCCAGTGGTAGCCTGGGCTGCATAAAGGAGAATGGACCCAGTAGCTTCCGGAGAGCTTCTTCGACTCTGCACTAGTGAGACCACATCTGGAGTGTTGTATCCAGTTCTGGGCTCCCCAGTTCAAGAGGGAGAGGGAAATACTGGAGACAGTCCAACGGAGGCTACAAAGTTGCTGAAGGGACTGGAAGATGTCTCTGGTGAGGAAAGGCCGAGAGCCCTGGGGCTGTTTAGCCTGGAGAAGAGCAGCCTGAGAGGGGATCTGATGAATGTTTACAGCTATCTGAAGAGTGCGGGGCAAGGAGAAGGGGCCAGGCTCTTGTCAGTGGTGCCCCTGGGATAGGATGTGAGGTAATGGTAGGAAGGGGAAACACAGGAAGCTCCACCTCAACATGAAGAAAAACTTCTCTACTGTGAGAGTAACAGAGCCTGGCCCAGGCTGCCCAGAGAGGTTGTGGAGTCTCCTTCTCTCTGGAGACTTTCCAGCCCCACCTGGATCTGTTCCTGTGTGGGCTGCCCTGGGTGATCCTAAGTTGGCAGGAGAGTTGGACTCTATGATTTTGAGAGGTCCCTTCCAGCCCCCACCATTCTATGACTCTATAGTTTTAATTGCTTTGGCTTTAGCAGAAAGAGTTTACAGTATGTTGTCCACTCTGTATTTCAAATATTAAAAGAAAAAAACACACTAAAAATCTTTTAAATACTGCCCTGTTAGCTTCATGGTGAGCCTTTTGAACAATGTGTGATGGGAGAACAAATAGAAACCCAGAGCTGCCTATTTCCCACTGTTATATTCTATACCTTGTCTCTTCTCTGTTAAATCACTTGGGGTTTTCTTTGTTTTATTTCTGTGCTGTCCTAAAGGCAGAGTTGTGTAGCAGTGCTGTGTATTCAGCAGTTACCTTCCAGTAACTTCTGAATTTATTAATCTATTTCATCCCAGTCTAATAATAGAATCACAGAGTGGTTTGGGTGGGAAGGTACTTTTCATCTCATCCAACCCCCTGCAGGGAGCAGGGCCATCTGCACCTACAGCAGGGTGCTCAGAGCCCCGGCCAACCTCCCCTGCAATGGTGCCAGGGATGGGGCAGCCACCAGCTCTCGGGGCAGCCTGGGCCAGGCTCTCCCCACCCACTGCATAAAGAATTTCTTGTTTCTAGTCTGAATCTTCCCTCTTTCATTTCAAAACAATCACCTGTTGTCTTGTCCCAGCAGGCCCTGCTAAAAAGTCATCCTCATCTTTGTGACAGGCCCCTTGAAGCACCAAATGGCTGCACGAACAACCCAAACTCTCTTGGGCTGGTTTCCCAGCAGAGTGGTTCTGACCCTCAGATTTTTTTTGTGTCCCCTACTCTGGACCCCCTCCGAGTTTGTCCTTGTGCTGTGGACTCTAGAGCCAGGCAGCTAAAGGGAGCTGAACAACTCAAGGCCCTGTTATTTCTGTAAGGTTCTGATAAATCAAGGTCTGGCTAGAACAGAGACTTTATGGGGAGTCTTTGGCTTCCGGAGTGGTTTTGCTGCAGGTTTCCCACTCTGCACACCGGCTGTGGCTGGGAGATTGGCATGTGTGCTACAAAAGCAACCCCAGCCTGTGCTTTGTGTCACCAAGACAGGAGAGAGAGCTGAATCTTGGAGGCTGGAGAAGTGCTAAAGAAAGAGAATGGTGTAAGGACAAGAGAGAACAGCTTGACATAATGCGAGGGGATGGAGAAACGTGTGATCCAGGTCAGTGAGAAACAAGTCTACGTTAGTTCTGATACAAAGCCAACCCCAAAATCTCTCACTGTTTCTATGCTTTGTTTCAAAGACTACATTTTCTACTATTTTTCCCTTTGCCTTGAAGAAACTGTTAACAGAAGCTATTGGACAAAATAGTTTGGGGAACTTTTCTAATTGTTTATTGTCTTAAGCCCATACATTGTGGTGGAGCTGAAATGGATCTCAGCAAAGCTTATCCTTGGTTTTAAGTGGGGTGTGGAAAGCGATAAAATCAGTGTGCAGGAGGAATTGTGGATGTGTATCAGCTTAGATCTGCTTCTCAGATTCTTTCTCTTTCATCCTTCATATATTTTACACTTACGTAGGACCTTTGCTTCACCTTCTGCCTTTTCCCCTCTCATGCTCAGCTGGCCATTAAACACATTTTCTTTGTGCAATGCTTTGGACTTAGATGTGATTACAGTTGATTTAAAACCCACGCCAGATGTAAGATAGAAATCACATTATGCTTTGCAGGGTGTGTGACTATTCACTTCTCCAACCTGAATCTGTATACCATTGTGCTGCTCAGCTTGCTTGGCCTTATTTTCTCCCTTTTAAAGTTACCCAGTCTTACAAATTCTTGATTCAAATGATTTTTAGACTATTCCTGTGCAGAATTTAAAAGCTCTGTTTAGCTTTCCCATTGCTGGTGCTTTCTCTCCTCTGTTTTGTCTTGGCCCATTTCCAGTCCATGACAGAAATTTATCACTCACTTTATAACTACACTTTCCTAACAGCCTCAATTAAGTTCTGGGATGTAAAAGATGAACTGAGTCCCACAGTCCTCTGGCTTGCACCCAAGCCATGTACTTAATTTAAATCGTCATGTGTCATGTCCTTGTGACTTGTTTATTTGAAGGCAGAAGTAGCCAGTGCAGCCCCAAATACTGAGCTCCTTCGGTGAAAAAGTGCTGGTCTGAAACTTGAGAAAGGAGCCTCAGGGCCTTGGACTTGTTTGGCTTGGAAGTACCTATTGATCAAGAAAGTTATTGAGAAAACAGAACTGGTTTTCTTCAAGGTGGTGCATGGAAGGAAGACACGAAAACCAGAGGCACCCATTGAAATGGGAGTGCTTTTGACCTGGAAGGAGAAGCTTTTTCACCATCGGGTCAGTCAGGCATTGGAACATGTTGCCCAGAGGGGCTGTTGCTGTTTCCATCCTAGAGAGGTAATGTTTTGTAAGGGGAAATATTTATCTCCTAAGGAAAAATTTCAGATGGTCTGGAGAACTTGGGTGATTCTTTTCTGGCCTTTGTGAAGTTGCTCACAGTCCTGCTCACTGGCCTTTTATTTTTAATAGCGGAGTTCCATGAGCAAGTAGAACTAGTTTATTTTCTTTTACTTTTGGTAAATTAATTCCCTGAATATTATGTAGCTAAGTATTTTCTAAAAGACATTTGATTGTATCAAACCTAAGTGTTTCTTCATTAATAACTTAATGCACTTGCCCTTTCAAGAGGATTTAGTTAAGGTACCTGATAAAAGCTGTTTCCATTAAGAATTTATTATTTTTAAATGCAAGGCTAACAGGCAGATTCTCTGCCCTGCAGGATAGAGGCCATTTGATTAATTTGTCCATGTCATATGTTAGATTTCTCAGGCTAATCTTTCTGAGGCTACAGGTGTCTGCTTTACCTAAAGTCTGTTGCATGCAGCTCTGGGTGCTGCCTTCTCGCTGTGATCTCAGCCTGGTGCTGAATGGTTTTGTTGCTTTTTTGTTTTTTTGGTGGTTTTTTTTTTTTCCTATGAAGGAACTGCTTTAGAGTGAGAGGACAAAGGTGTGGGTTTAGATCTTGTGACTTGTGAGGGCAGGGGAATTGGAGAAAAACACTACAAGAGTAGCTGAGTTGCACATAGCCTGGTGTACCAAGCTGTAGTTGATGTAGGAGAGAAGATTGGTGATTGCCCCTCAAGCATTGTTGTCATCACGTGGGGCTCTTAGCCTTGTTCTGATACTGCTGATGGCCATTGCAGTTCCAAAATGAAGTGCATATTATATATCTTAAAGCCCGGTAACTATTGGGAAGTGTGTAAGTTGTTCAGAGGCCTTAGCTCCTCTTCCCTCATCAGTTGTCCCTGTAATTATTACATCCCTGGAAATGTTTAAGGCCAGGCTGGATGGGGCTCTGAGCAACCTGCTCTAGTGGGAGGTGTTCCTGCCCATGGCAGGGGGGGTTGGAAAGAGGTGATCTGTAATGTCCCTTCCAATGCAAGCTATTCTAGGATTATTCCAAGTGTTTTGAACTCTGATAAACATATCAGGTGTATCACAGAATGTTAGTGGTTGGAAGGGACCTCTGAAGATCGAGTCCAACCCCTTTACAAGAGCAGTACAAAACTAGGGCAGATCACTCGGGGGGGGGAATATAAATATATATAAATACAAATGAATATATACATACACACTTTCTAGTTTGTTTGATTTTGAAGCACAAGTGGCAAATCAGTTATAAGGATTAAGCAAAGGGCTCTGCACACTTTTTGTTTAATTGGTTTTTTTAAGACCAATCAGGTTAGTCTGTACCTGGATGACAGAAAACAATGTTCTCTCTGAGAGCCTCCCCAAATCATTTTGATAGGTTTTGTGGCAGAACAAGCCTCCTTCAGGTTTGCCTAAGTGTTGGGTAGTAAGGGATCCCGGAGTGTCTTCCTTGCCTGGAAAAGGCTGGACAGAAATGTGTTGGAATGTGGCAATGAGGGGAATTCTCTTACACTTCCACAACTGCCAACCTGCTCTGCGTTCCTCTTGAAATCAACCCCTGGCCTGTTGAGAGCTGCTCTCATGGCCTTGCGCTATGCGTATCCATCTGAAGCCATGAAACCAGCTGCAATGAGTTGGCAGGAAACTTGTTCTAACTCTTACTCTTGAAGTCTCTGCTCTTCTCTTTCTTGGGTGTTGTTACAGTTTTTGGGCAATGCATCTGTCTTGGAATGTAACTTAGTGTCTTCAGATCTCATCTGTGGCTGTTTTGTCCTGTTGCTGTTGTTCTCTTTTAGCTGTAAGTGAGGGGGAAGCTGATTTTAGTTTTTTAGAGTTGTAGTATTGCTTAGGTTGGAAAAGACCTTTAAGATTGTAGAGTCCAACCATTAACCTGACTCTACCAAGTCACCACTGACCTGTGTCTCTCAGCACCATAACGACATGGCTTTTAAACCTCTCCAGGGACTGAGATTCAACCACTGCCCTGGACAACCCTCAAGAGGAAGAAATTGTTCCTCAGCTCCAACCTAAACCATCCTTGGTGCAACTTAAGGCTGTTTCCTCTTGTCCTGTTGCTTGGGAGCAGAGCCTGAACCCCCTGGCTCCAGCCTCCTGTCAGGAGCTGTCAGAGCCAGAAGGTCTCCCCTCAGCCTCCTTCAGGCTGAACAAGCCCAGGGCCCTCAGCTGCTCCTCACCACCCTTGTGCTCCAGCCCCTTCCCCAGCTCCGTTGCCCTTCTCTGGCCACGCTCCAGCCCCTCAGTGTCCTGCTGGGAATGAGTGAGGGGCCCAAACCTGACCCCAGGATTCCAGGGGCAGCCTCACCCATGCCCAGTGCTGGGGGAGTGTGTACGGATAGGGGACATGAACTGAATCAGATGTGTCTATTACCCTGTGCTTGCAGTAAGTAAGAATGGTTTAACTAATAATGGTCTAACTTAACCTGTAGTCTTTTTAAAGTTAGAATCTGTGCCTGAAGGGGAGGAAATGCATCATGCATTTGTGCTGTAATATTTGACATAAGTGACCATATCCTATAAACTTTTACAAGTGGTGGACAAATGAGAAAGTGAGCAGTCTGCACACCGTCAAAAAGGCAGAATGTCCTTCTCTGCTGACAGTTGCTGCTCGGTCTGCTAACATCCAGGGAAGAGCTTTGTGCTCTGTTTTCATACGGTGGAGTTCTGTGTCTGTAAGCGACAACCCACTCACTCATGAGCCTGGTGCAGCCAGGCTGGATGTGTGCCTGGCAGCAACAGTGCGGCTGCTGCCGCTCCGTTCCTGTTCTCCCCAAGACAATACGGCTTATCAGCACCCCCCCCTTCACATGCTAAGAGGGCAGAGAAGAGTTATTTCTGGCTGGAGCACTGGGGCTTTTTGCGTATAGTTCCCATTACTGACCATCTAGCAAAATCATCTGGTGATGGGAGCTGCGCATTAGAGCAGCCGCTTGCGTTTTATGCTCTTGTCGGAGCATAAGGAAGCACCGGGCTGTAAGCGTGACCTTTGTAAATACACTCATCTGAAAATCTTCCAGATTTGACTGCTCTGGGATGCACTTACTCTGAAGTTGATGCTGATTTCAGAACTTTAAAATACTCTGGGGGCTGGTGGTGGGAATGGCTACATAATTTTTTGGCAACTACTTATTGTCTCCGGATCATCCTTCTTCTAGCAGCCTTGTACCCACCAGGTTCTAACATTCTGCAGCAGTATAATGCCCAGCTGTCTGTTTTTAATGCCCTGTCATTTGAGCAGAGATTGCCATCTGAGAGAAATGTTATTGCTTTGTGCTAGAAACAGTTCCATTAATCATTATTGTTATTATTATTATTATTATTATTCCTCTAATCCTCTTCCTCATAAATTATCTTTTCTCTTTTTAAATGCTCTGTCCCCTGGAACAAAATCCCTCCTACGTGTGGAATTGCAATTCTTTTATTTTATTTTATATTTTTTTACTCAAACATCATAGTTCCCATTTGGGAGCTACCCAAGTATATCTTACAGTAATTCTATTGAATGATCTATAGCTCCATTTTTATTCCCTATTAGTATTTGGCTGATCGATGGGTAACCGAATTGATTGTTAAGGTCAAATGTCTTTATTGGCTGATGACTGAATCTTTTCTCATTACAGCTTAAAAATAACCCCATTCTACGGTCTGTTAGAGTTCTTGTACTCATTTTTGCACACTAAAACAATAAAATTCTTGACATAAATGCTGATGAACAATGTACTTACGCAACATGTTGTTTATGCTTGGGTCCAGTATTGAAGGGACATGAAATGTTGAGGTGTCTGGGTAGAGCAGAACTGCAGTAGGAAAGAGTTGATTTGGGCATTTCAGGTTGTGCTGTGAATGAAGCAGCCATGACGTGAAATAAATTCCTTGCTTTTATGACAGCTTAATAATTTCCAAGTGAACAAATGCAGAACCTTAACAGCTTTCATCTGGGCTTGTGATTCCAGCAGAGGTGTGGGGGAGATGAATGTGTGCTGCAGTACAGACCTGGGGGCCTTGCTATTGCCTGATATTTTGCTGAACTTTTTTTTTCCTCTTCTGGCAATAGAGCTCACTGTGGCTGATCTTTGCTTGGAAATGGCCAGATGTGCTGTAACAACTCAGCACCTTCTTAGATGGAGAGTATCCTGCTTGTAGCCTTGGGAGGAAATAGTGGAGCAGCCTCAATGGGCCCTTGAGATAGTCCAAATAGAATGAGGATTTGCTTTTTTCATCTGGGGTTTGCAGTACTAATCTGTTACCAGATTCATACTCCCCTCTGAATTTTCACTTAGATTAATACATTTTTAGTCCAGGGTCTCACTTGCCATTCAGAAGCACATGTCTGTTCTTCCCCCCCTCACTTTTCTGCAGCACCACTCTATTTCTGTCATCTAAGCAGTTCCTGCATCTGGCAGGATCGATATCCGTTCGTTCTACTTTACTTAAGATGCTTATAACTAAATTAGTTGTCCAAGACTCCCATATAGGTAATGAAGCTGCTTCATTCATTCACAAAATTCACTGTTGTAGAAGTCAGCTTTAGGATGAGAAGAATTGCAGATGGACTATTAACTGTAAGGGGAACCTGGCCAAATGATGCTGGATGATATTTGCAGGTGAAGCCAGCTCCTGAAGATGAGGTCGCTGAGATTCGTGGCCATTTCTCACGGGCTTTTTTGCATGTCTCTATTTTGTAAAACCTGACTGCCGAATAATGTGAACCAAATAATTGGTTCCACACAGAAAGTGCTGGAATTGGAGGCTGTCTCAGTTTTGTCTTCTAATCACTGGGCACCTGCGAAGGCATTTTTCCTTTAGCTTTATTTGTCCAAAAAAAAACAAATGTATCTCCTTAAATTATGATGATAGCTTGGTTTGTAGAGTACTCTACTGGGACCCTGGCAGCCTGGTGGACAGTAAGTTCTCCATGGAACAGCAGTGGGCCCTCGTGGCCAGGAAGGCCAATGGGCTCCTGGGGTGCATAAAGAAGAGTGTGGCCAGGAGGTTGAAGGAGGTTCTCCTGCCACTCTGCTCTGCACTAGTGAGACCACATCTGGAGTATTGTATCCAGTTCTGAGCTCCCCTGTTCAAAAGGGACAGAGGAATACTGGAGAGGTACAAAGATGCTGAAGGGACTGGAAGATCTCTCTGATGAGGAAAGGCTGAGAGCCCTGGGGCTGTTTAGCCTGGAGAAGAGCAGCCTGAGAGGGGATCTGATGAATGTTTACAGCTATCTGCAGGGTGGGGGTCAAGGAGAAGGGGCCAGGCTCTTGTCAGTGGTGCCCTGGGATAGGACAAGAGGTAATGTTAGCAAGGCGAAACACAGGAAGTTCCACCTCAACATGAGGTAAAACTTCTTCCCTGTGAGAGTGACAGAGCCTGGCCCAGGCTGCCCAGAGAGGTTGTGGAGTCTCCTTCTCTTCTTTTAGTTCCCTAAGCAAGTGGTTTTTGTTACTGCTGCTGAGGGCAGATGTGGGGGTTGTATCACGCTCTGGAATTTAACATCTATATTATGCTCAAGCCATAGGCATTTCGGACTAAGGTTGTAGATCCTTTCGCTCTGTGGTTCCATAGAGTGGAATTTGAGCCAGATGCTTCATGTAACTATGGGATTATCCATATGCATGCTCTGGAATATAAGAATATAGCAGAGTTACAGAGGTAAAGCTCAGCTGGTGCAGGTGGACCTTGGTTCCAGACATCCACGTTCAGACTAAGATTTATATTTTAAGAACCCTGTATATAATGATCTGATTGTTAATCTCTATTTACTGCCATACTTTATAGCTGTTTTCTTTTACTTTTGAGTACTAAACTATTACGTTTTCCCCAAATATCACTCTGGATATTTTAATTTTTGAGTTTATTTCATGTTTTAATTTCTCCTATGTGTCTGTCGAGTTGTATTCAGGTACAGAACATACAAAACCACCTCCAAAGTTGGGTGGATTTTCTTATGGTTGGTTTGAGGTCGAAGCAATTTTTTCAATATGGCTGCTTCTAGAAATCTATTGAAACATATTTTATTGGCACGACTTCATTTGAAGGGAGTAACAACAAACTGCTTCTGAAATTGCTGACCAAAGGGCATCAGAAGTACAAGGTTGCCAGTGGCTGCAGAGATAGTTAATATTGAGTGGTACTAGTGTAGTATTTTACACACAACTGAGCCCTTGAATATCAAAGAATTAGCTGGCAACGGTGCTTGTGGTTGAAAACCTAATTAAATGGATTTTGGTCGACTCACAGATGTCTTTCAAGCTTGAAGGATTAGTGGCTCATACTTTTCTTCCTCTGTGTGGAAAAGTTGGTCAATAAAGTTGTTTATGTGCTTTGCACTAATTCATCTGACATCATCTAAATGAAATAGAAGAAATAAAACTTACACGTGCTTACATGGTTAAACAAAATGGGGAGAATTTGAGGCAAAAAATCATTTCCTAACAGTAGAAGCTAAAAGGTTGGGTATCTAGAATGGTGGAAATGCTTTGCTAAAATACGCATCTGAAAATAACTTATTACACAGGGTGATGCTTCCCTTGGTCCTATATGAGTAAAACCCCAGCCTTTTATGAGTTGACTACTTTATAAAGTTTCACTTTATGAAGGCATATTTCTTAAGAAAAATATCTGTAATTATCCTTATACTGTATTTTTCTGTTTTAATTTTTCAAAGATTCCACTTCCAAGTCGAAAATAATGAGACACACTAGAGTTCTAGGTGAAAATTGAAAAGGTGGTTAAACCACAAGACAGCCCTCCAACTGCTTTCTAGGGAAAAAAAAAGAAGGAAAATAACTAAAATAGAGCACTATATTATGCAGTTGTTTCAGTAATTAGGACTCTGTTGTGTTTGGTTAACATTTCATTTAATTTTCTTTATTTGTAGCTAATGATGAAGAACTAAAGAAAAGAATAGCTGAAGAATTGGCGTTAGAACGAGCCAGGAGAGAGACTGAAGCTCAAAAAAGAAGGTTGGTTTGTTAATAACAGTTTTCAAAACAAACAGGTACTTGATGCTTTAATTGCTGTTATTTATCTGCTTCCCATAAAGAGATGAATTTTGTGCCTCACGACAAAGTGGAAGGTAAGACCTTTGGGTGATACAGCAAGTTTTGGTATTAAATACCTGTTAAAACAACAAATTAACTGAGATTTCCTTGTAAGAGCTGACAGAAGATGTTGATCTAAATCTTGACCTCGTGAGCCTGACTTATTTTTGCAGTCTTTTAAGCTCAGTCTTTGTTGATTTCTCCAGTCCAAATATTCACTTAGTGGTGTAGAGCTAGAAATAATTTGAGAGCAATGCAGAGGTGGGTCAGTTAGAACCCATCTGATCAAAAGGGAGATTTTGAACAGCAGCAGAAATTATAATTCTTGTGAATTCTCTTATTTCTGTGAGCTGTGGTATGATTAGAACTGCTTTAATAGTACAGCATAATGCTTTGAAGATACAAATTCCTGTATTAAAACAGTTGACAAGTGGAAAACCCTTCTGATATCCTTTCTGTGTATTGAAACATTCATGGGTTTTAGTGATTGTAAGAAAGGTAATGTTACTGTGAAAGAGGGGGTAGAGCCATCCAGAAGGAAGAGGCAAACTTTGGATGCAGCATTTTAAAGACACTGTGCAATATTTAGTGTGGTACTGTGGAATTATTAGCAAATAAAAGACCGTTGGGATTTGGAATTCAGTTTGGCTGTTTGGTGAACTCCCTGGACTTCTGTGTTTCATTCAGGCTTCCTTTCAGTGATTTTTTTTTTTTTCTTCTAAACAGATAAAATGACAAACTGGGTAGAAATACTGACCTACACATTGCTCTCCATTCTGAGAAGGAGAAGAAAGGCTCATTATGATGGATTAAAAAAAATTAGAATGTAATTAGTGCTACTTAAACTGTCTGCATATGTATCCATTGTTTTCTACACATCATGGTATTATTTAATTGAGTTAGGCTGATGGAGTATATAATTAGATAGGACTACATAAATGTCCTGGGGAAAAAACCAAACAAGCTTTTTTTTTTTTTTTTGAATCAGCAAGAAAGGAAATCAATATGTTACAGTGAAATCTCACT
The DNA here is from genome assembly GCA_025345505.1 of Todiramphus chloris collaris. NCBI lineage: Eukaryota > Metazoa > Chordata > Aves > Coraciiformes > Alcedinidae > Todiramphus > Todiramphus chloris. Next base: position 825,512 of record JANVCC010000010.1, read on the forward strand.
TTTGAACTGGGCTTTGCCAGGAAAACTTGAGTTACATTTGAGCTGAATGTTGACTTCTCAAAATTTCAGCTCAAGGTGATCACAGCAGGGAAATATTTTTCTAACTTCAGTATTTCAGCGTTTTTCACTTCTCTTTAACTTGCGTTAAATATTCCATTGTTTGGTTTTCATAGGCTGTGTGTTGGGCTGCGAGAGGTAAGAAGCAGATTGGCTTGTCCTGTCCCTGATTTTGTATTTTGTAAGGAATTGTGCTGGCAGTCTACCCTTCATCTGATGAAGGAACACTGGGAAGGTGTCAAATATTAAAAGGACCCTGTGAAATCTTCTTGTTGCCTTGTAAAATTAGTTTGAAGAACCTATGCTTTCGAGAAGTAAACTATAAAAATCAATAACAATGACATGACAAATATCAACACTTCAGCAGCTTTAATACTCCACTAGTCTTGATTTTTTGTTTTTTATGTTTTTTAAATGTGTATCTCCTCTCCTCTAGATCCTGTTCTGCTGAGCATGAAGTCAACACTGCTCAGTGGATCACAATGACTTCAGGAACATATTTATGGCATTCAGGTTCAGCCTACCTACCTGTCTTGTTTTAGTCTTCCCACAATGCAGGGATATGAGAAATGTGTGTGATGCTTTTTTTCAAGGCAGGATCCGTACTACGAGGTGGAAAAAAAAAAAAATGCAGTTTTCTGTACAACCTTTTGTGCCAGTCTTAAGGACGCTTGTGCTGTTGAAGCCTTGGTATAATTTTCATAGTTACTGGACTTCAGTTTTCCAGAAATTTTGTACTTAAAAGCTAGATGAACATGGTTCAGATAAAGTATTTTTTGTGTGTCTGTCTAGTTGTAGGTAAAACACAATGGTTTTGGAGAAGACCTTCAAAATCATCAAGACTAACCATTAACCTAACTCAGCACCATAACAACATGACTTTTAAACCCCTCCAGGGATGGTGATTCAACCACTGCCCTGGGCAGCCTGGGACAGCCCTGGACAACCCTGGAGGGAAAGAAATCGGTCCTCAGCTCCACCCTAAACCATCCTTGGTGCAACTTAAGGTCGTTTCCTCAAGTCTTGTCCCTTGTTCCTTGGGAGCAGAGCCCGACCCCCCTGGCTCCAGCCTCCTGTCAGGGGGCTGTCAGAGCCAGAAGGTCTCCCCTCAGCCTCCTTCTCTCCAGGCTGAACAAGCCCAGGGCCCTCAGCCGCTCCTCACCACCCTTGTGCTCCAGCCCCTTCCCCAGCTCCGTTGCCCTTCTCTGGCCACGCTCCAGCCCCTCAAGGTCCTGCTGGGAATGAGTGAAGGGCCCAAACCTGACCCCAGGATCCCAGAGGTGGCCTCCCTAGTGCAGGGGGATGATCCCTGCCCTGCTCCTGCTGGCCACACCAGTGCTGACTCAAAATACCTACATGAAAAGTAAATGATTACTCTCAGTATGGTTATTTGTAATAAACTTAAAAACACATTGATGGGAAAACAGAACAAAACCTGAGTTCCTACCTCTACTATGCTTAAAATGTTTAACAGAATGCAGCTGTTAACAGAACAGTTTACAGCACTCACATGTTGATAGTTAAGCAAGAAAAAAAATACATTCTAAAGAAGGTTTCATACCTTATATGGAGGGATGCAGGATGTGTATGCACGGGGGATGGCCATGGCCCATTGCACCGAATTGTGATGGTGTTTCATGGCTCTGAATAGCAACCTCCAGAGCTGTGACCAGTGGCACTCGCTGCACCAGTGTCAGGCCTTTTGATATGGAAATGAGTTATGATTAGAATTGACCCTCCAAACATAAGATCTGCATCTTCTGTGTTATAAAAACAAGTCAAGTGCTGGGCTTTTTTTTTTAGTAGTAGTAAGGTAGAGGCATAAATCTCTAGTAAATTAGTGTATTAAGTAGTGTCCTAGTAGTAAAAACTACTTGACCTTTCACTTCTGATCTATTAACTGTTCAAGTTGATAACCCACTACTTTTCTTTGTTGATGGTCTTTTAAGACACATGCCAATGATACGAGATGTGAAATTGAAGATCTTTTAGGCTGTTGGGCAGTGATAGGAGCAGAGGGAATGGATTAAAACTAGAGATAGGGCGATTCAGGTTGGACAGTAGGAAGAATTTTGTTCCCCATGAGGGTGGTGAGACACTGGCACAGGTTGCCCAGAGAGGTGGTGGAAGCCCCATCCTTGGAAGTGTTTAAGGCCAGGCTGGATGGGGCTCTGAGCAACCTGCTCTAGTGGGCGGTGTCCCTGCCGATGACAGGGGGGTTGGAACCAAATGATCTTGAAGGTCCCTTCTAACCCTGACAATTCTAGGATTCTATCTTTTATTTCTGCTCTGATTTTGTCCTATTTTACCATTGATGGTATATTCTGCATGTGTACATTTCAAAAAACATTTTTTAACAGTCTTTAAGGGTAATGACATTTAAACATAGAAATAGCTGAAAGTTGCTTCTGTTTGTTGTGTGTGATTCCAACTAATAGCTAATTTCACTACTCCTCCTGTATGAAGCACATAACCACATCTTGAGCTGATTGTGAGATATATTTTTGCTCATTTCAGACTGTGAAGGAAATATTAATTTTAACTTCTGATCTAACTTATTCATTCACACATACACAGTACAGATGGACTCCTCTTACTATCGAAAGTTAAGGTCTGGGATTAGAGCTCAAGGCTGACTCTTCAAGTTGTATTTTAACACCATCAGTGAGTGCACTCAGTGCCTCGATTACCCAGGTCTTGGGTAAAGGGACCTGGATCAGTTATACACAAAGTAGTGATTTACACCTAGCCTTAGGATGTGTCTCCTAAACGGTGTTTCCACTGCTCTTTCATGTTAGGATGAAATCCAGGAGGCTCTTTGGGCGCTTCAGTTTCTCCACAAATGATGAACCTTTACAGGATTTTCTTCCCAAAGAATTTTCAAGAGGTTATGGAAACACTGGAGGTTGATCTGGAGGTTAATAGCTACCATCAGGAGAAGGTGTGTGGCTTCTAGTTGGTTGATGGAAATTTGAGCATTACCAATGGCTGAAATCCCCCATGTTTTACTGTTCTGGGCCAGGCCACTGCCTCATCTCACTTACTGTTTTTGCAGTTCAAGTAATGGATAGACATTCCTGGAAGTGCTTCACTAATGCTGCCTTTCTCCTGACTGCCCCTTGGGAATGTATAGACTGGATGGGTGAAGTCAGTGTATAGAAGTCGTTTTTCTTTCCATCATCTTCGGAAGCAACATTTAGTCTCTCAGAACTGTGTTGAATTGTACATGAAGGATATCTACGTGTATCGTACCTTATATTTTCTGTTGTGTCTACTGGTGCTGGAGGTGGGTTATAGGAGTAGTTTGGACCTTTAATCTGGCTGGTGTAGGTGTTTTTGTGTTCTCCAGTCAGTTTTGGAGAAATGTTTTAACTCCATTTTGTGTTTCCTAACAAAAGCATAGTGACCACAAACCCCACTGAAGAGCCAAAGTTGATTCTATTTTATTCCTCCTGTTACTCAGACCAACTGTTGTTTATCACTTTGGTTTTTGAACGTGTGGAATGCTTCATCTTAAAAGTATTTTGATTTAGAAAAGTTAAACTGATTATTATTTGATTGCACCAGAATTGGCAGTGACCACATTAGATCTGACAACTTCATGTGTCAGAGCTATGATCTTAGGATAATACTGAGGGTGATGTACAGGTTGAAAACCTTTCAGAATTCAAGCAATAATACTGTTGGGGTTACAACTGGTAATACAAGATACCTTCTTTCTGTGCTGAACAGAAAAGGGAAGAGCAATGTGGTCTTTTCCCCCTAGAGAAAATCCAGCTTTATAGCATTCCTATAGTCTGGTTTGACTATCTAGTTTCCTATGACGACTTCGATAACTTTTTATCTGGAAAGCCACATGACAAATGCTTTTGTTGAGCACTACAGCTGCTGGAAACTCAAACAGTCTCTGGTAACAAATTGCTGGAGTCTGTTCCCCTTGGCTAGCTGGGCTCCATATGGTGTGGCATTTTACCTGTCATTAGCTGGATAACTTACTGCAACCTCTCTACTTCTAAACGTCCTCATCTGTTTCACAAAGTCTTTCTGAACTCTAAATCAGCTTTTAAAAACTACGTCCCCGCTGGTGCAGGAGGGTGTCTCGCAGTGGTAGGTTATCAGATTGCAGCCCTTAGCTTCCTCCTGTGTTGGCTTTGTTGTTGTGCTCGGGGGAGGGTTCCTGTAGCTGCAGTTTAGGGTTTCATTGATAATCTGATGCGTCCGAGTGCTTCCCCCCAACCTTGTTTTGTCGTGTCTCAGCAGTACGTTGCGGATATGACAAGCTCTTAGTAAACTTGGAGTAGACAGCTTTGGCAGAAGAGAACAACAAATTCACCAGCAAAAATATGAAGTGAAAGAAGAATGAAGAACAATATTAGAGAAGAACCCTTTGGGAAACTGCACACCAAAAATGTTCTATTGAAATCAATACCGAGGCTTGACCTTTTTGTGCTACTCTATATTTTAAAGCTTACTATTGATTTTGGTTTTAATAACATGTTTATTCTAGTTTACTGGCATAGCTCTGGAGAAAATCAGGAAAAAATAAAGTGATTGATTTATTTACAACATTAATTCTGTATTTTACTGCAGTAAATTTATGAAGAGCATATTAATGTATCTTCAGTTCATATGGATAGTGCAATAAGTGTGCTGGCAACTTTGTAAGTAGTTTTATTTTCTCCATAAATTATATTGTTTGTATGATACATATTATATATGCTATTAAGTTATATTTTCCCAGGTAATTAACTATGTTGAACTGGGAGACTGGCTTTTTCTTGCTGGATTCTTCGCCCAGAGGACAAAAAGCTGCTTTGTTGGAAAATAGCTGTAATCGGCTCTTCTGCCACAGGGATCTCTTGTTAGTGTTTACATTAAGTATGAAAACAGTCAGGGAAATTATATCTACTGCTGACACGAGCAGAAGAAGCTGGAAATACTTGCAAGCTGTAAAAGTGGATATAACTGTTCTTTGACTTCTGATAGGTCGCGAGGAAGAGTTTAATATCTTCTGGCAGAAACAACCCCACTGGTTTTAAAAACAGAACAGCTACAGGTAAAGATATTACCCAGTTGATAATCACACTGAGGAATGCAAGAACTGGTACAACAGGCCCGAAGCAAAACTTCCCTCCTCTGGTCATCAAACTCTGCCAAGGTTTCCATGAAGTATTGCCAGAGCCATGTTTTAAAATAGAATGGAGAGAAACTGCTTTTACGGTGAAGTTTCTTCTGTTCTGTTGTCATTCATAGGGATAAAAAAAAAAAAAGAAATAAATTAGACACCTAAAAACCATCTAGCTGTGGTGCTGAGGGATGTGGTTTAGTGGTGCCCTGCAAGTGCTGGGTTAACAGTTAGGACTCGATGTCAAAGGTCTCTTCCAACCCAAAAGGTTCTGGAGTAAGAAAGTATTTTTGAAGTAAAGCTCTGCTGCCAGTGCTGCCGTGTTTATGTAGCCTATGGATAATTATTCTATCTTTGTTCATACACCTTTATACAGTATGACTTGTCTCCCACAAACGCTGGGAAGCATAACCTTTTTCTAGTCTGCCATTAAGCACCTCAGAGGAAAAAAAAAAAACCCCAAAACCCAGCTATTGATTTGAGAGAGCAAAACTGGATGTTTTAGTGATAAACAGGACTTTGCAAGCTAAGTCATAAATCGCATATAAACGGGAGAGAAAGGCTAACGTGACATCTGATAAGAGCCTCCCATCTCTGAATGTGACATGTATGTGTGCATGACCCTCTCCTTCCATATCTGAAGATGTATCACTGGTAGAGACAAGACTTCAAAATAGTAATTAGGGAAGACTGCAGAGAGGGATCTTCTGGAGTGAAAAATCAGATACTGACGGGCAGTGGCGAGGGCTATTCATTTATCAAAAGAAAACATTCAAGTTTGGTGCATATAACTGATTTCATATAGATAGTTTTCCTTTAGTGAGTGTTCAAAAAGCCCCTTTGGCCTCAGGGTACATGAGGATACGGCAGCAAGTTTGGGCACCACTTCCACAGGTTGAGTTCCTCCAGTCCCACTTTCCTAGACGTGCCATCTCAACTGGGTTTGGGTTTGTTGGTTTTTTTTGTTTGTTTGTTTTCTCACAGAAGAAATATCCCTTATCTGATCTTACACACAGCAAAAGATGTAGTAGTGAATTTCTATAATGGGATGTCTGGGGGATTAGGGGATAACGCAAGCTGGAGTGTAAGCGGTTCTCCAGCAGCAGAAGGTGACAGTCTGGAACAGGCTGCCCAGAGCCTCCTTCTCTGGAAACATTCCAAACCTGACTGGATCTGTTCCTGTGTGACCTGCTCTAGGTGGTCCTGCTCGGGCAGGGGGTTGGATAAGATGATCTTTCAACACCCCTTCCAACCCTGAACATTCTGTGATTCTGTGATACCCCCTCTGGCACAGGAAAAGAGGGAATGGGAAGGGTCAGGCTGGCTCAAGGCTTTTCAGGTCAGGGAAGCAGCCAAGATGAAGTGTGAAGACATTTTGGGTTGGAGCAGAGATTTGCCTATAAAACAATTCCTTATGATCAGGTGAGCTGCAGTAACTGGTGTCTCTTTTGACAGCCATCTGTTGAAAAGCTGATTCTATCATGGAAGCAGAAATTGCCTTCTGAACAGGGTTACTTTGTGCCCTTTTTAAACCCATGAAAGTTTGATGTACAATCTTGCCTGCAAATTGCCAAGTGTCCTGGTTTGAGTGAGAACAGAACAAATTCTGTTCAGTGATTTTACTTCTCATCTCAGTTCTTTTTAACTCAATGCACTTTCTGAAGTTAGCAGCTCATTTTCTCAGGCAGTGGCTGCTCCCAGCAGGGATAACACCTCTTGTTTTGAGTTACTACCACGGATCAGTGTGTGGACCAAGGCCACTGCTGGATCTTGTGCACCACAGGGGAGGTGCAGAAAGTGAAACACAGCACCTACAGGGATGAGTGAACAGGACAGGTGACCCCAAACTGACCAATGAGGGGTTCCAGCCCATAGACATCATATTCGGTATAAAGCTGAGGGATCTGGAGGGTCTCTCTCTCTTTGCCCTCTTGGGCCGCTTTGCCAGCTTGGTTTGGTTTGGCTCAGGTCCTCTTTCACTTTCAGTTACTTCTTAGGAGGATTCTGTCCATTCTGCCTTCTATCCCAGTCTGTGTGTTTCTGAATCCAGCTCCTGAACACAGCTCCCATCTGCTGCTGGGCCCAGTCTGGGACTCTCCCAGTGCTTGCTCCACAGCATCAGTGGTGACAGTGCTGTAATTGCCATCAGAGGGTTGGGTTCTGATTTTGTACATATTTGTATATATTCCATTTATTATTAATCTCATTTTCCTTAAAGCTGTTCTAGTTCCCTTCTAATGGCTGAGTCTCTCCCTTATTCCCTTTCTCTGCCTCTTTGGGGAGGGAGGGGGGTTAACAGAGACTGCCTGTTACAGGTCGAAGGGGCCACCCTCATCCTAACCCGTGACATGAAGGTAGCGTAAAGAATGTTTGAATTGTAGAATTCCAGGTTGGAAGGGACCTCAAGGATCATCTGATCCAACCTATCTTGGGAAATCCCTGGTCTAGACAAGAAGGCTCAGTTTGCAGCCATGCTACCTATGAATTTGAGGGTTTGAAAATATCAAGGTATCTTAGAAGCCTGCTGTACTTTCCTTATTGTTACCTGGGAAGAAAAAACAATATTTGGCAGGGGTAGAGTTAGTCTCCAAGATTTCTGTTACTGGTCTGACTCTCGAGTAATACCATTACATCTAGTTCTCAGCATACGTGGAGATAAATCTTGGCGACAGGAAGTGGAAATTGGAGAAGGCAGCTCTATAATTCATTCCTACCTTTATAAACCCCGATTTTTGAAGGGATTATTTTTCACTTTGATTTTAAAACTTGCCATTTCAATTGACAACTTGTATGCCAAGCATCATCTTGGTAAGTTTATTTCTGGGAGAGATGGGAAAATGATTCGAAGCCAGGGAGTTTATGTGGAGAGAGCATCAACAAAAATAATATTGCTTCATGGATTTACATTGAAGTAGGGAGGAAGGAAGCTATCGCCCCCTCCCCCCAGCAATTTAAACAAAACTTTGCTTTCAAACTGCTGAGCTCTTTCCTTTTGAGAAGTAGCAAATGAGTAGACATAGCGGAGAAACATTTAAAAATTGTAATAATAAAAAAAATTTGTCACTGTCGCTTCATTTTAATGGATAATTAATGTTGTCGTAATTTCCTGACTGCCTTTGCAGATCCCAAGAGGAGCAATATTGAGTTTGAAAGTAATTTCAAGTGGAGTTATGTAGATATTGGGAGAAGTCTTAGCTAAATACACACAGAAATTATGTAAAACAGTTTTACTCTTCTGACTTGTGTTCTCTCTTTGCCTCTGGCATAAGGGTAGAAGTTGGTTCATCTCTTCTGTCTTTATATAATCCTGATCCATATGTACATTTTTTACCAACAGTGACTTTATGAAGTATAATTACAAAATCCCCTGAAACAACCTTCCCTTCTTCCTATCAACAGCCACCTGGTGAGGCCTCACCTTGAGTACTCTGTTCAGTTTGGGGCTGAGGTGCTGGAGCAGGGCCAGAGAAGGGCAGTTGAGCTGGTGAAGGGTCTTGAGAATAAGTCTTATGAGGAGCAACAAATGGAGCTGGGGTTGCTTAATCTGGAGAAAAAGAGGCTCAGGAGAGACCCACCTTGATCTTTTTAGCTGCCCAAAAGGAGGTTGTAGAGAGGTGAGTGTTGGTCTTTTCTCCCAAGTCACCACTGATAGGACACAAGAGGAAATGGCATCAGGTTGCTCCAGGGAAGGTTTAGGTTAGTCATGAGGAAAAAATTCTCTCCACCTAGAAGGGTTATCAAAGACTGGACTGGACTGCCCAGGGAAGTGGTTGAGTCACCTTTCCTGGATGCACATAGAAGCTGTCTAGATCCTGTGTAGTAGTGGCCCCGGTAGAGTTAGATGATGGTTGGACTTGATGATCTCAGAGGTCTTTTCCAACCATAGCGATTCTGTGATCCCCCACTTCCAACTATCTTAAATAATGTGTCCTAAGTGAAGTCAGCTCAAACATGTTCTATTAGGTCTGAGCAGCCGTTGGACTGACAAGAGTCGGTGTCCACATTGCTACCTGTAATAACAAGGTGTCCTTGGAAGTCTTGTTGATAAATTGAAGCCCTTCAGGTGATTGCTTGTTTGGAAATTGATGTCTTTGTTCTTTTGATCAAGGACTGGCACATGAAATAACGTGGCCATTAGCAAAGATTTCTTTTCAGTTGATGGTTGTGTGGCTGAGGCCGGAAGGCATCTGGGAAAAGGTGATGAGTGAGTACGTTCAACCAAACGGACTTGCTGTTATGGGTGATTGGAGAAGTAAAGCATTTGAAGTAGAGGGTGATTGAGAGTCTGGAAAGAAATGGTTAAGTGAGGCGAGGTGGAACTTAGTCTTCAGCAAGATAATATGTATTGGCTTCAGTGTTTTCTTGGGTTAGACTTCAGCCTAAAGAAAGAGTAAAACAAAGCACTTGACACCCTGCCTTCCTTGTTGTTGACTTGTCTGAAACAGTTTGAGGTAGGTGGCCAAAAGAGGCCCCACATAGAACAGATATTATTCAAATTTCATTATATTAATCCACAAGTTCCGGAGATGCTGCTAACTCATCGGAAAACATAAAGACTTTCCCACCCTGTATCCTGTGTAACCTGCCCTCTTTCTTTTCCTCTTCCTCCTCCTCCTCAGGTACTTTAAATTCCCTCTGAGCTGTTGGAGGTTGCTGTGGGGAATCACTTGGGTTGATTACAGTGGTGCTTGCCAGTGCCAGGTCACCCTTTGCTTATGCAGTAAGGGGGGAAACTGGTCACTAGGGCTGGAGTACATCAGGTTAGGTTTGGAGGCCTCTTTTTTTTTTTTGTAGAACAAGTTGTGCTACTGAGAAGCTTTTGATGGGACAGGCATTGCAAGGGTTAGTGCTACCTTTGAGCTCTCCTCTCTCCCTGGGTGCACCATAATCAGCAGCTCTCTTGATCATTTCTAGTGAATTTGTCAAACAATTCTAACTGTGTGTGTTGTGGTCTATAAAGTGGATAGCAGCTTGGATTCCTGTAGTCACCTTTGAATGGTTTTGGACTAAGCACACCTGAAGCCGGTGCAAGTCTGGGTTTGATGACCTGCATGTTATCTTTTTGTTTTCTATTACCATGTTTGTAAAGCTTTTGCATTATTGGTTTGCTTTGTATCTTTCCTATTAGAATCATAAACTGTTCTGGTTCGAAGAGTCCTTCCAGATCATCAAGTCCAACTGTTCCCCCAGTGCTGCCAGGGCACTGCTAAACCATGTCCCTCAGCACCACAGCTCCACAGGGGGCTTGGAAACCTCTCCAGGGATCATGGGGACTCCACCACTGCCCTGGGACAACTCTGGACAACCCTCAAAAGGGAAAGAAATTGTTCCTCAGGTCCAACCTAAACCTGCCCTGGGGCAACTGGAGGCCGGTTCCTCTTGTCCTGTACCTTGTTCCTTGGGAGCAGAGCCCGACCCCCCTGGCTCCAGCCTCCTGTCAGGAGCTGTCAGAGCCAGAAGGTCTCCCCTCAGCCTCCTTCTCTCCAGGCTGAACAAGCCCAGGGCCCTCAGCTGCTCCTCACCACCCTTGTGTTCCAGCCCCTTCCCCAGCTCCGTTGCCCTTCTCTGGCCACGCTCCAGCCCCGCAGTGTCTTGCTGGGAGTGAGTAGCTGAAAACTGAGGAACCATTCCTTGTCCTTGTTGAACTCCATCTCATTGTCTTCAGCCCCTCAATCTGGTCTGTCCATATTCCTCTGTAGAGCCTCCCAATCCTTCAGCAGATCAACTCTTCCACAAAACTTGGTGTTGTCTGCAAACTGACTGAGGGTTCCTTGATCCCCTCACCCAGAGCTTTGGTAAGGATATTAAAGGGAACAGGCCCCAGTGCTGAGCTCTTGGAACACCACTTCTGAGCAGCCAGCAAGTCAATTTAACTCCGCACACCACCACTCTCTGGATCTGGCCATTCAGACAGGGTTTTGTTGTTTTGGTTTTTTATCCAGGGATAATAAAAATCCATGAGCAAGCCATGAGCAGCCAGTTTTTCCAGGAGAATGCTGTACATAATGGTCCTTCTACCAGTCCTAATCCTCTTGGACTTAATGGAAGATTTGTTCAGTATGTAGATGTCTCAAAAAGCACTTGGGTAGAACGTCCATCCAGGATATTTATATTCCCGTCTTAACTTCAGAAGAGTTTCCTGCTTTCTCTATAGATGATTTTTAGTAAAGTTTTGGTTTGTTCTTCCTTCCCCCTCACACAGTGCAAGGTGTCATTTAAAATCCAATTCACATACAACTTGTCAAAAAGAGGCAAAATGTGAATACTTGGTGGTTTTTTTTCCCCTTCTTCTCCATTATTTGGGACATGTGGGCAGTATGATTGCAAAAAAAAGTCAAATGGCAAAATGTGTCCTTTTTACACCACAGGTGTCAGAAAAAGGATATTTTCTGTTGACATTTGTGTAACCTGGAATACAGGGTTTAGAAATGAAGTTTTAGGAGTGATTTTTTTTTTTTTTAATTTATATATACATTTTTTAGATGTGATTGTTGCTAATGTCAGGAGTAGCCCCTTGATCTGTAGCATGCAAAGTCTGATGTTAATGGAGAACAATTTTTTTTCACGTGCAAATGGTGCTGGAAGTCACTTCAGTTTAGAACAACTTTTTTTTTTTGTGTCGTCATTCTGAGATGTGTGTGAAGAACAAGCCATGGCCTTGCAGATAACTTATTTCTGTATCTCAATCCTTAACTATGGTCACTTTTTTAGGATTGTTTGAAGGAGCTGGGCCTGTTTAGTTTGAGGAAGAGGAGGCGGAGGGGAGACCTCATCACTCTCTACAACTCCCTGACAGGACATTGTAGAGAGGCTGGTGCTGGTCTCTTCTCTCAGGGAATTAGGGACAGAACCAGAGGGAATGGCCTCAAGCTGAAACAAGGTAGGTTTAGACTGGACACTAGGAAAAAATTCTTCATGGAAAGAGTGGTGAGATATTGGAATGGGTTGCCCAGGGAGGGGGCTGAGTCCCCGTCCCTGGATGTGTTTAAGCATTGCTTGGATGTGGTGTTGGGGGAGATGGTGTAGGGGTGAACTTGTAGAGTAGGGCTAATGGTTGGACACGATGATCCCAAGGGGCTTTTCCAACCTGAGTGATTCTGTGATTCACTTCAGATAATTCACCTTCCTTTGCAGTCAGGCGAATAATCGGTTACTAGCAACTGGGTAGGAGAAATATCCATTTCACACTTCTCAGACCTCAGTTCAGCTTCAAGTTGTTTTCCTGACGTCTCTCGCATCTTTTCAAATCCTTTGTCAGCTCCAGTGATTTCCAGCCACGGCTTTCTACGGCACATTCAGCATGCACTCATTAAATATTGAAGCTGGGGAGTCTGGAAACATTATTCATTCATTAATATTGTATCACGGCCTAAACTGCATTGTTCAAACCAGTTTTGGATGGCAAGCAAGCAGTAACAAACTTGCTGGTGTCCAAGTCCCGATGAAGAGTTTCCGCATCATACAGTTATCTTTCCTCAGTGGAAGCTTTTTGGATTGAAAGGGTATGGTATAGAAATGGAAGCATTTAGAGATCATGAAAGATGAAGGAAACTGGGTAAAACGAACACTAATTAAAACCAAACCAACGCTCATTGTAAGAAAGCATGCAGATAGATTTTCTATGTTTTCGGAAATCTTTTCTTTGATACTGAAATGTTTTAATTTTGTGTCACAGAATTATAGAACATTTTGGGTTGGAAGGGACCTTCATGATCATGTTGTTCCAGCCTCCTTGCCATGGGCAGGAAGACCTTCTCCTAGAATAGATTGCTCAGAGCCCCATCCAACCTGGTCTTGAGCACCTTCAGTGACAGAGTATCCACAGCTACAGTGGGCGACCTGTTTCAGTATCTCACAGTCCTCAGAGTGAAGACCTTCTTCCTAATTTCTAATCTAAATCTTGCCTCTTGCACAGATCACTAAGGTTTGAAAAGACCTCCAAGATCATCAAGTCCAACTGTCTAAGCCATCACAGCTTGCTTTATCACTATAAGCCCTTGTAAAAAGTCCCTCCCCAGCCTTCTTGTAGGCTCGCTTGAGACACTGGAAGGCCACCAGAAGGTCTCCCGAGAGTCTTCTCTTCTCCCAGCTGAACCCCCCCAGCCTCTCCCAGACTGAACTCCCAGCAGAGGGGTTCCATCCCTCAGATCAACTTTGTGGCCTCCTCTGAACCTGTCATCTTGCATGGAGTTAATATTTAAGGATCATTTTCAACTTCAAGACTAACACATCTTCAGTTTTTTCCTCATTTTGTAGAGGAGAGGATGACTTTCCTGATAGTGGACTATGAAACAGGAAATATTTTGATTTTCACTTGGTTGAATGTAATGAAAAATGACACGGTTCATGCTTTGGACTTGAATGAGTTTATCTTGGATCACTACCGATCGATCAGATTGTGTAGCTTGGAGACTGTAATAAAGATACAACAACTGGCAAGTAATAATTTCCCTGAAAAGTAAGGAAAAGAGTGTTCAATCTTTGATAGCCTAATAAATTTTCAATATCTAGAAATAAGGGCTGAAAATGATATAGCAGCGGGTTTGCTTTTCATGTAGTATTGTTTACGAGTTTTAGACCTCCTAGGGGTTCTTGATTAATTTAGCATAAATTGCGTAGTGGCCATCAAAGGACAAAACTAATATTATTTATTTATTTTTGTGAACACTTCTCAGCGTGTCACTGTGGTCCGTGAATTAAAAGGTGCTTTTCCCCTAATGATGAACTTTAGCATCTGCAGGTGTTTCTCAAGGATGGCAGAAATGGCTATTTTGAAGTAAACAAGAGAGGGAATTCTTCCAGATTGGAAATTAAATTATTCATCTGGTTCATGTGACTAACACGGTTCACGCTGGGCAAGATTTCAGCACCGTGTCAGAAGTTCACGTGGTAAAATTAATAATTTTCTTCTCCTGAACTCAGTTAAAAAAACGGTTTGGAAAAGGATGGAGAAGTTTTTTTCCCCCGAGTGCAGCCAAGTCTTATTGTGCCATTTATTATTTTTTTAAAATATATTTTGATATTTTTTTTAAAGAGATACAGAAAACAGTCTGCCTGTCTGAATAGAATAGATAAGTAGATTCAGAAAATAGAAAATTCTGAGAAGGTAAAGAGCGACTTTCTACAACTTTTAAAATATAGATGTATTCAATTTACATATTCATTAATATGCATTAATTGAGGCAAATTTATTTTCCTCTACTGTCAAGTGTAGTAAATGTCCATGGTGAACTAACCAATCAATGTTATTATTTGGCTGGGGAGGGACTTTTTAGGCTGTGGGGCAGTGATAGGAGCAGAGGGAATGGATTAAAACTAGAGATAGGTCGATTCAGGTTGGACAGTAGGAAGAATTTCTTCCCCATGAGGGTGGTGAGACACTGGAACAGGTTGCCCAGAGAGGTGGTGGAAGCCCCATCCTTAGAAGGTTTTAAGGCCAGGCTGGATGGGGCTCTGAGCAACCTGCTCTAGTGGGAGGTGTCCCTGTCCATGGCAGGGGTGTTGGAACTGGATGATCTTGAAGGTCCCTTCCAACCCTGACAATTCTAGGATTCTATGAGTTGCTGAGCCTGTTGTCTGCTAGTTGTGTGTTCTCACCTCTTGTTGCCTAATTGTGTGGTGACAGTTTCTGGCACAGTGTCACTGCCATAGTATTTCAGTTGTTCTTCATTCAAACAGGAGCTAAACTAGTACCACTTGCTTGGGGAGATGCCATAATTGAATTAATTTGGGTTCTTCCGTAGCTGTAGGGAAAGATGTTTCCACCTCAGAGATGTGAGGTTAAACATTTCAGGCTGCCTTCAGCAATGCTCTGGACCTTTTGGTGTGTTCACATGTGGTTTCTCTTTTACTGAATCTTGCATGTAGTGTGTTCAGAGCTAGTTGAAAAGCTGTGTAAGAAGAAAATGCCACCTGGAATCCCACATTCACTGCTTTTATTGGGAAGAAAAAAAAAAAAAGGGTTGCAGAAGGAAAACAGTTACTGCTGAAATCAGGTATTTCCCCTTTGGCTTTGGTCTGAAGATCTGCTTCAGGAGACGGTTGGGACCGATGTTTTGATCATGTGTACGTTTGGTTTTTTATCTCTGTCCCTCCTGCCCATCCCTTGAAAAACCTGGATCTGACAACCAATTGGTGTAGATACATTGGAGAGCATCTTTCACAATTCTTTTCCTGTGTCTGCTGCCATGAGATTGCTCCTTGAGGATAACGTGATGGGTTTTATGTTCCTTTTGAACAGAATCTGATTGCAGTGGAATGTATTGCAAACATGATTTTCATTAAAGTGACTTTAGGAATAAAATAATAAAAAAAAATTGCCTTATAGTGGAACCTAAATATGGTAATAAAATACCTACATTCTTATTATGCCGTTGTTTGTTCTGCGATCCATAAATCTTTGGTGGTTGGTGTATCAGGATTTACCCAGCCTCTTCAGGTTTCCTCCAGGATACTGTTGTTTGGTTGGGTTTTTTTTCCCTTGGTGACAGCAATGTCTGGTTGAGTTTTTTTGAGGAAGATCCAAACTTTATCGATTGATATCTGCTCCTCATGTGCAGTGATTTTAGTGCCTTCTGCTCCGAGTGCCTCCAAGGGGCTGCTGTCTCCAGTGAGATGGGAATTACTAGAATCAGGGAATTTTCTCTGGAGGGGATGTGGATCCAAGTTTTTCACTTGGATAGGTGAGCTTCATAACTGTCACAGTATTTGTTTACAAAGAAAATGGAATCATTGTGTTTTCTTCTCTAGTTAAGCTCTTAAGTCCAGTCTTTAAAGGTATTAAGAGCCTCAGGCAGAGCATTTTTATTCTGTGGTTTGAGATAAGCAGAATGCTTGCAGGTGCTGAGGGCTCAGGGTACAAAGGTGTGAAGATGTGTCCAGTTTTAGCCAGTGCAATTTATCCTGCAAAAACACACCCCCCCCCCCCCCCCCGTTTTAATGCCAAAATATTATCTGTATTAAGAATATCAGTATTTAGGAGATGACATTTTTCTACTTGGGCAGCATGCTTTCATTAAAACGTATAGAACAAATGAATCTTTGAATATTTTTATCTACTCACTGCTATGTGTTTTCAATTTTACTATTCCTGACATTGGGTTGTACTGAAGAGACAGTTCCAGAACAAGGATGGGAGCTGATATTGTGACTTATCAGTCACAGGAAATGTGTCCTGTAGGTTAATGATGTCAGTCCTTGACTGCAAGGCTGAACTCCTTGCTTCCAAGAGAAAAACAGGTTGAAGTGCCACTGAACAAGCAAAGAATTAACCTTTTTTTTTTTTTTGTATTAGATTGTTCAAAGGTAGGTATGTGCACATTTTCCTGTCCTCACTCTGCAAACTCTGTATTCACGTGCAGAGCAAAAGGAAAGATGCTGCTTGCTGCTTTTTGCTATTGCTTTATTTAATGTCAAGGCTGAGGTCAGTTGTATGAGCTTCAACAAGGCCAAGTGCACAGAACTGCACTTGGGTCACAACAACCCCCTGCAATGCTACAGGCTTGGGCAAGAGTGTCTGGAAAGCTGCTCAGCAGAAAGGGACCTGGGTGTGCTGATGGACAAGCAGCTGAATATGAGCCAGCAGTGTGCCCAGGTGGCCAGAAAGGCCACCAGCATCCTGGCTTATATTAAAACAGTGTGGCCAGCAGGACCAGGGAGGGGATTGTCCCTCTGTACTTGGCATTGGTGAGGCCACACCTTGAGTGTTGTGTTCAGTTTTGTGTACCTTAATAGAAGAAAGAAATTGAGGTGCTGGAGCAGGTCCAGAGAAGGGCAACTAAGCTGGTGGATGGTCTGGAAAACAAGTCCTATGATAGGGGCTGAGGGAATTGAGATTGTTTAGTTTGGAGAAGAGGAGGCTGAGGGGAGGCTACCTCTCTCCCTACATCTCCCTGAAAGGAGGTTGTAGAGAGGTGAGTGGTGGTCTCTTCTCACAAGTCTCTTGTGAGGAAAGGCTCAGAGCTCTGGAGCTGTTTAGCCTGGAGAAGAGAAGCCTGAGAGGGGATCTTATGAATGTTTACAACTCTCTGCAGGGTGGGGGTCAAGAAGAAGGAGCCAGGCTCTTGTCAGTGGTGCCCTGTGATGGGATGAGAAGTAATGGTAGCAAGGGAAGCTCCACCTCAAGAACACAGAAAGTTCCACCTCAACATAAGGAAAAACTTCTTCCCTGTGAGAGTGACAGAGCCTGGCCCAGGCTGCCCAGAGAGGTTGTGGAGTCTCCTTCTCTGGAGACTTTCCAGCCCCACCTGGATCTGTTCCTGTGTGGGCTGCCCTGGGTGACCCTGCTCTGGCAGGGGGGTTGGACTCGGTGATTTCCAGAGGTCCCTTCCAACCCCTACCATCCTGTGATTCTGAAGTCACAACTGATGGGGCAAGAGGAAATGGCAACAACTTGTGCCAGGGGAGGTTTAAACTGGACATTAGGAAAAAGTTGTTCACTGAAAGGGTTGTCAGGCATAGGAAGAGGCTGCTCACGGAGGTGGTTGAGTCAGCATCCCTGGAGGTGTTTAAGAGCCATCTAGATGTGGTGTTTGGGGATATAGCTTAGTGGTGGACTTGGTACAGTAGGGGTAATGGTTGTACTCAATGATCTTGAAGGTCTTTTCCAACCTAGATAATTGTATGTTTCTATGCTTCTGAATACTTATTTACTAGTATCTAAATACTGATCTAGTCTTTAGATATTTAGATACTTTATTTTTATTGTTTGTTTACTAAATTGCCCAAAGTACAAGGACATAAATTTTCTTAGCAGCATTAACTCGAGAGTGTTGAAGTTCTAAGAGTCATTGGTGTAGAACGGTGGTTGTCGTTGCTTTTTTGGGTACCGTCATGTGCTATGAAACAGCTGAGAGCAGGAAATCCTGTGAAGTGTTAACCCAAACTTCAGTCCATGGAGGGGCTGGTTAATGCTTTCTGTGTATTTTCCAGTGACACTGTGGAGAAGCGATAGTGCTGGGTGCTCGGTTTCATGACATCAGCTACTCTAAGTGGCTGTGGAGTTCTTGAAAGAGTATTTCCTAATTATTTACAAGTGTTTTCTTGAAACTATTAACTGTGTGGAGAAATATATCGCCAGCAGCCTTCACTGCTGTTTCAGCACCTTTTCTTTTTAAACCACTTTCTTTCTATATTATGGAGCAGTATAATGAAGAATGTGGCTCGTCTGTTAACTAGAGTTTTGTGCTTAAACATAAGAACTGTTATATACTGAGCCTTTATATTTGTGGTAATTAAAAACATCATTTTAAGCGACTTCTCTGTGGTGTTCTTGGAGTCGTAGACCCTACTGACAAGCCGTGCTCAGTCCTTAGAAATTGCAAATGTACATCTATTTTTATGTTTATTTATTTTATTTTGGGCTAGATAATAATATAATTTATTACTGTAGATTTAGCTGCTGTTTGCCTTTATTCAGCGGCTGTACGTGCTGAACGCCAGCAAAATGAATTTGTAATGTCAAGGAAGGAAACTACTGTAAGTTGATGCAAGCAAATGTTTGCGATCAGCGCGTATCTGCCTTGTGTTTGTTTCATTAAGCTCCCACAAGCCAGCCAATTATGTAACTCAAATAAATGAAAATTGCTTCAAAATCCTACTTATTTTGTTAAAACTCTGCTGAATTTCAATCAGTTGAGAGAGATATTTAGGCTTTTTCTTTTTTTCCTGTTAATAAAAGTTATCCGAAATGAAAGAGTTCAGTGGAGACTTCAGGAAGTTAGCAAGCTATGGTTTGCTCTGTAGGTATCATGAGGTATGTTCCTGATTTCACAAATGAGGATTGGGGTAGATAGGAAAGACTTGAAATTCAAAGACAAAGTCAAAGAGTTGAAAAGACAACGCCACATAAACTCTAGTGTTTCAGTGACAAGGAAGAAGAAAAGCCACATAGAAAAGAGCCACAAATGATGCTGGTTGAATAGCTGCCTTCAAAAAGGGCTGGGGTTGATCCAGACGGCCATGAGATGTACATGCAGACACGTGGGCCAGCGAAAAAAGCTTCATGCCAAAAGTCCTGGAGCCAAAGGAAGCCAAGAAGTCCAAATAAGAATTGTTAAAAGTCAGGTGGAAGCTTTAATTTTCTTTACTCTGGTGCATTTGAAACGAAATAGATGAGTTGTGGGATTTTGCAGTTTAGTGGGTTTTTTTCTTTTTTTTCTTTTTTTTTTTTTTTTTTTTTCTTCACTTACCCAAAGAAGGATCTTTTGGGGGGAGTGGAAGACAATCTGGGCAGCTCTGGAACTGTTGGAGTAAAATCAGTGACAAAGATTTAACAAATCCTGAAGAGAAGTTTTGTTATTGACATAGCAGAGATTGGAAAATTAAGAGATAGAGTACACGTTTACTAAAGAGAAGTAGCAGCAGAGAATAAATAATTTGATTTTTCTCTCCTATAATCACATACCTACTTTAAAACAACAGAAACTCAGGAGGCCTAATCTTGTCAATGGCTATGAAAACACTTGGCATCTTCAGAAAAGTTCTGGTTAAACTGGAGGAGGTGGAGGTTTGTCGTGAGTGACAGAGATTGGGGTGGTTAGTAATGGGATCTGGCTCTTCCAACTGATGTTAATGGTTTTATTTATCACAAAATTCCACATTAAGAAGGGTGGTCTGGAACTATGAGAAAACGAAGTTTGGAGAAACTATTCTGAACAACAAATCAAAGCTTTTCCATTTTGGATGTAAATATTTCATGTCATTGTTTATAGTGGTGCCTCTGAGCGAGCCAGTGTTCAATATTGGGTTTGGCTTGATATATTGGTAAAGAACACATCACTTAACTGCTTAGTAACATCATTTCATACCTGGAGTGGGGAACGAAGAGGTGGGAACACAATAATTTGTTCAAAAGTTGTAATGCATTATTAACAACAGTGGGAACTGAAGTGAGAGATTTTCCCTTCACCTTTATCATTCCATTGCGATGGAGGTTCCTTGGGGGATCAGTTTGGCAATGGCAGTGAGATGCGATTGCCAGTAAAGGATGGCACAGAATCCTTTTCTGGGATTTTTATCCTGTGGAGTACTTGAAAACCAGTAACTTAGAAGATCGGGTGTAGGGTTATACAACTTTGGAAGGGATTTTATAGGTGCCGATTTCGGGTGTCCTGTCCCCAACCTTTCCCGTGCTAGGATGCAGCAGCTGATGGCCAAGAAAATGCTCCAAGCCAGAACAGCTACAAGGTAGAATTGAGATACATGAACACATTTTAAAAGAACTGGTTAACGTCAGAGTAAGGCCCTGAGTTCCCTGCTTGTGGGAAAGCAGCAGTCTGTAACCATCCCTTCTGTCACTGGTGTGGCTGTACCCACCGTTGTGTTAATGTCTCCTAATTCTACAGGATGTCAAAGCTTCAGATCAAAAGTCTTAACAGCTCACTGGAGGGTGAGGAATCGGAAGACTTGTGAACGTAGATGAGGTTCTGGGCCGTCATCCTGCAGTGAGTTTGCAGCAAAGGGCACGCAGAGTTTTGGCAGAATTAGAAAAGACCATCCCACCGTAGCATACTCGGCAGAGAAGCTGATGGAAGAGCAGTTGGGTTGAGCCATGAAAGGGGTTATCTTGACATTAGGAGCCCGTTATTTTTAAGCATTAGGAAAAATGACTTTCTTTTTTGTAGGAGAGGTTCACGGGAGACCTCCCCAAGGTTCACAATTCCAGGGCAAGAATAAGACTCGAGAAGATTTAACTGAGCTGGTGTCAGTTATAATTTGCTAAGAATTAGATGTAAACATCTCTGTGCTTTGTTCTGGGTTGATGTTTTTTTGTTTTCTTTTGGTTTTGTTGGGTTGTTTTTTTGGGGCTTTTTGTTCGTTTGTTTTTGTGGGTTTTGTTGTTCTTTTTGTTTGGGGTTTTTTTTTGTGCGGGTTTTTTTTTCCTTGGATTTTTGTTGTTTTTTAATTTTGGAGAGTTTGTGATGTGGAGACCTCTGGCAGCCCTTTTTCAGGTATTATCTGATTTAATATCTTTTAATTACTCTGTTTGGTACAAGATGCATAAAGAAGAGCTGTTTCTAGGGGAAGACCACTTGTAGGAAGTAGAATCCAGAAAGGGTGAGGAAGGAGCTTATGTCAGTCTCCGGAAATGTTAAATATTTTCTCTGCTGTCTCTCTCACAGGAAAAAAAGCTGCTGAGACTTCTATTTTGACACTTTTTTTTCTTCTTTAGAGAAAACATGATTTCTCCAATCGAAAAGACAACCGGTGTGTTTTGACTGCACCATTGATTGTGTGAAGGATTTGTTATATCAATGCTGCTGGAATAATTTGGGGGACCTTGGGAAATCACTTAATGGAATTTGGTCCATGTCTGCATAATCTGACTTCTTTTTTTTTCTTCACTAGAGTAATTGAAGATGCTGCTTAATAAACTTTTTATAAAGATTCCCAGTTGGTTGCTGCATTTCAGAGGGTTGTGTCTGAGCACAGAAGTAATACATCTTGTAATTGTCTTTTTCCCTCCCCACCTCACTTAAATATTTTCCCCAGGGAAGAATCTAATGTACTCTAATGCTAGTACCTTTTACAAAGTGACCCCACTCATTATGATTTGTTCTCTGAAGCTCCCTTGACAACATATAAATGCACTGAGCGTCCTTAAGCTTCCTCTCCATCACTCTTTCAAAAAAATCTGTTTGAAAAAACGGGTGTTTCATGCTGTCATTACTATTCCATGTTCCCTAACGCCAACTCTGTGTTCGATGGCACAACATACACCAAACGGATAAGTTTTATGAGCTAAACAGTTTACATCTCTGTATTTTCATGAGAATTTGATGTGCTGTGCTTCTATCAGGTGCTATAGTGAAGATTTCAAATGCATTAATGGTTTGTGATGTGTAAACATTTCAATGAGGTCAATGGATTTCCATCTCATCCTCTGAAATGGCTGGGAAAGGTTTGTTACGGTGGTTCAGTCGTTTGGCAGCTTGGTAAATAGATGCAGGATTTGGGTTTACTATGGGTCCAGAGGTAGGAAAGCAGAAAAGAATGGAGCTTTTAGCTGGAAATTGGTGGAGGGCAGAATTTCCTTGAAAAAGGGTTCCTTAAAACCATAACAAACCTGACCAACAGAGCTCTGGGCACATTGCTGGGTAAAAAATGCATTTCTGTAAAACTCTTGAATTAGTTTTCTTTTGTGTTACTTACTAAATAGTGATACTCAGACTGGTAGCTTTTGTGTATTTTGATCTGGACACTTCAACGTGGAATAAACTGTAGGAAGTTTTACTGAATATTGAATATTATTTGAATACTAAATATAGAATATTTAGATGCCCTAAGAAACCAGTAATAATACATCCCTCTGCTTATAAAGCGACTGTGCCTATCTCCTTTCCGACTACATTTGGTAAATAAGCCTTCAATCTGAGTTTTCCCTCCACCCCCCGTAGATTGAAACAAGAGCAAATGTACGTCCGTGATGAGTTTGGCAAACTCCTGGAACGAGAACGGATTTCTTCCAACGAACACCTGACTCGAGCCATCCTTCGGGAGCGAGCGGCGACGGAAGAGGAGCGTCAGAAGGCCCAGCGTTTTGTAAGTTCAGAACCTTTCATACAAATCTCTGATTGGTTTTTTTTCAAGCAGCCACTTCTTCAGGCTTGCTTCAAACTATTGGTAGAAGAGGAAAGGAGATGTCTTCTTGTGATTCGTTTTTTTTCATTCTTACTAGTTAAGAGTGGTGTCTTTTTACTTTGTTTCTTGGTTTTGTCCAATATCCCAGTCTTAAGAAAAGCTGATTTCAGCCTCTCTAGTGGGTCTATATATAACGTCTTTTTATGTGTGTGGCTAATATTAAATGTCTTTTTTTTAGAGGGTGAAAGCATAATATGATAATCCAGGTCTACTTAGTAAATCTGATTATTCTGTGTTAAGACATTACAGAATACAAGATAATTTTTTGAGAAATTAATTAGAGAACCATGGAATCACAGACTGGTAAGGATTGGCAGGGCCCTCTGGAGATGCTCTGGTGTCCCCCCCTGCTCCATCCAGCAGGGTCACCCAGAGCAGGGGCCCAGCAGCGCAGTGTCCAGCCGGGGTGGGAATCTCTCCAGACAAGGAGACTCCACAGCCTCTCTGGGCAGCCTCTTATTACTTCAACTTTAAAGGAAGTCCATGGTATTTCTGGACAAGAAATCTGGCTGACAATAAGAATTTAAAAAGTATCATTTTTGAAGTCTCTTATGTGCAAAAAAAACCCAACAAAAACTCTAACTTTTCATGATTGTCTCAAACTTGAAACCAGCTTAGTGAAAAATTTTGTATCAAAGAATCCTATTTTATTAGAGCTGATGTATAAAAACTTCCTGACAAGGAAGCTGTAAAATGTGGCTGGCTGTTTCCCTCTGAAAACTGACACTATATATTTCAGTCCATTTCAAATGTCTGGCAGATTTATAACTACTTCCAGCAGTTACTTGCTATATTGAGTCTATATTGACTCTGCTTTGTAACAATAAACATTTTCTGAGGCATGAATGTGCCCATCTCTTTTTTTTTTCCTTAAATTATTTGAATATAAATAGGAAACAAATTGATATTTTCAAGAAAAAAAAGTTTAAAATGTTTATGTGAGCATTCCTCTGAAAATAAATGGGTTTACCCATGTCAGCAACTATATAAATATTTGTTTGGACCAGCATATCTGAAATAAAATCAAAGCTTTCTAAGCTTTATTGGTTGCTAACATAGTATACCAATCACTTCGATAAGCAGGAGCTTTATCTGTGCTCTGTATGTAAAAATCTATTGCTCATGTTATTTTCCCAAATCACAATTTAAACCTGGAAAAACTTCACCTACGTACACCTGGGTATTAGGATATTTTGCAGATGTTCTTTCCCGAGGCTTTCTCAGCTCTGTAGTAATGTTATTGTTGAAGAATAATTACAGTATGTTAATCAAATGTTCACTATTTTGTCATTTTCAAACGTGGGAACAAAGGAAAACAGAGAGGAATTATGACCAAGGTACGGCATCAGTCTTATGCCTTAAACCCTTGGATTCTTTATATTGTGCAGGAGAGATAAGGAGTTTGTGGCCTCAACCTAATGAGAAGCTGAAGATTTATAATGGGCAATATTATTTGCATAATTACTAGGGGGGGGTGTTGCATCTTTCACTTGCTTCTGCAGTTAGCACTGTGCTTCTGAGGAGCACATGGCGCCGTTCTCGTCAGCCAAATGCTTGAGAGATTTTTTTATTACAGTTCTCAGACTGCTTTGTTTGGCCATTATGTCAATTTTATTGTTCAATTTTTACTCCTCTAGAATATCTCTGGTAACACAGTCTCCACGAAGCAATCGAGACCGGCTGTTAACTAATTCTGAACTTTCTCAGCCTGGGGAGTGGTGTTTCAAGGTGTGTGGTGGTGCTGCCTGTTGAATTGGAAGAAGAATGTGGGGATGATGCTAATGAATCATAGAATCATGGAATGGTAGGGGTTGGAAGGGACCTCTGGAAATCCTTGAGTCCAACCCCCCTGCCATAGCAGGATCACCCAGGGCAGCCCACACAGGAACAGATCCACATGGGGCTGGAAAGTCTCCAGAGAAGGAGACTCCACAACCTCTCTGGGCAGCGTGGGTGAGACTCTGTCATTCTTACAGGGAAGAAGTTTCTCCTCATGTTGAGGTGGAACTTCCTGTGTTTCCCCTTGCTACCATCACCTCTCATCCTATCGCAGGGCACCACTGACAAGAGCCTGGCCCCTTCTACTTGTCCCCCACCCTGCAGATAGTTGTAAACATTCATCAGATCCCCTCTCAGGCTGCTCTTCTCCAGGCTAAACAACCCCAGGGCTCTCAGCCTTTCCTCATCAGAGAGATCTTCCAGCCCCTTCATCATCTTCATAGCTCTCCACTGGACTCTGGACTCTCTCTTGTATTTCACTGTCCCTCTTGAACTGGGGAGCCCAGAACTGAACACAATACTCCAGTTGTGGTCTCACTGGGGCAGAGTAGAGGGGAAGGAGAATCTCCCTTGACCTGCTGGCCACAGTTTTCTTTATGCACCCCAGGATCCTGGCCATGAGGGCCCATTGCTCTTCCATGGATAGCTTATTGTCCACCAGGACACCAAGGTCCTTCTCCATGTAGCTGCTTTCCAGTGGGAAATGAAATGAAGGGAACACCTTGAAGTCCTCCAGGATGTCCCCTCACAGGGAAGACAGCATGACTTGCTGCCTTCACTCTGTGGTATTTTAGAGCTGGCTACCAAAAACCTGCTGTTGTGGAGGAGCAGGCATCTCAGGGCACAGATCATGCACATCAGAAGTGAAGGAAGTTATCTGAGCTCTGCTAGCGACTTAGTGTATCCTGGCATCATCATCTCAGTTTAGATCACCTTACTGTTCCCATCTGTGAAATGATTTTAAAATATCTTGAGGTTCTTCAGTGAAAACCACCATGTGCATTTGCTGTTACTACTCCAAGTTTCTCATTTTCCCTGCAGTTTGTTCAGCACGTAGGCTTTGTGTGTTCGTTTCCTTAAAATAGGTCTGCACATGAAAACACAGAGTAATTCTCACTTTCCTTCCAAGTCCTTCTCTAAGTTGCCTCCTTTATTTGCCTGTAACTGGTCAGTTTTTATTTTATATTTTCTGTCAGCTTTTTAGTTGTTTCATGTATTCAAGCTTTATTTACAAAGTCCATAGCAGGAGGGGACACATCTGTGAGTGCCATTTGTCAAGTAGAACGAGCAATTCCATGTTCTGGTGGATTTCTTTGTAGCCTGGATTTCATCTGTCAGATACTTCTTGGAGGGGAAAAAAAATAAGAGTCTTTCTGAAATGTCTATAAAATTAATTCCTTTGCTTCTGCTGAATTGTTTAGGTAGTGCATAGGAAAAGAAGTGGTTAGAAAGGAAGAATTTTGTTTTCTTTCTAAAGTCTGCTAATTTGCTTTTAAGAAATAGACAGAAAATTGTTGGATTGAAGGAGTATTTCCAATCCTTAAACAATTTTAACACCACCTACTGCTTATAGTTTCAGGAAGAAGAATTGAAGTGTTAACACTCCAAAAGTGAGCAGTAACTTTTCATACAAATGGAAAAAAAAGAAATAAATGGATAAAATGAAGCTAAACCAAACAGCTAAATGAGTAAAAGCTTTGCAGGTGACAGGTTGGACAGAAAGATGTCATTTGTCTCTTTAAGCAAAAGTATGGCACTTCTCAAAGAAAAACAACCCCAAAAAGAAACGAAAAAAAACCCCAATAACTTCAAGTCAGCAAAGCAAGGTAAATGAGAACAACCTGAAAATCTGACATAATTTTTCAGTGGGGAGAGTGAGGAGCATTGTGATACTTGTCTAAATGTTAAAAAAACCCAAACACCTGCCCCCAAACCATGAAGTATAGAATCGTAGAATGCTTTGGGTTGGAAGGGACCTTGAAGATCTTCTCATTCCAACCCTCCTGCCATGGGCAGGGACACCTTCCACTAGAGCAGGGTTGCCTCAAAGCCCCATCCAACCTGGCCTTGAGGGCTTCCAGGAATGGGGCATCCACAGCTTCTCTGGGCAGCTTGTTCCAGTGTCTCACCATCTTCGAAATGAAGAATATGAGAAGGATTTTAAAGAACAATTAACAAAAGGTGTAAAAGTTTCAGTGGTGTGTATGCACACCCACACCCAGTCACCATGGAATGAGGATCCTACCAAAGACTGTAGACCCAGGAGCAGATCAAGGAGGATGAGCAGCACACAGAAGAGGTGAACCCATAGCAGCACAACACCTTGAATTAAATTTTTCATGTGTCCAGAGTGGAGGAACTTCTGGAAGTTCCCATGTCAAAAATTTTCTTTGTGGAAGTCTCCTCAAACAAGGTCTCAGATCTGAAGTTTCAGTAGAAAGCATGAAAAGAAATGAACAGTTTTACCAACAGCAGCTCTTCAAGCCTGAGTTGTATTAATAAAAGCTCTGAAAAAAACATGGGGATGATTGATGAGCTAATGATAGGTGAACTGCTTATGTGCTGTGTAAGCTGTTAGGGAAGGCTCCCTCCGGACTGGAACGTGGCTGATGGGATGTCAGCTTCTTAACATCAAAAAGAAATAATCCTGGGGGGGAGATCCAGAGATTTACAAACCAGTAATTCTGATATTTGGATCAACCAAGTTAGAAATTCCAATTTAGAGTGGAATTTCCAGCCCCTGATCAAAGCCCTAGAAATCCCTCACGGAGTCAGCGTGAGGATTTGTTCAACTGTGGATGCTTAATTCAGCAGAAACGAAACCAGTTGCTGTTTTTAGTAGAGCCTTCAGATAACACTGACTTTGAGGAATATTTCAGATGCAGCCAAACTTGCCTTTATCCCTCAGTGTTTGGGTCTAGACTTTAGCAAGAGATGCCGCTGAGACTCAGGGTGCTGGAGAGGTGCTGAGGTCTTGCTTCTCCTCTGGCTTCTCACCCATCTCTGGCTGGGTGATTCTCCTGTCTCCGTTGCATATTTGATGCTGAAATGAGCAGATATGGGAGTTCATTCTCCTTTTTCCTTCTTTTTTTTTTTTGATATTTATTTCCCCCCTTTTTTTCCCCCCTCCTTTTCAGGCAAGAGATGTGAAGTAGCGTATTGTGAAGGGTCGGATGTACATTGCTGTTAGGTGTAAGAAATGCTTTGCTGATGAAGAATTTCTTTACCTCTTTTTCTACCCATTTCCATCCTGGCACCACGGTTCACCTCCTTGTTTGGATTGTCAGTGTAGATGTTGTAGACTGAAGCAAGTGCATTATGAGTCCATCCTGGAGGTCTTTCCCTGATGCAGATGTGCCCACAAACTCCTTTATAGCCTGACTACAAAAATAGTTCAGCTGAGAAAACGGCAAACTCTGTATGGAGAGGTAAGTTGGTGGGGGGAAGAAAATGAAAACTTCTTCAACTGGTCTTGGACCAAAGAGAGTTGGTTTTGTACCTGTAGCTTTACTTGCAGTCAGTTTTGAGATATAATTGCAAATTAGCTCAGAGTACCAAAGGACAACGTGCCTGATGTGCTTGAAGTTGTACTTGAGAATTGCCTTTAATGAGGCAGCTGCTAAAAGATCTTTTGTTCTTCCATACCCGTGGCATCTATATGATGCTTTTTTCTGCCCATCCTTCTTGTAGGAGGACTTCATAATAATTAAAGTCTTGTATTTCAGTCTAGCCACAAGGAATTTTTGGTGCTCATGTAATGAAGGCAGGTGCAGTTGAAGGCCCCATGCTTCTGACCGCTCTAAGAATCCTTGTGTTATGTTTTACCCACCTAGGGAGCAGACCTCTCCTCCTTTGCAGTGTTTATTATTGGAGATTTTGCTGCACATCTAAAAATTGAGGATGGTTGAGTTGGGCGTAGTCTTGTTGAATGGCTTTAAATGGCTTTGAAAAAAAAAAAAAGCTTTGCCATAAATAGCTTATTGACGTTCCATCACTTGAATCATTATGTGACTCAGGGTGAGACGCAGAGAATATGGAGTAAAAAAATCAATAGTCACCCAAAGTGCAGAGGACCTGTTGTATTTCCATCTTCTTATAATGACCTGGAGTTTACTGTTAACTTATTTGCTTCACTGTCTGCACTGAAACGAGCTGTCATTAGGACCCTGTATGTTAGAAAATGGTTTTATTGAGCTGCCAATGGCATTAAAGTCTCATTTCCCTTTGAAGAGGCACAGAAATATCGTTCTGTTCATGTGCTGTAACCATAACATTAAAATTTGATTATTGCTATCATTAGAAATCTGTATCCATACTAATGCAATTACATGTTATTTCCCCATGTATTGTTCCAGGCTTTCATTGAAGTACCTGTTAGAAAATGAAATCTGTTGTTGCTGAGGTATTTTTTTGTTTTGTAAATTATTTTCTACAGAAGGAGGCCTATTAATGAATGCTGTGTTCAAAAAAAAAAATCAATTTAGTGGAAGTATCCTTATATTGAAGAGCACTTTTTGTACCTTAGGTGAATGTGCTAATCAGATTATTGGATATTTTATTTTTTCTTTTCTCCTAGCAAAATCACATTTGAGACGTATAATTCTTCTTTTACTCTTCTGAGCACTGAGATCAATAGACAAAATACATTCCTTGATATATTAGAGCTGAAGCGTGTTGAGTTATATTGGGAGGGACTTTGACCTATTGTGTTAATGGAATACCTATTGTTGAAAGAGAGCCTTTCACTCTTCTCTGTCTCAACTCTTGAGATGTTTTCCTCATCATCCTCGGGCCAAGTCCCCCTCGTCCGTGTGCTACGCGGCGACCTTTGCTTTAGCGACGCGTCCTCAATTCATTACCTTTGTCGAGAGGAGGTCCCCTACTTTCCATAAGCAGATTATATTCTGACCCTTCCTGCTCTCCCCAAGCAGTTCCACGCTAACCATATTTTAAGGATGACTTCCCTAGAAAATACCAAGGGGAAGAATTACTAAATGAGTTAAGGCATTAGCTCTCAAGAGAAAAGCCTGTTTACAAACCTGCAGTATTTATTACATACCTCATTTAGCTCATTCATCATCTTAATAGAAAAAATGAATCTTTTCAGGCGATTCTGAAATAATTTAAGGTGAATTACATTGCCTGAGGCAAAAATGTGATTGCTTATTGTAGGGAGGGCCAAGCTGCATCTGAAAAGTGCAGTTTGGTGGCTTTAATTCACAATTTATGAGAGTAAAAATATGAAAGGCTCCTATTGGAAAGTGAGACTTCAGGTTTGGTAACCGCATGGTACAAAATCAAATCTAGTGCCAGTTGTTTTGTCTCTTGGTCTGCAGTTTTGTAATTCATAAACTGGAAGTTTCTCTCGAAATCTCTTGGAAAGCAGAGACTTTTTGAGATTTACTCATAAGATTTTGTTCAGGTTTCTATAGATGGTTCTCTTTTTTTTTGCCAGGCACTTCTGGTTTTATGGTTTAGAAACAGCAGATTTCTGCAGCAAATAGACTTTTTGCACTAACACTCTTGTGATACAGGCAAAATCATCTGGTTTTAGTTGTTCCTGTTGCAGAAAACAGGGTAAAAGCCAAGATATTTTTCCGTATTAAGGATGTGATCTATCTTAATTTTTTTCCATTTTGTGTGAGAGGGTTTTGGTTGCTTTTTAGAGAAGGAAACAGGATACAATGCAGACTTGGAAAATATTTGATCTCATTGCACTGTGCATCCTCATCTTTGTTTGAATGACCATAATATCATAGGTATGGCTTATGTCTCTCCTGGCACATATTTTTTTCCACTCGCTGCACCTCTCCCTCTCCCTTTCTGGCATTTCTGCCACAGCAGAAAGGTGTCTGGGACAGGAATCTCCCTTTCTGTCTTTTTCTGGGGTGTGAAATAGATGTTGCAAAACTCTACTGCAAAAAATGCAGCTGTTGCTGTGCAAACAGAAATCAATAATAGGGTTTTTCCAGCAATGCAAGAAATGGGACTTCCTACCAGATAATTGCCACTCATGAATGGCTTCCTTATCTGGGCAAATACATGAGCCTTGAAGAAATGGTAAAGACCCATTTGCATGTCTAAATTACGTATTAATAAGACTAAATTTTTTTTTCTTTTCCTTCTTTCTTTTCCTTCCTTCTTTTCTTTCTTTTCCTTCCTTCTTTTTCTCCTCCCCTTGATATAGTTAAACTGTAAAAATAATTTAAAACAGCCTGTGAGTGATTGTACACTTGGTGCTGTAGGTTGCTCACAACAGTCTCTGTCATGTGAACTGTTAAGCAAATGCTTTATTTTATCTCTGAAAGAGCCATTACGTGCCTGTGAACTAGAGTAAAAAGTTGCTTACCCATGTCTCTTCTATGCATTCTGACAACTAAAATATTTGTTTCAAGGGAACAATATGAATCATTTTCTCCTTCCTTTGGTTTTTCACTTGGCACCATGTTAGAGGGTGTGTGTGTATATATATATTTCATTTTTAAATGCAATGGTTAATTGACTTTTGTTCTCTGGGTCAAAGTTTGACAAATAGGAAAAACACAGTAAAAATATACAATTTTGAAGGCAAGTAAAGTACCTACAGTGAGCAATTTAATCTCTTTAAAATTTCTTTTTGAATGCTGAGAGGAACGTGTTTTGATAGTCAATCAGCATTTAAAAGCATGCTGGTTTTCAATTTTTTTTTTTTAATTCTTATATAGCAAAACCCAAGATATTTGTCAGAAGCAAAATTAATCACGGTGTTATCTCAGCATCCAGATGAAGATCTAGTGCTTTACAAAGGCTGCTGCTCCATCAATTTGTTCTTTTGGTTGAATTCAAATTGAGTTCATTTTTATAGATTCACTGCATAATACTCTTCTCTCTCCTCCCTCATTCATTAACCAATTTGTTCTTGCTACTCCCTTTTTATTGAATGGCTCACAAAATTGCCGTGCTGGCTTTTCAAATGAATATCATCATTCCTTGTCACGCATGGGCAAAAAGTAAGCATATTAATCCTTTTTCCATACACCTTCCCTGCTTCCAGAGAGGAGTCCTGTTTCTGCCCTCAAGATACCATGAAAATAATGTCTTAAATCATAGAATTGTTGTGGTTAGAAGAGACCTCTAAGATCATCAACTCCAACTGTTAACTGCCAAGTCCACCACTGACCCCTGTCCCTCAGCACCACATCTCCATGGGGGGCTTGGAAACCCCTCCAGGGATCATGGGGACTCCACCACTGCCCTGGGCAGCCTGGGGCAGCCCTGGACAACCCTCAAGGGGACAACATTTTTCCTCTTGTCCAACCTAAACCTCCCCTGGGGCAAAAATGAGGCTGGTTCCTCTTGTCCTGGTGCTTGTTCCTTGGGAGCAGAGTCCAACCCCCCTGGCTCCAGCCTCCTGTCAGGAGCTGTCAGAGCCAGAAGG
>JANVCC010000010.1:862529-916876 GCA_025345505.1 Todiramphus chloris collaris
CTTCTGGCTCTGACAGCTCCTGACAGGAGGCTGGAGCCAGGGGGGGTCGGGCTCTGCTCCCAAGGAACAAGGGACAGGTCAAGAGGAACTGGCCTCAAATTGTCCCAGAGGAGACTTAGGTTGGTCATGGGGTCCCCCTGCAGAGTTGTCCAGGGCTGCCCCAGGCTGCCCAGGGCAGTGGTGGAGTCCCCATGATCCCTGGAGGGGTTTCCAAGCCCCCCATGGAGCTGTGGTGCTGAGGGACATGGGTTAGTGGTGTCCTGGCAGTGCTGGGGGAACGGTTGGACTTGATGATCTGAAAGGTCTTTTCCAACCAAAACAATTCTATTCTTCTAAACTGATTTCACTGTCAAGTCTGCTGTTTAAAACAATTCACAGTAAGGTTGTAAGAGAAGTTTGTCAATTTTTTAGGAAAAAATGGTTAAAGAACATGATAATATTTGCTTGTCATGTTATTTCTTGGTTAATATGGCTGATACTTCTGAGTTTTGAGCTTGGATGATCCCCCAGTCTGTTAGCATGGTAAGATACCACATTGTCTTCTTTCTTAGATGGTTATATTCATATCACGTTTATAAAGAAATAAATAAAAATGCATTACTTCTCGTTTCCTAATTATCATGCAGATAAACAGTGGGGATCATGACATTAGGATAAGTGGTTTCTGATTTTGCTTCGAAGGAAGAAACTCTTGCTGTTCCCCCTTTCCCCCCTTGGGCTGTGCAGCAGTAATAAATGAACTAATGCAGGGTACTTTATGATCGATAGTTAATGGGGCTGCGCCTGAGCCAACAGCCTTGTTTCTCTGGCAGCTGTCACAATTCCCAGTCATTAGCATACTTTTAATGGTTGCAGTTGAAAATAATTTCTACGAGGGTGTTTAGAATACAGAATGGAAAAAAGCCCTGACGCTGGAAAAGGAGTTTTAGGTGTAGGTTGGGTGGTTTTGGCCGAGTGCAATGTTGGTGTTGAAGGGTGTGAGTGTGAATCGAAAATTATTAATTTTGGAGGTAACACAGCTTGACTTTCCAAGTCCATTTGGGACCACGTGGCTGCCTTGAAGCCCATGAATAACCTGACAAGGAGCTTTTTGCAGTGTTTTGCTAGCTGGTTCTTGCTTTTAGAGTCAGAATGATGGCTCTGAAATCTTCTCAGAGGGAAGAGAATTTCTGTGTGAAGCAGTGAGAGCAGAGTCATTACCAGCCTGCAAGGCAACTGAAGGACTACCTACCAGATATTTTCACTTGTGCCTTGTGATAGGATAAGGGGCAATGGATTCAAGCTGGAGTACAGGAAGTTCCACCTCAAGATGAGGAAGAACTTCTTCACTGTAAGAGTTATAGAGCATTTGAACAGACTCCCCAGAGACGTTGTGGAGCCTCCTCTGGAGGCTTTCAAGACCTGTCTGGATGCATTTCTGCATGACCTGCTCTAGTTTTGCCTTGCTGTGGAAGGGGAGTTGGACTTGATCTTCGGAGGTCCCTTCCAACCCCTAACATTCTGTGATAGTCAAGTCATGACAGCAGACTCACAGCAGTGGCTTAATGCACCTGCTATTTTGGTGCAAGAGAAGAAATACTCCTGTAGAATATCTATCACATTTTCTTTTCATGTTTCTGGAGTTAGGCAAGAGTGTTGTTGGAAGGAAGAAATGATGATGAGTGGATGTTTTTTTCTGCTGTAGTAATGGGGGATCTTCTAAGAAGCGCTCAGATAAGTAGGTCAGTTGGATCTTTGTTTTACATTGTAGTGACTCATGTAATATTTTAATTTTCCTTCTCACTTTTATCTGCTCGTTTGAAGTATGAGGGGAAAAAAACCCCACCCATAGTTATTCCTTTTGAAAGTAATGATGTTGCAAGAAGATACTGAACTTGAGAAAATCAGTCTTGGAACATTCTACCTGCAAGTGATCTGTTGTACAACAGAAAAATAGCACCTATCATTTTCTCTTTTGGGTTGGAATGTCTTAAAAATGTCTTTTAAATTTTTATATAAACAGATTTGACCTTACAGAAAAGAAGAGGGGATTAGGACAAGCCTTCATTTATTTTAAGCAGATATTCTTGCTCACCTGGATTTTATTTTAATTTTTTTCCAGTGCTGGCAGTTTTATTGCCATATTGCTGCTTGCTTTGGAGGCCCATGGAAAAATTAAGCTCTCTTTTCTAGCAGGGTAACTTTATCTTCCTGCAGCAGACCAGTAGAAGACTGATGGTCAAGATCTATCGAGTAGAAATGCAGTTAAGTAGTTTGTAGAGAGAAAAGCGGGTGGGCACATAATTTGTGTGAGCCAATATGGGAAGGGTGTGCGTTTGCCTTAAAGTAAGAGTGAGGTTTGTGACCTAACCCTTGAAGGTTCTGACCAACCCTTGAAGGTGCTGACCAACCCTTGAAGGATCTTTCACACCTGTCAAATGTTTGACAATCTTACTGTGTTTATATTTATTCATGTTATATTCAAACTGGGTTGAACAACTGGTTGATCCTGATGTTCCATCTGGAGCAGATCTGTGTAGCCTTAAGGAGTAAGAGGTTTTTTTTACTGGAAGATGAATGGTAAGTGTCCTGACGAGACCGAAATCTGTGTTGATACAGACTCATAATGTGCTAATGCTGATCACTGTTTCCATGAAGGGTTTATTGGACAACGCAGATTCTGAAAGAAAGCTTCAGTGCCTTTTATGAACAGTGTCTAAATAGCTGTGAGAGTGGATATTATGAATTTCTGTCTTTATTATTGCCCAACATTCTAGTTGCTTAGCCACATGGTAACTTTTGGCTACTTGAATTTTGCTATACTAGCTCAAACGATATTTTGTTTTGGCTGCTCCAATAAGTGAATCTGTCAGTCTGTTAGGAGTACTTGAATGCAAAATCTTCTTGAGGTCGTTTGTGTTACACTAGGTACTGTGAAAAATTAGGCTCTAGTGATTTAGGGTCTTGAGAATCAGTCTAGTACGTCTTATGAGGAGCAACTGAGGGAACTGGGTTGTTTAGTCTGAAGAAGAGGAGACGGGGGGAGACCTTCTTGCTCTCTACAACTACCCAAAAAGATGTTGTAGAGAGGTGGGTGTTGGTCTGTTCTTACAAATCTCAACTGATAGAGTGAGAGGAAGTGGCATCAAGTTGTGCCAGGGGAGATTTAGGTTGGTCATGAGGAAAAACTTCTCCACCAAGAAGGGTTATCAAAGACTGGAACAGGCTGCCCAGGCAAGTGGATCAATCACCATCCCTGGATGTATTGAAAAGCTGTCTAGATGTGGTGCTTTAGGAGACGGTATAGTAGTGGCCCCAGTTGAGTTAGATAACGGTTGGACTTGAGGATCTCAAAGGTCTTTTCCAACCATAGTGACCCCATGTGTGATTTTTAGTTGAGTATCCAGATGTAGTGAACTCACTGGATTGTGTTCATCCCGATTCCTGTACTCTAAACTCACTCTGTAAAGCTGTGATAAGAATCAATAACTTACCTGAAAGCATCATTTACTTTTTGTTGTTCAGGATTGAATATGGGTTGATATGTTTCATTTTAGAGCCTGTAGCATCTGTTGGATGTGGAATACAATGGAAAAAGCCGTGTATAATTATCTATTCATAGTGCTGACAGTCTAGTGCCTCAAAGTGTAAAGGTGATAAATACATTAGATGTAAAGATGCCGTAAACACAGAGGTTTTAGCCAAAGATCAGCAGATGAGAAATATCAGATAAACTATCTTCTGAAATCATGATTTTGCATTACTATTGTTTTGAAGTGTGACTTGACTGTAATTTTCTCTATTTCAAAAAGCAGATCCACCTTCTCATATCTTTCCAGGGTCCCATGAAAGGAAAGATGCTTAAGTTCATATAAAATTTTAGATACTGGGTAGAGTGATATAACTATTATTCCACGTGAACTACTGGAGAAACCCAGGATATACATCTTATCCTGCCTTCTGTAGGCTTTACAAGTTGTCCTGAAACCAGAAAGTATCCTCAGCAGTTGGGAATTGTGACTCGGTCTGTATTTTGTGTAAGAACACATTCGGGTTTTAATTTACTTCATTTGAAATGTGGGTATGTCTTTCTCAAATTCTGTTCTTAAATTCTCTTCTTAGACATCTGTCCCTGTCTAAACTTCTCCCAATCCCCCTGTTCTTTCTCAGATCTTCCACTTATTCTACCTCTGCCAAGCCCTGTAGCTCCCTCCTGCCCTTAGTCACCCCATTCTTCATTTATTTCCTTCTTTTTGCTGGATCAGAAACAGTGTGGTCAGCAGGAGTGGGGAAGTGATGGTGCCCCTGTATTCGGCACTGGTGAGGCTGCAGCTTGAGCACTGGGTTCAGTTTTGGGCCTCTCACCATAAGAAAGACATTGAGCTGCTGGGGTGAGTTCAGAGAAGGACAACCAAGCTGGTGAGGGGTCTGGAGAATAAGTCTTGTGAGGAGAGGCTGGGGGAGCTGGGATTGTTTAGTATGGAGACCACCACCTCTCGGGGCAGCCTGGGCCAGACTCTCACTACACTTGGTGTCAAAAACATCTTCCCAAGATGTAATCTAAATCTCCTGTAATCTCTGCAGTCCTGGGAGGATGTGTGATCAGCAGATCTGTGGAGATCACTGGGCTGGATGTGGGAGCTCTTGGCAATGGAGTGTGCCCATGGCAGGAGAAATTAATGCTGAGGGCTATTGCCAGTCTATGATAAAAAAGAAGTTGAATCTGAGTTGTTTGGTTTGGTCTTGTTTGTTTGTTTTCTTTTCCCAGAGGCTTATGGACGTGTCCGAGTTGAATTTGATTTTACTGGAGGTTGGAGGAGGAGGTGGTGTCCTCATGTTGACGTGATGGGCACCATCCTCCTGGCAGAGACCAGTTTCCTTCGAAACCATGCAAATGCTTAAACTTCTCAGTAGAACAAAAAGAAACTCTTTATTGTTAGGGGAGGGTGTTCTCTTTTTTTTCTTTTTTTTTTTTGTGGATGGAATGAATTTGGCATAGGTCCTCAGAAAAGTTGGAGATGAAGTGCTGTAGCATCTTTAACTCTTTTTCTTTCTCTTGATCCTGACACTCTGCAGCTTGAGTCTTTGTGGAGGGGAAAAGGAATGGGAAGTGATTTTATTTTGTGAAGAGGACGACACAAGGCTTTTAGTCCAAGCTGCTGGAGCAGGAAGGAGACAACTGCTTCTTCCCCTGATAGCTTTCAGTGCAAGTGTGATCAATAACTTGGAGAAAGAATGCAGGGGTTAATCCACAGTTATTCACAAAATAAATGCTACTGTCAGTTCAGGTTTACTTTCAATGTGGGAGGGTTAATTGTGCAGAGGGTGAACAAATCTAATTAGGGAAATCTCCAGTCTGTGCTGCATTACAAGTGCAGTATTTAGATTTTCCACTGTGTCGTGGTTTTGCTGTAAGCTTTTATCCAAAGTATAGTTGCACAGCTTGCAAATGTGCAAGCAGAGGTGCCTACATTTTCAGCTAGTTATAACTCTAATCATCTGTGCCAGAGCTCTTCACCCCAGGATCTCTTTATAATTGAAGAGAAATAGGTGCTTTTAGGATGTGATTCTGACCCATCTCAGATGGCAACTTCGTCATAAAGTGGATTATCTTGTGGAAGTGTTGATTTCTCTATATATGACTTTCTGGCCTTGAGGGGCTCTGGCTGAAATATGGTTGTCTTAATTGTGTAAATCTTACTTAGTTAAGGTGATTTGCACCCAAACATACAAATATTGTAATGGAACCAGAACCATCTCGCAAAATATGCTGATAATAAGTTAGAAAATTAAGCATATTGAAAACTAACCTCATGATTCATGTGTTGTTACGAAGGGTCTTTCTTGTCCTGTTTTTTTCTTATAATACTTTGCCTGATGCAGCCCAGAGGGCCAATAGTGTCCTGGGCTGCATCAAGAGAAGCGTGGCCAGCAGGTTGAGGGAGGGGATTCTCCCTGTCTACTCCACTCTGGTGAGACCTCACCTGGAGCACTGCATCCAGTTCTGGAGCCCCTGTTACAGGAAGGCTATGGATGTGCTGGA
This sequence comes from Todiramphus chloris collaris, assembly GCA_025345505.1. Lineage (NCBI taxonomy): Eukaryota > Metazoa > Chordata > Aves > Coraciiformes > Alcedinidae > Todiramphus > Todiramphus chloris. The sequence goes on from JANVCC010000010.1 coordinate 868,552, forward strand.
AAGTGTCCAGAGAAGGACCACCAGGATGATCACAGGGCTGGAGCACCTCTCCTATGAGGATAGACTGAGAGAGTTGGGGTTGTTCAGTCTGGAGAAGAGAAGGCTTTGGGGAGACCTTATTGTGGCCTTCCAGTATCTGAAGGGGGCCTACAAGAAATCTGGGGAGGGGCTTGTTAGGCTGGGGGACAGTGATAGGAACAGAGGGAATGGATTAAAATTCGAGATAGGTCGATTCAGGTTGGACAGTAGGAAGAATTTCTTCCCCATGAGGGTGGTGAGACACTGGCACAGGTTGCCCAGAGAGGTGGTGGAAGCCCCATCCTTGGAAGTGTTTAAGGCCAGGCTGGATGGGGCTTTGAATCTGGTCCAGTGGGAGATGCCCCTGCCCATGGAAGCGGTTTGGAAGGAGATGATCTTCAAAGATCATTTCCAACCCAAACCATTTTATGATTCTACATCAGAACACATTTATTCTTTCAAATTATTTGTGAAGAACTGGTGGGAGCTAGCAATTTTATACTGGCCTCCTTTTTCCTTTGTGATGTACAGTACTTGCAGTAGTTCTGGCTTTTTAAGCTTTTAACTATTTGATGTTACAATCCCTTTGGTCCTGTGGGTAATCAGAGATTTCTACTTATTCATGCCTTCCCTGAGCTTGGAGCATGTTCTGCAGGCTTATGGAATGAGTGGTTGTGGCAACAGGGGGAGATGAAAATTGATAGTGTATCTTCTCACCACGGTGATTTTGATGACATCAAATCAGGCTCTATGTGGGTTTGGTACAATGATTTTCCTAAATTTCTGGTGGAACTCGCAATGGTCCCATGATTTCCTTGATTTTTCATGCAGTTCACTGGTTCTCTGCAGGCTGCTATGATAGCACTTTAAGGAAATAATAAATAAGAGGTGGTATCAGTAATTCCTTTCAGTTGGAGTTTATAGAGACCAATTTTTACAGTTGTTGCATCTGTCATATTTGCAAATGAGTAGAACACGTTGCTGAGTGTGCAGCTGGCAACAAAAAAAATCAGAATTTGTACTACAAGTGAGGGGAAAAAAAAAAAGCTATTTTATATTCCATTAAACTGTTCCACATCATAAATAATTTATATTCAGCTTGCTCTGTTCTGTAGCAAAGATGATAAACTAATCATTTTAGGAGCATTTTAATGACTATAATGGTTTTCCTGTTTTTCTCTGTAACGGAAACCCCGTTCCTCTAGTATTCCCCTGGTCATTGTATGGATGGAACTGGGTTAAATTATAAGAATACATTTAAAAGTGAATCCTTGAGTCTTGCTCTATGAATTCCACAGGTATCTAGGAATGGATCGAATATATGTAGTTTTCTTCATTTTCACTTATTATAGTAATTTTATATTTATTGTTTCTGTCATTACGAAAAGTGTGTAAACACCTCCTGTCATATATTGAGGGTGTCTGTGTTCCCAGACTGGAATATTCATAATTTTTCCAGTTTATACTAAACTTTTCAATAGTTTGTACACTTTCTCAGTCAGGAAGACTGTAAGACTAATCAATGTTTTGTGGTTTTAAATATTGTCAGTGAATTTTTGCTTTTTCATCAATTAAAAAAACCCCAAAACCTTAAAGGAAATACCATTGTAAAAATTGAAATTGCTTGAAGATTTAAAAAAAATAAATAATCTTTTGGGCTACAACATTTTTAAAATATGGCTTTTTAAAGTTGAATATGAGCCAGATATTCAGGGTTCTAGAAAACTACCTCTGTTTGCAGACAGGTACTTTTGGGTAGGGTTTGCTGCTTCTGAGCAGGTTACTTGTGTGTTTTACTGAGGTGTGCTGCCTGTTCTGAAACTCTAAAGAGCAGAAAAGGTGCTTCACTAAGAGTTGCCTCGTTTGCTTTTGTTTATGCACGTATAAAATGTGATATTCTGAGCAGGTAACAGAGGAGTGGTTCCACAGAAGAGTCTAGAGCTCGTATTTCACTTTTAGTACCATCGCTGGATTTAAGCGTGAGTCTTGAAACAGCTGGTAGGAGAAATTCCAGTTCAGATCCAAGCTTTGACAGTGTAAGTTCATCCTTTAATCTTATCACTGAAATACCCTAAAGCTTTTCTTTATTTTTCTGTGACAAACTGAAATATTTTCAGAAAGAAATTTTTTTCTGCCAATTAATTTTTCTTGTTCAGACTCCTACGCAAAATACAATGCCCGCTGGAACAATTGATATTTCTGACTAAGAGGACTTTAATGTATTTACCCTTGAATTTAAATTGATGGCATGGACTGTATTTTTTACAAGGGTGTTCTTCAAATAATTTATGAATAGGATTAGTGAGTCTTGGTAATAGAAGTATCATCTTAAACTTCTTTTTGCGAGGAAAGTATAATCAAGTAATTTTGGTCTCTGAGAGAGAACGGGTGGGTAATTTTCTCTTAAATTCCTTTTCATTATTACCTGCACCTCAAAAACATTTTAAACTTTACAGATTGGATAAAATATTACAGAAAATAGTTTCAAGAGAATTACGTTCATGGTACTCTGCCAGGAGATGACTTTGACTAGGAGCTGTCCTCTGACAAATTAGTGATCGTTCCCTTTATGTAGTACATTGCAGAAACAGCAACCACCATATTAAATCTTAATCAATAACAATGTTTCACTAATTACAGGAGCGAGTGTATATATTGGATAAATTGCTGTTTGTAAATGTTGTATTATATTAACTAAAACAGCTAATTACCAGCAGCAGAATAAACATAAGGTTTGCTAAAAGCTTCCATCCGTAGCTTGGAGCAGTCACTGCTGCCTAATATTTCAGTCAATGTGGAAAATAAGGTAATGACATTATAAATACATTTATAATGCAGGACAATTTCTTCTAAAATGCATGTAAGTATTATTGCTTTACTATGAAATATGATTTATTTAATGCATTTCAGCCCCCATAATATTAAGATATAATTGAGATGGGGGGAAAAAAAATTGCATGCAGTCAGAGTCTGCATAAAAGTGAAGCACGGTCTAGATTGCTTGTAATTTTAAAGGCACTTAGGGGAATCGTGAAATTTATATAATGCAGTCTTTGGTTTAAAAAATGTGAGGAAAACAATCGGGCAGTCTTTCAAGTTTTATTTGACTTCAGATATTTTTGAATTTATTTTTTTTTGTATGCTAAAGAGAGTCTTGCTGGGAATGAACAAACAGAAATGCTAAAAGTTTACACCTGTATCACGGTTAAAAAATAGATCCAGACCTGTTGAGAGGTGGACATTTCCAGTGAATGCTCGGTAAAATAGCAGATGGTAGTGTGGAATTTGGACAAAGCCATGAATACAGCTGTACGAAGGGAAGAAATGCTAATGGAAGTGATGCTGGGGATCCTAGAGAGGTATCCTTTAAATGGGGCTGGGAATTCTCATGATCATTGCAAATCACAGGTCTGGGTTCTATGGTTTGATTAAAATCATAGAATGGTAGGGGTTGGAAAGGAGCTCTGGAGATCATTGAGTCCAACCCCCCTGCCAGAGCAGTAATCACAGAATCACGGAATTACTGAGGCTAGAGAAGATCTCTGAGATGATCTGGTCCATCCTGGGAAACCCACGGCAAGCCACACAAGAACAAATCCAGGTGGGTCTTGAAAGTCTCCAGAGAAGGAGACTCCACAACCTCCTGGGCAGCCTGGGCCAGGCTCTGTCACTCTCACAGGAAAGAAGTTTTTCCTCATGTTGAGGTGGAACTTCCTGTGTTTCCCCTTGCTACCATTACCTCTCGTCCTACCACGGGGCACCACTGACAAGAGACTGGCCCTTTCTACTTGACCCCCACCCTGCAGATAGCTGTAAACATTCATCAGATCCCCTCTCAGGCTTCTCTTCTCCAGGCTAATCAGCCCCAGGGCTCTAAGCCTTTCCTCATCAGAGACTTCTGCGATGTTCCAGTCCCTTCAGCATCTTTGTAGCTCTCTGTTGGAGACTCTCCAGTATTTCCCTGTCCCTCTTGAACTGGGGAGCCCAGAACTGGACACAATACCCCAGATGTGGTCTCACTAGTGCAGAGCAGAGGGGAAGGAGAACCTCCCTTGACCTGCTGGCCACACTCTTCTTTATGCCCCCCAGGAGCTCATTGGCCTTCCTGGCCGCAAGGCCCCATTGCTGTCCCATGGAGAACTTACTGTCCACCAGGATGGCACAGTCCCTCTCCATGGAGCTGCTTTCCAGCAGGTCTACCCCTCACCTGCACCAGTACAGGGTGGTGTTTTCACTACTTTTTTAATTACTCACTTTTTAAAATTACTCACTAAAGAATTGCAAGTGATTTTTCTGAATCACAAAGCTCTCAAACATGTAACGCCAGTAACTGCAGCTGTGCCCCAGAATTCCAGTTGTCTTGACAATGGCCACCAATCTGTGTTTAGCATACAGTAAACTGTCAGTTTGAAAGGAACCAGGGCTGTACGTTATATTCAAGCAGGTACTTCCGTCCAAAGATGTAATCTAGAATTCTTAGTCACTCTGTGGTGAGATTCACTGTATCTCAGCAGATGATAACATTAGTGCTTGTAAAATAAAGTTTTTTTTGAACACTTTTTACGATGTGTAGTAATTAAACTTCTCTTGGAAAAATGAATTCATGCTTTTTAGACATCTGTAATTTCTTGTGTCAAACACATTAATAACCCTGTAGACTATAAATCCTACATCACTGCAAAAAGTTGGCAGCCAGAACATCACAGGGCTGAGGCTGGAATGGAAAGTCAGTAGATGTCTCATCCCTTTCATTCACTGCCTGGACAGACTATGAGCCAGCAATGTGCCCTCGTGGCCAGGAAGGCCAATGGCATCCCGGGGTGTATCAGGAGGGATGGGGTTAGTAGGTGGAGAGAGGTTCTCCTCCCCCTCTACTCTTCCCTGCTGAGGCCACAGCTGGAATATTGTGTCCAATTCTGGGTTGCTCAGTTCAAGAAGGACAGGGATCTGCTTGAGAGAGTTCAGTGCAGAGCCACAGAGATGATGAAGGGAGTGGAGCATCTCCCTGCTGAGGAAAGGCTGAGGGAGCTGGGGCTCTTTAGCTTGGAAGAGACTGAGGGGTGACCTCATGAATGTCTATAAATATGTAAAGGGTGAGTGTCAGGAGGATGGAGCCAGGCTCTTCTCTGTGATGTCCAATGATAGGACAAGGGGCAAGGGGTGCAAGCTGGAACATAGGGGATTCCACATAAATATGAGAACAAGCTTCTTCACGTTGAGGGTAGCAGAGCACTGGAACGGGCTGCCCAGAGAGGTTGTGGAGTCTCCTTCTCTGGTGACATTCAAAACCCACCTGGACTTGTTCCTGTGTGACTTGCTCTAGGTGATCCTGCTCTGGCAGGGGGGTTGGACTTACATGATCTTTCGAGTTCCCTTCCAGTCCCTACCATTCTGTGATTCTGTGACTCTGATCTCTTCCATGAGCATTTTCTGGATCCAGTAACATTAATGGAGAAAGTTAAAGGCTTCAGCAGCTCCTCATCATTTCCTCTTGCTTGAGGTGAGTGTCCCTCACGGACCTGCTCAGGAGCAATTCATGCGAACACCTCTTAATTTGCTTCAGGCAAAATCTGTGTGCTGAAATAGTTGAAATGAAGGGTGCGAGTTAATCCAATTCTCTCGCCGCTAGATTCGCGTCCCCAACCCCACAGGCACGTCAGTGGGAGCAGTAACCTTTGCAGTGGGAGCAGCTGCACCTGGAAGATGATGCTGGGTCTCATTTGACCCAAATTAATTGCAATTTCTGCATGCTTAGTTACTTTGAGTAGAAGGGGCTGGAAATTTCTATGAGCCTTTCTAATATTAACTCCAGATTACTGGATGTAATCACTTTTTTAATAAAGGAGAACTTGGGGGCTGGCAAAGCACGTTCGGTTTTTATTTTGTTTGATTAATTAAAAAGGATGGTAAGGATGAATAATAAACATAATGTATTGGTAGCTCGAGTGAACCGCCACGACTCCCTTGCCTCTGTACTTCCTGCACGCTGTTGCCAAGAGATTTTTGTAAGGCTTGATTAAAATAGTTTGAAATAAGGCACTGTCTATAGAAGTTCCAAGTAATTGGTATAAGTACTTTTATTAATAAAGAGAGCTTCCATAGAGTGAATTCTATCTTGGGAGCTCTCAAAGGGCTTTTAGAAGTTAAATATGTAATTAAGTAGGTTATCTCACACTATTCACAGGAAATTTTTTTTATTTATTTTTTTCACGTGGTAAGACACAGTAGCAATTTCTGTCGTGAAGATCCACTCTGAAATTTTGCCATTAAATGAGAAAAATAAGAGTATTGTTGAAATTCAGCGTACCAAGACGGCTGCGCGCTGGACAGAACGGAAAGAGGAAGAGCAATGTAATCTCAGCCTAAAACGAATCAGCAGATGTATAGAGAGGCCAGGCAAGCATGGCTTTCAGAACAGAGGACGTCGAGTTAACAGCCATTATGGTCTGCAGTTTTGTGTGGAGCTTTAATGTCTTCTGGGGAGGGACTGAACTGTACCTGGAAGCAGTAATTGCCAGTCTATTGCTTTTGAGCGTAAAGCTGCTCTGGGTCGTCATATTTTTGTGTTACGTCTCATCTCATTTAGCAGCTAATATGTGTTTGGGACCAGCTTGATGGAGAAGCACTATAGTGAGCAATGTTCTTGTGTAAGCACAAAGTGCTTGACTTGGAGTTAGTAGAAACAACAACTACATGGCAGTGGATTAGTAATATATATATTTTTATATATGTTAATCGCAGAATCATTAAGGTTGGACAAGACCTACAAGATGATGAAGTCCAGCTCTCTACCCAACATTATCATGACCACCAAACCAGGTCCTGAAGTGCCACGTCTACACATTTTTTGAACCCCTCCAGGGATGGTGACTCCATCCCCTCCCTGGGCAGCCTGTTCCAAGGCCTTGCCACTCTTTCAGTATAGAAACTTTTCCTAATGTCTACTCTAACCCTCCTCTGGCTCAACTGAAGTCCATTACCTCTCATCCTATCGATAGTTACCTGGGAGAAGAGACCAACACCCACCCTAATAGAACCTTCTTTTGGGTAGTTGTAGAGAGTGAGGTCTCCCCGGAGCTGCCTCTTCAGAGTAAACAACCCCACTTCCCTCAGTCATCCACTGGAAACTGGGGCTGCTTCTGGTAGTGGAGCTGGAGTTGCATCAGAAGAATTGAAAAGTGATGTCCCCTCAAAACTTCTCTGATCTGGCTTGAAATGTTTAAAAAAGGCAGGGTTGGTGTGCAAATGGGCAATATGGTGCAGAAGCCCTCGAAGATGTGCGTTTTTTTTTAGTCCATAGAATAAGTGATACATTTTCTTAAAATGGTTTGTCTTTAATGAGCTTATACAGACTTTTTTTGGTGTGGAAAGTAATAAAAACAGGTTTTTTTGACTGACGGATTTGGTTCTTTTTTTCTAGTCCCTCTTTATTTTCATTTATCAGTGGCTTTTCCCTTTTGTCCATCCTGGAGATTCCAGATTCTTTGATAAAGACCAGAAGTGATGGCCCCTGCCCATCTCCCAGCTTTCCTAGGACTTGTCAATGCTGGACCTTGTGGTGTGCTTGATGACCTCATGATGCCTGCCTGCCTGACAGCCAATCAGGCTGATGTAATATAAGTGATCTCATAATCAAGTATCATCCTTGTCTGCTTCATCTCTCTCCTTCTCCTCACATGCTGCTGTAGCACTTGATGGAAACAGTCCAGGTATGGCAGGAGGGGGTTTATTTGTCTTCCTTGGTGAACAGCAAATGCTACAGGAGGAACGCAGTTGGTTGATGCCAAGTCAATTTATCTTGGAAACCTCCATCTAATGAGCAAAGGTCTGTTTAAAAGAAAACTGAAAACATTTTGTATTTCTACACTGAAACAATTTTCTTGGAAATTATTTCTATATCTTAAAGCTTTTTTTTTTTTTTAATGGAGCTCAAAGACTCTTGCACTCTTCAAAGCTTCAGCTGGTGGTTGTCGTGACTCTGTGCAAAGCAGGCAATGGGCTTCTTTTCTCACAACACCTACTCGCTCGGTAGGAGTCTTGTTTTGCAACGTATGAATGTGGTTTCACATGGTGTGCCTTAGTGAACGCGTGTCTATATTTGAACTTCTCACTTTGTCATGACTGCTGCAATCCCCGAGTACGCTGCCTGGGGAAACTGCAGGTTTCTCTTTACCAGGGGGATTTATGTTGTGCTGGATGAAATTGGTTGCTAAAAACAAGAGGTAGTTCTGATGCTGTGTCCCCAAGTACTAGGTTGTTACTAGAGGTAAGCCCGGGGAGCAGGATGTCAGTGCTTGTGGGACAGTGTGCTAGCGAGGTCCTTTGGTCTACCATTTCAGATGGAGATCCATGTGGCAGCAAAGACACAAGGGTTATTGTGGTAGAAACCAAGGAAGTGGCTGAGAATGGTCACATAGGAATTGCAGCATTTCCCACCAAAAAGGTGGTGGGATCAAGAGCCCAACTGTGGTGGAAGGAAGAGTTGGAAGCCATTGTGCAGCAGGAGAACTATGACATAGTAGCCATCATGGAAATATGGTGGGATAACTCCAACACAGCACTCCAGATGTCTGATGGCTCTAAACTCTTTAGAAGGGGTAGGCCAGGAAGGAGAGACAGTGGGGCAGCCCTGTAACGAAGTGTTTTAACTGTCTAGAGCATAACAATGCTGACAACGGGTTTGTTTACGGGTAAGAACTGGGGGGAAAGCCAACAAGGCAGGTACGATGGTGGGAGTCTGCCACAGACCACCCCACCAGGATGAAGAGGCAGATGAAATATTCTATAAGCAGCTGGGAGGAGTCTCACGGACACTCGCCAGCCCTTCGTCTTGGTGAGGGGACTTCAACTTACAGATGTCTGATGGAAATACAACACAGTGGAGAGGAAACAGTCCAGGATGATCCTGGAGTGTGTGGAAGAGAACTTCCTGAAGCAACTGTTAAGGGAGTCAGCTAGGAAAGGTTCCCTGCTAGAGCAGTTGTTTGCAAACAGAAGGACTTGTGGGTGCCGTGAAGGTTGGAGGCTGCCTTGGACACAGAGATTACAAAATGGTAGAGTTTTCAATACTTGGAGGACTAAGGAGGGGAGGCAGTAGAACTGCCACCTTGGACTTGCAGAGGGCAGACTTTGACCTGTTTAGGAGCCCGTCAGAAGCCCTTGGGAGACAGATCTGAAAGTCAGTGGAGTCCAGGAAGGCTGGGCAATATTGAAGAAGGAAATCTTCAAGGTGCAGGAGTACTCAGAGGGATTTGTTGAGGTTTTTTTAAACAAAAAAAGAGTTTATAATCTTTGGAAGAAGGCGTGGGCATCTCAGGAATATTACAAGGACACCATGAGGTCATACAAGGAAAAAATTAAAAGGGCCAAGGCCCAACTAGAACTTAATCTGACTACTGCTTACAAAAAGATGCTTTAAAATGTTTAAAAATGCAGTAAGGGCACTATACTGGACTGTGTTGATAGGCCATGTGCCTCTGTACTCAGCACTGGTGAGGCTGCCCCTGGAATCCTGGGGTCAGGTTTGGGCCCCTCACTCATTCCCAGCAGGACCTTGAGGGGCTGGAGCGTGGCCAGAGAAGGGCAACGGAGCTGGGGAAGGGGCTGGAGCACAAGGGTGGTGGGGAGCGGCTGAGGGCCCTGGGCTTGTTCAGCCTGGAGAGAAGGAGGCTGAGGGGAGACCTTCTGGCTCTGACAGCTCCTGACAGGAGCCTGGAGCCAGGGGGGGTCGGGCTCTGCTCCCAAGGAACAAGGGACAGGACAAGAGGACCTAGCCTCCAGTTGCCCCAGGGCAGGTTTATGTTGGACAAGAGGAACAATTTCTTCCCCCCTGTCCCTGAGGGTTGTCCAGGGCTGTGCCAGGCTGCCCAGGGCAGTGGTGAAGTCCCCATGATCCCTGGAGGGGTTTCCAAGCCCCCTGTGGAGCTGTGGTGCTGAGAGACAGGGGTCAGTGGTGCCCTGGCAGTGCTGGGGGAACGGTTGGACTCGATGATCTTAAAGGACATTTCCAACTTAAACAAGTCTGATTCTATAATTTCTTTTATTATGCTGAGGCTTGGATCTAAAATCTTCATTAAAATAACACAGCAGAGTATTTTTAAACTACTGGCCTTCAGAAAGATCCATTTCAAAACTGGAAACATAGTACAAGAAATGTCCATTGATATATCGAAATGGTGGGTTTATCAGTGTCTTCTCTCACCTGGTACATGTTTTTGAACATTTCCTTTTTGCTTTAGATGTTTTTGTTTTATTTTTCCTTTTTGAGAAGCTGACACCTGCAAGCTGTGCACTGATAAAGGACAAGAAGTACAAATTGGTACCAAAACTATCGGTCCTTGTGACAGTTATGGAAAAAAAAACCCAACAACCCAGTTTCTCCTTCCCACCCCCACAGTCCTGATCAGTGTAGTGAAACAAAATTTCATTTGCTTAATGCATGAGGTTTCCCAAACATAGCTTAATTTAGACCTCAGGAATACACGTGAATAAAAGTGAATTCTTGGAATTGTGCTGAAAACACCAAGTGTGAGACATAGCTATGAAGTATGTGCTAACGTGCATGCCGATGGGGGATGTGGGGGGGGGTGTATTTATATGTTTGGGTTTTTTTCTACAAAATAGAAGAGATTCAAATGCTGAAAATGGATAAAATTGCTGATTTTTAGCTTTTATGCTGCTGGAAGCAATATACACAGAGTGGTCCAGCTTCAGAGGAGGGGGGGAAAACCCAGTGTAGTTTTTCCAGAGCAGACGTTTAGTGTTCTATCCACAGGACATCTGTATAAATGCATTTCAAGCCTGTCATTTTAAAAAGGAAAATCTGTATTTTCTACCTTCTCCATGTCTTGATCGCATGGCTTTTTTTTTTCCTCTCCTTCCCCCCCCCAGACTTTTTCTGTAATTCCCATCAGTTTGGAATCCCCCCTGTGGCAGTTCCCTGCAGTGCAGCAAACCCTTCCTGCTTTCAGCTCCAGAATCCCTCCTTCATACAGCTTGTCAGAAGTGGCAAGGAGAAAAAGAGTTCAGGAAGCAAATAGAGACTGTTTTGTCTTTATTAGTACTTGGGGTTTCTTTCTTTTTCTGCTTAGGAGGGGGGAATGATCTCTAAAGCTGGAGGGTTTGATAATATGCAAAATATAAACAGCCTGTATTTAGCTATAATAATTGCAACTAGAGGTATTTTAGCATTTCTTGATTGGTTTAAATACTATTTTTTGTTTCCCTTTACAAATTCAAGCTGGGTGTAATAAAAATGGAGTGAAAGTGACTTAGACTAATATTATCTTATACTTAAGAGAGTGTTTTTTAACAATTAAAGCTCTATTTTGTCTACCATCCTGGACAACTAAGGCACACGTACGACACCGCATTGAGCAGTTTCAATCCTTCACTTGTAGCTCTGCAGAATCACTTGTTTTCTGACACAGGTATTTTGGTTTTGTTTTATTTTTTTAAGGTGCCCCCGAAGAACTCCACACACGTGCAGCTTTAGTCACTGTGTCTAGAGGTTTTCTTTCATACAGTGCTTGGAAATGTGCAGAATTACCCAGGACTGGCTCTTTTCAAGCTTGTTCACTCTGGTTGGGGATGATGTTTTGTACACGGAACTTAATTTATTGTTATTGGTCAGTGTTACTTGTAAAGGCAGTTTAATTTGAAAGGATAGTTTTGTTACGATCAGCTGTTTTCACATCTTGCTTATTAGCTCAGTAAAATTAATATTAAGGGCTCCAGTTAATAATAGCAACATTTCTTTGAGGAAACCAGACCGTCACCTTAAACTGGCGAGTGCAGATGATACCTCGGATAACAAGTAATTTTGGAGAATAAGCTTCAGCAAACTGAGCTTTCCTTCCATAATCACATCTCCTGTATTTAATTTCCGTTTACATGACCTTCCGTTATCATTTGAGTGTAAACCACATATCAGTTGTCTATGTGGTAGATAAGAATTTAACACCAACTCCTGTGTATTTTTGGAATAAAATGAGATAAATTGCCACGATCGGGACGTGTTGGATGTCTCACCACCTATCTTCCACCAGGTTTGCAATCCTGCCCTAGACAGAACTGGACAATGGAGGAGAGAGTCAGTTCAGAAAATTTCATCAGTGCTTCTTCTGGAGAGCAGACGAAAGTCCTCAGAGGGTTTCTGAAGCAAGTGGCAAACTTCTGCTGTAGGGAAAGCTTATCCTGCCTTCTCAGATCTAGGCAGTATTGGCATGGTCTCTCTCAATTGTCAAGTTGCTTGTTAGTTCCCTCTTGCAAGCAGTGCCCTGAGCTTCTGCCAGTATCTCCAGCCATTGGTGAGTTAAAGTTGAGCAGATGACAGAGATGCTTCTCCTTTGTAGACATGGTGTGGTCTTTAATAGGGAGCAGAATTATGGCCACAAAAAGTAATTAAAAAGCCCGTACAGTGCATAACCCTTGTGAAGTGTCATTTTGTTTGGAAAGCACCAGCTGAAGAAAAGCTATCATAGAATGCTTTGGGTAGGAAGGGATCTTTCAAGGTCATCTAGTCCAAACCGTATCTCTGGAGTCCTCAGCACAGGAAAGACATGGCCCTGTTGGAGCAGGGCCAGAGGAGCCCCAGCAATGCTGGGAGGGCTGGAACCCCTCTGCTGGGAGGCCAGGCTGGGAGAGCTGGGGGGGTTCAGCCTGCAGAGGAGAAGGCTCCCCAAGGGGAGACCTTCTGGGGGCCTTGCAGGGCTTGAAGGGGCCTGTCAGAAAGATGGGGAGGGACTTGTGAGCAGGGCCTGTTGGGACAGGACAAGGGGTGATGGTTTGAAACTAAAAGAGGAGAGATTAGACAAGATCTAAGGAAGAATTTTTTTATAATGAAGGTTTTTGTTATGGTCTAAGTAAACTCTACCATGGTTAGGCCTGAAGTAATAATGTATTTAATTTTTCTTTTGTCTGTTTGGTCTCTTGGTTATATAAAGGTGAATTTTTTTGGTAGAGGAGCTAAAGGAAGAACATACCTTAGGAACCTTCCAAACTGATAATTTTGCACGAAATGCCAATGTTCTGTGGTCAGATGTGGTTTCTTGACTCAGTTTGTCTGAATTGAACTAATTTGTTAACTTCTTGCAAGTATGAGCTGATTTGTGACATTTCTAGCTACAGAAGAGATCTGTTCCAGAATTAGGCAGTCGTGGCGAGTTACAAGCTTCCATAAATATTTGAAACCGATCTCGATAGACTTAGAAAAGAAAAAACCATCTTGAGCTCCTCTTGAAGATACCTATGGTTACCAGCCCTGAGTACAGGTTATTTCTCACAGTCCTTGGCTTCTTGCACTTGGGATTTTGGGTTTCTGTTACACTTGTAGGACTCAGCACAGATGCTTACATTGCATTTTGGTGGATGGAGAAACAGCTGGTGATTTAAGTGCCTCAGCCTCTTGACTGCTCACATTGAATAATTTTGAAAGAGGGATACTTTTCCAAGGATGATTACTGAAGCAGATAACCCCAAATTGCCAGTTATTTTGTTTCTCAAGAAATGAGCCATAAACTTGAGGTTCAGGGTGTTTAGCACAGCTTGATGCATGCAGCCTGCTCCTCAATGTTACCGGAGAGTTCTGCAAAGACTTTGCAATATCATTTCAACAGATCTCTTTGGGGTTTTTTTTTGATGTGAAGAAGAGAAGGCTCTGGGGAGCCCTTCTGTGGCCTTTCTGTGCTTAAAAGGGGTCTGTCAGAAAGATGAGGACAGACATTTGAGCAGGGGCTGTTATGACAGGTTTTAAACTAAAAGATGGAGATTTAGACTGGAAAGAAGGAAGGAAATTTTGATGCTTAGGGTGGTGAGAGCCTGGCCCAGGCCTCCCAGAGAGGTGGTGGCTGCCCCATCCCTGGCACCATTGCAGGGGAGGTTGACTGGGGCTCTGAGCAACCTACTGTACTTGCACATGTCCCTGCTCAGTTCAAGGAGGTTGGACTAGATGACCATGAGAGGTCCCTTTCCACCTAAACCATCCTATGTGCTGATGTGGAGAATGAAATTGTTATCTGCAGTTTCCCTGTAGCAAATGCAAATTATAAATCTCTTTTCCTTCTAGAGAAGTAGCTGACAAATTGTTCTTCAGCAGAAGCTGGTAGTTTGGTAACTCACAGTCCCTGTACCCAAAACTATGCTGGTGAAGACCAGCAGAAGTAGGGAGGTGATTGTCCCCCTGTACTCAGCACTGGTGAGGCCTCACCTTGAGTACTGTGTCCAGTTTGGGGCACCTCAGCACAAGAGAGATCTGGAGGTGCTGGAGCGGGTGCAGAGGAGGCAACGAAGCTGGTCAAGGGATTGGAGAAGAGATCATATGAGGAGCGTTTGAAGGACCTGGGCCTGTTTAGTTTGAGGAAGAGGAGGCTGAGGGGAGACCTCATCACTCTCTACAGCTCCCTGAAAGGACATTGTAGAGAGGCTGGTGCTGGTCTCTTCTCTCAGGGAATTAGGGACAGAACCAGAGGGAATGGCCTCAAGCTGAAACAAGGTAGGTTTAGACTGGACACTAGGAAAAAATTCTTCATGGAAAGAGTGGTGAGATATTGGAATGGGTTGCCCAGGGAGGGGGTTGAGTCCCCATCTCTGGATGTGTTTAAGCATCGCTTGGATGTGGTGTTGGGGGACATGGTGTAGGAGTGAACTTGTAGAGTAGGGCTGATGGTTGGACACGATGATCCCAAGGGGCTTTTCCAGACAAAATGATTCTGTAATTTTTCAAAGTGTGAAAAGTCATCAAAGCAGCAGGTACAGTGCAGTCCTGACAACTTGAAATCTGCCAGAAATGAGTAAGATGTGAGTGGTGGGATTGCCCACTGTAAGTAGTTTATAGCTATTCAGAAAGAAATCCAAAAATGTTGGGGGGGTTTGGGGTGTTGTTTTGGTGTAATTATAGAGTATGTGAGGTTGGAGGTGATCTCTGGAGGGGATTGAGTTCAAGCCCCCTGCTAAAACCAGGCTTAGCTAGAGCAGGTTGCTTCCTTTTCTTAAACTTTATCTTTAGTGCTACTTCTAAGAAGTCTAAAACACAAGCTTAGTTCTGAAAAAAGAAGGCCAACACAACAACAAACCACTCTATTTTAAATTATTATTGTCTTTTGATGGACACCTTAACATAATAATCACCAATATATTACCTGGAGCACAGCCAAGTGAGTAAAAATAGGTTGTGAAATTATCAAGGTGAAATTATCAACCTATTTTTTTTTTAATGTATGTCACATTACCTCAGTTGTATACATAAGTGCATGTTGCTTTGCATTCACATGTCAAATACCTTATGAAAATAGCCCCACCTCATTATATCTTCCTAGAAAGAGAGACCAAAATAGGGAGAAATGAGTTTAAGTTCTCCCTGCAGTACTAATAGGTGGAAAAATTAATCTCTTGCCCTTCCAATTTTTAGTTTTACAAGAAAAAAGTTCACATTTCTAGTTTGATTTATTTTATCACAGTTGCATTTGAGTCAGCTACAGAGTGGCATATTAAGTACAACCAATATTTTAATGTCCATTCTTCTTCTGACTATGGTTTTCATACATCTAGAAGTAATCTTGGGAAGCAGGAGCTTGCATTTGAGAAAAGGATGTGACATGGGGCAGGAAAGCTGTAGAAAATTATGGTTTCTATTTATTTTTCTCCCTCTGACTCTCCGAAGCACATCTAATCCACGGAGTCTGCCCTCATTTCATCTCTTGTAAATTATTTTCATTTGAACGTGTCATTTTGTTTCTTCTGTTACAACGAAGATCAAAGCGACACAGGTTCACCACCAAGTGTTCAGCAGCTCTTTTCAGTCCTGGACCTTAAACTAATAGGATTAGGTTAATTTGTTTCTGTCTTGGATCTCTCAGAGGATGGTTGGTTCTTTTTGAGTGCTTTGCCTTTTTTTTTTTTTTGGTTGTTTCTTTTTGAAGGCTTTGTCTTTTTTTGGTTGATTCTTCTGGAGTGCTGTGCCTTCTTTTTTTTTTTTTTGGCTACTTATAAATTAAAAATTTACTCCGTAGCTCTAAAAACTATTTGTAATTTGCTTAAAGCATAAAAAAACCCTGATGCTAACAAGAATTACTCAAATATACTAAATGAGGAATGTTTGTAGCACCGTTCTTTGACATGATTCTTTTTCTTCATGAAGCATTGAAGGAGTTTTGGGTCCACCATCAGTGATTTCAGAGATGATGATGCCTGCACAGCTTTGTCTCTTGATGCACAGGCCTGAAGTAATATTTGAGGTCTCCTGTAGCAAATGTAGCCGGTAGTGGCACACACATAATTTTTTTTCCCTCAAGTAGGCCAGTAGTAGGGCTTTTCCTAGTAGTAGGGCAGACTGGAGCCAGGTTTTATGATAATGAGGTGTTTTTTTTATTCCCTGTCTTAATATGTTATTGCAAAGGGTGCTTGCATGAAGCCATGAGTACTAATAGTGGAAATAGTTTAAAAATAAATGGGGAGCCTCACTTTCCACTGTGTTTCTGATGTGATATTATTACTAAGCAGATCATTATTTTTTTTAAAAGTGTAATATTTAGAACAGTGGGTGAGGTTGTAGACGTAATTTTTCTTTTAAATCTAAATTTCCTTGCCATTATGGTTTTATGACTGTATAAACTTCAGTGATAAGATAATACAAATTATTAACCTGTTCCATTAGTCTCTTAGATGTTTTTATTCCTTTTTATCCAGAGGGGTTTTTTTTCTATACCAAGGCAATCTTTGAATTGCTTACAAGAGTAATTATGAATTTCTGAACATTTCCTATCTTCTCATTTTTTCCCAGCTCTGAAAACATTAGAAATAATTTTACTTCAGACATCACGAGGAAAATAGCAGCATGATTGTATCTTTCACTTCTTCATGCTATGGGTGAATCTTAATTTAAGAAAATCCACCAATATCTTACAAATTAAAAAAAATAATCCACCAGAAAACAAAACTCCTCCCATGAGGCTCCCCCCACCTTCCAATTAAAATTCAAAGCTTTGATAAATCGGCTTCTCAAATCCTAGTTTCGTTACCAAAGTCCTTTGAAGGTGTCCAGTCTCATCTAGTGCTGCCAGCCACCCTCAGACTCTCAGCTGAAACTTTTCTGCTGGCACTGTCATCATCTGTGCTTCATCTCTTTGGGATTTTTTTTGGTAGTTTTCCTTGATAGTGTATCATAAATCTCATCTTTGCAGCTTATGTAGACTGGAAAAGTTTTCCTCCTCTCATGTAAGACTTCCTGGAGGGCGTCTGTTTCTGGTGAATAAGTGCAGGAGGTCTTCAGGCCCACCTCCTTGCCACGTCCAGTTTACTAGCTGCATTTACCCTTCACAATTTCATGTTATAAAATGATGTCCTGCTTCCTTCCATTTGCCATGCTTACGTTCAAAGGTGAGTATTTAGAGAAGCCTCTTGCATCAGTGTCCCAGATCCCACCAAGCTGCACAGCTACACTTTCTGCACTTTTTTGCATGATACTTTGTCTGCTGGTAAGGCAGAGCTTGGTTTTTATCCCTATGGAAAAGGGGAGAAAATAATCTTCCTTATCTGTAGCAAGACATTTGCTTCCCCCAGTGAGGATGGCCAGCAGCAGTTGGATGCTGGCCCCAGTTTTTTCTCTGACTTGCTATAGGAGGAATATGTCTTCTACCTCCTCACCCACCTTCCTAGTCATATTGTGAAACTTTTAGATCTTTTGTAGCCTTCAGGGTGAGGATTATATCAGCCCTCAACTTTTTATTGCAGGATCCTTTTGATTTTTCCCATTTACCCTTAATAAATCATAGAATAATGGAACAGAAGATCATAGAATGGTTTGGGTTGGAAGGAACCTTAAAGATCATCTAGTTCCAACCTCCTACCATGGGCGGGCACCAGAAAGTTTCTGGTAGATCATGCTGCTCAAAGCCCCATCCAGCCTGGCTTTAAACAGTTAAAGGGACAGGACATCCACAACTTCTCTGGGTAACCTGGGCCATTGTCTCACCACCCTTACAGTGAAGAATTTCTTCCTAATATCTGATCTAAATATACCCTCTTTTTTTTTTTTTTTTTTTGAAACTGTTACCCCTTGTTCTATCACTACACTCCCTGATGAGGAGTCCCTCACAGCTTTCCTGTAGGCCCCCTTCAAGCCCTGCAAGGCCCCCAGAAGGTCTCCCCTTGGGGAGCCTTCTCCTCTGCAGGCTGAACTCCCCCAGCTCTCCCAGCCTGGCCTCCCAGCAGAGGGGTTCCAGCCCTCCCAGCATTGCTGGGGCTCCTCTGGCCCCACTCCACCAGGTCCCTGTCTCTGCTGTGCTGAGCACTCCCGAGCTGGCCCCAGCACTGCAGGGGGGTCTCTCTCTCTCTCTCTCTCTCTCCCCAGAGCCCTGGGAGCAGAGGGGCAGGATCCCCCCCTCCCCTGCTGCCCACGGAGCTGGGGGTGCAGCCCAGGGTGCCAGTGGCTGCTGGGTGCCAGCACACAGAGCCAGCTCAGCTCCAGCTTCTCCCCCCAGCATCCCCAGGTCCTTCTCAGGGCTCTCTTCAGCTCTTCATCCCCAGGTACAGGACCTTGCACTTGGCCTTGTTGAACCTCATGAAGTTCACATGTTCCCACCTTTCAAGCTTGTTCATGTCTCTCTGGATGGATCCCATCCCTCAGGTCTGTCAACTGCACTACTCAGGTTGGTGTCATCTGCAGCCTTACTGGGGGTGCGCTTGATCCCAGTGTCCATGTCGCTGACAAAGATGCTTAACAGCACCGGTCCCATATCATTCCGTATTTTTTCTGTATTGTCATCATTTCTCACAGTCTTGATCTGAGAACAACATCTGCGGAGGTTCGGTTAGCCCAGAGCAGAAGGTGAGCAGTGACTTTTTACCCAAGCCATGTCTGGTACTTGGCCTCAGATCATAGAATCATAGAATGGTAGGGGCTGGAAAGGACCTCTGGAGATGATTGAGTCCAACCCCCCTGCCAGAGCAGGGTCACCCAGGACAGCCCACACAGGAACAGATCCAGGTGGGGCTGGAAAGTCTCCAGAGGAGACTCCACAACCTCTCTGGGCAGCCTGGGCCAGGCTCTGTCACTCTCACAGGGAAGAAGTTTTTCCTCACATTGAGGTGGAATTTCTGTGTTTCCCCTTGCTACCATTACCTCTCGTCCCATCCCAGGGCACCACTGACAAGAGCCTGGCCCCTTCTCCTTGACCCACACCCTGCAGAGATTTGTAACATTCATCACATCCCCTCTCAGGCTTCTTTTCTCCAGGCTAAACATGAATGACTTTACTTAGGAATCTGTATATGTCTACAAGCAGAGAAATAAAATACTTGTCAGAATTATTCCTCCCATAAATTTTAGACAGAACACTTCAGTTCTGTGCAGGGAATGTGATGATAAAAGCTTTGCTCTCTCGTAACTCTAAATACCCTGAATGTACCTGTGCTTACAGTCCCTGATCTCTTAGGTTGTGCTTTTTCTATCTGTGCCATCCTTTTGAGCCTGTAACAATTTGGGTAGATCTTTGTTTTTCTGTCTTCTGATTTTTTCATATTTTTGTTGCACAAAAAAATACGTTTAAAATAGATACTGTTGCTGCTTTTCAGCAGTGTGGAAATGCTGCTGTTAATGCTTTGAAACTGCTTTTTGGGAAGCTGAACAAAGAGAAGATTAGTCAAATATTCAGTGTCTTTGATACTCTGCGTTATATTAAAAACAAACACACACACAAAAAAAATCCCACACAAGTATCTCAGTCTAGTCTCAGGCTGACTACGTTTGCTGGTAGACTTAAAGTGTTTGCACAAAAATACTGGTTATTTTATTAAAATTTTGTCCCTGTTATTTCTGTACAGTTCCCTCCCTCCCAGCTCTCCTTCTCTCTTTTGATTCCCATACAGTGAATCATTTGGAAACTTTAGACAAGGATAAGAATGGGGGGGGGGGGGGAATCAGGCTTCAAAAAGAAACTGCTTTTTCTCAAAGTGCCAATTAAGTAATTTTGATTTTGTTGGAGCCTTTTACTTCTCTCTTAATCCTTTACTTTTTGGAGAGTTAAATGTGTGAAATCCTCCCTGTATTTTTGAGATCAAGGGGTGTACAAGAGTTCTGTTTGTTTTTTAGTAGATATAAATACATGCCTATATAAAAATGTATAAGTGCATAGATACACACATGCAGTGAAGTGATACACTGTGAGCATGAGGGAAAAAAAACCCTGCTTGCTTAAAACAGGGATATTTGCTTTCCAGCTTTGTTGCAACTAAAAAGTCCACATCCGTTACCTGCACTTGTTACATCACAGAGCCTGTGCTGCATCCACCCTGAGCTGTGCTTATATCTGAGCATTCTGAATGTTAAATCTTTCCAAGGTTCCCCCAAAAGGTAATTCTTGGCTAGTACAATGTTTCTTTTTGAGTAAAAATGTTTTGTCTGGAATATTTCTCTAGTTCATAGGCTAAGATTTGGCAGCAGCAGAGACCTGTTTGCATAAGAAGCTCCAGAATTTGGAGTGAGTAGCAACTTCTGAGGACATTTTTTTTTTCTTCTTTGTTCCCCCACCCCCCCTTCTTTTTAAGCGCTGTGTTTGGGACCAAAGCTGCACTCCAGGAGAAAACAGCGCTTTGTAGGGGAGTGGAAAGATGGCATCCAACATGTTCATCCTCTAATGAGCTGATGGTTAGGGCTGTGATGCTGTCATGGTGGACTTGGCAGTGCTGGGTTAACTTGTCCAAAGATGGATAAGGAGGGAAGGTAGACGGGCTGGAGCACAAGGGTGGTGAGGAGCGGCTGAGGGACCTGGGCTTTTTCAGCTTGGAGAGAAGGAGCCTGACGGGAGACCTTCTGGCTCTCGACAGATTTAAAAGAAAAAAATCCAGACTTGTCTTAAAAGCTAGCATAGTAAACCCTTAGAGCTTAAATTTCAGGGAAAACTGCTCTGGATTTTTCTTTTTCTATTGACTCCAGTGAGGTATGGGGAGATATGAGGCTATTGGAGGCTATTTCCCCAGCGTTGAAAAAAAAAAAAATCCTGCTCTCTATATGTTACAGCTTAAGATTTCATAAAAGCAAACCAGACTCTCTTTCATTTTAGTTTATAGCAGTTGAATTTATCCATCTGCAATGATATTCTGCATAATGTAGATTCATGACTCCAGCTCTCCTTTGGAGTGTGCCTGAGCCGAGCTCGGACTGTATGTCACCGCGGTAATAACACTCGTGCTTCCACCACGGTTACCATGTCAGTATTTCAATGCCCAAATACATTTTTTTTCCCTTCTGCATGTAAATATATTGCTGCCTCCACCTATAAATTGAGGCTGGGAAAGTAGAATGTGGCAGATGTCTAATAGTGCTCAATAGCAGAAAGGAAGAAGTGAAGAATAGGCATTGCCGCAGGCTGCCGGTTGAGTTGGGAAAGATCACAGCTAACGGAGCCAATGTTGCTTTTTTGGAGAGATGGTTGGGGAGGAATTTAATGACACATAACAAGGGCAAGTGTAGAGTCTGGCAGTGGGGAAGAACTACCACAGGTACCAGTATAGGTTGGGGATTGACCTGTTGGAGAGCAGCGCAGAGGAAGGGGATCTGGGAGTCCTGGTGGACAGTAGGATGACCATGACCCAGCAACGAGTCCTCATGGCCAAGAAGGCCAATGGCACCCTGGGGTGTATCAGGAGGGGTGGGGGTAGTAGGTCAAGAGAGGTTCTCCTCCCCCTCTACTCTTCCCTGCTGAGGCCTCATCTGGAATCTTGTGTCCGGTTCTGGGCCCCTCAGTTCAAGGACAGGGAACTGCTGGAGAGGGTCCAGCACAGAGCCACAGAGATGGTGAAGGGAGTGGAGCACCTCCCTGCTGAGGAAAGGCTGAGGAGCTGGGGCTCTTGATCTTGGAGAAGAGGAGACTGAGGGGTGATCTCATGAATGTTTATAAATATATAAAGGATGAGCGTCAGGAGGATGGAGCCAGGCTCTTCTCTGTTATGTCCAATGATAGGACAAGGGGCAATGGGTGCAAGCTGGAGCATGGGAGGCTCTGTGTAAACGTAAGGAGAAACTTTTTCAGGGTGAAGGTGACAGAGCCTGTGCCAGGCTGCCCAAAGGGGTTGTGGAGTCTCCTCCTCTGGAGACATTCCAAACCCACCTGGATCTGTTCCTGAGTGACCTGTTCTAGGTGACCCTGCTCTGGCAGGGGAGTTGGACTTGATAATCTTTTGAGGTCCCTTCCAACCCTGAACATTCTGTGATTCTGTGTTTTAGGAGAACCCAATTTTTACAGGAGGATTTTAGAAATTTTACTGATGGGCAGTTTGGGCACTGATACTGTGTCCCATCTGAGAACAGTCTTGCATTTCCTTGGCACTTTGTGAAGGACCGATTCCATGCTCACCTCAATTAACCACACCAGACGGTACAAACGCTCGACGTGGACTTGGCTGGGTTATCGCACTCCATAATCACATCTCCTTAAGTCATTAAAATTTAGCAGGATCATACTCCGTGGTCATAAATGTACCAGATGATGTCTGTATTTTCTCACAAGTAATTTTTAGGTATTTTGAGTGGTCAGAGATTGCTACGCAGGGAGGTTTGTTACAAGGAAAATGTGATTTCTGTTGGAAATTCAGCCTCTCCATCCCTGGCCATGTACATCAGACTTAAATAAGGGTAGAGGATCAGGTAAACTTGAATAGCTATGGTACCTTGCAGATAGATGTGATATCTTGTAGGTAGTAACAAGAGAATGATATGTAATTATATATATGGTTTTCTAAAAATACAATAAATACTATTTTGGGGGTTGTCAGTGCAATAATGTTTTTCTTCATTTTTCTTCCATTATTCCTGAGGAAATTTCCTTATGAAATCTCTTAACCTATAGTGTATATGGTACTCCTCTAAGCCCACAATACAACACAGGAGAATTTCTTTGGTGTGGCTTTAGATGCTTCCAGTCATGGATGAAGAAGAATTAGAAAAATATTTCAAGAGCAGCACATAGCAATCCAATTAGAGTTTTCTGCTGTTCGCCTCTGAAATCTGGCTTGCATTACAATTCACATGACACTTTGAAGGGGGTAAACCAAGAGATTCCCCCCCCTTTCCTGATGCTTTCGCTCAGTCTTCCAGTCAACCTGCCTTGAGCTTGTCACCATGATTTCACTATTTCACAGACACCGGACCAAGGCACTTGGAAGATGAGGGAAAGTTTTCAGTCCCCAGTCCAGGTTTTCTTCTCGTTTCCCAGCAGGGCCGTATCTTGTTTAATAACCTGAACCCTCAACAGGGTGTTGTGTACTCTCTGAGGGATGAGCAAACATTTTATTGGATCGTTTTGCATTTTTATGCTGGGTCATGTTCTGCAGAATCCTTTTTGTTTGTTCGTTTCCTTCCTTTTTAAGGGCAGGGAAAAGTTGATACTCTTCTACCATTTCTAAATTAATCTCTCTTTACCAATTCTTTACTATTCTCAATTTGACGCAGATACCAGTGACACTATTTCTGCACATAGTTGGTATGTCTCTCCACGTTTAGAAAATTAAGCACTAATTCTCACTGTGGGCCAGAACAGTCTGTATCGCATAACAAATAAGGTTTAAACATGCAGTAAAAAAACCCCCCACAACTCGCTTCACAAATTCAGAGACAAGCTTTTGCTTTCTAGCACTCAAAATGTTGGGCCGTACACAAAAGACTGTGTAAAATTTCCATGTTTTAGCAACTTCTAAAATGTAAGAGGATGCTTGTGGGGTTGGTTTTTGTTGCCGTTATTATGGAAGTACTTGGCAGCTTGTGTTTTCCTGAAGCTTTCTATTGACTGGGGTGAAACCATTTTTCTGTAAAGCAGTTTTAAGTGCTTGCTTTCACTTCCAGGCTTGCTCACCCCCAACATAAAATGGTCATGTTAACATAATGCAGTTCCTTCGTCAAACATAGGGACTGTAGATTCTCCAAGCACTGTGCTGCTCAGACAATGCCATGAAAAAGGAAAAGGAATGAAGTCTTTTCTGAGGTTGCCCAAGCACTTGATCTGAGGGCTCAACTTGTGCTTCTGCACCTCAGGACTGTGTGTGTATTGTATTTTTAGGGTTAGGTCGCATGAGATGCAGTAAGGGTGTTATATTGTACTTGACAGAGAATGTACCTCTGTACTTAGCATGGGTGAGGCTGCCCCTGGAATCCTGGGGTCAGGTTTGGGCCCCTCACTCATTCCCAGCAGGACACTGAGGGGCTGGAGCGTGGCCAGAGAAGGGCAACGGAGCTGGGGAAGGGGCTGGAGCACAAGGGTGGTGAGGAGCGGCTGAGGGCCCTGGGCTTGTTCAGCCTGGAGAGAAGGAGGCTGAGGGGAGACCTTCTGGCTCTGACAGCTCCTGACAGGAGGCTGGAGCCAGGGGGGTCAGGCTCTGCTCCCAAGGAACAAGGGACAGGACAAGAGGAACCAGCCTCCAGTTGCCCCAGGGCAGGTTTAGCTTGGACAAGAGGAACAATTTCTTCCCCCTGTCCCTGCAGGGTTGTCCAGGGCTGTCCCAGGCTGTCCCAGGGCAGTGGTGGAGTCCCCATGATCCCTGGAGGGGTTTCCAAGTCCCCCGTGGAGCTGTGGTGCTGAGGGACATGTTTTAGTGGAGCTCTCTCAGTGCTGGGGGAACAGTTCGATTAAATTATCTTAAAGGTCTCCTCTAACAACAGTTCTATGATTCTAATATTCTAATACCCTTGAGCCAGAAGCTGTTTGCATTGGAGCCCTAATTCTCTCCCTCTCTGCTTAAATCTATAAACAAATAAAAAGCAGCAAGTATCAGGACAGACTTAATGACTGATAACATTCACCTCTTTGGAAGGCCGGGTTGGATGGAGCTTTGAGCAACCTGGGCTAATAGAAGGTGTCCTGCTAATAATTGTTGTCTGTGGTCTTTTTCTTACCTCTTCAATATAGATCACATTAAATCTTGCAGGTTTTCTTCCTTCTGCTATTTGTCCGTATTGAGTTTGTGCAGCTCTGAACAGGGCTGAATCCAAATTGAATTTTCAGGTTGAGCTGCTCTGTTTGTTATTCAGCAATAAACAACAAGAGAAAGCAACCCAGGAATTCATAGTTTCTCTAGTGCTGGCTCATACTGGGACATTCTAATCCATTTCTACCCATCCCTTAGAGTGGTAATTCTTGATTTTCAAGTGATTGAGTTCTTTCTAGTTAGACTGAAATTACAGTTCTACTTTATACTCAGCCTTGGTAGTTGTTTAAGCCGTCGAAGTGTTGAATCAGAGCATAAGTTTCATCTGTGATGGTTTTGCTGGTTTTATATTTGGGAAGGTGGAGAGAATCCCAGCATGGGGGGAGTTGGAAGGGATTTCTGGAGATCATCTGGTGCCATCTCCCTGCTCCAGCAGGGTCATGTCCAGGCAGGTTTAGAATCTCTCCAGAGAAGTAGCCTGGGCCAGGCTCTGACACCCTCACAGTAAAGAATTTTCTTCTGTTTAGATGGAACCTCCTGGCTTCCAGTTGGTGCCCGCTGCCCCTTGTCCTGTGGCTGGGCACCACTGAGCAGAGTCTGTCCCCATCCTCTTGCCCCCCAGGCCGGGGCCCTTTAGCTCTTGCTCAGCATTGCTCAGCTCCCCTCTCAGGCTGCTCTTCTCCAGCTGAACAGCCCCAGGGCTCTCAGCCTTGCCCCAGCACACAGATGCTCCAGACCCTCAGCAACTTCAGAGCCTGTGCTGCACTCTCTCCAGCAGTTCATTATCTTTCTTGGACTGGGGAGCCCAGAACCTGACCAGTACTCCCAAGGTGGTCTCACTAGTGCAGAGTAGGGGGGTATGAGAACCTCCCTTGACCTGCTGTCACACTCTTCTGAATGCACCCCAGGAGACAATTGACCTTCTTGGCCACGGTGGCACGTTGCTCACTTACGGTGAACTTGTCTTCCCCTAGGGCTCCCAGGTCCTTCTCTGCAGAGCCACTTCCCATCAGGTCACCCTTCCACAGTACTAGTGCAGGGCATTATTCCTCCCCCGGAGCAGGACCCTACACTTGCCCTTGTTGAACTTCATGAGGTTCGCCTTTGTCCAACTCTCCAACCTGTCCAGGTCTTGCAGGAGGGAGAAGCAGAAATGGGAATGGAGAGACTGGAGGAGCCATTGCTATTGGTTTGCTTTTGTACACTCAGAGCATGGATTCACCGTCCTTGTCTTCAGTGTCCTTCTCAGCACTTTCTTTCTCTTCTTCAGGCTGGAAAATTGTGCTTTTTGGTGGACGGACTTCTCTGTCTTAAGAAGAAGGCTAATGGTAGGAAATTCACTGAGCAGAGAAGCTCTACAGTCTTTTGTTCTGTACGAGTCATTTGAGCCAGTTTGGCTTTTTGGTTGCTGTCTCAGCAGTATGTCAATTGACTTGTTAGCTATTTTTTTCCCTGCTGATTAGATACTGTGTTTCGGTGTGTACCTTGGGTTTCCTTTACCATCTCTTCCTTACATTGTTTAGGTCTTACCAACACACCAATGAGCGGCAGTTCTGCGAGAAGACTTCTTGAAGCTTTCTCTTGTCTAATCCTTGTAAAATTTGTCATCCTGATCGTGAAATAAATAAAAAAAAATAGTAAGGCTTATTTAGGGCTTTTTTTCTTTCTTGGTTATGTAAATACAACATCACAGCAGATGACAAAGTAGCTGCACATTTTGCCTCAGCAGCTTTTGTCAGAACACCGCACCGAAGTAGTTCTTCAAAGGCACTTGGTGACATACAGTTGGTAGAAAAAAAAATGGGGAGTTTCCTCCTAATCTCTTAGAATCCACGTGTGACAGATTTCAGTATTTTTAATTTGTTGTCAGAAAGTTGAGGTTGACAGTTCTCAAAGGAATCCAGAGCCTTACAGGTATGGCTGCGGATGTTCTTCGAGTTGATGCACACATCTCAACTTTGGGGGATTGTGCGAAGCGATTGGCTTCGCTGATAACTCGTGGCAATGAGTTCTGCAGGTTAATTATGCATTTAATTGGTTTCAAATTTGTTGCTTTTCAATTTCACTGTTCACTGAGTATCTTCCTCGGTCTTGTATTATGAGAAGGAGTAAATAAGAGAGTCCAACTCCCCTGCTCTGAACATTGAATTATTTTGTATACCTCTGTCACCTACCCTTCTACCTACACAAAGTACTGCTGGTGGTTCTGGTCTGGATGGTTCTCCAGCTTCTTTCCTCTCTGAAGCTTTTGGCTGTAGCCACCAGAGCTCTGGGAGGATCTGGGAGTTTCAGTCCATTTTACTATCAGAATAAAAACACTTCATGTAGCTGGTTCAGGCTTCTTCTTCCAAGCTGTATTGTCCTCACTGGAATCCTCCCTGTCTCCAGGCTGCTGGATCCTTGTACCTTCAGTAGCATCTTGTGATGTTCTACATGGGCTTCATGAATTAGGATGATCTCCAGTTGTGATTATTTCAACATATCCCTTTTTCTAGGTGATTGAAGTAATCTAAATTGTAAACTGACACATGGAACATTGACCACAGAATCTTCTTTGGTTTGATGTTTTCGGCCATTTCTGTGCAGTAGTTTTTATTAAATCTTTGAGCGTTTCACTGGATTTTACAATTATTTGCTTTTCATTTTTCTTTCTGTAAGATATCGTTGAGTGATTTTGGAATAGCCCACTAGTCAACTGTTTTATTCTCTCCTATTGTGAGAAAAATTTATAGTCAAATGCAGAGCCGTGGGTTTGGAACAGCCACTCGCTGCTCTGCGATGTTAGTTGCTCTAAATGTTCTGTCAATAAATTACATGACAAGGAGTTGAGATAAGGAATAGAAGTATCATCATCAGCCCCTCTCTTAAATATATCTTCTGCCTTCAATTAGTAATTGACGTTTCTAATTTGGGGGTTTTCTTAGTTGCTCAGCCCCAGATTGCAAGCACACTCAGATACCCACCATCTGAACTGGGCAGGGCTTTTAAAAAAAGAAAATCTTTTAAATTATTTCCATTTGTTTTTCCACTACAGTCCTTACAAAAATCAAATGTTTGCCTCCATGGTGGTCTTGTCTTAAGCCTGCTTTTTCCATCGCTTTTATATATGAAAAATATTTCTTTCTGTGCTTTAGAATATTATTTATTTCTGTTGGAATAATACAAATGCCATCAGAGCTTGAAGTATAATTATGTTAAACATTGCACAGATGTGCAGCGAGTTCCAGGCTCTGCCCTCGAGACTCCGCAATCAAAGGAGAATGAGAAGCACAGTGAATGGAAGCTGGACACAGAAATTCAATGACACATGTGATAGGATTATGCAAAAGGAAGACGCTCACCAATAATCAATGCAGAAATCAATCCAGGCTCCTTTCAGAGGTACTCTACTGAAGGCAGGAATTCTCTTGGGGGTTGATTTCAGAATAAGTCACTAAAAGTTTAAATTCTGAAAGACCAGCATTGTCATTTGCTAATTAAAACACAAAGGGCATTAAGTTTCACTGTGTCCCCACGGGCACTTCCTGCCATTTCTCCCCACTTTCCTAAGGCTTTGCTTTCTAATTTTTCCCGAATATTAGTTTGATTTAATAATTGAGACAGATACAGTAACTTTTCTTATCACGTCGGGTTTTAACACGTTGTTGGCGACTTTGGAGATACGATGGAGGGAACTGTACCCATCCTATTATTTGCTTGAATTGAGTTTTAGAAGTGCTGCAAAAATGAAACAGAAGAGATAAAAAGCAATGACTTATTCAATGGAGTGACTTTTATATAGCCTAAATATATATTACATACCAATTAGCTGTAAGTTTTTTCTGTACAGAATTAGCTATAAACATTTTTTTCACAATTTTCTTTGACACGTCTTGTGGTTTTTTTGTGTATATTGATGGCAGAAAGTCTTTTATGAAAGCTGTGGAGTTCCCAAAACTGACCAAAATGATACTCCCGTGGCAATGCTACATTTAAATACCTAAATATTTTGCTGTTAATTCATATATCTCATTTAAAAGATCACTTTGTTTTCTGAGCTACAGCTTCTGTCTGAAATTATCTACTATTGCCAGTTCTTTTTTTTTTTATGTGATTATCTTTTAACTTACTATCTTTCTTTGACTTTATTAGGAAAATCTCTCTGTTTTGGCATAATATTACACAGTAAGGCTGCATTATTTGAGACAGAGTCAATGAATTTTGATGGTTAGTTTATTGCTAAAGAGTTGAATTTAACAAGATGTGATTAAAAAAATAATAAATTTTACGCAATCCATCGTCTTAAAATATTTTCTTTTAGTGGTGGCTTCTTGAACTGAAGGTACTGCTTATATTGTATCTTTCAAATTGAGAAACACTTGATGTAGTTACAAGCGATTCACTTTTGTGTCTTAAGCAGGAATCAATAACTTGAATAGCTGAAAAGAAATAAATGTACTCTTATTTTGTATTCAAAAGTGGATTTACCTACTTGGGCATCATCGGTTTTTTGCCTTTAGTGGAAATTGGTTCCCGGAATAACAGGCTGAGCAGCCAGTTCCAATAATGCAACTTGTGTTGGAAGGAAATGATATCAATTCATGTATAGTTTTGATCATTTGGTACAAGAAGTAGGATATTTGCACATGGAAAATAACACAAGAACGTGCGGTCCCCGATGCTCCTGGACCTCTACAGAAGACACAGCGTGTTTCCTCTGGAATTTCAGATGAGACTGACTTTGATGTGGCTTCAATGAGTTGTTGAGTTTTCATGGCTTGTATTAGTGCATCTGTAAGAATTATTTTGCTGTTTATCTTCAGCTTACAAGGCAAAAGAAATAAGGCTTTTAAAAATATAATAAATTATCAAGGCATTGACAAAAGATGCTGGATTCCAGAAGCAAGAATAAGAGTTCCAAGATGGAAAGCTTGGAAGATGTAAAAAATTTTTCTAGTCAGAGTATTTAGCTATTGGGCAACTGAGGTGGATGTTTCTTCTTACTGACTTGTGGTGAACTGGAGTGAGAACACCTCCTGGAAGGGTTGGTGCTTCTTTGTGTTTACCTTTGTTTTACAGGATGGATTTTTTTAAAGCACACCACATACTGGCTCACAGTGCTTTCTAATACCTTTTCTTTATCTTTCCATTATTCATTTCATCTGGAAATTTCAAAGTACTTCTATAAAATTATCATGAGATCATTTCTGACCACGGTATAAAATGACAGACATATTGAGAACTTGCTACAATAGTGGTATGGTGACAACGATGGAAGTACAAAGTAGTCCTACAGCTGTTTACGGGCGGTTGTTTTTCCTGAATTTTACAGAATAATAGTTCTCTTGCTTCATTTTTCATACAGAGAAATCAACTTTGGTTCATTATGGAGCAGTCTATGCTCCTTTAAGTTTAGTGGGAAACGACACATATTTGACATATGCCTGAAACATCAGAAGCTGTCAGAAATGGTTATAGATGTTCTTTGAATTGCTACAAATACCTGGCAGCAGTACAGATAGCCTTCAAAATGTTTGATCTTTCTGGACCACGTTAGGTAAATGAAAAGCACGTATATGGTTTCAGGAATAAGTTGTGCCTTTCTTTTATTCCTGTTGACATGCGTATCTGTAATGCGGATTTATTTAGCATCTCTCATTTGCCTATGAACTACGACTGGATGTAAACATGAGGTTTTTCTGCTAATGACTATAATAGTCACGGGTGTGTATTAATTTTCATTTTCAAGAAACTAAAATCATTGGAATCTGTTGGTTTCCAACTGAACAAGCCAGATGGTTCACTCGGGCTGGAGCAGAGTTTGGTGTTAAGCATGGCTTTTCTGCGGTACTTGTGTTGCTCATTTTGTAGCAGCTTGGTACAATTGTGTGATCTTTCTGCCCTTTGCTTCGGGGATAGCATCATAAAATAAATGGGTCTGGAAGGAACCCGGAGTCCTCTCAAGTAATTACTGATTATACTCATCTCCTGCTGTTATTGCTTCTCCTTGGATCTTGTCCCTAGACAGAGTCTGGGAGACCTTGCTGAGGAAGGTACAATAGAGGTTGTCTCCGTGCTTGGTTTTCAGAACCTCACTGGATACAGCTTTATGGTACCAGATCTGGCCTCTTAGTTGACCCTGTTTCCATCAAGAACTACATGACTGCCTGAGGTCCCTTTGACTACCTCAGCTCTATATGTTTACTCTCCTTAAATCACCTACCTCCTTCAGCAGGTGTCTCACATTTTCCTTGTTCAACTTTTTACTTCTAACATGGTAATAGAAACTCTTCTTGCTGGGACAAGAACACCAGGAAACTTCTGTTATGATGGAGAGCAATGTTCCTCTGGATTTTGGCTGCTTATTCAGAATCACAGAAAAGACTTTTGAGATGACTAAGTCCAATCATTATCTAATTCTACCAGGGCCACTACTATACCATATCCTTGAGCAGCATATCTAGATGGCTTTTAAATACATTCTGGGGTGGTGATTTAACCACCTCCCTGGGCAGCCTGTTCCTTGATAACCCTTTTGGTAGAGAAGCTTTTCCTCATGTTCAACCTAAACCTCTCCTGGCAAAACTTGATGCCATTTCTTCTTATCCCGTCAGTCGTGACTTGAGAGAAGAGACCAACACCCAGCACCCTACAACCTTCTTTCAGGTAGTTGTAGAGAGTGAGAAGGTCTCCTCTCAGCCTCCTTTTCTCCAGGCCCAACAAGCCCAGTTCCCTCAGCAAATCCTCATAAATAACTTGTTCTCAAGACCCTCTGGCTTTCATTAGAAATTGGAATCCGTAACTCTTTTCTTTGACGCAGTGCACATTTGCTTCTTTCTCCTTTGGTCTCTAATGAGATTTAGTAAATGAAGTAAATTTAATGTCACATGTTCTGCATAGACTAGATCCTAACTTGCTGGTAAATTCAATTTTTTCATTTTCTCCATTAGCCTCCTCTCAACGTGATCCTTTTTTTTATCTCCACTACTCATTCTTTTAGGACTTCATTATTCTTAGAAAATGTACTGTAGCACATTTACTGGTAATTACAGAAGCTTTCTTTAATTACAGTTGTCAAAGAATATGTTTTATGATGCATTGTTGCTGCTGTTTCTCATTCATAACTATTCTCTACCTTTACAAGTGGAAATGAACATAGTTTTTTTCTTTCAAGTGATGTGTCTGGATCATTTTTTTTGCGGTTAGGAACGGTTTTGTGTACAGTGATGGCTTCAAAAAGAAATTATTTGGAGGGCGGTGGGAGAAGCATATGTTCCTAAGAATATCCATAAGTGCCTCCTATTGCTCCTTCAGAGTGATGTCTATATCTCTATGTTGAAATAGAAGGTTAAAATTTAGAACCTGTGCAATCCAACAGAAATGAAATGTGGAGGTTGAGGAGGATTTTTATCAGGGCACTATATGCAGTGAATGGAGATGTCAGATGCTCAATAACTGCTCTGCGACGTGAGAGTAGGAGTCTGTACCAGAGTGATGTTAGTGTCAATGAGCTTGTGAATTCCCACCCTGCTTTAACCTACAGATGTGCTCAGCCACCAAACCTCCAGTCGCAAAACAAATGGAAAAGCTCCTGCAGCATAATGGTGAAAGATCAGTTCACCATCTGGGGAGGAACAACCCCCTGCACCAGTGCAGGTGAGGGGTAGACCTGCTGGAAAGCAGCTCTGCGGAGAGGGACCTTGGCGTCCTGGTGGACAGTAAGTTCTCCATGGAACAGCAATGGGGCCTCGTGGCCAGGAAGGCCAATGAGCTCCTGTGGGGCATAAAGAAGAGTGTGGGCAGCAGGTCAAGGGAGGTGCTCCTTCCCCTCTGCTCTGCACTAGTGAGACCACATCTGGGGTATTGTGTCCAGTTCTGGGCTCCCCAGTTCAAGAGGGAGTCCAGAGTCCAATGGAGAGCTATGAAGATGATGAAGGGGTTGGAACATCTCTCTAATGAGGAAAGGCTGAGAGCCCTGGGGCTGTTTAGCCTGGAGAAGAGCAGCCTGAGAGGGGATCTGATGAATGTTTACAACTGTCTGCAGGGTGGGGGTCAAGTAGAAGGGGCCAGGCTCTTGTCAGTGGTGCCCTGGGATAGGACAAGAGGTAATGGTAGCAAGGGGAAACACAAGAAGTTCCACCTCAACAGGAGGAAAAACCCTCTGGAGCGGGTCCAGAGGAGACAATGAGGCTGGGGAAGGGACTGGAAGGAAAGCCTTATGAGGAGAGGCTGAGGGAGCTGGGGTTGTTTAGCCTGGAGAAGAGGAGACTTGGGGGGGACCTTGTTTCTCTCTACAACTCCCTGAAGGGAGTTTGTAGTCAGGTGGGGGTCGGGTTCTTCTCCCAGGCAAGTAGTGACAGGAGGAGAGGGCATGGCCTGAAGCTGCACCAGGGGAGGTTTGGGTTGGGTATCAGGAAGCACTTCCTGACAGAGAGGGTGATCAGACAGTGGAATGGGCTGCCCAGGGAGGTGGTGGAGTCACCGTCCCTGGAGGTGTTTAAAGAAAGGCTGGATGTGGCACTGAGTGCCATGGTCTGGCCAGTGTGGTGGTGTTGGGTCACAGGCTGGGCTTGATGATCTCAGAGGTCGTTTCCAGCCCCAGTGATTGTGTGATTCACCATGCCTGATCTCATTAGCAGCCTTAGATGTGGCTTGGGAGACCCAGTCCCTTGGTTGTCCGCTTACCGCATCCTTTGTTCTCGATGGGGTGATGTTGAGATGGCCGTGCAGCACCTTGGCAAGACCCAGGCAGAGCACTTTCTGATGCAAATTTATAAATTTAGTGTAAATCTGGGTTCTTATTTTGATGCAGATTATTCTTTTCTGACATAAAAATGCAAACTGAAATAATCTCAGTGGTGTTCTGCTGTAAACTTGGTGGATGTTAGTGAATTTGGAGCTTGGAGTCAGCTCCAAGGGGCAGCTGTAAACCTGGGACTGCTGAGTGCTTCAAGAGCTGATTTTGAAATCTGCCTACAAACTTCTCCTAAATTACATGATGATGTTGTGGGGTTTTTTTTCTCCTGCAACTCCTCAAAGAATATCAATTATGGATTGTACGTACCTCAAACCTTGTGGTATCCACCTAACTGGCTTCCTTTACTTTACTGGACTTCCATTTTTAAAGCTAATTATGAAACACATGTTTTCAGTCAGCTGCTTATTTGCTTTGTTCTACCTCAGAAAGGATCAAAATCAGTGTGTATCTGGTGTACCCAGCACGAAAAGTGTTTGGGTTCATCACGGGACTGCTCTGGAAGTGTCCCTGCAGCCAAGGGGGATCCACAGGAAGCTTTTCCATTTCTCCAGTGATGGAAATTCATACTAGTGCTACTTTGAAAATGAAACCTCAGGTTGGCCTTTAAATCTTGGTCCAGCTTTCTAACGATTGTGAAGAGCCTGTGTTTAATGCTAGGTGATCTAGCTTTGGATTTTAAGTTTGGGCAGTCTTGGGCAGATGGGCTGCCTCTCAAAGGTGACCTTCTGAAGCTGTTTTCTGAAGAAGACACCAGCAAACACTTCCTTTATTAGAGTTACTTTGTCAAGAAGCAATGAACCTGTTCCAAAATCTCATTTACAACTGAAATGCAGCACTCAGCTAATTGAATACATGGCCACTGTTAATTATTTTGTTATGGCTAATTGATATTCACTGGGATCATGGTGCTGTGGCCCCATAAATATAATGTTACCTTACAGGTTTTTATTTCTGCAGTGAATTCTCCTCTTTTGGCATATTTATATTGTCTCCTGTACAAAAGAATTGGTTTATTTTATTTTAACTTTTATTTTATTTAATTTTTTTTTATTTTTATTTTAGTTTAATTTTTATTTAATTTTAATTTTTATTTTAATGTAATTTTTATTTGTATTTTAAAGTATTTTTTATTTTGATTTTTATTTTATTTAAATTTTTATTTTATTTTAATATTTATTTCATTTTAAACTTTACTGTGTCTGCATAACTGGGCAAATGCCAGGGCTGGTAGCTGTATAGAAGAAACTTTCTTTTTTTTTTTTTCCCCTCAGTTTCTTAGTGGCCTACCAAATCTTCCAGTTACTTTCACAATATAGGAAACCAAACTTTTGGATAAACGTATTTAGTATTCTTGCAATCTAATATTTCTACTTTATCAGTGATATAAAAGCTTTGATCAGATCAGAGCAATAAGTGGCATGATTATAATTTGCTTCTTAGTCCCTTTATCTTTAGTGCAGTAAAATCCATCTGTTTTGTTTGCTAATTATCTTGAGGGGCAAGGAACCTAACCCAAAAATCAACCCAAAAAACTTAAACTTTCCGAGGCAAACCAAACTTGCCAGGGCAGAAACTTGCATTTGGATGGATATCCTTGGAGCAACTGTTATTTGCATTCCTGTGCACATCTCTATATATTGGATATAGAAAAATACAATGATTGGATAACATTAAACAAATCCATTTCTCTTTTTTAATGGTATTTGGTCAGCAAGCAAGACACAGATGAGAACTGAAACTGAACTGGACCTAGAGGAGAGAATGGGATTCATCTCCTCCATCGTTAGCGTGCCCTCAACCTGTTGTGGCTTTACCCCCTGAAAATTTCTGCCCTTGCGAATCGTCAGTCATGGGGCGAGGGAATTAAGTCATGATGCTCTCGCCTGGATTTTATTATGTCTTACTGGCTTTCCAAAGTCGGTTTTGCTGCTTGGTTTCAGGTCATCGATAGAATCGTGTGAAACGCTGTTGAATTGTGAGATCTGAAACGTAACCGAGTTCTCATGAGCATTGTGGAACATTAATTTTGCGTTTCCTTTGTCCCTGGCCTATTTAACTCCACTTGCACAAAAGGAATATTCTCGAGAGTGCAGATATTTCAGGCATCGTGAGGTGTGAGAATTCATTGAAGTATTATATGAAATATTTGAGTGAGGATGGATTTGGGGAAGCGCAACCCGCAATGAATATTCAGTTGTTTCTATAACCACCAGGTTTGGGAGGTCAGACAGGGATTATCTACAAAAAGCAAAACCAAGATCAATAGAAGGCCTGGTAGTTGGGCTGTAGAATATTTCATGTAATCAGCTTTGGAAAAAACATGTAATTAATGTATTTATGAATGAAATGATCGTGGACAGGGCTGTAGCACATGCTTCATGTACTGAGGATGGAGTGGTTGGCAGAGAGCAAGCTTTGGTCCGTCCAAGTAGAGCTAAAATTTGTTTGTGTGCTTTTTTGGATGAGCAGGGCTAGTTTTGGTGAAGTTATATTAAAAAAACCCAAAACAAACAAAACACCAACTACAACTTCTAAGTAGTTTTCGGCATTTTTCTAGATGACAGACGTATGCCTGAATTTCATTTCAATCTTTGCATCAATCTTTCTTTGTAGTCACCATTGTATAATGATTTTTATATTGTATTAATGACAGTGTATTAATGATATTATATTAATTATATTATCTTAATTATATTATATATAATAATAACTTTTATTTTGACTTGTTGATTTTGTTTTCATGCTTCAGGATATAGAAAAGCAGGTAAGTAGATAAGTAGCAACCAAAACTCCAAAGTTTTTATATTATTTTCTGGCTATTTGCCAAAAAAAAAAACCCAAACAACCCTAATCTTGACAGAGAAATTTGAGTCCTGGATCTATTTGAATATCTCATGGTGTAAGTTTTCTGACAGGCTTCCATGACCATGAGCTGGAGATACTGTCTTTAGTAGTAGGAGTACAACAGTTTACACGTTGCTGCAAAAACAGGGACTTTTTGCACTTGTATTATCAGTACCTGGGTGAAAATAATATTTTCGAGGTAAATGACTAAAGTTGAATAGGCAGTTGTGGTAATGACCACTGGTGGTTAATTATTAGTCATGAAAGATACTTTATTAGCAAAACATTATGAGCCTGGAATGAATTTGTGTTGATAATTTAGGTGTTAAATCCTCCATAGCTTGTTAAAAATCTCTTGTCTTCTATTTCCTCGGGAGGACTTAGAGCTCTGTATGGCTTCTGTGTGCTGTTTGCTCTTTTAATGTAATTTATCATTCTTAATGAGCCCCCTTAATGCTAGTTATTGGTACATGCTACAGATAAAAAGCCAAAAACATGTCAGCTTGCTCAGTAGCTCTGGAAGTAGCATCTCTTAAATGACTACTCAAGTCATATTAGGATTTGAAAGATAGATGTTTGAAATGATTTAGTATTATTTTAAATTACTGGACGTGGGAACTATCCTACAGTAAAGGGTTTCAGTTTACTTAGATACTTCAGCTGATCTAGGAGCTTCCAGAGGAGTGATTACTAATTAAAGAACACTGCAGAGTTTTAGCTGTACTTTTCAGATCTGTTTTTGCAACTATGTGAGCATTTGGTTCTTTCCAAACGTTCTTCTGTTTAGAATTAAGCCCTTGCTAGAGACATCCCTCAATTGAGGTTTTAAAGAACAAAACAGTGGCTTTGCGTAAATTCTTTTCACCGCTGCTTACGTGCATGCAAATTCAAATTTTTGCAGATTAAAAAGTCCACTTAGTAACCGTTAACAAATAAAGTTCAATAGTCAAGCTCTGCATGTAATTTTTCTGGGTAGCATGAGCAAGTTTCCCTAAGTTCAGAAGTGATCTGCAAAGTTAATTTAAAAATAAATAAATTCATCACCGCGTGGCATGCGTGGCTCTGGCTTCCTGATGGTTCCAAGTATGGTTGGGCAAACTGTGGCACAGCTGATGAGGAGAGAAGGGAAAAAAACCCAGTACAATAGACAATCTCTTTACATTTCCAGTGCAGCAATCATCATCTTATTAATGTGCTGTTGACAAGAAAAAACAATGGACTTCATTTTGCAGTTGCTGTATATTCCTTACTGGTACAATTTATAGGAGATATTTTCCTTTGCAAGTGAGGCTCTTTCTTGATCCAGTTTTATCTTTCTGTTTCTTTTTTTAGGCCAGGCAGCTGGAAGAGAAAGACAGAGAACTGAAGAAGCATGATGCCTACTACAAAGAGCAGCTGGCTCGACTGGAAGAAAGGGTAAGAGACATGAGGAGTCTTCTGTTCATTTCTGCTACTGGCTTTCTGGTTATGTTTTACAACAAGATGACTTTTATAAGGAGATAAAGATTAAAATTGTGGCCAGAGGGATTATTTTGGTATTAACTGGTACTGTTTCAGGCTTAATATTGACAAGACTGAGGTCTTAATGTTGAGAATATGGTTTTCTTTACTAAGTTCTGACATTTGCAGTGAGATTTCATCTGTCACAGTAATTACCTACAGAGAAAGAATCTAAACAAGGTTGCTTTTATACCAGCACTGATGACAAGCCAGTGTAAGTGAATGAGTATCACCACGTAAGCCTTAAAATTGCATGTGAAACGTGCAGATATATATTTCTATTTACTGTATATTCTGGTTTCCCTGCAGTCCACGGCCGCTTTTGTTGCACGTGGAGTTGGTGGTTCCTTCAAAAGCCACCAGCACATGGAGAATTCAGTGTTTCTGCCGTGTCCAAAAAGCACTTGGATGTCTTTTTTTCTTTTCCACAGTAGGCTTGAAACTAAACTCTACAGAACAGTTTGGTACGCTGTGTGATGTGCTTACAATGTTTCACCTTATTGCTGTTAGCCTTCTTATTCTTTAGAAGGTATTTTTTTTTATTGGAAGTTAATTTCAAATAATTACTGCTGGTATCATTTCCTAGATCCCAAGCTGGTTGTGTAACCCTCAGCTTGAATAGATTTGTCTCTTTTCCTGCCTCTGCCTTCTTCCTGAGCCTACCTATTGTTGATTAATTTGGATTTATTTTTTTCAGTTAGTTTTTCAAATGATATTAACAGGATACATATTCATTTATGCAGTTTAGCAGGATAGAAGGAGACCCCTGGTTGTTATGGATTAGGGAGAAGAGCGTGTTGCATGAATTATCAGCATGTATAATTGGTCGTAATGAATATTTTAAATAGAGGGCATATCAGATACTGTCTCAGTGTTTTGTCCTGCCTTTTTGAAGATGACATTAATGAAGTCATGTTCTTGGCAATGAAAACTAGTTTGAAAGGATGAGGGTAAATTAGTTTAATGATTCTAAAATGGTGCATTATTTAAACAGTTAAAAATTAAGATCCTTCACCAAAAAAACCTACCACAGAATACATTCCTTATTCTCAAATGACTGGCTGGTATTGGAGGAAAAAAAACCTGCAGTATCTCATTCAAACTGGCTTCTTATCAGGTGGTTGTACCCATCACAGACTGGTTTGAGTGGGAAGGGACCTTCGAAGCTCATCTGGTCCAACCCCCCTGCAGGGAGCAGGGCCATCTGCAACTAGAGCAGGGTGCTCAGAGCCCCGGCCAACCTCCCCTGCAATGGTGCCAGGGATGGGGCAGCCACCACCTCTCAGGGCAGCCTGGGCCAGGCTCTCCCCACCCTCACCATCAGAAACTTCTTCCTTATATTTAGTATAAATCTCCCTCTTTTAGTTTCAAACCATCACCCCTTGTCCTGTCCCAACAGGCCCTGATAAAATGTCTGTCCCCATCTTTCTGACAGGCCCCTTCAAGTCCTGCAAGGCCCCCAGAAGGTCTCCCTGCAGCCTTCTCTTCTCCAGGCTGAACCCCCCCAGCTCTCCCAGCCTGGCCTCCCAGTAGAGGGGTTCCAGCCGCCACCTCATTTTTGTGGCCTCCTCCAGAGGCTCTTAGTTATCCGCTCTTAGTTACTAGCCATCCATTTTATTATTACAGTGGAAATAGCACTGGAGCAATTCATGGCAAAGGGTGTGTGATAAATGATAATTCCTTGTTTTGGGGTTTTTTTTGGGGTTTGTTTTTTTTTTTTTGGTGAAAGCTTTTCTTTTACATTTTTAAAGCGCTATGCAGCAAATAAGATTTGATTCTTGGTTATCTTTAATGTTGACACAGTGCCTTTGTTTGGTCCTGGTAAATGAAAACTTCTAATGTGGAGTGCATTCTCCCAGGCCTGTGAATATGTCATTCTTGTGTACAAACGAGATAATGAGCTTTAAATAACTGTGTTTGAGTCATCACCCAAGTGATGTGAAATAGTCAATCTCTGCCATCTCTTGCTCTCTCTTCTTGGACTTGGAAGTCGCCAGAACATCAGCAGGTAGTTCTGAATCGACTGTCTTCTGTTGTGGGTGATGTTTGCTCCATCTTCAGAGCAGGGCTCTCATAATACAAATGCTCATCTTTTCCTTTTGACTTTTTATTTGTAAGCTAAGGAATCTTTGCTTTGCCAAATTGTCATTCGAGTTGTTCTCAAAGTGCTTGTGCATATCTCTTCTACACAAGGAAAAAAAAAAAAAAAGGAGTTGTTCGAGCTCTGAGAGGAGGTGAACTCTGTGCTCCAGATCTGGCTTTGAACTTTTTCAGAGATGTGGAGATTACAGAATGAAAACCTGCAAAAGCAGCAAGGTCGCGTCTCCTGCAATCCCGGCTTCACCGAGGCTGGAGCCTGCAGCTGTTATTAAGGTCATTTGTGAGGTTCTGTGCTGGTGGTTTTGGAGCACTGGGATGGAAATTGAGCTTGAAGGGAAAAAACAAGGCAGGTTTGGAAAGGCCTAACGTTTTGGAAATCACAAAGTGCAATAATAGGCTGCTTATTTGTTCCTGGATTTGTCCCGGTTTCTGTGAAAGGTCCCGAAACTCAGAGCGTGGGCTGGTTAGGAGGAGAAACATCAGAACGGGAGGTAGGATGGGAGCAGAGCAAGCAGAGCTCAGAGAAGCAATGTCAATATGAAGAAATGTGAAATACGAGTCTGTCACCTGTGACAAAGAATGCTAATTACATTCTCAGATCATTCCCACATCAAATAAGCACACTTAAAGAATACTTCAGTTGTACATCTGTGGTATTTCTGTCTGTTGCATCATTTGAGTGTCAGAGCTCATCTGTATGATTAATTGGCTTTCTGATTACTTAGCTTTTTCAATTAGAAGCTTCGTATTTGTGTTCTGCGGTGCTGCTGGAAAAACAACGGCGACGTTGATAATAAAGGGAGATGACAACAGAACAGATTAGTGTCAGCGCAGCGTGCTCCTTACGGAGAAAATTATTGCACGTATTCGGTGCCAGATGAAGTCTGTCAATTATAAAATATTCCAGTGACTGAGTGGAGATGCTCAACCTTTTCAGGGGATTAATACAGGACAAAATAACTGTGCACCAGTGACAGCTGGGATACTAAAACATAAACAATTCTATTCTCCGGGGTAATAGCTGTTCATAAATTTGGTTTATGTGCTAAAAACCTTTTGATAGTTTCCAAAATCCCAGCGATTCCCCTAACAGCTGCCAGTGTTTCTAGGTCAAAGATAGCACATAAGCTGTGAGTTATTACATGCTCCACAGCAGCAAAGCAAAATGAGATAGTTTAACAACGGAGTTAAAGAATAACCTTCTCGTACTCGGTATCTGACTGGGATGTGGAGCTGTTATTTAAGAGCTGGCACGTGAAGCTTTGAGAAAAATTTGTCGTGTGTCTTTCATCGTCTGCTCACAGGCTAAAGATGCAAAAAAACCCTCAAGAGGTGGCTGTATTTAAATCATTGACACGTGTGCCCTACGCTGTCTTAATTATTCAATACGCTAAGGTGGCGTTACTGATATTTGAAACCATTTCATTTTTCATTTAAAGTAGCAGAGCAAGAAAGAGGAAAATTAATATCTCGGGCAGATTGAGCAGCTTGAACAGTCCAATGGCCTCTAACACTTGTTTCATGTGTGTAACCACACGTAGCGTCACAGACCTCTGTCTGGTTACGTTTGTGATTGGTTTGTTCAGATCCTCCATGTCCATCATCCTTTCATTGTGCCACTGGTTTCGGTGTCAGTTCCAGACGTAGACTGCATAACCATCTTTGCATCTCTAATGATGTTCTGATGTGTAGGTTCCAGTCATCGTCAACAGTTGCATTCATTTTATCTGACACCCTGTTGCTGCTTCGCCCAGTTGCTTTTCATAGAATCCCAGCATGGTATGGGTTACAAGGGCCCTCTGGAGATGCTCTGGTGTCCCCCCCTGCTCCATCCAGCAGGGTCACCCAGAGCAGGGGCCCAGCAGCGCAGTGTCCAGCCGGGGTGGGAATCTCTCCAGACAAGGAGACTCCACAGCCTCTCTGGGCAGCCTGGCACAGGCTCCCACACCCTCACACCAAACAACTTTCTCCTCCTGCTCAGGTGGAACCTCCTGGCTTCCAGTTGGTGCCCGCTGCCCCTTGTCCTGTGGCTGGGCACCACTGAGCAGAGTCTGTCCTCATCCTCTTGCCCCCCAGGCCGGGGCCCTTTAGTTCTTGCTCAGCATTGCTCAGCTCCCCTCTCAGGCTGCTCTTCTCCAGCTGAACAGCCCCAGGGCTCTCAGCCTTGCCCCAGCACACAGAGATGCTCCAGCATCTTTAGAGCCTGCTTGTGAGTTTCCTAGAAATAGCTTTATAGACTGGTTTGGGTGGGAAGGGACCTTTCAAGTCCACCTAGTCCAGTCCCCATCTGCAACTAGAGCAGGGTGCTCAGAGCCCCAGCCAACCTCCCCTGCAATGGTGCCAGGGATGGGGCAGCCTGGGCCAGGCTCTCACCACCCTCAGCACCAACAATTTCTCCCTTCTCTCCAGACTAAATC
The DNA here is from genome assembly GCA_025345505.1 of Todiramphus chloris collaris. Lineage (NCBI taxonomy): Eukaryota > Metazoa > Chordata > Aves > Coraciiformes > Alcedinidae > Todiramphus > Todiramphus chloris. Next base: position 911,080 of record JANVCC010000010.1, read on the forward strand.
TCCTCTCTTTGAGCTTAAACCATCACCCTATGTGCTGCTGCAACAGGTCCTGCTAAAAAATTGTCCCCATGTTTCTGACAGGCCCCTTGGAGTCCTGAAAGACCAAGTACTTGCAGTAAGTTCTGAGTAGTATGCACATGACCATGAGTTTGATGTAGGTCATAAAATTATTCTGTTAGCAGGTTTCAGCATTTAATTTGATATGTTACAGATGCAGCAGTCAACAAGTTACTTCCCTGATAGTTTTTTCCCTGCCAATTGAATAATTTCCGTGCCTTCCCTCGCTGACATTAGTGGCCTATGTGGAGGGAGACTCCTGCTCCATGCAGGGCTTACTGGTCCCAGCGGAGCCTGAGAATATAGACGTAAGTTCTGGATACGTGATCCTCTTATCTTTTACCCTGTTTTTTTCTTTTTCACGACTTACATTTTGAGGAAGGATTTGCAAGTCGTAGTTTCAGCACTTAATTTGGGGATTCTACTTCCCACGTAGGCTGTCAAGGAGCATTAACCTGAAGGTATGATGAGCACAGAGAGCACAAAGCTGTGAGCTGATGGCACATACTATACCAGGTGTTAAATAGTATTATCCATCCTGCTCTGCTACAGTAAATAGGATTTTGCTATTATGATGTGTCAGGATTTTCAGAGAAATCAAATTTACTAGACGCTGAACCGCCACCCTCACTGCTGAGCAGCTTTATTCCGGGATCTCGCCTTCCTACTAATCCTGTTGGTAGGAAATGCTTATCCCAATTGTGCGGGGAAATTATAATTTAATGATCTCTGCCTTTTTTCTCTGCAAGGCTTAGCGTGGCCCACCGTGCTCAGCAGCGATAGCCCCGGTGTCGGGAGAAGAGCTGCGATCCTGGCTTTTCCGAGGTGTTTAGCATCAGCGGAAGCGCCAAGACGCGAACGCTGCGAGTTTCTCGCCGGCTCAGATGCTTCAGAGCTTTGCTTGCCTTTTCAAATCTCAACCAGCAAATAATCAGAATCCATTGGCGATGTTTTTTTTGGAGATGCAGAACGTGAGGGGCAGGGGACAGGACTATTACAAAGCAGTAGAAGAACTCCAGACAGCTTTATTCCCTGCAACGTGTCTTTTAATGCTGTCAAGATTTCTGTTTCTGTTTGTTGGAAGTTACCAGGCTGTTTGCTTTCATTGATCCTGCCTGACTGTATCAGCAAGAATTTCATAACCAGAGGATGATTCTGCTCTCACTACTTGTGTTTAGAAGTTTGTATTTGCTCGAGCAATCATGTTTACTCCCCACACACTGGTATTTTGCATTCTTCCAGCAGCAAATAGAGATGTAGATAAAGTGTTTTCAGACTTGAGACTGGATCCAGCCATGTAGGGAATGGGTTTGGCTGGTGATACTCTGTACTGAGTGCTTACGGGAGGAGACGTGGGGAACAATCGTAGAATCATAGAATGGCTTATCCTGGAAGGGACCTTAGAGATCACAGAATTGCTCAGGTTGGAAAAGACCTTCAAGATCATCAAGTCCAACCTCAACCTAACCCTACTACCCTGACTCTAACAACCCACCTCTAAACCATGTCCCTGAAATCTGAATTAGATCATCTAATCCAACCTCCCTGCCATGGGCAGGGACACCTCTCAACTAGACCAGGCTGCTCAAGGCCTCATCCAACCTGGCCTTGAACACCTCCAGGGAGGGGCATCCACAGCCCCTCTGAGCAATCTATTCCAGAGTCTCACCACCCTCATACTGACAAACTTTTTCCTAAGATTCAGTCTAAACCTATTTTCCTTCAGTTTAAAACTATTTCCCCTCGTCCTATCACTGGACACTCTTGTGGAGTCCCTCTCCAGCCTTCCTGTAGGTTCTCTTCAGGTATTGGAAGGCAGTTAGAAGGTCCCCCCCTGAGTCTTCTCTTCTCCAGGCTGCACAATCCCAGATCCCTCAGCCTGTCCTCATAGCAGAGGTGCTACAGCCCCTGGATCATCTTTGTGGTCTCCTCTGGACTTGTTCCAATAGATCTATGTCCCTCTTATGGTAGGGACACCAGAACTGGATGCAGTATTTGAGTTGGGGTTTACATTTTGCATCTTTCTTACCATGGATGAGTAAATGGACCTTTTGGTACCAGCGTAAAAGTCTACTGCCAACTGCTTTTTGGAGAGTGTGATGTTATCTCTTAACGTCCTCAGCTTTCCGAGTTCCTGCAGTTTGCTTCTGTGGAAGATGCTTCGAAGTCCTGTCTGGAGAGGTGAACTTGGTAAACTTGGTACAGCTCAAAATGCTTCATCTTTTTCTTTCTTCTGCTGTTCTCCTGATTGGAAGTGAGAACAGACCTAATTCTGGTCAGTGATTTTACTTTTCAACTCAGTTCTTCTCCCTGCCTGCCCTATCTGCAGTCAGCAGTGCGTGTGCACAGACTGTGGCTGCTCCCAGCAGTGAGAACAGCCCATGGGCAGAGGCAGGGCCAAGGGTTGGGGTGCAGACCAAGGCCACTGCTGGGGCTTGTGCCCCACGTTGGGGTGCAGAAAGGAAAAGGCGGCACCTGCAGGGAGGGGTGGCCAGGACAGGGGACCCCAAACTGACCAGTGATGGTTTCCATCCCACATACATCATATTCAGCATAAAGCTGAGGGGTCAGGAGGGTCTTGGCCTGCTTTGCTGGCTTTTGCTCAGCTTAGCTCAGGTCCTCTTCCAGTTTCTTCCTTGGAGCATCTGAGGAGGGCTCTGTCTCTTCTGCCTTTGATCCCAGTCTGGGTGTTCCTGAATCCAGCACCAGAATCCAGACCCTGAACACAGCTCCTGTCTACTGCTGGGCCCAGCCTGGGACTCTCCCAGTGCCTGCTCCACAGTATCAGTGGTGACAGTGACATAATTGCCATCAGCGGGTTGGATACTATACTGGTTTTGTATCTATTTGTATATATTCCTTTTTTTTCTTTTTAATTATTACTATTTTCATTCCCATTCCGGCTGTCCAGTTCCCTTCTCTAATGGCTGAGTCTCTCTCCCTTAGTCCCTTTCCCTGCCCCTTTGGGGAGGGAGGGGGGTTAACAGAGAGTGTCTGTCACAGGTCTGGTGGGCTGCCCTGACCCTAAACCAGGGCAGCTGTTCACCCCGATGCTTCCAGTCACATCTCTGTTGTCTTTGACCTAACCAAACTCCTGTACTTCAGACAAGACTCGCTGAAGTCTTGTTGCTTACAGACCTCCCTTCTCTTTGAGTTCTGAGTGTGGCCGTCTTGTATCACTTCACAAGAATTCTGAATTTCAACCAGTCATTATATAGCAGCAGTCTTCTAGTAGTTCCATCATTCCTACCCCCCTTCTGGTTTTATGTGGTGTTCTCAGCATTGTTTTCTTGCTGCTGGCTGGCTCTCTCTCTCTCTCTCTCTGCCCCTCCCCACACCAAATCAAAATAGATATATGCACCCACACAGCTCTGCAGATCAGTACATTACCTCTATTTCTGACCACTTTTCAGGTAGAAGCAGTAGCATAGATTACAGCTTCCATTTGAGGAAGTCTGCTGTATATCACATATCATATCGTTGTTAACAAATCGTGTTATTTCTGTGAAGTTATTGGTGTCTTTTCTTTCTCAAAGGGGTATTCAGCCGCGACGGCAGGGTCTTGCAGTTTTCCCCAAATGGGTGCAGCAGGAGACCTCAGGATAACATCAAGATCCATTAATTTCTCATTTTGTACTTGGGCCGGGAGACTTTTCTCTGGCTGAGCTCATGTGCTGCACCGATGAGATAAAAGCAGGAGTTCATCAGAGTTTCCCAGTGTTTTGTATTTCCATACTGCTCATGAAAACCACCCCTTTTTAGGACTGACCGCGGCGTAATGTTTTTCTCAGTTTAGCATAATAAAGCTGTCAGCCCAACCTGTGATCTTGCTTCGTGTTGCCAATATTAGAAAATTTCTCTCTTCAAATTTCATTATATTTTAGGGATGGAGCTTTTGTCGAATGCTTCTTGCCTGGCAGGTTGAGATTAGGAAACTTGCTACTGATTAGAATATCTGAAACCTCAACCTGATTGACGGGCTGAGCTGTAGCCTTCTGACTGGAGTGCCGTGTTAATGCACTCCCTCCCTATCTTGCTGAGCCACAACCATTACTCTGAACAATTGTTTTTAAGCCTTGATTTTATTTATTTTTCCCTCCTCATTCTCTTTTATTTACCGTCCCTGGATAAGTAGCTATTTTCTATTAAATGCACACCTCGCTCATGTATTTATTTTCTTCCTCGAAGCCCACCAGAGGTTTTTTTCAGAGAAGCTTCCCCAGTATTAAGACCTGTTTCAGTCTCATCTTTTGCTATCACATGCCCAATCAATAGCAATGCTGAAATGCTGCTTAATAACAAAATAAGGAGCTGTTCCACGCCGAACACTGGCTATTGATGTTTTTCTAAATGTTTGTTTATAGATTATTTTTTCCATTCTGTCTGTGTCTCTTTATATAAATGGAGACCAAGAAAAGCCTGTATAACTAATAATATTCCAGGCCTTTTTACCCTGTGTAGGAAGATGCTTGATAGCTTTTTTCCATACAACCACTGTTTTCATATATGTTGTTTGCAGTCCCATTTTAATTTAGGCAATATGTGCAAAGGCACCATTTGGGGTGGGGGTTTTGGTTTTTGGTGTTTTTACTTTGAAGGTAGAAGATCAACAATTCCATGTTCTTTAAGAATGTCCTGTAAGAATTTGTTAAAGACCTTGGGATGGTGATGTATTGGATGCAAACCAGTGCCTTAGAGTCTTGCAGCAGGAAGGTGTTTCTGGGATCTTTCAAGACTTTTCCAATATGCTTTTACTTTTTGTAATGCAGGCACAGGCTTTTTTTTCCCTTTTATCTCCATTAGTATCCCTCTAACCCATCATCATTCTCACAACTCTTTTCCTGAGTAGCTTCTGTTTTGCTGTATTTTTCTTTCATCACTGCCTAGAACTGACCCCGATATTTTTCCATCTATTCTTTCTGCTATATTTCATGATGCTTTTTGGCCTAAAATGTTGTTTTAAAATCATCCTGAAGCCTCTTTCTTTGCCTACAGGATGCACCAGTGTCATTTCACACAGAATTTTGGCATTGACATTTCCTCGGATACGAGGAAAGGTGTTTTTTTGAGGTGTGGTTGCCCTGCCCGTGTCATGAAGTGGTCCACTCGGAGAGGTGGGATGGACTTCGGTTCGAAACGTGGATGCTCAAAACCTCTAAAATTCAAACTCTTAGGAGGCTTTGGTAGTTAACAGAGGATTTACTGACCCAAGAAACAGGGAAATCATATTTCTCAGGAATGGGCTATTTATGTAGTGCTTTGTGTTTATCCAACTATCATGTAACTTTGTGAAGATGATTTCTTTCAAAAACCCATTTCTGTTCCTGCAGCTTTTAAGTCACTGCTTGAATTGTGGGTTTTTTTCTCAACTTTTCCTGAGTTATACAATTATCACAGCTCTGGATCTCAGCATTTACTGACCTCCTACTGTACTTTAAGAATAGGAATTTATTTACGGTCCCATGATAACTGGTCATCACTAATCATTATTTTTCTCTGAGTGTTGCAGTTTGTGTTAAAGTCACTTGAGTCTCAGTGCTTGTAAAGTCGAAAACACACAGACGTGATCTTCCTACAAATAAAAAGCACAGCTCAGGATAAACTGGGATGGGAGTGAGAAGGGAATGTGTGGGGAGACCAGCAGGTCAAGGGTGGGGATTCTGCACCTTTCCTCTGCTCTGCTCTCATGAGACCCCCCCTGCAGTGCTGGGGCCAGCTCGGGAGTGCTCAGCACAGCAGA
>JANVCC010000010.1:917276-939722 GCA_025345505.1 Todiramphus chloris collaris
CCCCCGTGGAGCTGTGGTGCTGAGGGACATGGGTTAGAAGTGTCCTGGCAGTGCTGGGTTAACCATTGGACTTGATCATCTTAACAGTCTTTTCCAACCTAATGATTCTATGATTCCATCTTTTTAGGAAATCTGTCCCTTTTCTGCCTGAGCAGTAGTTAGCAATTTTTCCCATTACAAAGCAGTAATAATGTGAGATATTGCCATGCTTTTTTTTTTTTTGTAAATAGTCTTGTAAACCTAAAGGCTGCAAGCGCCTTCCCAAGCACAGACCGGCTTCATTTTCACTGCTGTCAGTCTGAGTGATATTTTAATTTTTTCTGCCCCTAAAAATACTTCAGTCCCATAACCGATAGATAAATGAGAGAATCCCCAGGAAATGCTGCAGAATTTACCAGCACAATAAATGCAGGAGCTAATAAATTTCCTCTCACATCAGGAGGAGGCGTATAATGAGTAAATGATGGGAAAAGGAATTTGGGAAATAAATGATCAATCCAATCTAAGTCGACAAACAATTTCTTAATAACTTGGCCTTCGGTGGGAGCCGCGGGCTCCGTTCAGCCCAGGCGAGCTGCTGAGAGACGGGCTGGTTACATCTGAACAGCTGATGGATTTTATGGGTTTTTTTCCTTTCTGAGTCAGTTTGAAGTTTGCTGAACGACGCATGAGCTGCGATTCCGACACAGCTTTTTTCATGTGGGGTTTTGACTGTTCACCATTTGTCCACAAAAAGGGACAGCGGATTCCATCCTTGGTTTTGTTTCAGCACGGAGAACGTTCATTATATCCGCGAGAGACCAGCCACAGAAAGAGTTGAGCTGAAATCTTAGGATGTGACCACATTTTAAACTCGCTTCACAGGGGAAGACAGATGTTCCAGGCTCTTTAGAACATTAATCGTGGCATGGACCTCAGCTTTGGCCAAGTTTTGCCACAAAGAGAGTGAAAGATGAGTTAATATTTTTTCTGCATGGAGAATTTAACATGGAAATGTGAAATCCTCTGTGTTTTCTGTACTCTGGGCCACTCCTCAGAAATGAAAATTAAAAAAGCTTTAATGGTGAGGGTAGGAACTCAAATTCAGGAGGGCCAGGAGGGTTTGTAGGGAGAAACCAGGGGGAAAATAGCAGAGGAGAAAGAAAATCAGAGTAACGGACTCAATGACAAGCCTAGTGACAACTTTTGTTCATCTAAGTTTGTGCTTTGAGGAGAGCAAAACCAATTTGTCTTGGGCATTACCCTGATGCCTTTAAAATCCCTGACTCCCCACTCCTTCCAAAAGAATCAAAGACATGACGTTGACTTTATTTCTGAGATCCTGCCTGGAAAAAAAACTTGCCAGTTTTACACTAATACTTCCAAGGTGAAGGTTTCTTCTCTCTAAAATTCTGGTTTAGGTGCTTTTCAGCCTCTTTATGGGTTCTGTGTCCTATAAACTCTTGAATTAGGTCCAGCTCAGCTGCTCAGGGGTTCGTTGTCGCTCTCGGAGGCTTTAATTGGGATATCGCCGCAGCTTAGCAAAAGGGGTAGTGAACCATCAGCAGCTGGGAGAAATGGATGTAGCTGCGATGGAAATGATAATGCCAGGCTGGTGGCATGCTCAGCTCTCTTTAAGCGTGTCAGAGAGAATTGAAAGTTCTCCCATCTCATGCCTTTCGAACTGAAAAGCATTATACCTGAAAGCTGAGGCTTTTCAATATGTTCCTATTCACATGCATATTTCTATGCCTCAAAAGGCCTTTCCTTTTGAAATACGGGGAGATAATCATGTGTTTGAAATGAGTAGATACTCTCCTGCCACTTTTGAAATCTTTATTTTTATTTTTCCAGCCACCCCCTCCCCGTGTCAGAGAGTTTAACCATTTGCGTTACCGTGGGCCCTAATCACAGAGGAATATGTATTTATGCACAACACAAAAACAGAGCTGCAGTAATTAGGAAGCAAATTCAAATGAACCATAGCAGAGGAGTTCAAACATATGTGTAATTCTCAGAAAAGAATTTGATTTAATTTTTTTTTTTTAAACCCTTCTTACCTCAGTAACATTTCAATGTTTTCCATCTCTTTTACCACCCCAACCCAGTTACAGCTTTTTCTCCGACAACAAAATTTAGCTATAGATTTATCAAACAGAAAGCCCAAAGGAGATAGTCCTTGTTCTTAATAGACTGTGACAATAATACAGAATGTTTTTTAGGCGGGGGGGTGTTTGATGCCATATGCATTTTTAAAAGCACTGCAGATAATTATTGCCGTGTGCCAGCTCAAAAGGCTGTTGGTGCCAAGCAGTTAATCCTCACTAGCCTGCAGTTTTCCAAAGTAGGAGCATAGTAATGCTTGGCAGTGGTTAATGTGATATAAACTATAATTACTGCTTCCTACAGGTATAAACACTTGCATTTCAACCCATGTTATAGGAAGTGCCTCTGTGCTTTTAATAAGGGGCAATTTCGCCTTTCAGTAATAAGCAAATGAATGGAAAATGTGTTTGAGAATCCTACTTCTGTTTCAAACCTTGGGAAATGCACCATTTTTTTTTCCTTCCCTCAGTTTATCCAGGCAAGAGAAAAACAATATAATCATCCAAATATCACGCTGGAAGTGAGTTCTCTGATAAATTCTACAGAAGGAGATATCACAGTTTATTCTCCAGAGATGTAAGCAGTTAAAATGTGCAATCTTTTCTATTAACTGCTTTATTCAGCGTAAGGTCTTAGAGATGTTTATGTGATGGCATGCTTAGGAGTTACTCATTTCTTGCTTAACATGTCTAACAGGCTTTTAAAGTGTGCATCCTGAGAAAAGGAGGCTGAAGGGAGACCTTCTGGCTCTCGACAGCTCCCTGATAAGAGGTTGGAGCCAGGGAGGTCGGGCTCTGCTCCCAAGGAACAAGGGACAGGACAAGAGGAATTGCCCCAGGGCAGGTTTAGGTTGGACAAGAGGAACAATTTCTTTCCCTTGAGGGTTGTCCAGGGCTGTCCCAGGCCGCCCAGGGCAGTGGTGGAGTCCCCATGATCCCTGGAGGGGTTTCCAAGACCCCGTGGAGCTGTGGTGCTGACCCCTGCAGTGCTGGGGAAACTGTTGGACTTGATGATCTTAAAGGTCTTTTCCAACTGAAACAATCCTACAGTTCTGTGATTCTATCCCAGTTGCATTTTTGAGCAGAGTTCCATTTTTAAGACAGTAAGTTGTTCTTTTTTTCCTCTCAGGTGGTTATAGCATTGCACAAGTATTGGAATAGCACAACACGAGGTACAAGGCAGGTATTAAAGACTCTTCTAGTTGGTACTGAAAGATCTCTCCTGCCTGTTTTTTCAGTAAAGCTGACTTGGGGGGATTTGCAGCCGAGTCAGAGGCTGGCTGTATGCACGGCTTACAATATTACAATAGTAATATTGAGCTTTTCATGCTTTCTTTATCCCCACCTCCCACCGGGTTTCAGTTGCACAAGCTTTGCATTCAGCAGGTAACGCTGGAAGTGAGCACAACATGCCCAAGTGGTCTTTTTGAGATGCTGTGTATTGTTCAGTAAAGCAGAAGGAGACCAGAAAAGGTGTTTTGAAAGAAAAAAGCCTCAGTCTTAAATCAAGAATCCCTTTTTCAGAGGGTACCATTCCTGCCCTTGGTGTCAGATGCTCACGAGCTCTCCAAGACACTTTGATAACAGTTCCATGTTGTTAAAGCTGTTCAGTTTGGTGTGTTTATAGGAAAACCTGTTGCTATCTCCACTGTCTTGTCTACTTTAATACGAGGTATGCTATTATTTTGACTTAATGCTAACAAAGAATACATTGCCAGCCTCACATGCCCCTTGAAATGAATACAGACCATCCTGTATTCATTGCACGTTGCTTTTGTGATCTTCCTTCCTTCCTTGAGAATTTTCTGCCGCTGCTGTCATTTAATTTTTGGAAACTTTCTTTAATTACATGTTTAAAATAACGTGCAGAATGCTGAAGGCTTGAGAATCTCGTGCGGCTGAGCAGGCGGTGGTATTTCAGTAGGCTTTCAACTCAGCAAAACAAAATATTGCTGTGTTGAATAATTGGATAACAGTGGAGGTTGGACTTCCTCCTGTTAGAAAATAAAAAGTTGTTGGTTTTTTTTCAAATGCTCTTTCAAAAGGAGAAAATGACCCTTTGTAAATTCTGAGAACTTCAATTAATTTTTTTTTTTTTTTTTTGCTTTGAATTGTTGCCATGAACCAACAAGAGATGATTTCAGATGCTTGTAAATTTGAAAGAACTTCATAAAAAAAAGAGAAAAATATGTACAAGGCCCACGTTTTTATATGGGAAAAGTGTAAAATGCTCTGTGTGTTTATACCATGCAATGTGTGGAATATTTTAGGAGTTTTGCCAGTGGTTAACAGAACAAGGATTTATTGACAGTGTTTGAAGGGATATATGATATATTTTTGACTAGCTGATGTAATTAAACCAAGTTTCCAGACACATGAACCTATTTTCACGTGCCTCTGAGCTTACTGGTGGTATTTTACTTTTCTTCTTGTCCAGGCTTTAAGAAATAGTAGGAAATTAAGGACAGAGTAAACAGCTCCAGTGTTAAGGTGCCATAAATAGAATTCCTGGTGGCATGATCTCTAGGACACAGATTTAATACAAGTGAGGAATCATCCCCAGAAGAGTTGTTCAAGACTCAGTTGGTCTAGTTGAACCAGATTTGAGCCATGGGCTTGGAGTAGGGGACCTATAAAGGTGCCTCCTAAATTATTCCGAGTTGGGACTATGAAACAAAGCTTGCTGAGTCAGAGAATTTACCATCTGCTTGTTGCATCTGAAGGATAAATAAATAATTCCAGTAATAGTGCAAAGAGCTGCTGCAGGATTTGGTAACCTTACAGTGATGTAGGTCCTTCAAGGTATTTCTAGATATTGTAATAGCAAAATGGAAGCTTTTCCCATAGTAGGCATAAGATAGATGAGCAAATCAAAGATCTGGGTGCTTTTGTGGAGTAGCTTTCGTACTCTGGAGGGAAAAATAGGAGAAAAAATGTTAACTATATAGAGTGCATTCTGAATGCTTCCATACATTATATAGATACGTGTTGTGTAGAATAAAATGCAAAAATCAAGACTTGCAAGTCCTTCCATATCCAGCAACTGTGTTAATCAATGTAGAGGTCTAATTTATCTGCCTAGACCTGCTGCTGTAAGGAATGAAGGATAATTACAAATGATCGTGGTTGGGATTCTGCTTTTTAAAAAGAACTCTAATGTGTAATGTCCCTCCATTTTTATATGTTGTTTTGCTGTTATATTGGCTTAACACCGTAGTGTGTAGCAAGAGTATTTGCTACAGAGAAGTTGATCTGTCTAAATTGTGGTGTCTTCATATGTGCTCCTTGATGAGGTTTTATGGCACTGACAGAAGACCAAGGGCCAGGTCCTGTACTTGAGTCACAACAACCCCCTGTAATGCTACATACAGGCCTGGGGACGAGTGACTGGAAAGTGCCTTGTGGAAAGGGACCTGGGGATGCTGGTTGACAGTCATCTGGAGATGAGCCAGTCTGTGCCCAGGTGGCCAAGAGGACCACCAGCATCCTCGTTTGGATCAGCACTGGGGTGGCCAGCAGGAGCACGGCAAGGTTTGTCCCCCTGCACTGGGCACTGGGGAGGCCACCCCTGGAATCCTGGGGTCAGGTTTGGGCCCCTCACTCATTCCCAGCAGGACCTTGAGGGGCTGGAGCGTGGCCAGAGAAGGGCAACGGAGCTGGGGAAGGGGCTGGAGCACAAGGGTGGTGAGGAGCGGCTGAGGGCCCTGGGCTTGTTCAGCCTGGAGAGAAGGAGGCTGAGGAACAAGAGGAACCAGCCTCAAGCTGTGCCAGGGGATGTTTAGGTTGGACAAGAGGAACAATGTCTTCCCCCGTCCCTGCAGGGTTGTCCAGGGCTGTCCCAGGCTGCCCAGGGCAATGGTGGAGTCCCCATGATCCCTGGAGGGGTTTCCAAGCCCTCCGTGGAGCTGTGGTGCTGAGGGACAGGGGTTAGTGGTGCTCTGGCAGTGCTGGGTTAACAGTTGGACAAAATGTTTCTATGATCCTCTAACTTAGCTTGAAGTGGAAGCATCTACTTTGCATTAAATATCTGGGTTCACTCCATGTTTCCTGGTGAGAGAGAGGTGCCAGTGAAAGTTGATCAAACCATCTTACCAATATAGGGAGGAAATGTTTTGCTGTTCATTATTAAGAAAGTGTAGTTATATCATCTCTAGGTACCTGAGATGAAGTGTGATGATCACAAAACCTCGTTATAAACTATGTATGTTTTTAGAGTCCTGCAGAGGAATTATTTTGGTCCAGCAAATCACCCACCCATAGGAATCCTGTGGCGTGTTGCCTTATTCCTTGAGAGCAATGGAACCACCTTTCTGACTTCCAAAGCAACGTATTTGGTGCCAACGATTACACTGCGGCACACTGAGATGCTTAATCATCTTCGGAGGTCCTGGATTTTATTTCTGGAGCAGGTTTCTGAGTGAGAAGGCCACCTGCCTTAGTTTTGGCTGCATTTCTTTGCAGGAGGCTGTTTCGGAACGGAATGGGTCTGCTGGGATCCACTGTTGTAAAAGCACTGAAAAATTCTCGCATTAGTTTGATTTAAACACGCTCAGAGCTCGTTTCGTTTCTGGCTTCGCTAAATAGCAGCATCGTTCTCAATCTAGACTGAGCGTAAAACGTGGGGTCTTGGATTCAGGTACTTATCAATCAGCCAAACTAATATATCCAGTGGTTTTCACCCAGCAGGTTTTTTTATATCCTTTAGCATTCTTGTTGTACCAAGGCTGGTATTTCCTCAGCACTCGCACGTGGTGTTCAAAGCGGCTACAAAAAAAATCATCCTTGAAAGATTTTAGTGATTTCATTATCAGCTCTGGAGCCCTCAACACAAGGAGGACACGGTCCTTCCAGTACCTGAAGGGGGCCTATAAGAAAGCAGGGGAGGGTCTATTGACAAGGGTCTGCAGAGACAGGACAAGGGGTAACGGCTTTAAGCTAGAAAAGGGTAGATTTAGGTTAGACATTAGGAAAAAGTTCTTTCATATGAGGGTGATAGGTCACTGGAATAGGTTACCCAGAAAGGTGGTGGAGACCCCATCCCTGGAGACATTCAAGGACAGGCTTGATGAGGCTCTGAGCAGCCTGAATTAGTTAGAGATGTCCCTGCTTATTGCAGGGGGGTTGGACTAGATGACCTTTGGAGGTCCCTTCCAACCCAATACATTCTATGATTCTGGTGGAGCAGGTCAAGAGGTGGGACATGAAAATGATCAGGGGTCTGGAACAACTCTCCTATGAGGACAGGCTGAGGAAGTCGATATTGTTCAGCCTGGAGAAGATAAGGCTCCGGGGAGACCTTATTGCAGCCTTCTAGTATCTGAAGGGGGCCTGCAGGAAAGCTGGAGAGGGCCAGTTTACAAGGGCTTGTACTGATAGGACAAGCAGCAGTGGGTTTAAACTAGAGAAGGGGAGATTGAGATTGGACATTAGGAAGAAGTTCTTTACAAGGAGAGTGGTGGAACACTGGAACAGGTTGTCCAAGGAAGTGGTGGTAGAGGCCCCATCCCTGGAGGCATTCAAGGTCAGGATGGATGAGGCTCTGAGCAACCTGCTCTAGTTGAGGGTGTCCCTGCTCAGTGCAGGGGAGTTGGACTATATAGGTCTCTTCCAACACAAGGCATTCTATGATTATAATTACCAAAAATTGTTATTGAGACACAGTTTTTTACAGCTTTGCTTAGCTCTTGTAAAGCATCAGCTGGCAGTCAGTATTTTGTGACTGACAGAATTTCTGAATCAATATGGAGGTGGTTTGACATGGGTCATGAACTTTGCATAGCGAGAAGATCATCTCTCTGTATTCTTCTCCTCTTTACTGACCTGGTGATCCTGACATCATCAAAATCTTTTCACCTGGCATTGCTGTAAGCAGCCAGGTACCAACACTGAGAGTATTTGCACCAGCAATATCCAGACACATCCGTTGGCCTGACAGAAGCAAGTATGAAAGTGGTCCTGGATAATAAACTCATCCTACTTGGACGCTACAGCTTGGAATTCCACCCTGCGAGGTCTTTGGTGGTATCGATCAAAGCGGTTCTTGAATCTCAGTGTTGTGTCGGCGTTTGCTGTGCTGAGACAGTTACCTGGGGAAAATTACCACAACCTGATACCAGCTCAGAAAAACAAAGATGAAGCTTCTTAAAGTCGTGACGTAAGAAAGAGCCTGTGAGACGACGCTGTTGCCAGGGCTGTTGGGTTGAGACAGATGGGATAGTTTAGAATGCCTTTCAAGAACTTTCTTCTCCATCTCTGGAGGGTTAAGTGTTATTTGTGGCAGCATTGTGCTTTTTTCACAGAATGGTAATCTCGCGCTCATTACGGCCTGAAGCGACCAATCTCGCCCAGCAGTGATACTGGTAGATCTAATAAACAAAGCTAAACCCAACTACTTTCCATTTATTTGAAAGAAGATGGAGCTCATCTGCGATTCTATATGTTGGGCTTCCGCAACAAGACGAATTTTGCATCCAGCTGCAGAGCAGGTTGCACATCGACAGGTCGGAATAGATTTCCGTTCTGCTGTCAGATAGACCCCTGCCTGTAGGCATCCGTAGTCGTTGGATTATGTGGGGTGGTAAGTGCCTTGGGAGGTCCAACCTCCTGCTCAAAACGGGCTCAACACTGAGGACAGATGAGGGTTGTTCGGCGCTTTGTCCAATCATATCTTTGACAACCTCCAGGGCTGGAGATGCCACAATCTCTTTGGATCCCTGTCCCCCCCAGCTTACTTGTCCTTGGAGGGAAATATTTTTCTTTTATCTCTTTGGAATCTCTATTGCTTTGATTTATGGAATCATAGAATGAATCATAGAATGCCTTGGGTTAGAAAGGACCTACAAAGGTCATCTAGTCCAACCCTCCTTGCACTGAGCCAGGGACATCCTCAACCAGATCAAGTTGCTCAGAGCCTCATCCATCCTGACCTTGAATGTCTGCAGGGACGGGGCCTCCACCACCTTCCTGGGCAACCTGTTCCAGTGTTCCACCACCCTCCTTGTAAAGAACTTCTTCCTAATGTCCAATCTCAATCTCCCCTTCTTTAGTTCAAAACAGTTGCCCCTCATCCTATTGGTACATGCCCTTGTAAACAGGCCCTCCCCAGCTTTCCTGTAGGCCCCTTTCAGATTCTGGAAGGCCACAATAAGGTCTTCCCGGAGCCTTCTCTTCTCCAGGCTGAACAACCCCAGCTCCCTCAGACTGTCCTCAGGAGAGGTGTTCCAGCCCTCTTATCATTTTCTTGGCCCTCTTCTGGACCCGCTCCATCAGGTCCATGTCCTTCTTGTGTTGAGGGCTCCAGAGCTGGACAGAGTACTCCCGGTGACATGTCAGCAGAGCATAGTGGCACAGTCACCTCTTTCAGTCTGCTGGTTAGGCTTCTTTTGATGGAGCCCAAGATGCTATTGGCCTTTTGGTCTGCAAGTGCACATTTCCAGCTCATGTCCAGCTTCTCATCCACCAGAACCCCCAAGTCCTTTTCTATTGTTATTGATAATGAGGATTGTTCCAACCCAGGTGCAGGACCCTGCGCTTGGTCTTGTTGAATCTCATGAGGTTCATCTGGACCCACTTCTCCAGCTTGTCCAGGTCCCTCTGGATGACATCCTGTCCCTCTCCTATATTGACCACACCATTCAACATGGTGTCATCTGCAAACTTGCTGATGGTTCACTCAATCCCACTGTCTATATCATTGATGAAGATATTGAACAGCACTTGTGCCAGTACAGACCTCTGAGGGACACCACTTGTCACCATTCTCCATCTGGATGTCGAGCTGTTGACCCCTCCCAGTGTCTTCTGTTCTCCCACTGCACATCAGTAAAAAGCCTGTCTCCATCATGTTGATAAACTTCTCTTAGGGCTTTTAAAGCTGCTGTTAGGTTCCCCTGGATCTCCCTCTCCTCCTGGCTAAATAGATCATGTTCTCTCAGCTTCTGCGCATGTGTCCTCAATGTGGTGTCACCTGCAAACTTGGTGAGCATGCACCTCATCTGCGGGTCATTGGTCAAGATACTGAACAGGGATGTCTGTAGCAGAGACCCCTCTGTGTAGCTGGCCTCCAAGCAGAGGAACCAGATTTCCACCCATAGTTCACAGAAGCAATTTTCTCTTAATGTTTTGACCACTTTGAGGGGCTGTCTGCCTGCCTCTGAACGCTGGCCAAAATGAGTTGGAAACAGGTGGTGTTTAAAGTGATTTTCCCAGACCATTCCTCTGCCTGCAGAAGATTAACAACAAGTTCTTAAAATGATGACTGCTGTAGTCCGTGGAAGAGCTACCCTGAACTCAGAGCTGTCTCTGTTACAAGTTTGCAACAGCAGTTTTGTGAGGGAGCTCAAATCGTCCTCCCTTGACACTCCACTTGGACTTTGTAAGAAGTTTTTCCTGTGGCTGACAAGCTGCAGCTACATACAAATGGAACAGAAGACCTAAGATAAGTTGACTTGGTGCTGCTGTAGCAAAAAATATATTTTTCTTTTATTGGCCAGATATATACAGCCATGTACATTGAAATAAAATATCAGCGTATCCTTGTAAGCTACTGTTGTGGCTTAATCCCGAGCCCAGGACACTCACAGGGAGGTATCCAAGGTTCGGGCTGATCCTGGCTTGCTTGTAAGTTGATGTAGTTCCCTCTGGTGTGGCTTCTATGAGGCAAAATTGGCCCATTGGATTAGTATTTAAGAATTAATTCCATAAAGGCAGACAACAATGGGAATTTTAAATCCTATTCCTACTGCTGCACTCTATACCCAGTGCCACTGAGAGAAAGACTTCCTCAGCTTACATTTTGCAGGTGTAGACTCATGAATCATTTTAGTTGGAAGAGACCTTCAAGATCATCAAGCCTAACTGTTAACCCAGCAGTGCCAGGGCACCACTGACCCCTGTCCCTCAGCACCACAGCTCCACGGGGGGCTTGGAAACCCCTCCAGGGATCATGGGGACTCCACCACTGCCCTGGGCAGCCTGGGACAACCCTGGACAACCCTGCAGGGACAGGGGGGGAGAAATTGTTCCTCTTGTCCAACCTAAACCTGCCCTGGGGCAACTGGAGGCCAGTTCCTCTTGTCCTGTCCCTTGTTCCTTGGGAGCAGAGCCCGACCCCCAGGGCCCTCAGCCGCTCCTCACCACCCTTGTGCTCCAGCCCCTTCCCCAGCTTCTCTGCATCACCCCTGGCAGCAGCGATACCCATTCCCACAGGCCTTGAAGAAAGCACTTGGAAACTTGATGTGTTCCTGGGGGGAAATTTTGCTTTAGGACATGGAGAAATAACACCCATTGGTTCCCTGGGGAGAATGTCATGTATAATGTGCAACAGTGATAGGGGTGAGGCTTGAGAAGAAAAGTTATAAAGAGGAGTTGTTTAGATGAAGCATCTTGTCATCAATAACAGACGTAAATACAGTTGTGCACTTCCACGTGCGTCTCTAAGATTGAGAACATTTGTATTAAAGACTCCGCTACAATTACATGCAGATTAGTTGTTTGGCTGAATAGCTGTGAGAACTTTGAATAGATTTGTCCTTTTCACAAAGGTTTTCATTTTCTTTGGCAGCTCTGAGCGTTAACAAATTAGAGATCGATGCTCTGCTAGGGCAGAGAAGTGAAGCGAAGCATATCTTGGGAGAAAGTTTAGAGACATTAATAGTTGCAGTTAAAGGCATTAGTTAGTGCTGCCTGAAAAACAGAATTGGAAACGCAAAAGGAAATGTCAAAGAATATGTTATTTTCCCCATTTTCTGGTGATAGCTGAGTTAAGTACTTTGCCCCACACACGTCATGAAATTAAACAAATGGTGTTGGGAAGTGAAATTGTCTTCTTGCAGAACACTTGCCAGGATACAGCACGTGTCTCTTCTTTGTCTCTTTTGTTCGTGTGGATCATAGAACTCCTCTCACTGTCTGGCATCTTCAGTGCTGTTTTGGGTACTTGTTGCTTTTTTATCCCTTTCTGGGTCTGTGGTGGGAGGGGTGTCCAAAGTCCTCCCTTCAGTCTCTCACCGTTCGGAAATCTGTTCTTTCAGAGTGGCTCCCTAGTCCAGAGCCAATCTCTTCCAGGACCTAACGGGGAGATGAAGTTTTATAAAGCCTAGGGAGTAAAGGGCAGAAGAGAAGAGACTGCACTTGAATTTGAGCCAATACAGGAGATATATGGCTGTAGGCAAACTCCACCAAACTCCTGACCATTAGTCTTGTCCTTAACTTCCTTACCAGCCAAATGTCCTCTGTAAGCTTAGTCCAGGATCCCAGATCACTACTCCAGCTTTTATTAAATTTTGGAGGCTTCCCTTTCAGTTTGTCTTCTCTCTCCCTGCCTTTTTAGCTACTTTTCCTACTTCTTGCACATAAAAAGTTCTCCTCTTCTATGAAAGTGTGTCCCCTCATCTGTCCGTTCATCTTTATTCTCTGTCTCGTGAGGTACCCTGAACATCCTCAATATACGGTTGAAGTTCCTCATCAAGGGATCTGTTTGGTGCTTCTCTGAAGGTCACCCTGGTGAGGCCTCATCTGGAAAATTGAGTCCAGTTCTGGGCCCCTCAGTTGAAGAAGGACAGGGAACTGCTGGAGAGAGTCCAGCACAGAGCCACAGAGATGGTGAAGGGAGTGGAGCATCTCCCTGCTGAGGGAAGGCTGAGGAGCTGGGGCTCTTGAGCTTGGAGAAGAGGAGATTGAGGGGTGACCTCATGAATGATTATAAATATGTAAAGGATGAGTTTCAGGAGGATGGAGCCAGGCTCTTCTTTGTTATGCCCAATGATAGGACAAGGGGCAACGGGTGCAAGCTGGAGCATAAGAGGTTCCACAGAAACATAAGGAAAAACATTTTCAGGGTGAGGATTACAGAGCCTGTGCCAGGCTGCCCAGAGAGGTTGTGGAGTCTCCTTCTCTGGAGGCATTCCAAACCCACCTGGATGCATTCTTATGTGACCTGCTCTAGGTGATCCTGCTCTGACAGGAGGGTTGGACTTGATAATCTTTTGAGGTCCCTTCCAACCCTGAACATGCTGTGATTCTGTGGTTACTTTTATGATGCAACTCAGAACTAGAAAACTGGTTTGCTCTGGGTAGCAACTATTCTTTTATGGAACAATGCGCCATTTAAGTAGATTTTCATAAAAGACTAATGTCTTATTATTTTAAGCCCTATGAGAGGCACAGAGAACCTTCTGCTTCCACCATGGGTTCTGATGAAAACAAAACAATAGAATCCCAAAATGATTTGGGTTGGAAGGGACCTTTAAAGTTTATGCAGTGAGCAGGGACATCTGCAACTAGAGCAGGTTTCTCAATACCAAAGGCCGTCAGTCCCCTCATTCCAGAAGGAGCTTATAATAGTGAGTAAAAACCCCAACAAGAGCAGAAGTCATAAGCTTTACGTAGGTTCCCTGAACACAAAGTTGAGCATCCTTCATTTCCTCTCTGGAGTCAAACCCAGCAACAGTTGGCCGATCAGCTCAGCTGGACCAAAGGAGAGAAGTCATAACTTGTATAAAAATAAAAGAGCTGGTCTGAAAAGGAAGCAAAGGCCTGATCCAATGGCATTTCAGAAGAAATTACTCCAAGCAAAGGCCTGATCCAGTGGCATTTCAGAAGAAATTACTCCATTCATCTATCATTTTAATCTCATTGCAGGTAGAATAAAGATGCAGTATCACTTGGGAATCCGCGCGACATTCTGTGCTTGGTTTTTCTCGGCTTATCAAAATCGATTTGGAGGCAAATAGAGGTTTTTAATTCAAATAAAGATGCCATAAAAACGGTCATATATTTATAAGGCTGTCATTTAATAGAATTTAGAACCGGGATGTATGCAGACTACAGTAGGCATAGTCTCTTTTTGCTGTTTCTTTACTCTCTTTTTCTTAGTTTTCTTTCCCCATTCCATCCTCTTTTTTGCTCACTTGTTGCTTTTAATGGCAGCTTCACAGATGGAGCATCCCTGGGCTTTTTAAAGCTATTTCTTAAAACAATTAATCTTGCCTTTCTCTTTATAATCCACATGGTCTACTTGGTAGATTGCATTACCATGGGGGCATGAGCTAGTGATCATAAAACTTTTATGGTCCCCCCTGGTACCCCAAACATTCTCCTAGCTAGGTTTCCTTTGCTCAGGTGCTGTGATAGGTCTCTTTGGACAGCGGTGGCCATGCTGGACTTCTTGTCCCTTCCAGAACAAACTGGGGAGCGTGGCAGTCTTGAGGCTGGATTCAAATATGTGAAGCAACTCTTAACAGGCTTAAGAGCTCTTCTTTCCTTCTGGCTTTGGAGATCTTCTCTTCTAAGACCTTATAGATCTCAGCCTGCATGTCAACAGAATGAATAAACCAAAATGCTTCGTATTCTCCCCAAATGGGTTTGTAAAAGATACCGAGATGAAATGGCCAGAAGTTCAATTAAGGGATAAAAGAAAGCTCAACTTCAGCAGGAATGGATTAAAAAGAGGCAAAGAAAACTTTGCCAATTTGCCATTCAGGGAACGCGATCGTCTTCACCTGCCGATACTTTGAGTCCTTCCGTGGGGGAGGATGACAAGGAAAAAGAAGTCTTTAAATTAAAAATTCTCCCCTGATTCTCAAAGGTGCCAAACAGCCCAAGCTCTTCGTTCCTTTGGTGGGTGGAGCAGGTGCTGAGCCGCTCTGAAGTCAAGCTGTGCTCATTTTTGTCTTTCACAGCACTGACTTGAAGCAAAGGCCAGATTCGTTTCTTTTGTATGGAAGTCACACGTCTTTTTCTTTGTCAGATAAACTGTTAACTACATAACTATTAAATTACATTTTTAAAAAAAAAAAATCTTAAATAGGTTGTGTGAACGTTGCTCTCATTGAATCCGTTCGGGGCTTTGAGAGCCAAGGGGCTTAAAAGAAAAATTTCAATGCCAAAAAGAAGTCATGGTCTGTCAGCAGTAAAACCAGTTTCAGCACATCTGTAATAAAACAGCACATTCTAGGTGATGTATCCTTAGCCAAATTAAATGAGGGCTCTCAAGTTCTCCTGCTTCTTTTGATAACCTTTTATCAGCTTGGATGACACAGGATCTTTCAGAACTTTATCTGGCTGAAAATCTGAAGATTTTCAGCGGAGAGGAAAACATGCACTTCTGCTTTGAGGTGCCACATGCAGACAAACCAAGTGACCTTCTGAGGTTCTGGAGGAATTTATTTTCTTACAGAGACCTTTGAAATCAGATCTATCTAGCAAAATAATTCTCCTGTTCGTCCACAATATGTTCTTTAAGAAGCTTCTGCTCTTTCTTTTGCTCAGGGAAGACTGTTTTAGGGACAGACATGATGAAAATACTTTTGTCTGTGGTCAGATCTCATTTTTCACTACCTGAATTATAGGAGGTTTTTTTTATACTTGCTGTGTTTATAGCGGGGGAAATTTGGTAGATTTAAAATTAAAATTCAACTCCTCTTTTCTTTAGTTTCTATTCCCCAATTGCAGCCTACAGGTCTCTCTGTGTTCCCTTCCTTGAAGGTAGCTCTCCAAAGGCACTTCTTCCTGAAGAACTAATCCCCATCTTCCTTTTCAAAGAAGGGTGTTAAGTGAAAGGCATAGAAGCTACTACTTGTGACTCTATTTGGTTGTAACCTGTGTCTTATCTTTGGGCCATAAACAGTTAAGTAAGTAATTTAAGCTGTGGTTCTTCTTTTCAGGTCAATTAGATTAAAGTCACGGGTGAAATTAGTGACTAAACCCTGAAGTTTTGCAAGTCTTTCAGCAAAACCCCTCTGAAGGCCTTGCTGTCTGTATGGTTATGAATACAGGGTTGTGATCTTTTTAATTAAAAAAAAAAAAAAAAAGTTGAATAGGTAATCTTAAAACTGCATTTTAAAAATAATCTTTAAGGAAAAATGGGGCAAAGTTTGAATGCTTTCTGGGTTCTGTTATTTGCCATTCCTAGAAAAACGTGCCTAAGCTGGTCTTACTGCAGTTCAGCACGACAATTGATATTCACAGAATCACAGAGTCTCACAGAATGGTATGGGCTGGAAGGGCCCTCTGGAGATGCTCTGGTGTCCCCCCCTGCTCCATCCAGCAGGGTCACCCAGAGCAGGGGCCCAGCAGCGCAGTGTCCAGCCGGGGTGGGAATCTCTCCAGACAAGGAGACTCCACAGCCTCTCTGGGCAGCCTGGCACAGGCTCCCACACCCTCACACCAAACAACTTTCTCCTCCTGCTCAGCTGGAACCTCCTGGCTTCCAGTTGGTGCCCGCTGCCCCTTGTCCTGTGGCTGGGCACCACTGAGCAGGGTCTGTCCCCATCCTCTTGCCCCCCGGGGCCCTTTAGCTGTTGCTCAGCATTGCTCAGCTCCCCTCTCAGGCTGCTCTTCTCCAGCTGAACAGCCCCAGGGCTCTCAGCCTTGCCCCAGCACACAGATGCTCCAGACCGTCAGCAGCATCTTTGCAGCCTCCACTGGACTCTCTCTTGAATGGGGAACCCAGAACTGGACAACATATTGCAGATGTGACCTGACTAGGGCAGAGCAGAGGGGGAGAATCTCCCTTGACCTGCTGCCCACAGTCTTCCTGATGCATTCCAGGATGCCATTGGTCTTCTTGGCCACAAGGGCCCATTGCTGACTCCTGGTAAACTTGTTGTCCCCCAGCACTCCGAGGACCTTCTCCATAGAGCTGCTTCCAGCAGCTCAGCCCCTCCCCCGTACTGGCTCAGGGGGTTGTTCCTCCCCAGGTACAGGACCCTGCACTTGCCCCTTGTTGAACTTCATGAGGTTCCTCTCTGCCCAGCTCTCCACCTGTCCAGGTCTTGCTGAGTGACAGCACAGCTCTGGTGTGAGCCACTGCTCCCAGTTCTGTATCATCAGCAGACTGGCTGAGGGTCCCCTCTGCCCCTTCATCCAGGTCCTTGATGAAGATGTTGTCCCAAACTGGACCCATCACTGACCCCTGGAGAACACACTATGAGCTGCAGGCCTCCAGTAAGACTGTGCCACTGATCACACCCCTCTGAGCTCTGTCGCTCAGCCAGTTCTGCATTGTTCTCACTGTTCCACTCGTCTTGCTTATAGAATATTTTTCCCACAAAGGGAACAGTACTTGCTCCTCTCTTGCTTCTGATTATTCTTTTTATACAACGAGATGTCTGTTCATGCTTCTGTCACCTCGAGAATGGTACAGCTCTCCCTAGATCAACTTTTCTTCAACAAATCCAACTATTTTCTTGTTTGGACTGGTCCAGCATGTCAGTTTTGATTGTTACAGTGAGCAGTGTTTCTTCAGTCAAGCTTGAGGAGCACACAAGTAAACTATCTCCCTCAACTTTAGCAGCTTTCAAGTGAATCACCTATTTTGAGTTAGTTATTCAGGCCCCACTGAGTCATCAGCAATAGTATAATTCATGTAACAATTCTGAATACTCTGAGGTGGGTGAGATCTTCTCACAAATATCTTCTTTCATACTGGAACACCCCTCTATGATCAGTTGAGACTGGATGCTTCAAAGAAGCTACAGTTTCTTCATCAAGAACTAAATTTGCTGCTTTGTTTTGATATTGAAGTCGAGCAACGTGCCCACGTTGTGCAAGAACTCCGTAACAGACACCAAAATAACATCTTCTGCTTCATCTGGGATGATGATTAATTCCCATAGCCCTGTCACTTCTGTTCCTTCTTGGAAGTTCCTGGCATCTTTTGTAACACTCTTCATGCATTTTCATACTTCTTGCAACAAAGACAACTGTAAAAATCTACTGAAAAAACCCCATCTTTTTGTTACACAGCAACAGAGAAGACGTTAGAGAGGGCAAGATGCTGCATGGCCCTGTAAGCAAAGTTCATTTTATGCTACATGTGCCCAAGGGACCTAAATCAAAGAGACAAGGGAACTTGGTTTTAATATTTGCTACCATTTTTAGTGGATTATTATATCAAAGAATCCTAAGAATATGTAGGTGTATGGAATGTAATACACACAGCTGAGCTTTGTACACTCGTGCACATCATTTCATGCAGAACTGTAGGTGGTCTTGTGTTTAAGTTTCCTTCCTGCCCTTCTCCCCTCCTGTGCATGCTTCAGGGAGAAAACAGATGGATTTGGAGTATCTGCTGGACTTGTGAAGATCCACAGGCCTGGTCCAGAGCTGCTGTCTGATGGTCTGCCACCTTAGAATTGGAGTGTAGCTTTTTTCCTCAACTTGGTGTTGGAACAGTACGTGAACATGCAGACTATATATACAACATAAATACATCTATCTGTTTATCTAGAATCATAGAATCAGAACAGTTTGCGTTGGAAAGGGCCTTTCAAAGTCATCTAGTCCAAACTTCCTGAGCAGGGACATCAAGTAGAGCAAATTGCTTAGAGCCTCTTCCAGTCTGACCTGGAATGTTTCCAGGGATGGGGCAGTGACCACCTCTCTGGGCAACCCGAGCCAGGGTCTCACCAGCTTCAGTGTCAAAAATTTCTTCTTTCTCTCTCATCTCAATCTCCCCTCTTTTAGTTTAAAACCACCACTCTTTGTCCTGTCCTATCAGGCCATTCTAAAGTCTTGTCAGCCTTGTCCTGTCCCATCAGGCCCCGCTGAAGTCTTGTCAGCCCAGCCTGGCTCATCCCTCAGCTTCTGTTACAGAGAGGCTTTCTTCTTCAGGCTGAGGAAATTATTTATCTTCCCAGTGCTATGTTTTAGCACCACTTTTGTTAGTATTTAGAGAGACAACCACTGCATTCTTATCTTGAGGATTATGGAGGACTTCTAAAATGAAACTTCATATCTGGATTATAGAGACTGTATCTCTAAAAGAGAACCTGAGCGAATTTCAAAGGAAGATCAGATTCAAGAAACCCAGCACACTTTAGCTGAGGTTACAAATGATTTCTGGATAGCTTGGGTCTGCTGCAGGATTAAAACTTCTTGGCATAGTTGATCAGTTGATCAGTTGAACTGATCTTGGCTCAGTTGATCAGTTGAACTGCAATTAAGCAGTAGAACGAGTACACTCAGAATATTGTTTTTGTGTCAGAAATGCTCCTTCATGCTTGAAAATGATAAAAAATTGCAATCGATCCTTACAACTGTTGTGTTCATCTTTATTGATCAGGTGAAAGAAAGATAAATCGCAGCCCAAATAAGATTATAGTAAATGTTAGCATCGTAGGGGGCTGTTGGATGATAGAGAGCTATTCATCATCTCAAACGGTGACCTGTCCGCGCTCACCCCGTCCTCAGTCTGCTGTCTAATCCCATACCTATTGATTTCATCTACGTCCAAGGAACTGGGATGTGACTGCCATTGGGCAGCCGAGATTGCTAAATGCAAGGGGGTCACTGGTGTGAGGAGGATTTCATTTTCATTTTCTTACTGGCCAACGATGATTTATGAAAAGATAAATGACCTCCAGTCCCACGTGTGGAAACCTTGATTCCAGTACAAATGAATTATTAGGTCTGAATCTCCAAAGCCGGAGCGCCATAGACCGCTGTGCTCTTTGTGATCTGTGCCTGACCTTTGGCTCTGGTGGATGTTACACAATTTGTTATAATTTGTGGTAAAATAGGAGACTCACAATACAATTTTCCCCCTGTCTGGAGTTGGGATTCTCTTTCTGGGATTTCTGTATGAAGGTTATAATTCGCAAGGAAGAAGCTCAGAAGATGAGCTCCTCAAACATGAAGGAAAAATGATTTTTCCTTTTATTTTTGCCTCTTTCTGAGGTTCCATCAAATGTTTTTGCTGTTGTGGGCTAACTGTACTGCATTGCTCACAATTTTCCACGGATAAATGTTGCTCGGGACGTATTCGCTAACGCAGAGATCAAGCAGACCATGTCATCTTTTTTTCCAAGAGATGATCTCTTCAGTTACAGGGTTTTTTTTTTAATATTTGTTTCCCCAAACAATGTTTTAGGCCTTTTGCTTTTTCATACATCAGTGTCTTCAGTTATGAAAACTGCTCACTTTACCCCAAATTAAACAGGAATGACTCTTTCCATGGACTGCATCGCTCCATCCGTGTCTGTTAAAACATTTCCAAGATGCCAAAGCAACCATGAAGCGTGAATAACTTCCAGCCATGCTATAAACAGGGAAAGTATTAAAAGGAACATTCAAAATAGATCTCCCCGACATGTTTCCCCCCCCGTTCAGAGAAAAAAATGGTTTTAGGGAACTTTTGAACTGCTTTACCTTTTCTTTATTCCTCCAACTGTGAAGCCAGGTGCCTTAGTTATTGCATCTGAAGTCCAACTGTGCTAAGGCTATAAAAACCTCTTGAAAAATACCAAGTATGTATTATCTAGACACAAAGCATCACAACATTCTAGCGATTTGTCTTGGAATATCCTACGTCCCACTGAGAAACTTGGCCTTTTTTAAGTGAGAAAAGTTCTGTTGCTGTGTGATTCAGTCTTGTCTTACCTGCATTTTGGATATTAATGCTGTGGTGGAACCAAGTGAAAGGCATTCCTGGGTTAAGGGGAGGTGAAACTATGTTCTGAAGCTGCCTGATTTTAAAAATTAACACCAGCCACTGATTGAAGCAACTTGGAAGTCTGGAATATATAAATAACTCTCTGAGAGAGGCGTTTTCAAGGCAAAGAGCAAAAGAGAAAGTCAAGCCGTAGTTAATTTATCGAGCAGCTTTGAAGTTTGCCTCGAGTATCACCTGTAAACTAGTCGGGGATATATGTGTAACACAAAGAGGGATGTGCAAAGATGTAAGGATTCAGTATTTGGATTTTTTTGAATTTATTTTTTTTCCCCCCTAATGGAGAAGCTTCAAAGACTCCAGCAGCAGCAGCTAATGCTAAATACATGATTCTTGCCCCGTGTCTCTTTACAGTTTCCTCCCCGAGAGTCACCAGTTTTGCATAATCTTCCAGAACCAAGAGGACAGGTTTATTTAAAAAAAAACCAAAAAAAAAAAAACAACAAACCACTAAAGAAAAAGTAATCTCTGAAATTTGGTAGACTGCTTGGTTTGGGGATAGGTTTGGGGATTTTTTGAAACAACTTAAATGAGAAAACATCCAGATTATGATTATTTACTAGATATTAATGTGCATATAAAAGATATTATATTAAATCTGCATAAAACATCCAAATTATGATTATTTACTAGATATTAACGTGCATATAAAAGATATTATATTAAATCTGTAATATTTTTTTTTCTCCACCTTTACAGAGTGCCCAGTTCTACAAAGTCACCACGGAGCAATACCAAAAAGCTGCCGATGAAGTGTCAGCTCGGTTCAAGTAAGTCCTTTTTACTGATATTTTTGAGTCTGGCAGCCAGGTAAGTTATTATCCCTATTAAATTCCACCGTAATTCCCCTTCCCCCTGTCATAGACCCTCTCAGTCTGTGCTGGTTATTGAAATAAGAGAATTTGGAAGCATAGAAATCAGATGCACAGTTCCTAATGTACTAATTAATTTAAATTTGTTAAGATGCCTGTAATATTCTAAAATACATATTCCTTAACATCTTTTGTCTAACGGAGCACCAAAAAGAGAGTTCCAGCTTCACATTAAAAGAGTATCCATCCTGTCCTGGCGTGATGCAAAAGGATTTAAATTAGCAACTTCACTTTGCCCTTAACAGTGAAGGTCAGATTAAATAATTTGTATTAGTCCCGAGGATGGTTAAATGAAGATATAGTAACTGATGGATCAAAGTGACTCTGACCCTTAGCCTTGGACTCTTCCCTTTCTGCTGGATCATCCATTAGGCAGAAGGTTCCATTTATCATTTTAGTAAGGATACAGAGAGAACTTTTTACAACCTTTTTGTCTCAGCAGTAACCAAGAAATGCTGTATAAAATGAATTATGCTGTGACCATTTTTAAATTCATGGAGGGATTTTCTTTTCTTTTGGGTTTTATTTTGGATTTTTGATGAGCAAGAAGAGTAAAGGCCCTTTTGAACTGCAGATAGTAAAGTTCTGAACTCACTAAGATAAAAATAATTTTATGTCTTAGTATCATGATCGTTAAGTATCACCTGTTAAATATTCTCTAATGTATTTTGTACACTCTAGTGTCTTTGTACTGGTCACGCATAGAGAGTATATGGAGGACTGAATTAATCTGTCCCTTAAACAAGAGGGACAAAGTGACCATTGACTCAAGGTCTGATGTAAGCATAATTTGGAGGGTTTCTCATGACATATGGGAAGCCTGCTACATTGTTATTCATTGTCATTTTTGTCATCTGTGATAAGATCTCCATCAAGGGATTATCTCTCCTTCCTCTGTTAGAAGTATTTTCAGGTTTTGAAATCTAATTATTGCCTAATCTCACTTTCATGTCATCACAGAATGATGGGGGTTAGAAGGGGCCTCTAGGGATCATCTGGTGCCGTCCACCCTCTCCAGCAGGGTCACCCAGAGCAGGGG
>JANVCC010000010.1:939732-1026129 GCA_025345505.1 Todiramphus chloris collaris
TGAGGGACAGGGGTCAGTGGTGCCCTGGCAGTGCTGGGGATGTGGTTGGACTCAATGATCTAAAAGTTCTCTTCCAACCAAAACGATTCTATGATTCTGTAAGTAGTAAGGCCCAACAAGTTAATCTAACTCCATAGCAGAAATTTACAGCTTGCTTTCTTTCCCTTGTATTACTATGTTGTTATTTAATGCATTTCCTTTACAGAGGGTTTTGGGGTATTTTTCCTGATGTTCTGCCTCTATTTTCTTAAAATTTTGCCTGGTTATTCTCAGTACTCCTCGATGCAAAATGCTAAATGAATTTCTGAACGTGCATTTTGATTCTGTCAGTGGTTATCACTGCATTTTTAAAGCATGAGTCACGACATCCATAGGAGAAAAATCCTATATTGGTCATGAAATGTCCTAAGCAATTTTTTAGCATGGTATTTTATGGTATCCAATAAATGCATTTTTCAGATTTTCTTAAAACATGAGCTTCATTCTTAAGCATATCAAAACTCTTTTTCTGTTGCTTTTGAAGAGGGGTTTTCCTAGATATTTTTTGCTTTTGGATTTTAATGTGTATAGGTGTGAGCTGATATTTATGTCCCATGCTGCACTCTTAGAAGCATGTAAAACACACCTCTTCCCAACCTTAAAAGAACATAGGAAGACTGAAAGCTGCTCAAGAGGAGGAATTGTTCCCCACTGCTGTTTATGGAGCAGTTAATTGAGAAAACCCACTAACATTTCAAGCGCTGCATCCCTCTGTAGAGGATCTATAGCTGAAATTGGAAAGCTTGGCAATGTTTAAGCATAAATAAATCGTAAAAACACCCTCACTCTCTCTCCCCATCCTCTGCCTTTCCATTTATCCGCCTGCGATACAAAGTCGAAGCATCGTCCTGAAACATTTAAAGCAGACATTTAAGCCTGGGGAAAGGAACTGAGCAAAACAGATAAAACTAATAAGTGTATCTTTAAGGAGACCGCTCGAGAGCCGTGTCTGTGGCTATAAAACTTTATAGAGATGGACTCCCCCTGTCAAGGGTGTGTTGAGATGGATAATATTCCGTAGCGAGTGCTTGCGCTGTGCCCTACGTGGTACTGGAAGCGAAAGCAGATCAGGATCGAAAGGTTTTGTGAGACAGGCTTTATAGATCTGTGGGTAATAGACTGCCTCTCTGTCTGCCCTGCTTTGCTCTCAGTGGAATCTTGCTCTTGCATGGGCTGATGAACTGCAGTCCCTTTTCTTCCATCACATAGATCCTTTAAGCTTTTCCTTAACTAAACAAAGTACTTTGGCCAAAAAAATTGTTCTAACCCTCTCAATAAAAAGATGCAGTCAACGCGGTCAGCCGAGAGTGTAAAAACAGGTTCTTTATAGGTAAATTCAGTGTCAAATGAATCCCGTTCAGCAGCTCTTCTTTCTCTACTAAATATTTTTTCTCCATTAGGTGGAAAAATTGTGGGTATTCTTCTGAACAGTTTACCAAAGAGGTAAATAAGGATAATGCTAATCTCTGTAATGGCTCTATCCCAAGTTCTCTTTATAATCACAGAATCACTGAGGCTGGAAAAGAACCTCTGACATCATAAAGTCCAGCCTATGACCCAGCACCACCACACTGGCCAGACCATGGCACTCAGTGCCACATCCAGCCTTTCTTTAAACACATTCAGAGATGGTGACTCCACCACCTCCCTGGGCAGCCCATTCCACTCTCTGATCACCCTCTCTGTCAGGAAGTGCTTCCTGATACCCAACCCAAACCTCCCCTGGTGCAGCTTCAGGCTGTGCCCTCTCCTCCTGTCACCAGCTGCCTGGAAGAAGAGCCCAACCCCCACCTGACTACAGCCTCCCTTCAGGGAGTTGTAGAGAGTGACAAGGTCCCCCCTGAGTCTCCTCTTCTCCAGGCTAAACAACCCCAGCTCCCTCAGCCTCTCCTCATAAGGCTTTCCTTCCAGTCCCTTCCCCAGCCTCGTTGTCTCCTCTGGACCCGCTCCAGCACCTCAATGTCCTTCTGGAAGTGAAGGACCCAGAAATGTGCCCAGTACTGGAGGTGAGGCCTCACCAGTGCTGAGTGCAGGGGGAGAATTCCATCCCTAGTCCTGCTGGACACACTATTCCTGATACAAGCCAGGATGCCATTGGCCTTCTGGGCCACCTGAGCACACTGTGGGCTCATGTTCAACTGGTTGTCACCCAGCTCTCCCAGGTCTCTCTCCACCGGGCCGCTCTCCAGCCACTCCTCCCCCAGTCTGTAGAGCTGCATGGGGTTATTGTGGCCAAAGTGCAGGACCCTGCACTTGGTCCCATTGAACTTCATAATAACCGTCGAGACTTATTACTCCTCTCTGGTGCCACTGAATCGGGTGGAAATTGCCTTCAAGTTCCTCAGTACCTGGTGAAAGTCACGTTTAGGCAGCTAAAGTCATTGCTGCTTTTTGAATCCCACCAAATCCCATCGCTCGCTTGGTCTGGATATGCATTGGAAACTAGTTGTTTTCAGCTAATATCCTAATTAATACAGATCAGGGCATTCCCCCCTTCTTCTCCTGAAGAGGATGTGCGTACTACTGAAATCAGGTGGTTAATCCTGGCAGATTTTGAGTTCAGTGCTTCAGTATGAAAATCCTCATGTCACATGGATCTCAGCTAAAAGCAGCTGCTGAAGTACTGATAATTTGCACTTCTTACCGTAGTTGCTGGAACATGATGCACATTTTCCTGGGGTCTCTCTTTTGTGAGTGAAAACTCCTATTGTCATATAATCCATATTTCTCAAGCTAGACCCACTGTAGAGTGTAATCATTTTATCGTGTATTGAAAGACATGAGAAAAGCAGTAAATTCCTTTCAAACTTTCCTTGCCACTTAACACGGGTCCCAGTTTCAAGCCATTTAGGAGATCCATTAAGCCACTGGGTTGCTCCTGTGCATGCATTAGTGCCAGGCTTGGTGTAATATGGAGCAGGCTTGCTATATCATGGACACATTTATGAAGATTGATAACAGCCAGGCTTCAGTGTTAACTTTTATTGTCAAACAGGCTTGCAGGAGAAACTGCCTACTATTGCTTTAGCTTTGATTTATGAACAGGTTGCTGCATGAAAAAGACATCACGTAAAATAGCTCTGCTGGCAGCAGCGTTATAAAATAGGGCCCTAAGTAGACCAAACAATAACTAACTATAATTACGTTCGTTATTGTCCCTCTCAGCTCTCTGTACCTTCAGCAGGGTGCTTGCACTCGCTGCCACGTTAGCTTTCAAGTGGACTCACCTTTCCCACGAAGAGGGATGAGCATGATAAAATCCTGACGGTTTCTAGAGGTGGCACCCCCAAAGGAGACCTTTTCTGTTTGTGCCAGGAAATGAAAGAGGTCGTTTAAATTTCACCTACTTGCAGAAGTGATACCAGGAGGAGGAGGAGGGGTCTTTAGGAAAAAAAAAAAAGCCTGTTCTGTTACAGTTTCCAGTACTGAGGTATTTTGCCCTAAATTATTACTGTTCTCCTGGAAGGGTTGTTTCAGATGGTGGTATATTTAGAACCCTTGAAAACAAAACCAAAAATCCCAGCGTGATGCCAGAGATCACCATTTTTCATCTGTAGATGGTGAGAAGAATTATTTTCTTCCTCTTAGCCTAGTACTATCCTTGTAACGAGATGTGCCGCAGCAGGAGCAAGTTGAATTCTTCAGTTAGCAGCAATTAGCAGTAAAACTTTAGTGAGAACCAGATGAAGTCGAGGGGCATGACCTAACTGGGAAAAATTTTAGTCGTTGATCTAAAGTTTGTCAAACTTGAGGTACTTTAACTTAAAAGCATCCCACTACCAAACTACCTGAAGACCTTGGCAAAAGAAAATAGTAACTTTAAAATCATGTGTGATAAGGTTATAAACCATAAGGCATCAGAATGACTTTCTGGGATCAGACTGAAGTTCCATTAAATAATCCAATGTCTAATGAATGCTGCCCGCAAACGTGCAAGAAGAGAACTTTTCTAACATCTTAAAATGATTGCAACCTAGACTCACAGCCCAGCAGTGTGGGCAGCAGGGGAGGGGGGGATCCTGCCCCTCTGCTCCCAGGGCTCTGGGGAGAGAGAGAGAGAGAGATCCCCCTGCAGTGCTGGGGCCAGCTCGGGAGTGCTCAGCACAGCAGAGACAGGGACCTGGTGGAGCGGGGCCAGAGGAGCCCCAGCAATGCTGGGAGGGCTGGAACCCCTCTGCTGGGAGGCCAGGCTGGCAGAGCTGGGGGGGTTCAGCCTGGAGAAGGCTGCAGGGAGACCTGGTGGCATTTCAGTATCTGAAGGGGACCTACAGGAAAGTTGGGGACTGACTTTTTACAAAGGCATGTAGCGAGAGGATGAGGGGTAATGGCTTTAAACTAAAAGAGGTGAGATTTACACTATATATAAGAAGAAGCTCTTCACTGTGAGGGTGATGAGACACTGACACAGGTTGCCCAGAGAAGTTGTGGATGCCTCTTCCCTGGAAGTGTGGGCCAGGTCTGTGAGCAACCTGCTGTAGGTAAAGATGTCCCTGGTCTGCATAGGGGTTGGAACTGGATCATCTTTAAGGTGCCTTCCAACGCAAACCAGTCTATGATTCTGTTTGAGCTGGCAAAGACGTTTCCCTGCAATACCCTCTACCATCTGGTGTTAAACTACTCTCCAAGTGCCATCATGTCTTAGAACAGTCTGAAGGAAACATCCACCGGTAAGCAGTGAAAAAACTATGATGTGAAATTGAAGATGAGGAAAAACATGGATGTTGTGCTTTACACCTCATCTCTCTCAGTTCAGTTCATGGTTTGCTCACGGTGAGAGACGCATTTTCTCTACTCAGATGCTCAAATGGATGTTGGTTATGTTTTAATATGTCTATAACACATTGTACAAGCACATTAAAACTAAGATATATTATAGCAAGGTCCAGTGACCACTTGTTCTTGGCGTGTTCACAGGGTGATTATTGCTCTTTGCACATGTTTGCTAACACGTTAGTGTTGTTGCAGCCCAGTTCATTATGTTTAATGAAAAGCGTGGATTTCACCCGGGTTGCAAGACCTGGGCAAGTGCACATAGCCTTTGTAGCTTATCCGAGTGAATCCAAGTCTTTTTTTTTTTGTTACATAACTTCATGCCCAAATGAAAAACTGACATTTATTCTACCATCTCTTATGATTGCAGCCTTCAGTTCCCTCAAGTCATCTTCACCCAGGGGAGCAGTGATGCTTGAAGTGTTTAAGCGTTGATTGCTTTTTCTGTACTCTATATCTCCTCATAATATCACTTATTTCTGTGGTCAGTAACAGCCTTTTGGGCCTCTTACGGCTGAAGAAAATAGTTAAACATATATTGCTCTGGAGAGTAATATTTGGATAATAACGTGCCACGAGTTACCATCTCGTGGTGCTTCGCATTGAGCGCAGTAGTTGACCTTTGCTAGGGATGAGAAACGCGTCTCCATATTAGAAGACATTACATAGCACCTATCTAAAGGGAAAGCTCTTTTTTTTTTTTAGTGTAGTAGCATAAGGTTCTGTGAAGATTTTATTACCGCGATTCGGAGATGATGATGTTACTCATGTGTTTACAAAGCCTGAAGTGAGTTGTATAGCTCTTGGGAAATAAGTGTCCGTAGTAAATCTACGGTACGTCGTTGCGTATTTGGTTTGTGCCGCTCATTTGAGCTTTTGGTCTTTGTTTAGGCCTGTCTATGTTCTTTCTGTGTGTCATATTCTTTCTGCCCATTTCTTTTCATCTGTATTATTTTTGTGCGGCAGTGACGTAATGTTGCGGTGGTAAAACTGAAACGGGGACAGGAATGGAATCAAAATAGATAATGAATTAATTGAAGGGGATAAAATTGTTGGGTTTGTCACCTGCATATAGAAGCGGGCTCCAAACTGTTGCAAAATTGATTTCTCCTTTAAAATTTAGAAATATTACCCTGTATTTTTACATAGTGTGTAATGTTAATGAATATACTCAAGTAGTCGTGGACCAGCGATGGCTGCAAACCACTGGCATCAGCTGCTTCTATGAGATGTGTCCTCACTTAAAGTTCCCAAAGCCTAGATCTGCTGTAGCTCGAGGTCTAGCTGGATCTGAAGAGAGCAGTGAATCCCTTGCTGCCTGGCAAAAAGCCCCTCAAAAGCCCCACTAGTGAGAAATGGCAGCACTGGTGATGTTTTCCAGGGTGTTTTTAGACACGTCCACTCGTGAACAGCTGAGTGAGTGGGATCTTGTCAGTCTTCATGAAATAATTTTTTGACATAATAACGAGACAGAGCTCAAGTGATGCCCCATGCAAACTCAAAAAATTATTTGTGATTTGAATTTACATTACGAGGCTTGAAAAGCAAGCGTTGTTATGCTGGTCACGTACGTGTGGAAGTGGAGGGGGATTGCTCAAGCCAGACTGAGCAGATTAGACTCTTGGGGTGGGATTACTTTAGATTTTGTTCTTTGTCTATTAACTTCCCAATCTTAGGAACTGGTTTTGATCAGAGCAAGACCAAGAAGTTACCTGTATATATTAGATGGTTACAATCTTATGCATATAGCTAAAACTTCTCCTTCCAGAGCTTCTTCTGATTAAAGGTTATAGTTGCCACGTAATCTTTTCCACACTGTAGAGGCATGTGTGACCCTATTAAAAATCTAAAATTTGCATCATTATCACCTATGTGATTGTTTATTTTAGTGCCCTGGTGCTCAATAAAAACTGTTCCTTAAGCTAAAAAAAACCAAAAAAAAATGTGCATCCTAAATTTGGGTAATTCCAACATGTGGTTCCCTTTGCAGCTGCAAGGACCAGCTGTGTGTAAGGTACATTTGTATAATAATATGTTGGTGTACTTTGTATTTTAAAGGGGTTTTTTGTTCTGTTTTTCACAGAGGGAAATTTTATAAATGAGTAGTGGCTTGGGATAATAAAAGTCAATTCCTATCCTATGAAATAAAACTTTTCAATTGAATGTTGTCAGTTGGGGTTGATGGGAGTTTTGCATTCATTTGGTGACTTCCTCATTAAGCTGTGTGGAGTATAAACAGCCGTAGCAGCTCAGCTCAGAGGTCTCTGTAGCTTCTTAGGCAACAGCTAGGAGTTGGTGTAGGGGAACTATGCAGTGATACCGTTTTACCTTTGAACAGTTTGTGGAGTTGGGCTTTGCTGAACCAAACACTGTGGTTTTGTTTATAATCTCTTTATGGACTTCTCTTATGTTACTGTTTAATTATTTTTGAACCAAAACAGGCGTACCACAGAATAGTGAGGGTTGGAAGGGCCCTCTGGAGATGCTCTGGTGTCCCCCCTGCTCCATCCAGCAGGGTCACCCAGAGCAGGGGCCCAGCAGCGCAGTGTCCAGCCGGGGTGGGAATCTCTCCAGACAAGGAGACTCCACAGCCTCTCTGGGCAGCCTGGCACAGGCTCCCACACCCTCACACCAAACAACTTTCTCCTCCTGCTCAGCTGGAACCTCCTGGCTTCCAGTTGGTGCCCGCTGCCCCTTGTCCTGTGGCTGGGCACCACTGAGCAGAGTCTGGCCCCATCCTCTTGCCCCCCAGGCCGGGGCCCTTTAGCTCTTGCTCAGCATTGCTCAGCTCCCCTCTCAGGCTGCTCTTCTCCAGCTGAACAGCCCCAGGGCTCTCAGCCTTGCCCCAGCACACAGATGCTCCAGCCCCTCAGCATCTTTGGAGCCTCCACTGGACTCTCTCCAGTAGCTGCCTGTCTCTCTTGACCTGGGGAGCCCAGAACTGGACACAGTATGCCAGAGGTAGCCTCACTAGGGCAGAGCAGAGGGAGAAGAGAACCTCCCTAGACCTGCTGGCCACACTTATGATAACCCCAGTATCCTCCAGTAGCGAGTACCAGCTTTTCATTATGTGTTGTTTGGAAAAGGCTTGAATTTCTTTTTTTTGCTGTAAATCTACTTCTAGAAAACCACCCTGGGTGCCTCTCTTCCATATGCCATTGATGATTTCATGGATCCATCTCATGTTCACTTGCAATTTTCTTTCTGTAGGCTGAAGAGATCTCATCCTGATGTAATGCCCTAAGAGTCTGAAGACTCACCTTGGCAACTAGTTCATCGGTCTAATTAGGATTCACAACCAGGAAATCTTTTTCCGATCCTCATGCTAATGTCTTCCTGTTGTAAGTTCCAGCCCAACAAAGGGTTTAAGAATGTGCATAACTTTGCACATGCAAATATGGAATTACTCACTTCTTGAAGTTCTGCTCATATTTATGTGCTTTGCCAGATTTGAGATCATAAATTCTCTCTGTTCATCTTTGAGATGCTCTTTCCTCCCTGTGTGCAATAAATAAGTTGTCGCAATACAAGGAATGGTTCCCACTTTGCTTATGCTGAAAGATGAACCGATATCCTACCAACATACCAGGTGTTTTACCAGATGGGGAACATTCACTAGGTGAAAAAAAAGCATCTAAAAAGGTCAATAGTCCTGCTTGCCAGTCTTCATTGTTAAACTGGGGTTTTGTCAACATCCTGAACTTGACTTAGTGCTCTCTAGACATAATTAAACGTCTGTCTTCAAGCAGCGTGTGTGCGTGAATGTGCTGGAATATGTCTCTCCTTCTCTTCTCATCTCCATCCCTAAATTTCAAAGGTCAGAATGTTTGAAATCGATTTTTGTTTGCTTTTAGGAAGGCTGGGTGAGAGATGAAATAAATTAGAGGATGACAAACATTTGCCTATGCTTTTGTCGGAGCCGGGATTTTCTGCGAAAGAATCTAAAAATAACATGAGCGATATTAGTGCTAGACTTGATCAGTAGTAGCAGGTGGAGTAAATTCTACTCCAGCTTTTCCATAAGTCATTTATTAAGTTGCTACACACCTTTAACGTTCTCATTTGTAGAGCAGAGACAACCGCGGTTCTCTTTCATCAGAGATTCATTAGGCAATTTCTTTCTTTTACACCTTTTGGAAAAGTCACACTATGTAGTCAAGTGTAAATAAAAGCAAGAATCAACTCTACAGTCCTTGATCTTTTGCTGGCAGCACTTCCCACACGGTAATTTTGAGGGCTCTATGTGGGCACAGTTTGATTCTGGACCGCTTTGTAAGATCAGTTGTGGATATTCAGATCTGTGGTTTTCCTTCCAAATGATTTTCAGAAGAACATAACCATTTGGTTTGTGCTTTACATGTTTCATAATGCTCTTTCAAGTCATCACCTACTTAATGTGTGAAGACAATTTTAAAAAAATCATTTAATATAAAGAGTAAATTAATTTAACAACTAAAAATAGCGGTGCAGCAGTGAGGTTCTTCATTACCATACGCCCTTTTGTAATTTTTCCCCTCTTATCTCTTTTGCAATTCTTTTTTGTACTAGAAACAAGTCCTGCAAATTCACTCAGCAGAGATGCTGTTGGAAGTGGCTTTTTTGGATGAGGTAATCTGAAAAAAGATATAATCCCCCCCCCCCCTTTTTCATGTCACCACTGTCTTGCCGCTGTTCCAGACGTGTTGTTTACACTTCATCTTTGAGCTGACCTTCTCTCTGGGTCTTCTCAGCCCGGCTTAGGTTTCGCTCTTGCTGGTTCTTTATGCAAAATACCTGAAACATGTCCTTTCTTGTCCATCTGCTCAGCTAAATCCATCACAACTCAGGTTATCAGTTACCACAGCATTTCTTTTTTTATTATTATTATTATTATTTTTGTTTGCCCTCTGGCCATGAGAAGTGAAATCTTGCTCTGATGATGTCTGCTGAAAGCAGCACTGCAGACAATTCCCTTCCTCGTATTCACATCATCTCCTTTCATCCTGCCACTGGCTTCTCCATCAATTTTATCCCGTGCAAGTCACACGTCTTTGCTCTCAAAGCCCTGCATGTCCCATTTCTGCTTCCCTGCTTTTTCCAGTTCCCTGATTACTTTCTCTCTGAACCACTGGTGACACCACCTTCCATCCCTCACTCATCCCCTTTCCAAACAAGCACTGACTTTCACTGTTTCTCAGAAGGAATTTCTGCTACTCATAGACAACATTAATTGATTAACTTCCCAGAAATCTCTCTAAGAATCCTCTCAGTTGCTCATTAAACACTTGAAAACAATTAGGCTTTTGCTGTATTTACTGAGCTGCCTATCGTGAGACTACAGATTGCCTCAGTTTCCTTTTTGTTTCACCATCATTTGGGTTGGAAGGGGCCTTAAAGATCCTGTTGTTCCAATCTGGCAGGGACACCTCCTGCTAGACTGGGTTGCTCCCTTTGTTGTGTCTTATCTTTGTGTGTATTATAAACACGTTGAGAAAAGAAGCATCTTCCTTTTAATTTTTTCTTTGTGTACCCTCAAGTGCTGTTTGGGTCACAGCGTGGCTCCTCTCCTACATCAGTCAAAGTAAACCAAACAGCTCAGGACACCATCTCCAACACCCTCCCGTGCTGGTGCCTTGGGTCTAATTGGGCACACGTTCATTATCATAGAATCATAGAAAGCTTTGGGTTGGAAAGGACCTTTAAAGGTCCTCTAGTCCAACAGGGGTTTGTTTTGGAGATAACGCTTCCGTGGACAACACTGGGCAATGGCTGGGGGAGCAGCACATGGTGGTCACTGTTTGTGGTTTGGATGTGGACATGCTGAGCTGCTGGAGGGAAAGGAAAAATTCTACACTGAAGAAATGCAGGTTGTGCTGTATCGTGCTGCTTGGCCTCAGGCCCAGAGGATCAGCTCTGGTCTGGTTTGTTTAGTGGCGCAGAAGTAGCCTTAGCGCCGAGGGTTACACAAATAAAAACAGATGCTTTTGATAGGTGTCAACATTTTAACGAGGAATAAAATTAAGCCCCGGATACCTCTGATACCTCTGGCCATCTAATGGTGCTATTTTTTTGTGAGGCATGCTGGGTTTTTTGTTGCTTCCCCCCTCCCCCCCCTTTTATTTTTTATGACAAGTGCCTGAAGTCCTGATCTGGCGGGATTATGCCAGATACCTGCACAGTTGGAGACTCATCAGCGATTCAGATTCCTTCAGTCAGAATGTCAGTTTTATCACGAAACTTGTAAAGCTTACCGTGGTGATTTCAAATTTCCTCTTTAGTAGACATTTTGTTTGAATGCCATGAAGGGGCTCCTTTCTCGGTGCCCCCAGGAGTACAATAAGCTATGCTCTTTGAGAGAGGCTAGATGAGTACAAAGTTACCTTCATTAAATTTCCTCTTCATGCTTTAGCATAGAATATTTCTTTTTAAAACTCTCATTTTCCTTTGTGTCTTCAGCCTATTACCTTCATGAGATTGCAGTGCGTCAGCTTGATGGAAGCGGTGGGTGCGCGGCTCCCTCGGAGGTTTATTCCAGCAGCACAGAAATATTCTGCTGGCGTCTGAAGTGCTTGAGGAGCAGCTGGGAAAGGGGAAGCAGATCAAGTAATTGTAAACTTAATAAAAAACACGTCGTCGCTACCGTGGCACGCGACACAGATCAGCCTGCTGCTCCTTATTGACTTTTGCTAGGAAAGGCACTTTAGCTTTCCTGCGCGTTGGTTCCCTAAAGAAGTTATTGAGGTGCACTGAATGGAGGGGGACATCTGGCAGGGTTCCCTGACAGTCCTGGTTCACCCCTACGTTGTGTATTTTTCTTCTTTAGTTGTGAAATTCCAGAGATTTAAAAAAACAACAATAGAAATAACGGGATGCTTTCCCTAACGCGTATCCCAAAGTGCACCTCTGTCTCTCAGGACATGAGATAGTGTAGGGAAGGGACCTCCTGCTTGAAGCAGGGTCAGGTCTGGGACCAAACCACCTTGTTTTATCCATTCAGGTATTTAAAACCTCCACGGTTTTTTTTCTACAGATTCCACATAGCTACTGCTTTTGTACTGTTTGCCTTTTCCTACAAGCTTTTTCTTGAGTCCCTGCTCACTTCAGGGCAGTTGGACTAGGTGGCCTTTAGAGATCCCTTCCAAACCATTCTATGATTCATTCAAATGAAATGCTTCTGTAAAATGACGCTTATTTATAGGAACTTTAGAGAAGCTCTCTGCTAGGGAGATATTTCATTTCCCTTTTGAGGAGTTTCCTTGCTGTTGGCTGTTTCTCAGCATCCATCTGAGAGTCCCGTCATCCACTGCCGTCCAGAAATCAATCTCCAGCCCTTCGGTGGGGTTACCATAATGCACGATGAAGCCTTCTTTCCTGCGCGGGAGATCCTGCAGCATGTGGTTTATGGCCAGTTAATGTTAGACAATCATCTCATTTAGCCTTTTCCCAAAAGCACAAATAGTGCATTAGGGCAACGTAACAAGCACAGCAGATCAATAGGGAGACGGTGCTCTCCTTCAACACATTAATCCACGAAAATGGACTTGTGTTGACTTGAAGGAAGCAGTCCTGTTCTCGTTGACCTGCATCAGGTCTGTAGTGCTGGAAGGACAAGTGATGGGCTGAGCGCACGTTCTGAAACATCACCAGTGAGGAGTCATAGTATGGAAACACGTGACTGCAGGGCAGGAGACGACGTGTCTTACAGGGCTCCCATATGGTTACAACTTAGAGTCCACTGAAGCATTCAAATAAGGAATAATGCATGGACGTTGAATGGTCGCTAATGGCACGGCTCAGGAAAAAAAGCCATCACAAAAGCTCCTTAATGTGGGATAAAGTACCCCTGTTGAAATGGCTTTAAATACATTTATGGAATTTATGTAGCAGCCCATTTCCTTTGCTCTTCACCTTTATATAAGAAATGCCTTTAAAATCACTTATGAATAAAGGCACAGCAAAGTTTACTGCCTGTACTTGTTGTTAACTCGTGGTCTATTATATTGGTTTATCAAGCCAGACCATGGTTTCAGGCATTTAAAACGAGCTCTGGATCTAAATCACCACTGCTGTGAGTCTTTAACATCTACTGTGAGCGTACGTGGTGCTTCCTCTTGTACTCCAGCCCCAGACAGACCTTGACGTAATCAGTTGGCGCGCAGCAGTGTACGGTCATACGTTCTGATGCCTGCCACGCTTTTGAAGTGCTTGCTGATATCAGCAGAGAGGGGATTAAGGGGAAATCCTCATCTGTAACAGTCTACAGATGTTTGAACTTTCCCATAAGCACCTGGGAGTGCCTTTAAATTCTGGGTTTAGGTATTTCACAGATATACGGTAATGAATGAAGAGTGGGGAAGTTGTAGCGAGGCGGGAGCTGGTCTGTTCTCCCTGGGGACAAGTGACAGAACCAGAGGAAATGGCCTGAAGTTGACCCAGGGCAGGTTCAGGCTGGATCTCAGGAAGCATTTCTTTCCAGACAGGGTTGTCAGGCATTGGAATGGGGTGCCCACCATCCCTGGAGGGGTTTAAGAGCCAGGTAGATGTTGTGCTTAGGGACATGGTTTAGTGATTTTTTGATAGGGCTGGGAGTAAGGTTGGACTTGATGATCTTGAACGTCTCTTCCAGCTGAAACTATTTTATGGTTCTATGAGTGAGAGGGATGTTTTATATAGGTACACACTATAATCAAGGTGACTTAACATTCCTTTTTTGGGGTGGTACATCTTGAGTGATCTCCAAGAAGGCAGTTCCCTGAAGGAACAGAATCTTGCTTCATGTTTCACTTTTGTGCCATAGTAAAATAAAGATCTGCCTTGGCCAATCAGCCAAATAAGACGGAGCAGAATATTCATCTGAGGATACCGTGGCTGATGAGTCTCAGGTTTTTTATGACCTTACTGAACTAAAAATAATGTGGTCTGGAATGGATGTTAGAGCAGCTACCGTCAGGCTTTCCTGGTAGGGTAGGACGTCTTAAGGATACAGCTCACACGTGTAAAGCAGGTGGTGGATTTCAAGGCATTTTGACCTGGAAAAGGTTTTCTAGGTCTTCAGGAGTGGTTTTCTAACATTGAAGTATCTTTGGTGTAAAAGGGGTTTAATTGGGATTTTATTCTCTCTTACAGAAGCTAACACCTTAAAAAGGATTTATAAAGTAAATGTCTGGTTAGCTTCAAATTTC
Source organism: Todiramphus chloris collaris (assembly GCA_025345505.1). Lineage (NCBI taxonomy): Eukaryota > Metazoa > Chordata > Aves > Coraciiformes > Alcedinidae > Todiramphus > Todiramphus chloris. The sequence goes on from JANVCC010000010.1 coordinate 953,703, forward strand.
AATGGACATTTCATTTTCCAACCCCCTTACTTTTGAAATAGGAAAGTAAATATATTCCCATTTTAATTCTGTGGCCCTATTAGTGTGGATAAATTTTTATAACTTAATACAAACAACAGGGCTTTTGTCCAAAAGAGATTGGATTTTGCAAGATGGACTAAAGAAGCTTCCCTTCCTTTGGCTTCCCTTGAAGGCAAGAAGTGTATTGGATGAGCCAAAAAGATGGCAAGAGTAGTGAATCCACAGAGTAAAGAAAACAGACAAAACTCCTACATAACTTGTACATCTGGCGTCAGGATTAGCAGTGAGGTGATGGGAAAGAGAATATGCCAAAAATAGAGGCTCTCATCAGACCAGCAAAAGTAAGTTGTATAATTTGCTGCTCATAGCAGGGTTTTGATATTCTCGAGGTCAGCCCAGTGGGTGATTTCACTTTTATGCAGGAGCAATAATTATTAAGTAGCAAGATTTTATGGTCGTAGGCCTGGATGATGCTTTCCTGTGTAGGTTGGTGACTTCTAATGTAGGTGAGATCAGATGTGCCTCAGCGTTGCTGGGATCTTCAGCTGAAGATGTGTGTGCTCATCTGAAGTTGGATGTTCATTTTCCTTTGCCAGCTGGAACCCGAGTAGTGGATCAGAAGGATGTTTGTGGTCCTAATAGCCAAACTTCTGCATCTCACATTGATACTTGCATCTGATGTTACCCCACTTTATAACCCAACAAGCTCTAGAAACAGCCTTTCTTTAGAGCTTTCAGTTGGTTTTTGAGAAGGAAACCAGAAAGTTCTTTTCTCTTTCCCCAGGAGATACGAGTCCCACCCAATCTGCGCTGATCTGCAGGATAAAATTCTACAATGTTACCGGCAACACGCTCAGGAGACCCTCAGCTGCTCTGCCCTGGCCAGCCAGTACCTGCACTGTGTCAACCATGCCAAACAGGTGAGTTAGACATATTGACACTGAAATAATGAAAGAATCAAAGAATGGTTTGGTTTGGAAGGGACCTCTAAAGCTCATCTCATCCAACCCCCCTGCAGGGAGCAGGGTCATCTGCAACTAGAGCAGGGTGCTCAGAGCCCCAGCCAACCTCCCCTGCAATGGTGCCAGGGATGGGGCAGCCATCACCTCTCGGGGCAGCCTGGGCCATAGTCTCACCACCCTCATTTTTAAATATTTCTCCCTTCTCTCCAGTCTAAATCTTCCTCTTTTAGTTTAAAACCATCTCCCCTTGTCCTGTCAAAACATGCCCTGCTCAAAAGTCTGTCCCCATCTTTCTGACAGGCCCCTTCAAGTCCTGAAAGGCCCCCAGAAGGTCTCCCTGGAGCGTTCTCTTCCTTCTTCAGGCTGAACACCCCCCAACTCCCCCAGCCTGACCTCCCAGCAGAGGGGTTCCAGCCCTTGCATTATTTTTGTGTCCTCCTCTGGACCCTCTCCAGAAGGTCCTTGGTACAGTTGTTCTGCTTCTTTGTCCTCAGGCAGCCTGGCTGTGAGTGGCAGTGCTGGAAGAAGACAAATTCAGCCAACAGCCATAGCATTGTTCTCCGAACGCTGAAGTATGAGGACAATTTGTCTGGCTGTCTGGGCAGCTCTGAATTCACTTTATGATATTAAACATTGTTATTATCAAGGAAAAGATTTAAGAGAATCCATGTGAGGAAAAATAAGTCAGTAAAATCAGTCTGTCCCTTTCAATGTCACCTTCTTTGATAGATCCTCTGTCATGTGTCCTCCTGCCCACTTGTTAATGCACTGTCCCGGTTTAGGGTCAGGGCAGCCCACTAGACCTGTGACAGATGGTCTCTGTTAGCCCCCCTCCCTCCCCAAAGGGGCAGAGAAAAGGAATAAGGGAGAGAGACTCAGCCATTAGAGAAGTAAAATAGAACAGCTGGAATGGGAACGAAAAATAATAATAATAATAATGCAATATATACAAATATATACAAAACCAGTACCCAACCCAACCCCTCCTGATGACAATTCCATCACTGTCACCACTGATGCTGTGGAGCAAGCACTGGGAGAGTCCCAGAATGGGCCCAGCAGTAGACAGGAGCTGTGTTCAGGGGCTGGATTCTGGTGCTGGATTCAGGAGCACACAGACTGGGTTTGAAGGCAGAACAGTCAGAGTCCTCCTGGGGTGCCAGCCAGTGAAGAAGCCAGAAAGAAACAGGACGAAGACCCCAGCTGAGCTGAGCAGGAGCTTGATCCTCCTGACCCCTCATCTTTATTCTGAATATGATGTATGTGGGATGGAAACCATCACTGGTCAGTTTGGGGTCCCCTGTCCTGGCCACCCCTCCCTGCAGGTGCCGCCTTTTCCTTTCCACACCCCAATGTGGGACACAAGCCCCAGCAGTGGCCTTGGTCTGCACCCCAACCCTTGGCCCTGCCTCTGCCCATGGGCTGTTCTCACTGCTGGGAGCAGCCACAGTCTGTGCACACACACTGCTGACTGCAGACAGGGCAGGGACGACACCTGAGCTGGGAAGCAAACCCACTGCCCAGAGCCAGTGCTGCTCTCACCCCAGCCAGGACATGCACCAACTCCTGAGCTCATCCACTGCCTTAAAAACTCTACAGCATCCCAAGTGTCCATGCTTATGATATTTTTCCTCATGTCCTAGCCTGAGGCTTTCTTTCATGAAGCTACTGACACTTGATTAGCTTGGGAAAGATGGTTGAGCCATGATCAGACACTCAATCATGAGAAGTGTAACCAGCTTTGTCCAGGTGCCTTCCTTGGGCACAGGGACTTCTAGAAAATTCTGCTCATCCCCTTCTTCCCTAAGCTGCACTGTTAGTTCCCCATGACCTTTTGAACTGGATTGCTTTTTTTCTTTAAATTTAATTGCAATTTTTTTCATATTCCTACTATGAAAAATAATAATCGGTGTCTATATTTATTTTTTCTCAATTTTTCCTTTGGTGTTTTGTGGGGTTTTTTTAATTCCAAAATCCAATGTAAAGTTATTGGACCATGGGTGTGTTTGACACATTTTAGAAAAAAGGCCAGTGAATAATATTAGGTTGTTATGTAGTGGGCTGGATTTTCACCGTGGCTTGCATCACCTGGAACACCGATTTAATGTATTTATCATATTGTATTATTTTATTAAGTAACTAAAAAAAAAAAAAAAATCAGATTAATGACTTCTACACGTTTAAGCTATAACTAAAGTTTGTGTCTGGTAGGAATTCCTTCAGAAGATGATAATGAGGGTGAATTAATTCATGCTCAGAAGGCGCAGGAAAAGGAAATTGCATAAGTATGAGCACTGGGTTTAAACACCCTTTTAAACACTTTTTTTTGTTGTTGTTGAAGATCTTCAACCAAGCCTGTCAAGTAGTTAAAAGTGTTTTCTAAATGTTTCTTACCTCTCTTTCACACACTCTTCAAGATGAGAATTCAGAGAGGTTTCTCTCATGTGATAACAGAGAAAGAGAAGCCTTTTGTGATGGAAATATTTGCAAGCAGGAACAATGAACATCAGTCCCCTCGAACTCATCCCCCATGTGTTGCAGCTGTAATTGTAATTATTTTTCCTTGCTGATTGCCCACAAGTCCAGGCAAACAGTTACTTTGAAATAACTGCTAAACACTGAGTCATAAAAGAACTTAAAATTTCCCTGCTACGTGTGCTCAGTTGGAAGGCAGAGGAGTGGGATAAATAGCAGGTTCAGAAATGAAAAAGTTAACTGATGCTGGCTACAAGAAACAAAGAAAGAAGAAAATTTGCTAGAGGGAATAGACCAAGATATTGAAAACCAAATAAGTTAACTAATCCGATTTCCCGGCGATGAGTCTGGGCACTTGTGCTCGGGCTGAGCACACTCTGTGCTTTTCATAAATTGAATTTATTGACTCCTCTTTCTTTCCTATCTTGCTTATAATTATCTCACCCTCTCTTCTGTATGCTCCTTATTTCTCATCCTGCCTGTAATCTCATGTCTCTATCTGTCCTTTTCTCCCCTTGTTAGAAAAGCCCAGAGAGTTGTTAATTCAGAGGAGTTTGACACATTGTTGTATCTTCACTTCAGATCTTTTCCCAAAGTCATGAGAAGCCAGTGAGATAAATTAAACTCTGTTATTAATGTTTGCATTTTATGAGAATAGTAGATGAGAGAAAAACTTACTTAATGGAGCCGTTAAGGGGAAAGTATTAGGACTGTCTGCGGCATCAATTTGTGCTCCCACTGCTGAAGTAACTCCAGCCAGACCAGTCACTGTACCAATATGGACCATCCAGTGGCATTTTAATTGCTGATCTGTTGTCCACTCATATGATGGCTGTTAAAATACCCCTCTTTCCTCCTCCTCCTCCCCCCAGTCTACAGGGAGTCCTCATTCCTAGATCGAAACATAACTAGTCCGTAGCTTAATGAAGCCTGTGCAATAGTTTCCTATTAAACCATTGAATTTCAGAGGGCTGCAAGTCTCTGCAGGCAGGGCAGGTTTGAAAGTACTTCAAAGAATGGTACCAACAGCTGCCAGTGTCTGACAGCCTGGCTACAAAACGTTATCCTTCAGCCTCGTTGTAACCATTATTTTAATTTGCAGGATAGAGTGCTCCTTCATCATGCATCCCAGTCAGAATAAAAACCATTATTTTAGCCTCATCCTCCAGTATTTTTACTAGACACCATTTTCCAACCTAATAGGAAAATATGTAAAATAAGCATAGCTGGAAATACTGAACCGAAGCTGCAATAAAAAGGCATTTTCTTGCATGGCCATCATTGAACACTGCCACGACTGAAAGAAGTTTATTATAGAAGAGTCAGAGCAGGTTTCTTCACACCTACATTGGTGTAATAGGGAAAAAAAAACCCACAAGAAAAAAAAATATTTCAATACATAAAGTACATTTATAGGTGATGTTAAATGTCAAGAGACAGTAAAGAACACTAAAAAAAAAAAAAAAAACCCCAAAATGTAACAAAGCCAAACCCTGGGACACTCTGAATTATCTGAAGATGAAATTTTCTGGGCAGAAATATGCACGTGATGAACAAATACCTACTATTTCTTTCCTTAGGACACTAAATAAAAATAACACCTTTTTTCCCTCATATCTTTTGGGAATTTCCTGTGTTAACTTATGCAATGTTAAATTTATGTAAAGTTAATATTCAGCCCAGTGATGGCTTCGAGCAAGTTTCTGTAATACCACTGCAAAAAGAGTCTTCCAGGTAAAGTGGCCTTCATCAGGTTTACAGAAATCTCTGCGGGACTGCTGTCAAATGGAGATTGGAGATTTTGTTAACTCATGAAAGTTCCCCTCATTTTTTGTTTGTAATGGCACCTAGGGGAACATAAAACCGACTCCTTTTATTTCATCGGCGTGTGCTTCTCTACCATGGATTCCGGAGAATGTTTGTGATCGTGAGGGCTTTTATCATGTACACATCACCCTGGTTTTTTGGTACACCTCTTAATCCTTGCAGAAACGCTGTTTGGTCTGGTTGAATGGTTCACCAGGTTCTTTCTAGACAGACCTCAGCATTTGGTTGAAGAAATACACGACAACAGCTTTGTCATTCCCTGTATTTTTCATTTTCCTGAGCCCTGACTTCTGTGGCTCTGACGATACAGTCCAGACTCACAAGACAACGTGCCCTGTCTGGTCAGATACTGCTGCTCAGATACTTGAATCAGCTGTTTGTAGGTCTCCTGTAAGGTTTCAAGGTTTACATTTGGGCTTCCTCTTTACAGAAGCCCTAAAAATTATCAAATCCCTTCCTACCGTTTCTTACAAGGAGACTCATAATTATTGCTGGCCCTATTTTATGGGGTTTGTAGGCAAGAACAGATGGCCTTAGTCAACATCGTAGTCCTTCAGTGAACACAGATGGTCTCCAGCCTGGTTTTACTGCCTAGCCTGGCCATGTCCTATTAGATCCCAGTTTCTGTTCTGCTTGGTGATCAAGACAACTGCTATCCATGCATGTGCACATTTCTCCAGACCCTTTATTCCTAGATCATGGCAGTAAGAAGTTCCTAGTAGAGCCCTACATACTGTCCTTGCAAGTCTGTTTTCATGGTAGAGGCCAGGACCTCTCTGAGGAGAATGGCAGAGCTCTCTAGTATGGCAGGAATAACTCTTGGACTATTTGACAGATCTGTACTTGTAGCTTGTGGTGGCCTGACCGTGCACAGGAGGTGGTGACTCATGGAATCGTTTAGGTTGAAAAAGACATTCAAGATCATTGAGTCCAACAGTTAACCCAGCAGTGCCAGGTCACCACTAAACCATGTCCCTCAGCACCACATCTCCATGGCTTTTCAATCCCTCCAGGGATGGGGACTCCACCACTGCCCTGGGCAATGAAGCACAAGGTCAGTGCATCATGTTCAGACTATCAAGATTTTGATAATGACTCGGAACACAGAAAGGAGGTAGGCAGGGGAGATACTTTGTGTTGCAGGACTTCAAGATCTATCTTCTTGAGTATGCAATTGCTGTGAGTGGGATTTATCTTATTTTAAGGTCAGATGTTTCCATTGCCTTAATAATCATAGCACTAGAGCCATGGTAGCATTAAGATGGATGAAAAGGAACCATTACTGCAGCAATTCAGGCCTCCAAATGGCTGGCTTGTTGAGTCCTCAAATAGATTCATTCTGCTTCTGTGACATGTCTCTGTGATGATGTGGCTGTTGACAATGTTTCTTTTTCTCTATTTTTATTTTTTAAATTGCAAATTCCAGGAAGGAATTGTAGCCAAGTTGCAAGGAGTCTCTGGAATAACTGAGTTACTGAAATATCTGTTTCTCCTTCTCTTCCCCTTCTCCCCAACCGTTTTCTTAGCAGAGCATGCTTGGGAGAGGAGGATAAAGGCATTGTCCAAATCAAGCACAAGTCCATCAACTCTAATTTCAGCAGAAGAGCATTTTTTCCCAAGAATGATACGACAGCCCATTTACAGGGCAGACCAATAAAGAGAAGAACTGGAAGAGCCATTTCAAGAGCAGCAGCCATCACGGCTCAATCAGCATGACCATTTGAAAAGCCAAGACCTGTATCTTATTACATCAGAAATCACACACCCGAAGATACTGTTCCATCTTAGTAAAATCCACTTATTGGTGATTGAAGGAAGGAAAAGAAAAGAGCCTTTCACTGACCTTCGAAAGGGGAAATACCCTTCAAATGCTGCTATTTCATTGTAAGATCTCCTCAAAAAACTTCTCGCCGTCAAAGGCACGGGTACGTAACACTTGGTGTGCTGGGTCGTGCTTTGTGGGCAAATCAACTGCTCCTCAGCACCCAGCCTGTATTGGTTGCTCGTATTAAAGTTGTCCTTACGTTGTAAATTGAGCTTTAATTTCTATCACAACTTACGTAACTTAACGCAGTCTCTCTCCAGGCCTTCTGCTGGAATGGTGTTAATGATCCGACACTTATGATGTAACATGGCCTTTATTTACATGAAATGATTCTGTTGTGCTCCTCACTCCTGTCGAGTACTGACGAACATGCCTCGCTCTGTACCAACAATAAATATATTTTATGCACAAGATTGACGTTTCAGTCTGTCTCTCTTCCCACCTCTCGGAGGCGGATGGTGTTCCCTCTGCTGTGTCAATCATGGTTTCCCAGCAGATGTTGCTGCTGAAGCTTTAAAGCAAAGACTTTTATGCATAACCAACCTTGGTTTCAGGAACGGTACTTCCATAGGACTGTTTTCAATCACAGAACCTAAAAGGATCCCACGTGACCGTGTGCTGTGTGATTCATGCCCCACCAGAGTTGCCTTTCTTGGAAAGTACTTGTGAATGAAAAGGCCCCACACTGCAAAACGTCGTTACGCAACTCCCCGCTTCCACTTAATTGTTTTTCTTCAGATAATGACAGCCGTGTTCGTCTGAGCAGGCAATCTCACAAAAGAATTTTTTTGACACAGTATTAATGGTGTCAAATGAGCAATGTTGTCTGGAGCCTCCTGCCATTTATTTATTTATCTCTGTTTATCTCTAATTGGCCGTGCTGGAACTGCATCCAACCGTACAGCGGCGGGCGCACCTGCGGATCTCATATCCAAAATACTGCCCGTCACTCTCCTAATTATCAAGATGCTTTGTGAGTACTGTTTAATTGAGGTTATTTTATTTTTTGTCAATGCTGCAAAAAGAAGCTGGGTTGTTTGGTTTTTATTTTTAACGCGCCAGGCAGCTGTAGTATCAGTAAGAGAGGAGGATCCTGGAGTTCAGTGTCAGGTGCCAGGTAAACTGCTTGAGAGAAACGATAGGGACACAAGCGACATGTTTACACGGTGACTCGCTGTAGTGTTTACAAATCAGCTAACCCACAAATTCTCCTTCATAATGTTCTCTTTTGTAACAGAGAGCCAAGAAGTTGGCAGATCTGTCCTTGCCAGACTTGGAATTGGCAGTGAAATGCAGCACAGAGGAAAAGCAGACGTTTTTAAGGCCAGATGATTCTGTAAAATCCGGAGAAGAGCTGTGTCGGGGAGGGAAGGTCTCTGTTATTGCCAAATGTTTATTGGTTTCCCTTCCTGACAGCCTTGAGCAATGGGAGTCAGTCCTGCTTGCTTCGTTCCAACTGCGTTTCGGGCTTCGTTTGAGGGGTTGTGTTCTTCAAACATCTTCCGTATAGGTAGCGACATCTCAAGCTCGTGGTGCTTGAGCTTGGGGGATGCCGATTGTGCATACAGGGTGTAGACTTTAAAACTGTCCACATTATGGACAGTTCCTGCCTTTAAAGTAGAGCAGCAGTTCTGGAGTAAGCTTCAGTTTGCCCTTTCTTCTGCCTCCTAGTTTGCCACCCCTCTTTCTGCATACATGCCTCCTAGTCCTTCATCAGCCTTTGACTTCTTCCTTCTCCCCACTTGCTGGTATGGACCTCAAGCAGGACACTTTTCTTTTGAAAACAGAGTTGAGAGGTGATGTTGGACATTTGTTCTCAAGGAAGCCTTAGGTCTGCCTAAAATATTTTCCATCTTTTGTTCTGAAACTGGACTAATGATATTTTTTTTTAGTAGCTACAAAAGCAAGATTCATAGGATCTGAAGAAGCAAGAGCCAAGAGGAGTGAGTGTCTGTAACTTACTGTTTAAGGTGCTGGGTGGAAGGAGGAAAAATGCTGGCTCTAGTTTGTTCTGCACAATGTTCTTCCAGCCAAGACTTACCTTGTAGCTGCATTTCAAGATTGAGTATCTATGAAGTTTCCCCTTTTTCTCTAAGAATGGAAAACCTGTGGGGAGATCTCCCTCCTTCTCAGAAGTCACCAGATCTCTCTTAGATTTCTCACTGCCAAACAGAGAATTTCAACTCAGCATTAATGGATCCTGATCTCAGGCTTGATGAGGCTCTGAGCAGCCTGGTTTAGTTGAGGATGTCCCTGCTCGGTGCAGGTGGGTTGGACTAGATGACCTTTAGAGGTGCCTTCCAACCCAAGGCATTCTGTGATGATAGGGGTGATATTCTCTAGGGATGATGGATGAAGGCAGGACACGGCCTATGGCAGAGGATAATTTCATATGTTCTCGTTGGTCATTCACAAGTTCTCATCAGCTGTAACTGAAAGGCAATTTTGCAGAGGGTTTTCAGTGGAAAAGCAGAATTTTAACAGCTAAATCAAAGCTTGTCATTGTTCTTTGCTCAGTTGTCTGTGGAACAAATCACAAGTCTTTCAGTGGTGTCAAAATAATCACTGCTCTCCCACTCTCATGTAATTCCAGTCCTAGACTTCCTTTCCTAGAGTTAGGTGTGTCTGAGACAGATCAACTCACCTTGCAGAGCTGGGGTGTTGTGGCTTTTTTTCACCTGCTAGGATATCCCTGCATTACAGACTTAAGCAAACATTTGGAATTAACTTTAATATGGAGATTGCCGGAAGTTGGGATAAATTTTACAGCTCAAATGGCCACTGCTTCTTCTCTTTCTGATCCTGTGCCCTTTTCCTCTCTAAAGAGTTTCAGGTGGACTCCATATGATGATGTTGTATGTCATCTCTCAAGCTGAGGAAGCAATAGGAGGAGGAGCATCTCCCTTTCTATCCTGTTTGTTTTCCTTTCTGAAATAATGGAAATTCTGGACAATATTCTTCTCAATTGCAAAGTCTTCCCCTCATCTGTAAATGAGGATCAGGTTTGGGAAAGGTGAATGGATTATTTCCTTCCAGTGTTTTCCTTACATGCATCTTCTATGAGCACCTAGAGACCCCTAACCAAAGCCCGCCATTCATTGGTCAACAGCTGTCTGAAGATGAGTCAGTGTGTACTCAGGAGACCAAGAAGGACACCAGCATCCTGGCTGTGTCAGCACTGGGGTGGCCAGCAGGAGCAGGGCAGGGATCGTCCCCCTGCACTGGGCACTGGGGAGGCCGCCCCTGGAATCCTGGGGTCAGGTTTGGGCCCCTCACTCATTCCCAGCAGGACCTTGAGGGGCTGGAGCGTGGCCAGAGAAGGGCAACGGAGCTGGGGAAGGGGCTGGAGCACAAGGGTGGTGAGGAGCGGCTGAGGGCCCTGGGCTTGTTCAGCCTGGAGAGAAGGAGGCTGAGGGGAGACCTTCTGGCTCTGACAGCTCCTGACAGGAGACTGTAGTGAGGTGGGTGTTGATGCCTTCTCCCAGGTGACTAGCAAGAGGACAAGAGGAAATGGGCTTAAGTTGCACCAGGGCAGGTTTGGGTTGGATATTAGGAAAAATTTCTATACAGAAAGAGTGGTGAAGCATTGGAACAGGCTGCCCAGAGAAGTGGCAGAGTCCCCATCCCCAGAGGGGTTCAAAAAACATATAGACATGTCACTTCAGGACATGGTTTGGTGGTCCTGGTAGTGTTGGGTTGATGGCTGGACTTGATAATCTTGAAAGTCTTTTCCAACCTTAATGATTCTAGACTCAGGGATTCAGAGCCTGTGATTCATTGCAGTAGGTACGACTGGGACCTTGCTTCTCAAATCTCGGGACAGAAAGCCGAGGGGTGCTCAGTCATTGGCCCAATGTGCTGAATCTCATTTGCAGGACCCAGGAATGGTGATGTCCCATGCCAGTTGATAACACATCACAGCTCACCTGCCAGTAGTAAATCCTATTTGATCAAGAGGATTGAATGTGAGTGTCTTCTCACTCACGGGCAAACAGCTGCAGAAGTGATTTTTGTACGCTGGTCAGTTCATCATTTGTAAAGGTTTGTGTTCAGCTGATGCTGTGTTTTGGAAGTTGGCTGAAGGCAGGAGAAAGGAGGCTGTGGAAGGAGAGACCAAGAGAGGCATGTGCAAGGTGGGCTTCCATCCTATAGACGTGAGAGTCCTTTCTGTGTTTAGGCTCTGACATCTCTTCATGTGAAACCCTCTGAAGGACACAGAATCACAGGATGGTGGAGGTTGGGAGAGACCTCTGGAAATGATCTGGAGTCATCCCCCTGCTCCATCAGTGTCACCCAGATCAGGGTACCCAGGATCATAGTGTCCATGCGGGTTGGGAATCTCTCCAGAGAAGGAGACACCACAACCTCTCTGGGCAGCGTAGTCCAGGGCTCTGGCACCCTCACAGGAAAGAAGTTCACAAGCAACATGAATGAACCGTTTGTGTTCATGCTTTAAAAACAAACATTATTCCTTAAGGAACTGGGGACTGTTTTCAGGTCTAAGCACTCACTGTCACATTGGAGCCCAGGAGAGCGGTGGGTAACTACCAGGCCCTGGCTCTTGAGAGCCCAAGGCAAGATTCAAGTAGAGGTCTGCAAAATGAAAAGGGATTAAGTGTAGGGAGGTTCATAAGTTGACAGTGATGATCACATTGGATTTCACTGGGTGAACACCCTGCAGTTTTCAGCTCTCTGTTGGAGAGGAACGTCTGTCATCTCAGGTCACCTTCCTGTTTGCTCTCAGCTGCTGTTCTCATCAGAGGGAGCAGTATCAAATAGGGCCTGGAGGCAAGTGCATCTCTAGTTTGATCATCAGCGTGGTGGAGATCCCAGAGCACTGTGCTGGGTGAGGATATTCCCACCAGAGAACGCTACGTGCAGCAAAGGTACTGTGCCCTTCCAAAGTCTGCCTGACAGCAAAATGGTCACTGCAATGCAAACTTCACCAGCCAAGGAACGAGACCAGCATTTACCCCTCCCTTAGAGAGAGGGAGACATCCTGAATACGGTGTGAGGAGGACCATGGTGGGAAGAGGACCTGGGCCTTCACGTCATTGCGAAAGAGCCAGGCAGGTTCCCAGAGAGCATGGGGCGCTGAGCCAGGACTCCTCTGCAAGAATGTCAGCTCCATGTGAACAAAGACACTCGGTAATTAGAGAGGTAATTAGTTTGGTAATTACTAAGGTAATTAGTTTGATTCTCTCTCAAGCCAGTAACTGCTGGGAAGAGAACACTCAGCCAATGTGCTGGAGGGAGCACCTTGAATTGCAGTGCTGCAGCAACAACCCCCCACCTGGTTAACCCTTCTCCAACCTGGATGAGAAATAGAACCTGACATTGCTAAGAATGGGGTGGTTTGGAGGAAAAACAGCTGTCAAAGACCTGCTTGTCAGGAGTCTTGTGCCCAAAAATTCTTGAGCCATCTTCCAATGATGTTAGAAAGTGCTTGTGCCATAAACCCCCCCTGCGGTTCTGGGGCCAGCTCGGGAGTGCTCAGCCCAGCAGAGACAGGGACCTGGTGGAGCGGGGCCAGAGGAGCCCCAGCAATGCTGGGAGGGCTGGAACCCCTCTGCTGGGAGGCCAGGCTGGCAGAGTGTTTTAAACTAGAAGAGAGAGATTTAGACTGGGGAGAAGGAAGAAACGTTTTACAGTGAGGGTGGTGAGAGCCTGGCCCAGGTTGCCCAGGGAGGTGTTTGATGTCCCATCCCTTGTCAGGTTGGAGGAGGCTCTGAGCACCCTGCTCTAGTTGCAGATGTCCCGGCTCAGTGCAGGCGGGTTGGACCACATGATCTTGAAAGGTCCCTTCCAACCCAAACCAGTCTATGATTCCGTGGTAGTCAGGGGAAGACCTAAGGCAGCAGATAGCCCGGTGGTGATGTATTTATTACAAAGAATTTGTAAATTCTGCTGGGGGCCCCTTTTGGATAACCATTTTGAAGTGTCCCCATGCCATTGCTGCTTCTGGAAGATGTGGGTTACTCCACTGCTCCTTGTCTTAGGTCTTGCAGATCACTTCACCCATGGGCTGCCTTGCTGGTTTAAGGGAGACATTTCTACCACCTTGGGGTGCAAGTCAGCAACTGGAGGTGAGTTTTTTCTCTTCAGCTGTCATATGAAACCACAGTTACTTTCTCACCACCCTACACAGGAAAAACATCTCTCCTTCCTTGGTAAGTCCCGTGGGTGGATGAGGGCAGAGCAGCTGTCCCCATCCTCCCAAAGTGTGGGGGGGACTACAGAGATCAAACTGTAAGTGCTCACTGGGGAGGTGGCGTTGGAGCTGCAAGAAGCAGATCAAATTCCCAAGTCAGCTGCAAGCTAAGCAGCTTCTTCTTCATGTTCAACTGTTGCTTATATAGAAACAGCAGGGCTGGAAGGGACTGGGCAAATGTTGGTGTCCACTGTTCCATAAAACCTGGGATCAAGGAATTCTTACATTCCTTAAACCGGGTCATCCTCTCCTTGCAAAGTTGTTCAGAGGTTTATTTGATGGTGGCACAGGGGTTTAGTCCTGACAAGGATTTAGGGGGTAGGTGTAGCTGGGGCAAGGAGATGAGGTACTGATGTCCCATGAATGGACATTATGGATGCTGAAAAGCTGCTAGCAGAGGGATTTTCTCAGGTTCTCACAATATTTGGTGAGAATCCTGCCTTTCTCATGCATGTTATGAGAAACAGTAGGATGGTTTTTGTAAGCTGGACCAACACCTGGTGTTTTGCTAAGTTCTGTTTATGGTACATTGGAAAAATATTTTGCAGTGGGTGCTGTAGGACTTTAGCCAATCACCCTAGGAGATGGGTGATCACTGACCAGTCACCCTATGGGGCTAGGGTATATAAAACGGGGTTATAAATTGATAAAGTGGCTTCTTTTGTCTGCTCTTGCTAAATTTGTGTGTTGCTGCATCTCTCTGCTCCCGGTATAAACAGCAACAGACATGACCAAGTTTTTCCTAGACAGCCCATGAGAATTTACTGGATCTCTCCCCTGTTTCTTACGTCAGATAGCGAGGATTTTTTCCCCTCTCCTAGTTTTAATACTATTACCACTTAGGCTGTTTTGAAAAGGTTAAAGTCAGCCTGAATGTCTCATCTGACTCCTCTTACAAAGCAAGCAAACCAGAGATCTCTATTCCACCGTAGTCACCTTTAAATAGCAGAGCCTGATGTTTGATAGAGGAGGTACTTGCAGAGGTGAGTGAGGTGTGGCTGATAGCACGAGAGAGAGCTTCTCAGTAGGGGAAGGTCTCTGTGTTTCTGCTTAAGGTTGCCTCTCCTGGAATCAGGCAGACAAATAAAAAAATCTCTGCTTTCGCCTGAAAAGAAAATTGTAGAGGGAAGTCTGTGAACAGGATCCAGGACACAGCTCCAGGAGCCCAGAAAAGGCAGAAGGAACAGAGCACGTATATTTTTGTGGGTTTACACCTTAGAAGATGATCTTAGAAGATGAGAACTAACGGAGATCCGCTGCGCGTGGGACACTGACTGAGTAGGCAAAATCCTTCTTTCTTTGACACCAAATAGGAAGGAAATCTCCCAGCTCCTGTTCCTTGGTCCTCATTTGCTTTTCTCAGAGAAGCAGCACAGCAAACCCATACCCACATTATTTGTTCTTGCAGAAGAGCAGAGGTGGGGAGCCAACAGCAAGGGAATATCAAATAGCCTCCAGTAAAACAAGAGGGGGGTTTCTGTGGGGTTTTTTAGTTTGTTTGGGTTTTTTTTTTTTTTTTTCCTTTTTGTGTATGTTTTTTTTTCTTTAAATGGAAGCTTTTTAATCTGACGCTGTGGCACTTTGGGGGGTTTAGAACAAAGCTGATTGCTGCTGCTGCAGCTTGGTCTGCTGTTACCAAGAAACCAAATAGCATAATAAACCCGTGTGTATCAAACCTCAGTGACTCGGGGGGGTCCCTGGAGAGCCAGGGCTTTTTGCTGTATGGCACCTCCTGCTACCTGTGGTCGGCCTTTTGGAGCTAGTCAGCTTTCATATCTTCTTCCTTACATAGGTTTGAGGTTCCTCCAGGCCCAAGGGGACCCCATGCACAAGCTGAGTGGTGGGTCTCAAGGCAAAGAATCCAGAAGATGGTGTCACTTGCCTTGCTTCCCCAGGAGACCGTGAGTTGAACGAACCAGTTGGACCATTTAAGTCCCTGCAAAGGATGCAAAGTGCTCCATGTGGGTCACTGAGGCATTGGGTTACCTGGTTTCTGAGTATTACTGGTGCATCATTCAGTGTTTTCATGCCCCTATATTTCAATCCCACATAGAATCACAGAATAGTTTTGTCTGGAAGAGACCTTCAATATCATCAAGTCCAACCTTACTCTCAGCCCTATCAAAAAACTGAACCATGTCCCTAAGCACATCATCTACCAGCTCTTAAACCCCTCCAGGGATGGTGACTCCACCACCTCCCTGGGCAGTCCATTCCAATGCCTGACAACCCCTTCTGGAAAGAAATGCTTCCTGAGATCCAGCCTGAACCTGCCCTGGGTCAACTTCAGGCCATTTCCTCTGGTTCTGTCACTTGTCACCAGGGAGAACAGATCAACTCCCATCTCGCTACAGCTTCCCTTCAGGTAGCTGTAGAGGGCAATGAGGTCTCCCCTCAGCCTTCTCTTCTCAAGGCTGAACAGCCCCAGATACTTCAGCCTTTCCTCATCAGACACATGCTCCAAACCCTTGACTAGCTTGGTAGCCCAACCTCTGGACCCTCCCCAGCACCTCAACGTCCTTCTTGTAGAGAGGGGCCCAAAACTGGACACAGTATTGGGGGTGCAGCCTCACCAAAGCCCAGTACAGAGGAAATTAGGGGTTGGACTAGATGACCTTTAGAGGTCCCTTCCAACACAAACCGTTCTATGATTCTATTTGCACAGCCTGGTGGAAATAACTATGGTAGGCTGGAAAACACTCTGGAGGTGTTTGAGGACAGAATATGTGGACATGCAGTTTTTAATCTACTCACCAAGAATGGGCGCTGTGTGTGTTTTTCCGTCTTACTTTTTTTTTTTGAGTTTTGCTTTGGACAAGCTGAACTAAGGAATTGTGTTTGATCTGTCTGGGAGGCACAAGGTGTGTGGTCACTGTCTGTTCCCTGGGACACCCATGGAGCAGCAGAGCATCAGCTCTGCAGGTGTGAAACAGCAGTACCCGAACAGCCACTTTCCCCAGCTTGCTTTAAAAACCCCAAAATATAACAGAGTCTGTTGTCATTGCTGTCGCTGATGCCCTGTGGAACCATGTGCTACTCACTTTGTTTCCTTGGATCTCAGTCTGTAATAATGCAATGCACCTACTGCGGATTCTGAGGTGCTGAGGACAGGACAGGACATCCCCTCAAGAGACCCAAAAGTCATCTGTGGGAAGTTCATGTCCATTGAGTCAAACAGACATTGAGGTGCTGGAGTGAGTTCAGAGAAGGGCAACAAAGGTGGTTGAAGGGTCTGGAGAAAATGTTTTATGAGGAGTGGCTAAGGGACCTGGGGTTGTTTAGTCTGGAGAAGAGGAGGCTGAGAGGAGACCTCCTGGCTCTCTACAGCTACCTGAAGGGAGGTTGTAGTGAGGTGGGTGTTAGTGTCTTCTCCCAGGTAACTAGCGATAGGACAAGAAGAAATGGCCTTAGGTTGCATCAGGGGAGGTTTGGGTTGGATATTAGGAAAAATTTCTATACAGAAAGAGTGGTGAAGCCTTGGAACAGGCTTCTCAGAGAAGTGGTGGAGTCCCCATCCCTGAAGGTGCTCAACAAACATGTAGACATGTCACTTCAGCACATGGTTTAGTGGTCCTGGCAGTGTTGGGTTGATGGCTGGACTTGATGATCTTGAAGATCTTTTCCAACCTTAATGACTCTATGCTTCTAAGTGGAGCCAACCTTTTATTAAATGTGTTTAATGGGGTTAGGTTAGAGTTTTTCATAATTTCTTTTTTTTTAGCATTTTTTTTGAGGGTGATGCACAACATGCCAGCCTTTGACATCTAACAACAATCAACAGAATAATTAAACTGATACTTTTCCCTTGGAGGTATCTTCAGCCCCTCCGTACTCTCCTGAATTTCACCTCTTGACTCTGCCTCCGGTTCTTAAGCGATCCCTTCCCCCAGACAGAAGTTCCTCACCACTTGATTTACGGGATTACAGAGACATTCATTTTGCCGAGGACCATCTCAGCTGTCTCTGGGGAGGCTCATTTCCTCCCCACCGCAGGAGAGGAGGGGGAAGGAGAGGACTCTGGACTCCGAGGCAGGCTCTAAGTAGGCTCCTTCATTTTTAAATCAGGTTTCTGCTCGAAGGTTAATCACTTCAGCTCTGATCCTCCTTAAAAGTGGTGATTAATCCCCTGCAGATACAGTAGGCACATGTAAAAAAATATACCAACATGGCACTGGGCATTTTTCTCCCCCCAGTAATGAGAGCTATTCATAACCCAGCATCCTTTAAAGATTCCCGTTACTGTGCAGAAGACAGCACTGTTCATAAAAAACAATTTAAAGATGGTTTCCCCCCCCCCCCCCCCCCAGATTCTGGTGGGGAAAAAGTCTTCGGAGAAAAGTAATTGTTGGCTTAAAACTTCAGCCTGCATTCAGCAGCAATCCATCACTTCCATGTGTGTTTTGAAGCGTGGGTTACTCAATATTCAGACAGGGAATACTCAGTAGGGAAGAATGGGTGAGGGGCAGCTTGAAATACTACCAGTGAAATTCTAACTTGCTTTCATTTCATGGCTTTCCATCTCTTTGCTGAGGGACTCACTGGAGGGAAAAGGAACCAGATCAAAATTCACATTTTATGGTCCCATCTTAGGAAAAGCAGTAGGGATGTGGGGATCCACAGTCTAGCTCCCCATGCTCCAGCCCCTGGGATGCTAAAATCGTAGAATCACAGAACAGTTAGGTTGGAAGAGACCTTTAAGGGTCATCAAGTTCCAACCCCCCTTCAGTGCGCAGGGACATCTGCAACTAGAGCAGGTTGCTCAAAGCCCCATCAACCCTGACCTCGAATGTCTCCAGACGTGGGGCTTCCACCACCTCCCCAGGGAACCTGTTTCAGTGTTCCACCACCATCTTTGTAAAACACTTCTTCCTTCTCTTTAGACCAAATATTCTCTCTTTCAGTTTAACCCATCCCCCCTTGTCCTGTCCCAACAGGCCCTGCTCACAAGTCCCTCCCCATCTTTCTGACAGGCCCCTTCAGGCCCTGCAAGGCCCCCAGAAGGTCTCCCCTTGGGGAGCCTTCTCCTCTGCAGGCTGAACCCCCCCAGCTCTGCCAGCCTGGCCTCCCAGCAGAGGGGTTCCAGCCCTCCCAGCATTGCTGGGGCTCCTCTGGCCCCGCTCCACCAGGTCCCTGTCTCTGCTGTGCTGAGCACTCCCGAGCTGGCCCCAGCACTGCAGGGGGGTCTCTTTCTCTCTCTCCCCAGAGCCCTGGGAGCAGAGGGGCAGGATCCCCCCCTCCCCTGCTGCCCACGCTGCTGGGGCTGCAGCCCAGGGTGCCAGTGGCTCTGGGTGCCAGCGCACGGGGCCGGCTCAGCTCCAGCTTTTTGTCCACCACGAGCATGTTCTCCCTCTTGATAATGAAATTAAAGCAAAGCTCGTTGTTGTCCTGACATGAAGTTGAGGTTGGCTGGGGCTCTGAGCACCCTGCTCTAGTTGCAGATGGCCCTGCTTCCTGCAGGGGGGTTGGATGAGATGACCCTGAAAGGTCCCTTCCCACCCAAACCAGTTTGTGATTCTGTGACTATCAGCACTCTCAGCAAACATAAATGGAAACCTGACTGACAGCCACTTTGTCCCCACCTCTAGGAAATCTCCCGTTAAAATAGACTCAGAAAGAAGTCAACCGCAAGTAAAATGCTAAAGAAGGAAACATAAGAGATTGCTGGTACTTAATATAAATTTACATCATAAAGGCCATTTCAGGCTCCACCATCTCCAAAACATGCCCTCATCTGGGACCAACTTCAGTTTGATGTTAATTTGCTGTAGTTACAGCTACCTAAGTGGCTGTGCAATGCCAAGCCTTTCATTTATTGAGGGTAATGTTTTAAAAGCTATTACTGATCCGTTTCATTTGAAAGCTTGCTGCAGCTTGAGGAAGCTGGGGAGATGTCTGCTCTGCAGGATGGACACAATGTAAGTGGGATTTAAAACAATTTTGATCTTTCCTAGTCACAATAAGTGTGAGGGTAACATGGGCAAATCTCATGCCATTTTGGGTCTGAAGCTTCATTTTATCCGAAAGTTGAGGGTGGCTGGTTTGTCCCTGGAGTTAGAGCTGCTGTTCAGCAAGGGACTGCATTTCATAGAATCATAATATTATAGAGTCATAGAATCACAGAATGGTTTGGGTTGGAAGGGACCTTAAAGATTATCTCATTCCAGCCCCCCTGCCATGGGCAGAGACACCTCCCACTAGAGCAGGTTGCTCACAGCCCCATCCAACCTGGGCTTGAACACATCCAGTGACAGAGAATCCACAGCTTTCCTGGGCAACTTGTTCTAGTGTCTCACCACCTTCACAGTGAAGAACTTCTTCCTAATTGCTAATCTAAATCTCCCCTCTTCCAGTTTGAAGCCATTACCCCTCATCCAGTTCTACAAGCCCTTGTAAAACATCCCTCCCAGCTTTCCTGCAGGCCCCCTTCAGATACTACAAGGCTGCAAGAAGGTCTCCCTGGAGCCTTCTCCCAGCTGAACAGCCTCAACTCTCATAGTAGAAGGGGTTCCAGCCCTCTGATCATCTTCATGGTGCTCCTCTAGACCTTCGACAACAGGTCCATGTCCTTCTTATGTTGGGATACCCATCATGTGCTTGTGTACCTCTCTGTCCTTAAACTCTACCAGTTTCTTGTTTACTATTTTTCATCCCCAAACAAACCAGATCCTTACTAAGGGAAAAAGGCATATTTCTTTATTTTTATGCAGAGAAAGTCTGAAAGCTGTTTCTGTGCATCCTTACCTGTTTTTTTCTGGGCACAAGGTCTGGAGATAAATGACTTGCTGTCTGGGAAAGGAGTATTCAAACTCCTTCAAGGCATGTGTTTGATGGAGGAAAAAGCAGCATTGACTCAAGGGCTCTCAGATATAGGTGATCAGGAGGAGTGGTACAAACATAAAATGAAGCTGTCCTGATGGTTTTTTTTTTTCCCTGGATTTGTCTCCATGTCTCTCAGTAGGCTGATGTGACCACAGTAGTGACAGATAGTGGCACCTCAGGGTTACTGGGTGCTCTTCCCTCAGAACAAACTGGTTTAGGATAACCACTGCAAGGAGAAACACCAAATAGGAGGCTTTCTCCTGGATAAAGTCATCTTCTGAGCCCTCTAACACATGTAAGATGCTGCTCAAGGGCCAAGTTCAATGAGTCTTGAAGCAGGAATGATTCTGACTGTGGGGTGATGGAGCAGGAATGGTCAGTGGCTGGACAGTGGTGTCTCTTTATGTCATGTGTTTTGGCAGAAAAAGTGGAGAAAAGGGAGAATTTGGTGGGCTTTGGATGCAGCCCAGGATGGGATGGGCTTCTGGGTTGAGACCTCATGTTTCCAGCTCATGTGCCTGCAAGCTGAAGGGTCATATTGCCGCAAGAGCTGGACTGAGGCTCCTTATCTAAAGTAGCCATGAGGGCTTGATCCTTTCTCCTGCTGCCATGGTGGTGGTTGGAGCTGTAGCCACCTCTGCAAACATCCCAGGGACCAAATCCACCACTCCTCATTGAAAACTATCTCTGATCCACAGCTGCTGGGACAGGCACAGCCCAACAGAGACACTTGGGCATGGTGACCCACCCCTTTCCTTCCTTTCCTTGTTTCATGTGCAGAAATGAGAAAGTTGACTCATTTAATAAGCCTGGAATTGCTGTTTTGCCCACAGCATCCCATTCTGCAGATGATTGGCTGGAGTGTAACTGGAGCCATCCTGTTGCTTTGCTTTTGCTTCTTCCCCTCCAGACAGCTTAGGCAGCTCTTGTCTCTGCTTGTAGATGCTGACAGTGATGGGACCCCATCCCTGCAGCCCCTGGGAATTGCATATGCCCATGAATGTGTCCACATGGGTCCATACTGTCCTGAAGGAGGCTGCCTGCTCCACTTCTCTTGCTGGCTGAGCAGATACTGGCATCACAGACTGCTCCAACCCAACCCAGATAATTGATCAATAATCTGTGGCATAAAACTGGCCTGTAAATCTGAGTTATAGGGTGGATCACGGCACAGAGTGATTGAACGGGTTGTCACTTGGGGCATTTATGATGGTTTATGTCTGATAATGTCTTGTAGAATAAAAATAAAATCTGACATAACATCCTGAATGATCATCTGATAGAGAGCAGGATTCTTAGCTGGCTGTAGTCTAGTAGGCAGTGATGGTCACGTCGTTAGTATTGGCCATAATTAGCTCCCTCGTTGGCAGCCTCAGAGAAGAGGCTGAGCACTGAATTTGCTTTTAGATGCTCGACTACTCTTGTGCCTTAAGCAACAGGTTCAAGACGTGCGGGTGAGGATGTTCCTGGTGCTGTCAGAGCATCACCTTTTGGAGCTGTTAATTCAAAACCTCTTGTCAGGATTAAATAGCAACAAGAAAAGTTTTGTGCTGGGAAGGAAGGAACAAAGCAGCATTTCTTACACCCCCACAAATTGTTTGTTGGATTAGATTGATGCTTCTGGGAACAACCTGTTTGCCTACGAGCTAAACCCGAGTCTTGCTAAACATCTTCATTAATTAACTCCATCTGGCTTGCCCGCTTTTAGATCGAGAAGATATATTGCTTTGATCATTTGCTGTTTACATATTTCTTGCAGTTTGGTAAAACGCAGCAGCAAACACACCATAAATACTGTGTGGAACAAAACAAACAAACAAAGGAAAAAAACCCAACTGAAACATGTTGCGAAGACTGTAAACACCTTGAGAATGTGAATCCTCACCAAGTGTGAGCTCATTTTCCCCTGAAGACTACTGACTATCGATCTAAAACCACGGTCATGGTTTAAGATGGGTTGTGCCACCTCTGAGCACTTCTCCAGCACCTCCAAGAGACAATGGTGTTGCCTCAAGACTCCTTTCCCTGTGGACCCGATCTCGCAAAGACTTGGATCATCTGGTTGAGGTGGTGAAGAAGAAGGAGACTCTGAACATGGGGTCTGGATGACATGTCCATCCTTCCTTCACCACCCTCCTGGGAGTCAGAAGGAGCTGGTTTGTACTGCTCCCTCTGAACAACCATTGGGGATTGGTTTTTTTTCTGTGCCCAGCCCAGTGTTGGCTGAAGTATGGGATGGGCAGAACAGACCAGCTGTCCTCAGAAGGGCACCATGATGGGCAGAAGCATGAGGACAGCTGATACAGGTATGCACAGTGCAATGCCAAGAAGGATATTTTCTCTGGGTATTTTATCTGTGCTGCTCACTGTGCCTTCACCCCTGCTTGTGTGCCTCCGGGAGCAGATACCCCATGATGGGTAACTCCAGAATAAACAACCAGAGGAAGTTTCCTTCTGACCTTTCATCAGTTGTTGGCAACATCCTTGGCTGACACTGTTCCACCTCCTGTCTCCCAGGATGCCCTGGCAGGCTCTTCAGAGCCTGCCCAGCCCTCCCTCTTAGTGCCAGTGTGAACCTGTTTGCAGCTCCCCACGGCTGGGGTGTGCAGAGCCTGATCCTGTCTGGCTTGCTCAGCTCTGAGGGGCAGGGCCACGGCCACCTCTTATCTGCTGCTCCTGCCCCATGCCCTTCCCAGGGGATGGTCTTTTCCTGGAGCTCTGTGGCCACCCCATAATGTTAGCATCCCTGGCCAGCTAGGATGCTGGGGAAGGGGTTTCTATGGCGACAGGCAGCACACTGAAAAATCTCTCAGCATTCTCTTTTCCCCAGTCTGGCCAGCTTGGCTGACAGGAGGAGATACGCATGCCAGGATATCTCCCCCAGCCTCCCCACACAAGTGCCCCATCACCACATCTGCCCCATCCAGCTGACTGAGTGGGCTGCCGGGCAGCTGTCCTCCCCAGAGGTGTCCCATGGTCCCATGTCACCCTGCTGCCTCCGAAAGCATTGCACCAAAATCCTCTTCTTGCTGCTTTGCTTTCCAAGTGGGGGGCCATCATCACACCTGCTTATGGACACAGCCCTCTTGGCTCACAGTCTCCTCCACCCCACAACCATGAGCAGCACTAGGTGTGGGGCCCCTGGCTTTCTCTTCGTCCCTCCTCTTGCTGTTGCTTCCTCTCGTTGTGTGTGTCTGCCAGCAAACATAGCTCACAGGAGCTTTCTGGTTTCAGCTGTTGACAAAGCTGCAACGAGGTGAGTTTCGGAGACAGGTACAAAGCTGCGTGTGGCCTCACCCAGTCCCTTCAGTCCTGGATGTGGAGGATGGTGGCCAACCACAGACACAATATCACACTGAGCTCTTCCCACCGTGCTTTCCCCTTTCTCCAGCCCCTGTGTGTTCACATCCCTCGTGAGCCATCACCACAGCAATGCCCTCTGCTACTCCAGCCCATGAAGGGACCTCCTCTTCCCAATGCTGCAAAGAGACTGTAAGTGATATGTAAAAAGCACATCAAGCACTGAAATTTGGTGTGCAGGGGGACAGAAGAGGGGGATTTGTTATAAGTCCTCCAAAACTGTCCTGAGGGTGAGCAAGGCTTTGCCTTCAGACAGGAGCTGTGCAGCCACCAGCTGATCTCCATTCACAGCAGAAGGAACCATGCTCTTGTCAGCTACTAGAGCTCACAGTGCACAGCCTGGGTGGCTGCTTTCCATATAGAAGGCAGCATTCCTCCTTCAGCATTCTCTGACACCTTCTCTATTTGTTACAAAGGCAGTTGAATGACTCCTTGATGATGCCCAGGTGTGAGGTGCTGGGATTTTATCAGTTTTATGCTTATCAAGATATAAAGGGCCCCCAAGGGGCAAGAAGATGGACAGTCTTATTGGTGGTGCCCAGTGACAGGACAAGGAGTACTGGGCACCAGCTGTAAGCCAGGAGGTTCCAGCTGAGCAGGAGGAGAAAGTTGTTTGGTGTGAGGGTGTGGGAGCCTGTGCCAGGCTGCCCAGAGAGGCTGTGGAGTCTCCTTGTCTGGAGAGATTCCCACCCCGGCTGGACACTGCGCTGCTGGGCCCCTGCTCTGGGTGACCCTGCTGGATGGAGCAGGGTGGGTTGGATGAGATGATCTTCAGAGGTCCCTTCTAATTCCTACCAGTCTGTGATTCTGTGATTTTCAAAGCAGAGTTTGCAGAATAGCCCAGGACTGTTTGGTTGTGTTATTGTCAGAAGTAACATGGGACAGGGGTCATTCACCAGCCCTCAGACACAGCATGGCATAGTTGTGTTCCCATGCTATAATTTTCTTGTTCTTCAAAACAGGGTGACCAAACCCAGTCTGTGTTCTGGAAAAGGTCTCTTGGCCTACGTAGACCTCCAAGGTCTGGCCAATGTCTGGGAAGCTGCTCATCGTGGTCTGGCTGAGACAGATAGCCTGCCAGTAGCTTAAGAGTATGTGTAATTGCCTGCTGGAGTTTGATCCTGTGCCCTGACCTTGTCTCATTTACTATAATAGATGGAGCTTTGTATGTCTGCCCCTGTCAGGGTGGTGGTGGGTCACGGTGGTGAATGACAATAGGGTTTGGATTGACCTCAGGACACATCTGTTCCCAGCCACTGGACTCTCCTGAGCAGTGAAGCCTTGTGTGTCCTCTTATTACAAAAGCAAACATTTCTCCTAGTCATTTCCTAAGTAAGTATTTTGGAGAGGTGAAAAGGATGTAAAGCTTAAAGATATATATATAAAATGTGATTTTGGGGGTCTCCTATAATGAAGTTGTCTACTGTGCTACTGGAGCAAGAGGAGTCTGGGGTTAGAATGATCAGGGGATCAGGACTCAGATTTTGAGATGGCTTGGGGAGATGGGTGCTCAGGGAGAGGTTTGAGGTAGCAGAACCTGGTAGCTGGTGTGCTCTGGTTTTCATCTCCTCCCTAACTGGCTCTGTGTCGGTGGAAAGGGAGTATCAGCAGGTGAGACCAGGCAGAGATGCTGCTTTGGGTGCACATTTCTGTGAGAGTGAGATGGAATCAAAGCACCATTTGACACATTTCAATGCTTCCTGCAGTTTCAAATAGTCTGGTAAAATAACAAGAGTCTTTTCTTTGCATCCAGAGCTGCTGGGCATTAATTTGTAATGCCTGGGATGTGGGTGCATTTTCTGTGGAGGACAAAACACTGTCAGTCCAGGCTGGACACAGAGAGCCCTTCGCCTTGGAGGCTGGTGAGGGAGAATTGTCAGGAGCCATTGCAGAAAAGGCTTTGGACTTTTTAGATGAGGATCCTGTGTGCTTCCAGACAGGTCCAGATGGGATGCTATATCCTTTCCCACCCTGGGGCAAGACAAAGACTGCCTAACCCCTTCCTGACAGATGTCTGGCCACTGCATAAACTGTTGGTTTGTCCATTAAAGGGGAATTATTTGTAATCATTGATCCATCTCTGGTCATGCCATTGTAGTTATCACCGCATGGACTGTTGCAAAACATACTCCCTGTGTCTAAGAGTTGAGAGGATTAGAATCATAGAATGTTTTGGGTTGGAAGGGATCTATAAAGGTCACGGAAACACAGAATGCTAGGGGTTGGAAGTGGCCTGTGAAGATCACTGAGTCCAACTAGGTCATCTAGTCCTAGTAGTGTCCTTGGTAAGTCCATCTTCCAAACATTCTGTTTTCACACCAGGGTTAGTTCAAAAATCCTGCACTCACCCCCCCAGGTCTTGCCATGCACTGGCCATAAAGGGAAATTGTTTGATTTAGTCTCAGCACAGATGGATGGCTTCCCTTCAGGACATGGGGTTCTGTGATCTTGGAGAAGGTCTAAAAGAAGAGCTGCAGCTTCTGGTGGAAACTCTGTTTCTGCTCTGGACTCTTTTTAGGAAACGGGCGGGAATTATCTCTTCTGTTTGCAGGGGAAAGGAAATGAATTCAAGTACTCCATGGTCACCAACAGGCATCATCAGGAACAGACTCACAACTTGTTGTATTGATCCTGAATCACAAAATCACTGAATCATTAAGGTTGGAAAAGACCTCCAAGATCATTAAGTCCAACCGTCCACCCAATGTTATCATGACCACTAAACCATGTCCTGAAGTGCCACATATACACATTTTTTGAACACCTTTCTGAGCAGTCTGTTCCCATACCTCACCACCTTGCCTCCTCCTGTCCCCCAGTGGTCTGATCATCCCCAGCCTCCATTAGCAACCTGTGCCATGGAGATGACACCTTTCCCCTTCCTCTCAGCCTGGCAAGGGTGTTCATTACTTGATGTCTGCACAGCACTTTGAACCTGTAACCTGTTGTAGAAGTGCTGAGTATTAATCGATGGGAGCTCATGGGTGGGTAGACAGATGAGTGAGAGACAGCCCATCCTCCTATTGCTCTTTGCAGATGCTCTCCCTGACACCTGCCATCCTGCTAAAAGGAACGACTGACACTGTCTTTGATGCCACTTGATTGCTACTGGTCCAGGACCTCAGAGTTGAAGGTGAATCAATGATGGGTTCCCCAACCAGCACTGCAGGAGAAGAAGAGGGAGAGTTTGAAATAACCCAGTCCTGTTCTCCACTGCAAACAAATACCTTCAAATTGCTCTGACTTGTACAAGCTGTAGACGGTAGCAGCAATGAGCCACTGCTCCCAGTAGCGTGTCTTCTGGTCCTTTTAGGGAACATGGGAGTGCCCATGGGGCTAGCATCAAAATTTTTCCTTTTATTGTTTCTCCAGGCATTTGAAGGACTCCTGCTTCAGTCCCTCTGTGCCCCGTGAGCTTGGGGAATGACCTGAAAGTGGTGGATGATTAGAAAGAAGTTTGTGATTTTAAATCTAAGTTTTAATCTGAGCTCCTCCCAATCTCCTTGTGTGACTCTGATGGGTCTTGGGCATGCTCAGGATCCTGTTTCTTAATGATTTCAATGGATCTCTGCATTAGTGCTTCTGGCCAAGATTCAGACCAGCTGAACTGGGAGCTCAAGACTGGTCCAGGTGCCATTCCCTCCAGCATCACCCAAATCCAAACGTGCACTTCTGCTTTATTCCAGGAAAAGACAAGTTGAAACCACGTCAAAGTATGAGCAATTTAAAAGTAAATTTTCAGATGTAAAAGTCTGCAGACAGCCTGAAACAAGTGCTCTTCAAGAGGTCAAATGCCTTCTGCAAAGTGGGAAAGTCTCAGTAGAGGACTCACGTGTCAGTGCAAGGGGAGCTGTTTTGCAGGGTTATGAACCTCCTCCTTCCATCTAGTTTTTATACATTTATTCCTTGTTCTTAGGCTCTTTCAAATGCTTAGAGCTGTCTGGTAGCCATGGCCTTAATACGTTTAAAAAACTGGTGCAAGAGTTGCTTCTTAGGATGGAATATTTGTGATCTTGCAATAAGAAGAGGATGGCTAAACCTGGATAAACTATCAGGCTGTGAGACACCCTCATGTTTCAGATAGCCAGGGTGGGGAGAAGACAACTGCCTCCTTCAGTATTGCAGAAAGTGCCCCATATCAGGTAAAACTGAACCACCAACATCTCTCCAATCCAGCCAGCGCTTCATTGATATGCCTCAAAAAAACCCAAACGATGCTAATCACTGAACAGAATCAACATTAAACAGAGCTTAATAAGCCTCAAACTGTTAGCTTAACAGTCACACTTGCACTTCAGTGCAGTCCACCTTCTTCTGCAGTGAAACAGAGATGGACAGGAAGTCCCTGAGCGTCTCCTCCATACCCCATCAGAGCTAGAAAGAAAGTGAGGATATGTGGTTGTCTTCAGAAAGGTTTGGTACGTCCTCTCCATCCCCATATATAAGGGAATACTCAGAGGCTGGGGGTGCCTGGTTGATCACGGCCCCAGAAATGCCTCATTTCCTTCTCCATTCACACCAGCTTTGCTAGAACTTGATCCCAGGGAACATGGTGGGACAAGACCCCAGGTACCAGCTCTGAGCAGAGCTCGTGTCAGGCAGGTTTTGCTGTAATCATCTCCTGTTTTATGTTCACTGTAGAGTCCACTTTTTCTGATCCAAAGCTCAGCTCTTTTAGGAGGTTTGAGCCAGGTGGGGTTGGTTGGTCTCTTCTCCCAAGGAACAGATGATGGAACAAGGAGAAATGGCCTCAAGTTGCACCAGGGGAGGTTCAGGATAGATATAACGAAAAATGTCTTTCCTGAAAGGGTTGTCCAGGCCTATCCCAGGCTGCCCAGGGCAGTGGTGGAGTCCCCATCCCTGGAGGGGTTTCAAAGCTGTGGAGATGTGGTGCTGAGGGCCATGGGTTAGTGGTGCCCTGGCAGTGCTGCAATAATGGTTGGACTTGATGATCTGAAAGGCGTCTTCCATCAAAAACAGTTCTATGATTCTTTGCTTCAGTGGTCAAACCCCAACTTAGTCTTCCTCCTCAACTCTCAGTCATGGGGTAACACTTACACCTTCAGTGTTCCTGCCTGAAAGTGGGTCTAAAGCCTTTTATTTTAAGGTACATTGGGAGAATTTGTGTGCCCCAGTGATGATACTGAAGGATTCTGGAAAGAATTTGCCTCTTAGGGAAGGGAGAGGGACCGCATGTCCTGTTACACGTGCATCCCAGTTTGTACTAATCCAGCTGCTGCCATTGATAAAAAGCTCTGCCAGTGCTTGGACTCAAATGGACGTGTGTCTGAGTGTGATAGATGTGTTGATTTTTTTCTTTCTTTTTCTGGAGTTCAAACACTTTGCATTGATTTGTGTCTTCGTTTGTATATTGTGCGAGTGGCTCAGACTGAAGGCAGCTCTGCCTGTCATCCATCAAAATCTCCAAGTGCTTTGTCTTCATTTCAACTTGGCTGCTCCTTGGCGGGCTTGTGGCAGGGCTTCTGCCAGACAGCGGTGGGTCTAAATCTGCTGCTGGGAAGACTTCACAGCAGGCTCACAGAACAGGGACTCATGTCATTAAAACAACCCCTCTGCTTACTGTGCTGTCTGCTGAGACAGCTCATCATCTGGGGGGGTGGTGTGGGCAGGGGGTCGGGAAGTGTTTGTCTCCCATGGAGGGTGGTGGGTGAGCTCCCTTGAGTGTGTGGATGATGCAATGTGTCCTGAACATGGAAAGATTTCATACAATCAGAGGATGGTTTGGGTTGGAAAGGACCTTTGAAGGTCATCTAGTCCAACCCCCTGCAGGGAGCAGGGCCATCTGCAACTAGAGCAGGGTGCTCAGAGCCCCGGCCAACCTCCCCTGCAATGGTGCCAGGGATGGGGCAGCCACCACCTCTCAGGGCAGCCTGGGCCAGGCTCTCCCCACCCTCAGCACCAACAATTTCTCCTTCTCTCCAGTCTGAATCTCCCTCTTGGAGTTTAACCCATCCCCCCTTGTCCTGTCCCAACAGGTCCTGTTCACAAGTCCCTCCCCATCTTTCTGACAGGCCCCTTCAAGCCCTGCAAGGCCCCCAGAAGGTCTCCCCTTGGGGAGCCTTCTCCTCTGCAGGCTGAACCCCCCCAGCTCTCCCAGCCTGGCCTCCCAGCAGAGGGGTTCCAGCCCTCCCAGCATTGCTGGGGCTCCTCTGGCCCCGCTCCACCAGGTCCCTGTCTCTGCTGTGCTGAGCACTCCCGAGCTGGCCCCAGCACTGCAGGGGGGTCTCTCTCTCTCCCCAGAGCCCTGGGAGCAGAGGCGCAGAATCACCTTCCCTCTGAAGTTCTCTGTGTTGCTGCAGCTTGTGATCCCTGTTTGTCCCCATCTCCATTAAACATGGAACAAAAGCAGGTACCTCTAATAACATCCAGGATGTACCAGCTACAGGAGTGGGAACTCGTTTGGGCAAATCCCATCCTCGCCTTCCTTGATGATACCTGGTCTTCGATGAACATAGCTGTTGTCTTACATGAGACCAGTTTTGTTTTTTCCCTCTCTTCACAGAGAAGCTGGACAGGGAGAACCCAGAACACTTGGAGCTCATTCAGTGCTGTTTTCTCTCCCAACAGCTTTCTGGGTTAGGTGGGTATTTCAATCTAGCAAAATACCCTGTTTCTCCAGAAACTGAAGATGTTGTCAGTTCTCTCTTCTTTGGTCGAAGAGGCATGGCATCCATCATGTGTCCTACAACCTCTGCAGACCTTTTGCTCAGCTTAGGAGATCCATACCCCCCAGTGCCCATATGGCAGCTAGGGACACTTGCCTTTTGCATCCATTGCACATAAACCAGGCTTGACATTCTGACACACTTCTCAATATCCCCCAGCAGCTGCTGTGTCAATACAAGAAGAGGTTCCTGGTACAAGAATGCCAGGGGACACAGTCCCCTGGGTAGTCCTGTAGCATCCATGACTGCTCCCAAAGCATGACCCCACCCCAGGACAATGATGCTGTATAGAAAAAGTTGTCTTCAGAACCAAAGTGTGATGCAGCCATGTCAGAGTGCATGTGTCCACGTGCTTGGACATCTCTCCATCAGACAACAGCGGTCCTCACCAAACACAGTAAGTGCTGTTCAAATATCATCACTCATCTGTACACAAAATCCTGCAGACCTGTCGCTTGTGCAGTTCACTCTGGATCCAGTTGAGAGCGATTTATACAGAGGCACTAATTGCTCTCAGTGTTGGTGGCCATGACAGAAGAGCCAGGAGTGCAGTGATCCAGGGAAGCTGGTTCTCCTTCCCCCACGGTGACGCGCTGAGGCTCTGTGTGATCCGTGCTAATGTAGCAGTGTTGCTCTGGAGACTGAAAACACTTGTCACAAAAGCCTGTAACATGAAAAGGATCTTCAGTGAGAAATACCTCAAAAATCTCCTGTTTGGAGGCACTACGTTAAAACATTGGTTACAAGATAGTCCAAGCCCTGGTCTTGAAAGCACCTACCTCGAGATGGTGTGACTTTAAGCAACATCTACACCACCAATTTCCAGGAAAACAAATTACATGGGGAAATGGGGTGATAGAGGACCATCTCATGCTGAAGCAAGTAACATCAACATTTGAGTACTGTGTTCAGTTTTGGGCACCTCAATACAAGAAAGATACTGAGGTGCTGGAGCGGGTCCAGAGAAGAGCAACTCAGCTGGTGAAGGGCCTGGAGAACAAGTCCTATGAGGAGCGGCTGAGGGACCTGGGGCTGTTTAATGTGAAGAAGAGGAGGCTGAGGGGAGACCTTCTCGCTCTCTACAGCTACCTGAAAGGAGGTTGTAGAGAGGTTGGTGCTGGTCTCTTCTCACAAGTAACTAGTGGCAGAAGAAGAAAGAACAGCCTCAAGCTGCACCAGAGGAGGTTAAACTGGACATTAGGACATTTTTTTTCACTGCAAGGATTGTCAGGCATTGGAACGGGCCGCTCAAGGAGGTGGTTGAGTCACCATCCTTGGATGTATTTAAAAGCTGTATAGATGTGGTACTTGTGCATATGGCTTAGTGGTGGACTTGGTAGAGTAGGGTTAAGGGTTGGACTTGATAATTTTGAAGGTCTTTTCCAACCTAGATGATTCTATGATTCTATAGCCTCTATCTGCTCTTGTGAGACCCCATCTGGAATACTGCGTCCAGCTCTGAAGCTCCCAACAGAAGAACATGGATCTGTTAGAGTAAGTCGAGAGGAGGCCACAAAAATCATGCAAGGTCTGGAACCCCTCTGCTGGGAGGCCAGGCTTAGACAGTTGGGGTTGTTCAGCCTGGAGAAGAGAAGGCTCCAAGGAGACCTTCTTGTGGCTTACCAGTATCTGAAGGGAGCATACAGAAAAGATGGGGAGGGACGTTTTGCAAGGGATTGCAGTGACAGGACAGGCAGTGATGGTTTCAAACTAGAAGAGGGGAGATATAGATAAGAAATTAGGAAGAAATTCTTCACTCTGAGGGTGGTGAGACACTGGAACACATTGCCCAGGGGAGCTGTGGATGCTTCATCACTGGATGTGTTCAAGACCAGGTTGAATGGGACTTTGAGCAACCTGGTCTAGTGGGAGGTGTCCCTGCCCATAGCGGGGAGGGGGTGGAATGAGATGCCCTTGAAAGGTACCTTCTAACCCAAACCATTCTATGATTCTGTGATCTTAGGGCCTTGGTTCATGCTCTGCTGATACTTGGAAGGTGTCTGCAGGATGGGTGATGTGACCTGGGGGCACACACGTGTCTATGCTGGAAAGGCCCAAGAAAAACAAAAGATCACATTTGTGAGCCAAAGTCCAAGGCTCTCAGAGCTGAAAATACGGGACGGAGAATCAATCCTCCTATTAGAATGATAATTTTGAACTGTCTCTTTCCCTCTTGCTGCCCAGGAAGCTTTATTATGAGTATTGATTAGACTTTATTTGTTAAGTAGTAGTGGTGGGAAAAGAAGTAGACACAAAAAATCCCCCACTAAAGAAACTTGCAGTCAAACACCCAGGGGTCTACCCCACCGTTGGTGGGCTGCAAGCCATGATCTTTGGGGAGACACTGGTGAGGGTCTGAGGTGAAGGATCCCAGCTTGACTCTATTGCACGTTGCCTCTGATCAGGGTGTGTTTTTTATTTGATTTGCCTGAACTGTTGTTTGTTAGATGGTTTTTGGTTTGGATTTTTGGTTTGTTTGTTTGTGTTTGCTTTAAGTGAAATGCTTTGATGACTGAGGGGTTTTCCAGATTAAAACATTTCCTTTTTATTTTTTCGTTTTTTTTTTTAATTCCTTTAATTTCAAGGGACGCGTTTGAAGCTTTAGAGGAGTTGGGAGTTACATCACTGCGCTTGATTTTGTTTTTACAGCAAGGGGCTAAGCTCTTTAAAGCCCTCATCATCTTAAAAAACACATCTTCAAGCATCCTTCCGTGCTTTCTCATGCAGCCCATCCCCAGTGTAACACTGGCTTTTAAGCCTCAGCATCACGAGGCAGCAGCCAGTGTTCACAACCTCGACCAGGGTGCGAGCAGCATGTCCCGGGCACTCACCCGCTCGCAGACAATCCCCTTCCCTCACCCCACGGATTAGGGACCTGAGCTTGCACAGGTTTGCATTGCTCTGATCAGCCCCGTGTAGCTTAGCAACAGTCAAAACCTTGTTTGCTGATATTTACGCTCCACGGAGGAGATGGGGATGGTTCAGCATCCCACTGACTCTGGTGAAGCTCCGGCAAGGTGTGAGTGGGTGCTGAGCTGCCCTGGATGTGGATCCTCCTCTGGAAATTCTGGGGTTTGCTGGATGGATTGCAGCCAGCAGAGCAAATTCCAGCGTCTCCATCCCAAGTGATGCAGTTCTGGGGATAAAGAACCCGAGTAAACCAGTAGACAGAGCCAAGTGTGTGGGTGGATGCTCATCCTGCAGTACAGGCAGGGAAATCCCAAGATCAGCATCCTGGGATACCAGGGAGGGTTTCTCCAGCACAAGGATTAAAAAAAAAAAAAAAAAAAAAAAAAAAAAAAAAAAAATCTCAGAACCCCGGGGGGAAACAAGATCTGACCTATTTTTATCTCATGAACCAACTACAGACGGATACATGATTCCCCAGAGGAAAGCAAACTCTCCAGGCCAAATGTGACATGTCATGTGAGGAAGGATGTGGTTTTTCCACCCTGAAGTGCAGCATTTGCATATCCCACTCTGTCTGTGTGCAGCTGACTTGGTGGTTGCAAAGAAGTACAGATAGACAACTTTGAAATGCAGACCCAGGGCCAAACTGAGCAGACATGCAACTGGCTGAGCCCACCTTTCAATTGTCCTGAGCTGCCTGACGTGATGAATATCTGGGTGGGCAAGTTCAGTGCATGCTGCATGTCTGCAGCACTGGTCAGTGATCTAACGGACATAAATTAATATAAAATGAGATGGAATAATTTCATAATGCAACACAGTGATGACACAGAATAAGAGAGTAGAAAGCAACTGTTAAAAGCATGTAGTTCATCACAGAATGATAGAATGGGTTGGGTGGGAAGGGACCTTTCAAAGTCATATAGTCCAACCCCCCTGCAGGGAGCAGGGCCATCTGCAACTAGAGCAGGGTGCTCAGAGCCCCGGCCAACCTCCCCTGCAATGGTGCCAGGGATGGGGCAGCCACCACCTTTCTGGGCAACCTGGGCCAGGCTCTCACCACCCTCAGCATCAAAATTTTCTTCCTTCTTTTGGGTCTAAATCTCATCTCTTTTAGTTTAAATCCATCCCCCCTTGTCTTGTCAAAATAGGGCCTGCTCAAAAGACTGTCCCCATCTTTCTTATAGGCCCCCTTGAAGCCCTGCAAGGCCCCCAGAAGGTCTCCCCGGAGCCTTCTCCTCTCCAAGCTGAACACCTCCAACTCTCCCAGCCTGGCCTCCCAGAAGAAGGGTTCCAGCCCTCCTATCATTGTTGTGGCTTCTTCTGACCCTGCTCCAAGTTGTCCATGTCTCTCCTGTGCTGATGACTCCAGAGTTGTACACAGTGCTCATCTGGACTAACATCAGGGTAATCAATACTCATGAATCAAGTTATCTAATCACAGGGGAGAGGAGGAAATCATCCCTTCAGAACATGCATTGCAGCCCTGGCTGATTATCTTCTTAGCCTTTTGAAGCATCATCATCCCTAGCCTTGTCTGGGGGAGTGCTGCAGATGGAGGGATTGGTGCTCAGCTCCCTAACTTGCCTTGATTTTGGTGCACATCCACTGAGCCCTCATTGAGGACCTGACTGGGTACAATAATATATAAAATATTTAAAATAGTGCTTGAAACACAGGAAAGGCAAGACAGACAGATATTCTTCCCTGAAAGGGTTGTGAGGCTTTGGAACGGGATGCCCAGGGCACTGGAGGGATTGAAAACCTGTGTAGATGTGGTGCTGAGGGACATGGTTTAGCGGTGCCCTGGCAGTGCTGGGTTAGTGGTTGGACTTGATGATCTTAAAGGCCTTTTCCAACCAAAGCGACTTTACAATTCAATGAATACACTGCATTCACAGTACTGTGACTGTGGCCGTGATCGTCTCTCATGGTTCTGCTATGCTTGGACCAGGACCTGTTTTTGCCTTGCAAAAGGCTGCCTTTGGCTTTATGGGGACCTGAGATACAGGCAGGATGGGAAAAAAACCAGCAAAACCAGTGCAGAGGCCAGAGTTTATTTCCAACACTGCCCTGCTCAGCCTTTCCTCCTGCACCTGTAAGTTCGTCCTGATGTCTTCTACATCCCTACAAGACTTCAGTGCTGCTGGACATTTTCAGGAACAAGGGTTTGAGTGACTCTATCTGAGCTTTATTTAGCCATGGGCTTAAATTTTTGTGAGCAGCTTTATCTTCACAAGGACTGTAGTCTGACCTCTGCTGATCCTCCTAATCATATGGGAGCAAAGGAAGGACGATGAGCTGCTGAGGCTTAGTCCATATTTTAGAGTAATTTTGCAGTTCCTGAAGGATAACAGGGTGAACGAGGAGGAATGTGTATTTCCTTTGTTTTCTACTTTGTTTCTGATGCATTTTTTCTTTAAAAGCAAACAAACAAAAGAGAAGTACCAGGTTGCATCTCAAGTACTGAAGTGTTCTATGCCAGGAAATGACAAATACACATATTACTCATCTGTGTACTCGAGTTTTTAAGCACATAGAGATTTCTTGGGCACATATCAAAGCAAAACAACATGATGTAGTAGTAGGATGGGTGAAGATGAAAAGGGGAGGTGGGGAGGAGGATATGGCTTTCTTTCATGCCTTTCAGATGGGTATCACAAGGGTTCTTTGGTCAACCATAAATTGCCCTGTGTGGCTTGAACACGCACTTCTTTTAAAAACCAGGTCCCATGGTCAAGTTGATGTGCCTTTTGGGAGGGTTTTCTGACACAGCAGACCCCTCTTGCAACCCACAGCACTGCAGTTGACCATCCACTTCAATGTACCTTTTGCCACTGTTTGATGGACACAACAAAATCCAGACAACTGCAAACCTCTGTGATCATGCTTTGATACCAGAGCAGGAACTTGGAATAAAAGGGCACGGACAAAACATATGTTCAGACAGAGCTCTCCACAAGCTGCTTTTGTAATCATCGCTTGAGGAGGAGGGACTATAGCTTTAATTTCTTGTAGGTGTTTGGGATGATCTGTGCACCTTAATATTGTTCTTTCTGTTGTTCAGTAAGACACAGGCAAAGGTCCAAGGACATTTCTTTAATCACTTTATTCCACAGCAGGTGAGGTATTTACTGTTAATTTGTCATCTCATTGGTGCTTTGTTACATTCAGATTAAATCTTTGGTGGGTCATTAGGAAATCACACAGCAAAGCAAGCGATCTGGAATGGGAGGGATTCTGACGGAGAGTGTTTCCTGGCTAAACTCTAGAGTTAGGAGATGAAGGCTTTGAATGCTCATTTACTGGCAGCCCTTCCTACTGTCTATTGCAGTTTGGCAGGTGTAAACACTGGGATTTGTAATTAGGGGATATATAAAAACTGTATTTCTTGTATTATTCACATAATTCTTTTTTTTTTTTCCTTTTTTCTTCATTTACTGCTTTTTCTAAGCATAAGGTTCCCATGAATGGAGAATAAGCTTGTAACTTGGGCTGGCAAAATAAACAGATCAAGATGAGACAGTCTAGTTCACGAGTAGAGATCAGGTCTTCTGAGAACCACCTGTACCCTGTACCTGAAAATGAGTGTGAGTGAAAAAATATTACAGGTATTTCTTCTGTGTTTGTTACCTGATGTCTTATATATCCATCTAGTGGCTTCAGTCACCATAATGGTTTTGTGCTCTTTCCTCAGATTTGGAAATCTAAACTTGAGTCACTCAACAACTGAAGTTGCTCAAGGAAGATACCTGGTGTTCTTTGTCCACCACCATTTTTGCTTAATTGATTAATTTAGAAAACTAGATCTGATTATCTTGGGGCATGTAGCAAACATTTGCAAGGTTGGTTTTTTTTCATTAGACCAACACTTAAGTCTTTAATCACCTTCTTTTTTTTTTTTTTTTTCTTTTTATAAATAGGATATCAGACTGTGACCATGAGCAAGATGAAAAGCGGAACATGGGAAGAAGGTACTGGAAATAACTAATTGCCCTCCAGTTAAAGTATTTATCAGGAATGTGCCCAGCGATGGATAATTGGCTGTTCTGTGAATATAGCTTTGGATTCTGAACAGAAAGAAATGA
Organism: Todiramphus chloris collaris; assembly: GCA_025345505.1. Taxonomy (NCBI): domain Eukaryota; kingdom Metazoa; phylum Chordata; class Aves; order Coraciiformes; family Alcedinidae; genus Todiramphus; species Todiramphus chloris. Next base: position 990,887 of record JANVCC010000010.1, read on the forward strand.
GAGTTCCTGTTGAAAGTTTCTTCAAAACCTTCCTGTGAAAACTGTTTGTTTTGAAATATTGGCAGTTTGCAGTGAATAATAATGTCATCGAAAAAGTCCTATTGGAATATTTGTGGTGAAGTCCCCTGAGCCTGGGTATTAATCCAGGTAGCGTGTTCATTTTTATCAGGTTTATTCTTCCCTAGGGGCTGAGCCAAAGAGCTTCCAATTTACCCAGGTCATTAGTGATTTATATGATAATTGGATCTAAGTTGATTTTAACTATTTGCTTTAAATCTCAGGGGATTTGTATTCTTAGATGTTTTAATGCCATTGGAAATTTCACTGATTAAGCAAAGCCAAGTATATGTACTTAATTAGTCCTGAAACCAATTAGGCTTTTGTCATTCAAATTAATCTTGTATCTGGATCTTTAAACGAGTTCTAATAATTGTGAATTGACCTTTGTGGGCTTGAGAGTGGAGTCAGACCATTGCCTAGGTCCAGCCTTGTGGAGAGCACACTGTACCCAGGCTGGGAGTGTGACCAGCTTTGTCCTCCCTTGTTCTAAGTGGTCTGAAATATGGTTGTGGGTGGTCATCTCAATGGAAAGGTAGATATCAAGCTGATGTCCAGGCAAGCCCTGGTCTGTTGAAGGCAGGAAGGCAATAATCACAGGAAACTGCAACATAGGGTCTTCCTGCCCTAGTGGCAATGCTAAGAGAGTCTTTCTAGTGCTAGGATAGACTGACAGGATCCATAGGCTGCCTGTGGTTGTCTGACAGAAGCCTGGATGTAGTAAATGTGACGCCTCTTTCATACATAATGCAAGTTAGTATCTTTTTCCAGTCTTCCACATTAGGATTTAGATGAATATCCCTCCCATCCCTGCAAGACCATCTAAGGTGGTGATGACTCACAGTGACAACCCTACATTTCTGATGGAGGTGACTGGTGCCTTTGACCATAGGACCCAGAAGGATCCTGGCACAGTGAGGATCACCCATGAGCTAATAATAATAATAATAATAATAGTAATAATACGCTGTTTCCTGAATTTGATGTGATTCATTTTTACCCACAACAACATTTTGAATGTAATATCCAAACTATCAGAGAAGGTGACCTGTGAACCCAGAGGTTTAGCAGCATGAATCTTGAAAATTGCCAAAAATTATGGATCTTATCTTTTTATTTTTGTCTTCGGAGGTTTTGGTTTTATTCCTGCCCAGTTCTCAGTTTCAAATTTCTTTCCTAGCTGTGCATTTAGTATGTTTTAACTTGGTCATGGTGACATATGTATATCTTGAGTTGGAAGTGGGCTTCATAGTGGGTTTTTGGGGGACTTTAAGGTATGCTGAATGCAAACCTATTGACTGCGGCTCTGCTTTGTGTAATTTTAATAAAGATGCCAGAAGAGATTCCTAACATTTTTCTTCAATCCTTATTTCCTTCTCTCATAGTATTTTGCAATCCTGTCCTGATACATGTTTTCATCCTTTCTCACCCCTTTCACAAAAGACCTCCAGGTGATCGTTGCAGAAACCTATGGTGGTGGAGCCCCCAGAAGTTACTTATGAAGACCCCATGACATCAGAGGAGAGTCCCCCTATGGCTGAGAGAAGTTTTTGGATGAGGCTGCAGGTATCGGTAAGATAATTTTCAAACCCTGTTCATTGATAATATGCAGAAAAAGCAATCTCCACCTCTGTGAAGGTGATGAACACTGCAGGGAGTAAGACCAGTAAACCTCTTTAGGTAGTGGACTTGGATCTGGTATCTGGAGTGATATTATTGGTGTGTTGATTTGAGTGTCCTCTTGGGTGGAGGTTTCACATCAGCGTATTTCCTGATGATCAGTGTCACAAATCCATCCCAGAATGGAGTCATTTTTTGTTGTTCTTGAACTCAAAAGTTCATCCTTGGTGTGGCTCTAGGGACTAGAAATGTTTCCATCCAGCCTTGGTCCAGCATGAGTCAACCATATGAGTTTCTCATCACACATTTATGCCAACTTTTTTTTTAATGGTGTTGAATCCCTTCCTTATCCCCATCTTTAATGGATTCTTTAACTTGTCCTTGTTCCAGGAGACACAATTAGTAGTGCTGGAAATATTGACTGTAATGGTAGCGCAGTACCTTAACTTCCTGTAACACAGAGTTCCTCCAGAGACTGGGACAAGGGGAGGAATGCAGGTCTCTGGAACAGCTCAGACCTGGGGAGGGAAGGAGCTGGAGAAGATGTGGGACTTGGTATCTCTTTAGAAATATATCAAATTTTCTTCTTAATCCTCAGATGAGACAAGATGGGGCATGGAAAAAATGGAGCTGGAGGGTGGGAAGTGGACAGGAGATGGGCAGAGATGGTGGCAGGATAGAGGTGTACAGGAGCAATAGCTGGAGGCACATCAATAACACCAGTGTCCCCAGAGATGAGGAGGAAGGTGCAGATGTTTGGTCTGGATTTAACCTGTGAGGAGGAAGCAGAGGCTGTGCTGTGGAGAGCTGTGATGTGATGATGAAGGTCCATACCTTCTCAGTAAAACTGCAGAGTTTCTCTCATTTCCTCCCAGTCTCTGGCTATCTCAGATTCTAGGAGGTCCAGAACTGGGTTTTAGACTCTAGCAATACAGGCTCTGGCCAGATTGCATCCTCCACCCTTTGATCCTCCTACTGCTATGAGAACTTCCAGCAGATATCCACTGAAGCAGGGTATGACCCCACACAAACCGGGAATAGACAGAGTAAGTCATTTTGCCCAGGGTTGGGGGGATGAATTCTGTGATGGAGCCAAGAATAGATTCCTGCTCCTTTCATCTCCCAGTCGCGTGCCATCCCCCTCTCCCATTCTTCCTCCTGGCAAGTGGCAAGACAAATAGCGTTGGACACATCAAACCTGCTGAGATCAGGAGCCAAGTCAAAGGTCAGTGCTTGGGCACAAAGATGCTTCTGTGTACAAGGCACGAATTTGGGCTGCCACTGAGCACAAAGATTGGTTTCTCCATACAGATGAAGTCCGGGGCGGGAGGTCATGGCAGCACGATGATTAGCTGCTTTGGGGAAAAGGAATCTAGTGAGATAGGAGCGTGCAAGGATGAACGGATGGAGATTGGGACAGTTACAGCTCTACTGACGGGGCAGCTCATCCCACTGCCCTGCTCACCAGGGGAAGTGATGGGTGGCTCAAGTCTTCTTTCCAACCATGTCTCTTGGTGTAACCTTGCACTGCCTGACCAGTGTGATTGTCCCACTGGCTGCGTACCTCCACAACCTGAGCTTTCATCCCTGTAGATCTCCACCCCACCCCACCGTTCCCATCATTTTCAGGAGAGGGCTTGCAGGGCTTTGCCAGGTTGAAGCCTCACAGAGGAACACTGTGGTCTAATTTTCCTTGCTGGTCCATCACTACCATACACCCTCACCCTTTCTTGGTAATTGGAGATCTTTGAGGATATGCACAGGATTGTGCAGAAGGTTTTAAAGGGTCCCCTGAAGTTCTTATAATCATTTTTGGAAGATGAAGGAGACATAAGCCCAGTGTAGATCCACCAGAAGGAAAGGTAGGGAAGGCAGACAGGGGAAGTAAGCAGAACCAACTCCTTTGGCTTTGAGGTTTGACTTGGGTACTCTCTGTAGCATGTCTTCAGATATCCCACAGACTGGTGAAGCCCTGCTTGCTGGCCTTCACACTGCATTTTCACCATCTTGGTGGGCTATCTCCATGAATGACTTTGTGGGCATTCTGGGAGGCCACATTTACAAGTTTATGATGAGGGACTTCCTGTGGAAGTGAGGCTTTTGGAGCCCCTTTGCATCATTGGGCAGAGCCCTTTACTTGCCACGTAGAGAACAACCTGGAGCTCCAAGTCATGTCCTCAGACTTTAGTATTTCTTGGCTGCATAGTCTGGCTTTTAACCACTGAAGGGCCTTAAAACTCATCTGCATTAATGGATGACCTTTCTTATTCTTCCCCTGATAACCATGCCCACCACACAGGATAGGAAAACTCGGACCCTGCCTTCCTTTCATTCTTGCAGCCTCATTTCCTTCCCTGACCTAATCCTACGTCCTTCTGAATCAGCTATTGTCTCATCCTGCACGAGGCTGTGAACTCCACGTTAGAGGACAGAATTTGGCAGGTAATATCTGGCCGGGGGTTTCTGTAACCAAGTCCCCCCTTAGGAGAAGCCTTTGGCAGGGTACCAGCAGAGAAACAGGTCAGCTTGTTCATGGATGCGGTGATAAGAGGTGTGAGGACTGGTTGGCCAAAGAGCCATCTTCACCATCCCCACCAGCTACAGGTGGAAGCATGTGTTGGATATACACTCGCAGACTGTGCCTGTCGTCGGTCGGTGTGCAAGGAGCCAAATTACGGAACGCAGCCTGCCGACAACCTCTGTCCAGCTGGAGAGGAGTCGTCTACAGACAGCTGGGGTTTAATTCACTCCTGAGTCTGGATGTATCATCTCCTCCTGCGGGCCAGCTGCCGTTAGAAGCCCTCTTCTAGGATGTCTGAGAGCTGTTGTTTATTATACATAGGAAACCATAAGATGAAATCTATAGCTGCAGCTTCAGTGAAGGATAATTCACAAGGGCTTGCCTGGTAGAGCTAGGAGCTAATGCTGTTAAAATGAGACTCTTCCTACAGAAAGCAACCCTTTAATGACTCTCAAACGCAGCTCATACAACAACCACACCACTTACATCCTCTCCAAAAGTCCAGACTCTGCTAAATGGATTAACTGCTTCATGAACTCTCCCAATGTGGTAGCCAAGCTCCAGTCTTATAATGGACCAATTAAAAGGTCATCGTTACTTATGGTTGCAGCTTCCTTAACGTGAGAGCTTCCACACCCCCATCTGGCACAGCAGGCCACTGAAAGCAAATATTGACATTTTAATGTGTTAATAATGGAGCAATAAATTAACCTTTTGGATTCCTCTCTTTGCTTTCGGGAAGACATTGAAGAGTTAATAGGGAGATGCTTGCAAAGCTGGGAAGCACAGGCAGCAATAAAACCTTGTTGTCAGGGCTTTATCACTAACAAAACCCTTTCCAGGGCTTTGTCACCTGGTCTGGCACTGAGCAGAGCCAGGCTGTATTCACACCAGACAGCTCCTGCACCCACCAAGCTGGTGCTACCCTTTGTCTTGCCAGCTAGAAAAGACGTTTTGTGTGATTCCTGACCAGTACAAAGAAAACAAGCCACCATCAAGCCTTGCCCATAGAGATATTACACTTTGGTCCTGACTTGTCTCTCAATAGGAAGGTTCCCCAAGTCATTGCATGTGTGGTACCCCTCAATCCATGGTTATATCTTGATGTCTACTGGCAGGAGAGCCCAAGGCATTCTGCTATGTTACAGCTCTTCATACTATGCCACCCAGATGGCTGGTTTCAGGGACGCCTGTTTTCCTTCAGGCTGTTTAAAGAAACCCTGCTGAGGATGAGAGATGAAACCTTCCCCCTCTTTGGAGGACTCTCCCATCCGCTTTTCTTTTTACTTCTTCAGCAAGCAATGTGTGCGTGTGTTAATTCCTAGCAGAACCATGGCAATCCTTCTGCCGTCACCTGCCTGTCCGGTCCCTAACCTTGAATGATGCACCCTGGCATCCCAAGGGGCCTCCTCTGATTGATTGATTCCTATCTAAGCTGGCAGATGAGGGAGGATATTTACTACGCAGTGGAGAACCCTTCAGAAAGATGTTTTATTAAGGCTGCTCACAAAACAGGAAATGCAATAAAGCACCAAGAGACAAACAAAGAGAGGTAAATATACCATCCTGCCTATCAGGCCAGCCTAACAGCTATAATATACCGGCCTGCACACTCACATAGGTCACTCTTTGGCCATCATCTGAAGAAAGGAATAGCTTCTGTTTTCCAGCTGATGTATTGACCCAATAAAAGGTATTATTACATTGCCTATCACCGCTGACTACAGGAGAGCATTTTGAAGAGAGTGATGGCTCCCTTTGGAGAGTCACAGAGCAGGAATAAGTGTGTATGGATGTGAGGATGTCAGCGAGAGAGAGATTCCTCTATCTGGAGGGAGCAGGGCTCTCCAAAGACATTTGCCTGGGTCACATCAAAAGCTTCTCCTTTCTGGGGTGGATTTTTGAGAAAGGGAGATGAGGCTTCTTGCCTCTGTGATTGAGGTGCAGCCCATTAACAGCAGAGCAAGTTTAGATCCCAAGGACCGATGTTCACCGCCCCTGAGTGTTTTTTCCAGCGAGGCAGCTCCGACTCTGTTTTGACCAGCAGATGTGCTCCTGCAGATGATGCAGGGTGAGCCACTGGGTCAGAAATGTGCTCTTTGCCGACCGTAGGCGTGCATGTGTGCACACTCACACACATGTGACCACACGCTTGCTCCTGCTCGCCTTTCCCCCCACAGAGTTCGCTGCTTCCATAGCAATGAGGAGTTAGGGGATGTAAGAGCTTCTGAGGCTGCACCTGGGTTTTGCCATTTGGTTGATCTGGTGGTGGCTCTGTAGGTGAAATGCATGAGCAGCCCAGACCCCCAGTACAGTTCCTCTCCCTCTCCTCACCTACTCTGAGTACAAGGCTACAGCCTCACCTGTCCCATAGAATCACAGAATCATTTAGGTTGGAAAAGACCCTTGGGATCATTGTGTCCAACCATTAGCCCTACTCTACAAGTTCAGCCCTAGACCATGTCCCCCAACACCACATCCAAACGATGTTTAAACACATCCAGAGTTGGTGACTCAACACCCTCCCTGGGCAGCCTATTCCAATATATCCCATCTTTCCTTTTCCCCTCGTTCTACAATTCTCAGTGTAGCAGCCTGGCACCATTCATGGGCTGGAAAGTGATTTCTCCTCCTAGCCAGCAGAAGAGTGGTGGTTAAGACCTTTCCTCAAGTGATGTCAGTCTCATGGGTGAGCTGTACCTCTCACGTTGTGCCATCTGCAGGGCACAGGGCTCTGGGGCTTGGGAAAGTGGGTGCTTTCCCACATGGTTTCTGCATTTCTGGTCCATAGGGTCACCTCCGTACCATTAGGATAGGGACTCAAGTGTCCCAAATGGCTTGCTGCTGCACAGCCTGACTCCTGGTGTTCATTACCTGGAATTATGCATAATGAGGTCCTGGTTGATGTAAGAGCACAGACCCACGTCTGATCTTGACAGCATAATCCTTCTCGCCTCCTCTTCTGCCACAGGGCCGGTGCAACATGCTTCAAGGCAAGACCCAAGGGGATTAGCTGGACGTGGCTTTGTTCCCCTGATGGAGGTGTAGGAATTACACAGAGGGGGCCGATGAGTAGCTGCTGATTATCTCATTCACAAAAATGTTCCTTTTGAAACTTCAAATGGTGCTTCTGAGCTTTGTGATGCAAGGAAGAGTCGCAGGGAGACGTGGAGGGATGCTAAGCAATTCAATTCAGAGCTTTTTGTGGCCAAATGTAGTGGAAATGCCATGGTAATTATAAAGCTTGCTGCACATTTCCAGTGCTTTGTGCCTGCAAGGCTTGCAAGCACCCCTCCCCCTCCCCTTTCTATTATGTTTTATTTTTTTATAAGGGTTTATATTATATATGTATTATATACATGCAGACACATGCATGCGGAAAGGCAGTAATAGCAGTTTTAAATTCCATATGGATTTTCCTTTCCTATAAATCATGGAATAAATTTGCTATAACAGCCCTAAACAGCCTCCCCCTCCCCACCCCACCACGTTGCTGGCTGGAGGGAGAAGAAGGCCAGGGTGTATGGCTCACACTGATCAGACAGGACTCTTATCATCAGCCACTCTGCCCCAAAAACATCTGCAGCAGAGGTCAGAGCTGGTTCAGCAGCAGCCTGGGGTAATTCCAGTCAAGATGCTGGCCATAACCTAGAGATAAAATTAAGAATAAAAGGAGAGGAGATGGCAGGGAGGGAGCATTAATGGAAGAGTTTCCACTGTTTGAGTTCTGAGTGAAGGCTCCTGGTGGTCTTTAGTTACCTCTAACCAGCCCTTGTGTTGCTGGATATAAAAGCAAGTGCCAAGTGCCTGTGCTTGGGACCCAATGTCCTCCCAACGCAGGCGATCATGCCAAGTGTGCTCTTACCCCCTTATTTTCTACCCTCATCCATTCTCACCTCATGCTATCTCTACAATTCTGTCTGTCTTTTTTTCATGGGAGCTGGGAAGAGGCACCCACTCACTCAGTGCTGGTCCACAGCATGGTGACACAAGATGTGCCAGAGAAGAGCCATTCTCTGTCAACCACCTCATGCAAAAGTCCTACAGTGAAACCAACCTCTTGCTTCTCACATCTGCAGCCTGAAGGAGCCAAACTCTGCTTCACCAGTCTCTACCCCAGGCTTCTCTCTGCCTGAGGGTCCTCCAGCATTTCTCTCTTAGGATGTGGCTCACAATAAACTATTAGAGGCTTTTTGGGTCTTGCTGAATTGGTACTCTACCTCTTGCCTCATGCATCAAATAGAGAAGGATGGAAAGTAGCTGGAACATCAGAGTATTCATAATGCTCCTTTCTGACCATGTTAGAGTGCATTATATATCTTAAAGACGTGACGGATGCTGGTATATCTAAGCTAATTTTCTGAGGTCTTCAGAGGCAGAGGTTCATGCTTGTTAGTTGGATGGGCTGAGGACTGCTGAGCAATGCACACGTCATAGTTTTGCCGCTGTTGACCGCTGGAAGGGAGTCTCCTTTTGTTCAAGTGCTTGGTGACTTTCCATGACAGCAGCAAGATCTGAGGTCTGTTTCCATGCCCACAGCCTCATGAGTATTCATGAAGGCAGATGGACTCTTCTGCAGAGCTATGGATTATCAGCTAGAAATGAAGGATTTGTATCCCCCACCCAGATCCCTAGAACAGTTCAGGCTTGAAGTTTTTCTCTTTGTTTTGCTTTTCTCTTCATCTCTTTGCTTCTGAGCTGGGTCATATGGTTTTGTTCTTTTCCCACTGGTCCGACTTTTCCACCCATGCTCAACTTTCTCTGACCCGGGGCCAGCTGGCACAGAGCCCACAGCCCCAGCAACAAGCATTTGGAGACACCAAGAAGCAAACTGATGCCATGTCACTCTGAGCCAGCACAGATTGCAGGTGTTGAGGAAATGTGGTCAGGGAGCACTGAGAGGAACCTCACACTGCACTCGGCTCATCCTCTGCCACCTCTGCTCCCGGCAAAGTCCTCCCTAACCCAAATTCCCCTGCAGACAGCGAGGGCAAAGATGATATGAAAGGCAGAGCTGTGAAATAAGAAAACTGTGAGAACAGGCTGAAATTAATTCAGCAATTCAAGGGGTACAACTGAGAAGATACCAGGATATTTCAGAAATTGCTGCCAGCCACTCCATGGTTGTTCTGCAGAAAGAGCAAGATATTGATCAGCTCTGGGCTGACACCAGAAGTGTCTGTAAGAAAGGTACCAAACTCGGGATTTTTTCACAGTGAGGAAGCAAGGTGGAAACGACAGGGAAGAGTTGGGCAGATGTACTTGAGTGGAAATGAGTCACAAGTCAGTTGTGCTTGGGACAGGGTTTGTCAAGTACCCCATAAAACATCCTAGCAAAAGGGAATGTGTTGGGTATCAGGAACTCAGAGCTACCTCTGCCCACCTCTGGCTCATATAGCTGGAAGTGAGAGCTATGGTCGTGTGTAGAAATCATCCTGCTAAATAAACTATTGGGCTGGGAGAAACAGGAGGGACTTGGGAAAAATGCAGGTCAACTTTTGGTTTAGCCACCATTTTCTTATAGAATCATAGAATTGTTTAGGTTGGAAGAGTCCTTTAAGATCATCAAGTCCAACCATTAACCCAGCACTGCCAGGTCACCACTAAACAGTGTCCCTAAGCACCACATCTCCATGTATTTTAAACCCTTCCAGAGATGGGGTCTCCACCACAGCCCTGGGTAGCCTGGGCGAGGAAGAAATTGTTCCTCAGCTCCAACCTAAACTCCCCCTGGTGCAACTTGAGGTCGTTTCCTCTTGTCCTGTTGCTCATTACCTGGGAGAAGAGGCTGACCCCACCTGACTCCAACCCCCTGTCAGGGAGCTATCGAGAGCAAGAAGGTCTCTCTTATGTCTCTTTGAGCAAAGGATATAGAATTAACAGGGAAAACTCTTAAATACTACTTTGATGTCTACCTGGAATAGAAACCAAAAGGAAACACACCCCTGAGCTGCAGAGCACTGGAGCACCTTCATGTAGAAATGGGATGAGCATGACAATAATTTCAGCCTATCTTGCCGGTGCTGGGTTTACTGGTGGGCCACCTGCAACACCTTCTGGCATGATAATAAGAAGAGCTGGCCACATATGAAAGAGACTGTGTTATGGCTTGGTGCTATGGGGACTACCCAAGCTTTGCTGTCCAAGACATCCAGTGATGGCCATGTTGGCAGCTCTCTGCTCTCAGACCACCCTGAGCCAACATGCCATCACGGTGCTGCTGCTGGAGTAGGCATCTTTCTGACAGTCAAAGGTCCCAGCAACACATGGTTATTAAAGATCCCACGCTGCTTTCGGAAAGCACCTTTAATGTTTAATCTTGGCTCACCTTCCTTTCTAGGATTTCTTTTTTTTCCTTAGAAGACACCCCCCCTGCCCTGTCAGTCTTCACTAAAGTATGACTGGGATCTGGCATTTGCTCTTCAACTTCTGCCACATCTCAGAAAGCCATTTCAATAATGACATATCAGTGCCCATAAGTACTCTAAAGTGTTTTAAAATCCAGCCATAAGTGCTTGATTTACCTTAAGACACCCCATGCATACCTCTGACAGATTAGAGATTCTTGTTTTTCCCTTCTAGTTCCCCAACAATTAAAATTGTCCTGTTCTTTCTGCCCATAATGCCCAGCATGATTAAAAAGCGTGGGTTTTGGCTTTTTTTTTTTCCCCTGTAGTGGCTTGATGATTTATAGACAATGAGATTTTATCAGTACAGAACCACATTAAGAAAATGCTTGTTAATTATGTGCTGGTTAATATGATAATTTAGCAAAAAAACAACACCTATTAAGAGCTTCTCATTAGGTGAAATGCTTCTAATTTTTAACACACAAAGTGTCCAAGTTAATGAGGTTCACCTTCGATTTGTAACTTGCTCAGAGATTAAAAGCTCCCTCCATTTATAACTCTTCACATTGCTCCATTTGTAAAAGCTGACACAAGCCAAGCTTGAATACCTGCCTGCTGCACTGTCTCTTCAAAGCTGAGATGACAAAAGCCCACCTCCCTTCATGAAAGCCTTTCCAGCCCAACGCACCTCTCCGTCAGTCTCCTGCTGTTTCTATTTTTGTGGAGCTGGTGCTACTGAGGTAGAAGTTAGACAGAACCAGAAGCAAACCAGATGCCCACGGTGATAGGGACAATTTGAGGACTACTCTGCCAGCTCTGTGTCACTGAGACTAACCTCTGATCTCACTGGCATCGGTGCAAACCTAACTAAGTCCACCTGGCTCAGTCCACTCATTCTGTGATTCTGCGAAACTGGTGGAGTTTGTCACTTCCAGAAAAATCAAACTTTGCCTAAATGGATTGTAATTGCAGGATTGCAGAATTACAGAATCATAGAATCACAGAGGAGTGGGAGTTGGAAGGACTTCTGGAGATCATCTTGTCCCATCCCCCTGCTCCAGTAGGGTCACCCAGGCCACATCACAGTGCCCAGGCCAGTTTAGAATCTCTCCAGAGAAGGAGACTCCACAACCCCTCTGGGCAGCCTGGCACAGGCTCCAACATCCTCACAGCAAACAACTTTCTCATCCTGCTCAGATGGGACCTCCTGGATTCCAGTTTGTGCTAGTTGCCCTTGTCCTGTGTTTGGGTACTACTGAAAAGAATCTGACCCCATCCTTTTGAGCCTCACCCTTTAGCTCTTGCTCAACATTGCTCAGCTCCCCTCTCAGGCTGCTCTTCTCCAGCTGAACAGCCCCAGGGCTCTCAGCCTTGCCCCAACACAGAGATACTCCAGGCCCTTCAGCATATTTGTAGCCTCCACTGGGCTCTCTCCAGTAGTTGCCTGTCTCTCTTGACCTGGGGAGCCCAGAACTGGACACAATACTCCAGACTGGGCAGATATACTGGGCACAATACTGCCTGACTAGGGCAGAGCAGAGGGGCAGGAGAACGTCCCTTGACCTGCTTCCCACACTCTACTTCATTCACTCCAACTCCTTTCTTTCATTCTGTATTTGAGGAAAAACTACTTAGGGGGTAAATATATTGTATGGAACAGTTTGGGTCCCTTTACCTTAGGGATTATGGTGGGGAGGGGATTATTTAGAATAAGGAGTCTTGCATTCTGGAAAACTCTCTCCTTCATGAGATGCCTTCTGTGAGCATTGTGTTTGCAAATCTCAAGCCCTATAGAACATGTTCAGCTGCAGCTTCATCCTTTTTTCTTCCTTCCTGGGCACCTTCTCCTAGGTAAGGCCTTGTGGCTGTGCTGATGGCTTTTTTTTTTCCTGCAGGACCACATAGTTTTCCTGGAGAATCTGACCTTTACAGGTGGGGGTAGGAGACAATGGCTACCCTCCAGGAGATATTTTTGTGGTTCTGAGGTACATCTTACTGACTTTGTCCAGCTGGAGAATGCTCTAAACCCCCAGTAAATACTCTTAAGTTCCAACTCTGTTTCTTTGTTTGTCATTTTGGTGCACATAGCAAACTCCACTTGCAAAAAAGCAAGTACTGTCCAGCGTTTGCATGTGAACAAACACTGGAAAGGTTTAGGGGAAATATTATTGATCAGGCTCGTCTTTCCCAAATTCAGATTTCCAGTTGCTGTGTTTCTTCCCCCTGCTCATCATTTCTTTCAAACTTTGCCACTCACAATGAATATTCAGGCTGATTTTGTATCAACCAAGCGATGAAATGAAATTCCTTCGTCTTCCCCTTTTCCATCCTTCTTTTTCACCCTTCAGCTCTTACACCATCACCTCTATCAGAACAGATCAGACAGTTTAACTTCATAGAGGCCCGTGAAATGGCTGTGATAATCAGATTGTGAGGGCCCGTGTTTATCTCACTTGGCAAGTAGCAGCTTAGATAAGCTCTGTGCTGAAGAGAAGGGCTCTTTTTGTTTGGGTTTGGGTTGTTGGTTTGTTGTCTTTTTTTTATCAGTCTTGCAAACTCATCCTGAAATCTGAGATGCAAGTTGGGTCCTCTTTGTCTTACAACACGTCACTAGTAATAAAGGCTCAGCAGCCCAAATGAAGAACTTCTTGACAGCTCTGTAAAATATACTGTCTTCGAATTATGCCTTTGGGGACCTGTCTCCCACCTCGCTGCTGTCAAGAGGCTGGTGAACGTGTAGCTCCCTGGAAATGAGTCAACAATTTGAGCAGGCAACTGGAAGGAGTTTAAACCCAGTGCTTGTTGTATTTGATTAAAGCCGAGGAGATGAGAGGGAAAAGAAAGAAGTTCCTTTTGTCGCTGCAGTTAACAAATCTGTCTGTGAACACAGACAGCAGCTGCAGGAAGAGGGCACTTCACACATTGCCCTTTTTTTAGGACAGATCACTTTAAACACTTTAGTCACGCTGCTTTAATCATCTTCTGCAAAGCCTGAGTAATCACAGTCTTCTCACACAACCCTTGTAAGCGAGCTCCTCCAGGCCACATGGTCATGTAAATAAATAATTACATCAAAAATTCTACATTAAAAGAACATTAAGGCTACAAAGATGAGCTCTCGAAAGTTGGGAGAGGGCAGGATGTTGGTCACCGGTGCCCACGTGGGTACACACAATTAGGATAAAGTCTCTAATTGCACAAGGGTGGGGGACAGCAGGCTATCATCTGGGCTGCCTCTCAGGAGATGCTCCCATGGCCTGGCAGATCACCTTTCTCATACATCTGGCTTGTTACACTCCCAGTACTTGTTTCTTCAGTGTTACATTATCTTGAACATACTAATGAATGCAATTAAACAGCTGTGTTTTAGACAGGGTTTGTGAAGTTCTTCAGCGAGAGCAGGAAGCATGGTTTTCAGCTATCCCACCTACAAAGTGAAGCAGGTTTGGTAATAATTCATAAAACTCTCACATTTCTGAAATGGGACAACCTATGGAGACATGCACAACTTATACACAAGATGTGGACAAAGTAATTTATTGCTTTGTTGCAATAGGGAATACTTACGGTCAGGAACCTCCTGAGAAGAGGCAGCAGAGCGCCTAGAGATGAGTATTTGCCCATGGCTTTTGAGCCTTTCCAAGGGAAATCCCTGGATCACTTCTCTGCTAAAGCCACAGCTCAAGGACATGGCCTTGAGCAACCTCATCTAAATTCAAAGCTAGATCTAACTCTGGAGTTGGCCTTGCTTTGAGTGGGGAGCTGGACCAGAGACCTCCAGAGGTCCCTTCCAGCCCAAGCTATTCTGTGTTTTCCTGTTGACTGTGTTGCATTTTCACCTAAAACTTCAGGGTTTACCAAATCTCCAGTTTCTTTGACTTACTAAGGGAAGGAAAACTCTCATAAACATCCCATATAGAGCCCCTGACAAAAGAAGGACATGAACCTGTTGGAATGACTCCAGAGAATGTCCACAAAGATGATCAGAGGGCTGGAACCCCTCTCCTACGAGGCCAGGATGAGAGATTTGGGGCTGTTCAGCCTGCAGAAGAGGAAAGCTCAGGGGAGACCTCATTGCAGTCTTCCAGTATCTGAAGAGGATCTGCAAGAAAGCTGGGGAGGGCTTGTTTACAAGGACTTGTAGCAATAGAATGAGGGACAATAGTTTTAAATTAGAGAAGGGTAGATTTAGATTAGACATTAGAAATAATTTCTTCACTCTGAGGGTGGCGAGACACTGGAACAGGCTGCCTAGGGAAGCTGTGGATGCTCCATCACTGGATGTGTTCAAGATGAGGTTGCATGGGACAATGTGCTCTAGTGGGAATTGTCCCTGCCCATGGCAGGGATGTTGGAACTAGATGATCTTTAGGTCCCTTCCAACCCAAACCATTCTGATTCTCTGCTCTTAAACAGGTTCTGTCTCCACTGCTGCAGAGGAGATGTGAAGGCACAGCAGTGGCATCAGGTAGAAGTGATAAAGTGAGTGAGACATTGAGATTTAGAGAAATGTAGAGCTGTCTTGATGGAACAGCTTGATAGACCGGGAAGGCTTATGATGATGATTAGGACAGAGTTTTGAGTGCCAGCTAAATATGGACACTCATTTGAAGGCAGAAAAATCCAGAAGTTCAAAGGGGTGTGGTTGGCCTATTAGTCTGCTTCTTATCTTGTGAATATTTCAATTATTTCTCTTTTGATAAAACTTGGAACAATTTCAGGAGAGCTTGATTCTGCTTGATTCAGAACAGGGACTAAAGCTTGGCCTAAGCCCATTCCAAAAATACAACCTAACCACAACTCTACTTATTTTTGCCCCCTTGTCCATTGCAGAATATCTCAGATTCATTAAAATATTTTACAGATGAAGTCTTGATTATTCATTTCTCCTCATTCAACAGAGAATTTTTGTTTTGTGACCAGCCCTATTACAGCCCTGACTTTACCACAAAAGTCCCTTCCTCACTCACACACAAGAAGTAATTTGGACTAAAATCTTCTTTGTTGACCATTCATTGAAACCAAGCCATCTACTTTGTAAAAATGTTGAATAGTTGAAATTGCAACTATAATGAATGGTACCTTAGAGATTGAACAAAGGAAGCTCTAAAAAAGGCTAACCTTTTGGAAAAAATGGGTCACGGCAAGCTCAAATCAAATAGTCATAATGGATATATGTTTTTTATCTCCGTGTCTCAGCTCCTAGCATTTACTGAGAGGATCATACTACAGCATCATCTCAGGAGAGTGTTTTGAAAGTAAATTCATTCATACTGGTGAAACTTCTGTCATGGGGGATCAGCAGAGAAAAGAATCGGGAATTTATAATACTGCCTTTTGAGCGAGGCTCGTACGCTGTGCAGGAAAATAAGGGATGGGGTTATCCACTGAATGACAGGGAGAAACCTGGTGCCTGACTCAATGAGCACGTTGTATCGTGTGAGCCAAATTCTACAGACAAAAACCCATGCAGCCATGTAATTAAGATTATAATATAATGAGCATATATGAAAGAGGCTGAATTAAAGTATGTACACTGGCAATTTTTGACATTTCCTAGCTTGGATTTTTAAACCCCCAGTGTTCTTTTGTCTTGGGGTTATAAATAAGGTCTTTTTTCTTTCTTTCTTTCTTTTTTAATTTTTTTTTTTTTTTAATTTTAAAGAAAAAAGGCTACATTTCCATGAATTCCTCCTTCTTGGTCACTCTTGGTTGTGACCAGGATTCATCTCTCAGATTCTTCCTGCAGAGCTCCTCTGCTTGTGCTAACCCTGATGGGATGACAGGGTGCTGTGTGTTGATCAGGATGGGAGGAGTATAAAAGTCTCATTTATGTCCTCTGATATAAAAATTGTGAGATGGGAGCACCAGGCTACGTCTGCACTGGCAAACTGACATGGGTCAGGGCTTGGGCTGGCAGCAACAACATGTGGTCATCCAAGCTGTGAACATAATTCTTGGTGAGGTTTTGGTTCAAGCACACTAGTACAGTCCCAAAACAATGCCTCAATCATGGTTTGGGTTGCAGCAAATGTCTGTCCTATCATTCCAGATACTCTCAACCAACATCTGCTTGTGTCAAGATCTTTTATCTCACTAATTTTTTGTTCTTTACTCTTTCCTGGTGAAAGGGTTGGAACAAATGTCCTGTGAGGAGCAGCTGAGGACTTTGGGTTTGTCTAGTTTGGAGAAAAGGAGCCTGAGGGGTGACCTCATTGCTCTCTGCAGCTTCCTGAGGAGAGGAGGAGGGGAAGGTGTCACTGAGCTCTTCTCCCTGATACAGTACTAGGATATGTAGGAATGGTTCAAAGCTGCACCAAGGGAGGTTCAGACTTGATATTAGGAAGTTTTTCTTTACCAAGAGGGTGGTTGAACACTGAAACAAGCTTCCTAGAGAGGTCATGAAAGCCCTGAGTCTCGTGTTTAAGAGTCATTTGGAAAATGCCCTTAATAACATGCTTTAATTTTTGGTCAGTCCTGAAGTGGTCAGGCAGTTGGACTAGCTGATCATTGTAAGTTCCTTCTAACTGAAAATATTCTATTCTTCTTATTCTATTCTATTCTATTCTCTCTTTCTTAGTCATTGCCTGTGAAGCCAAAAGGGAGCCTAACGAATTTATGGAGAAAAGCTTCCTTGCCCCAAGTTCTTGTCCTAACTAAGAGGGGACTGTTGCAAGCTCGCATGTGTCATGGTTTAACTCCAGCCAGCAACTAAACACCACACAGCCTCTCTCTCACTCCTCCAGTGGGATGGGGAGTAGAAATGAAAAAAACAAAAAGGACAACTTGTGGGTTGAGGTAAGAACAGTTTAATAACTAAACTAAACTAGAATGATAATAATAATAACTGTAATGAAAAGGAATATAACAAAGGAAGAGAAATAAAACCCAAGAACACACAAGTGACAAACAGTGAAGTTGCTCACCACTCTCTGACTGTTGCCCAAGCAGCAACTGGCCCCTTCTGTTCAGTTCCCTCCTGTTTATACACTGAGCATGACGTCTCATGGTGTGGAATATCCCTCTGTCTAGTTGGGGCCATCTCTCCTGGCCAAGCTCCCTCCAAGCTTCTTGTGCACCTGCACAATAGCAAACCAGGAGAAGTTGCAAAGTCCTTGATTCCTTAGCAACAAGTATAAATGTCAGTGTATTATCAGCATTCTTCTCACACCAAATCCCATACTGAATCCAAAACACAGCACTATTGTAGCTACTAAAAAGCAAGCTAAGAAGAAAAAAGATTTTGCTCTATCCCAGCCAAACCCAGGACATCATGTCAAATTCTTACTCCAAAGAAGAGAAGAGGCAGCACTGCTTCCCCCCCCACCCTAGAAAGATGTAAGAATCTTTTTTAATGGTTTCTTCAATGCATTTTGACTTGGATTGAATTGCACTCATTTCTTATTGAAACCCGTGCTTCCTCCCCTCCTCCCTGCTTCCACCTCCTCTGGCAAATAATAACACAAATAACTAACTAACCAGCCTGCAGCAGACACCCAGCTTGGGAAGCATCAGCTGGGCCAATTAAACTTTGGCAAAGTAATAAAGATCAGAAAACAGGGTGTGAGCAGCCCGAGTCGCCTGACAGCTTTAAGTAGCAGCTGAGAATGATGCTTGGCATCAGGAGAAAGTGCAGCAAATGAGTCTCCTTATAACTACCTCAAGGGTCATTAGCTGAGCCTGCTGTTGCCCTCACCTGCTTCTCCTGTTGACCTCTTTGGGAGGCCTGACCCTGAGATGTTCTATTACATCACTGTACAATGACGGTAAATGTTGATTCTGTCGATTAACTCTCAGTCTCACTCCTTTGTGTTACTAATTCAGCATCATTTAAAATGCACTTAGCTCAGAGACTGCTCTTAGCCCCATGCATCACTTCACACTTAGCTACATTAAATTTCATATTCTACTTCTGTGCCTATTCACCTTCTCTATTAAGATCAGCCTGCAAAATGATTATGTCCTTCTGAGTCTTAACCACTGCCCTTATTTCATTATCTCCAGCAAATTCAATGATCTCCTGTCCCTGAATCATTAATAAAAAACATTACAGGGTACCAGCCCAAATGAAGATCCTAGGGAGATTTTATTTTCCATCTCTGCAGAACATACATGATTCCAAACCATCTTTCTACAAGACCAGAAACAAAATAGGAAAAAAAAAAAAAAAGAAAAAAAAAGAAAACAAACAAACAAACAAAACCCCCAAAAAACCCCTCCAAAATCCACAGTCATGTCTGCATTAGTTTCTGTCTCTACAGCTGGACAATACCAAAACCAGTTGTTTCTGTATTAGTTTCTGTCTACATAGATGGACAATGCTGCACAATGCTGACAGTGATGGGTTAATGACTGACTTCACAGAATCACAGAATGTTAAGGGTTAGAAGGGACCTCGAAAGATCATCTAGTCCAACCTCCCTGCCAGAGCAGGGTCACCTAGAGCAGGTCACACAAGAACGTGCCCAGGTGGGTTTGGAATGTCTCCAGAGAAGGAGACTCCACAGCCCCTCTAGGCAGCCTGTTCTAGGGCTCCATTACCCTCACAGTGAAAAAGTTTTTCGTTGCATTTCTGTGGAACCTCTTATGCAAGTTTGTAAGTATGTAAGCTCCCGCTTGCACCTTTTGCCCCTTGTCCTATCATTGGACATAACAGAGAAGAGCCTGGCTCCATCCTCCTGACACTCACCCTTTACATATTTATAAACATTAATGAAGTCACTCCTTAGTGTCCTCCAAGCTATAGAGACACATCCTTTCATCATGAGGGAGATGTTCCACTCCCAACCATGACTGTTTGCAGTCAAGACTTGGTGATCTTAAAGTTCTTTTCCAACCAAAACAATTCTATATTCTATGAAAAGTGTCTTCCCTTGCTGGCCAAAGTGGCCAAATGATCTTCTCTTCACAGGGTGTTGCAGCTATGGAGGGTTATTTCAACCATGAGCTTTTATATGCAATGACATATAGCTTTGGCCACAACTGTTCATGGTGTTGCACTGGTATTGTGTGTGATGGTTCCTGTTTACGGGTCCCAAGTGAGGTCAGAGGTATTGTTTAAATCCCTACAAATCCAGACTGAGTGATCATCTGTATCCCAAAGAGAGACACTGCTGATCCCACTGCATGTGATGAGAAGCTGTCAGGCCAGTGCATTGCTTTAAATTGGCCCAGTTTTGCCAAGGCTTGAGCTAAATGTGAAACATACTGGTGCCATCTTGTCATGTAACTCCAAGGGGTCTGCACTGCATGTCAGTAGCCAGGAAAGTGGTGGTACGTACTTTGGGTGGCAAACACTATTTGTCATAAAATCATCATAGAAAGTTTTGGTTTGGAAGGGACCTTTAAAGGTTATCTAGTCCAACACTACCCCTAGCTCTAGTTCACCCTCCATTGTCTGCAATGATCTTCAAATAAGAGTAATTTTCTCTTCTGCAGCTGCCTCCAAAGGACTACCAGAACTAGTAATCTGGCACAGTATCAACCTGCACGACTTTGACAAACTGGAGTGAGTTCAGGAAAGAATAATGAGAGGGTCAAGGAGGAACATGCAGTTTTTCTGGGCAGTGACAGGTGGGATCATATCATAAGAGACTAAAGATCGCTGAAACGTGTGAAAAACAGAGAGGGAGAGAAGAGTATGTTGTGTAGTAAACTAGATTATGACTAGGAGAGATAGTGCTTCAGGCTAAATATCAGACATAGCAGTTCCTGATGATCAGAGTGCAGGATGGGCTCCAACAAAAATGATAGATGCTCCAGCACTTGGGAGTATTTCAACTTGTTATTGACAGGACAGACCAAATGTGCTCTAGCGATCCTGCCTCTGACTGGAGACCACAGTAGTGTTTTCAGACCTGGAACTAATTTCCAGCATGATTTTGGAGAGTCAGCTCACCTCCCTGTGTCTCTTGTTCCCTTTACACATTGCCTTGACTACTTAAATTTTAAGCTCTACAGAGCAGAGATGATCTACTTAATTGTGTTGTGTCTAGCATAAGGCAGCCTTGATTTTTGGCACTAGTGAAATAAAAACTGCGTTTTTAAAGATGCTCTGTGGAGTGGACCTGCCACAGGGAGACAGGCTGCCTGAGAGCTGATTTTATGAAAACAATATAAAGTTTGCCCTTGGGATCATTCTGTCTGTTGTTGCTAATAATCTGTGATTTTCCTGTTCATCCGGTATCGAAAGCAACAGGGAAAAGCAGTGAACAGCCCGACTGCATTATGAATGAGATGGACACACAGCTGGGATTGAGATGGGTTGCCTTGTGTGACTAAGATGTCACCCTCTCTGCTTGCCCACACTGGGAAGGCGGTTTGGTCCCTGCTCCCGCAGCAGCTGACCCTTCTTACTAATTGGCACCGTGGATGTTGTAGCTGTTTCCTGGCTTGAATACTGAATTTGAAGACCTTGGGTCCTCCTCTGAATGGCAGACCCTCCGGGAGGGGTGGTGAAGCAGGGATGGAAAAAAGGCTGCCCATCATCAGAAAGAGCAAAGGCAGCCTTGAGGCTTGGTTTGAGTGCAGGGAAAGGCGTGTTTGTGGAGGTTTGAAGCTTCATTATTGATCAGCACCTAAAAGGATCTAAGAAACAAAGGCTTCCTCCGCTTTAAAGTTCACTTGCAGAAAATGGTATCATTTGTTCCTTGGGAGTCTGCTTCCTAGGGAAAGGTTGATGTGCTGCATGTTCCCACTTTGCACAGGCCATACGAGGGTGGGAACAACACTTTGTAGTGTGGAGGGGGAAGCACTTGAAAAGGCGAAAGATTTCTCTCTTCAGACCCTTTCTACACCTGAATTGAGAGGGTGGGCCAGGGATGGTCTGAGAATGAGAGGTGATTTCTGTCTAATCAACTCCACTGAGCATCTGCCACAGAAACCCTCCAAGGTGGTGGAGGCTTCCTTCACAGAGACTCACAGAATCACAAACTGGTAGAGGTTGGGATGGACCTCTGGAGATTATCTGGTGCCACCCCCCTGCTCCATCCAGCAGGGTCATCCAGAGCAGGGGGCCCAGCATTGCATTGTCCAGGCAGGTTTGGAATCTCTACAGAGAAGGAGACTCCACAACTTCTCTGGGCAGCCCGGGACAGGCTCTGACACCCTCACAGCAAACAGGTTTCTCCTTCTGCTCAGATGGAACCTCCTGGGTTGCAGTTTGTGCCCGTTGCCCTCTGTCCTGTTGCTGGGCACCACTGACAAGAGTCTGACCCCATCCTTTTGACTCCTGCCCTTTAAATATTGATAAACATTGAGATGATCCCCTCACAGTTTTCTGTTCTCCAGGCTCAACAGCCCCAGGGCTCTCAGCCTTTCCTGGGCACAGAGATGCTCCAGGCCCTTCAGCATCTTCGTAGCATCTGCTACACTCTCTCCAGTAGTTCTTTGTCTCTCTTGAACTGGGGAACCCAGAACTGGACACAGTACTGCAGATGCAGCTTGACTACTGACTACTGTGTCAGAGTAGAGAGGGAGGAGAACCTCCCTTGACCTCCTGCCCACACTCTTCTTAATGCACCCCAGGAGACCATTAGTCTTCTCGGCCGCAAGGGCACTGACTATGGGTAAGCTACTTGTCCAACTTGCATTTAGTTTCTTTGATGGTATCCCATCATTCTTTTGCCATGTTGCTCTCAAATTCTGCATCAGATGTAGAAGGAAGGTTGCAAATGCAAATACTACAATGGAAAGAGAGCACCTGGATTTTCTCTCTGTTACAATGTGGGTTACTAGAAGCCAAGCTAGCTCTCCTCCAAACGGAAGACAGTGCTGGAGGTCCTCAAATCATGAGTGTTGTTACTCTAAGGGCAAGTAAGGCTGTGGTTAGAGTTGAATGGAAAGTAACAAAACTGTGGAGATAACATGCATCAAAATCAAGGAGCAGGGAAGGGGCGGAAGTTGTCATCGTGCACCACATCAGGCAAAGGGTCTGGGAAAGCAAGAGGCTTCCCTGGTTAGGGACAGAGACTAAGGAACAGAAGAAGGCTGGGTCAGTAAGCAAGGGTTGTAGACTGGTGTGAGTTCAGAGCAAGGACTGAAGGTACAGGACAGGGCTTCAGAACTGTCCCCTTCATCACAGAGATGTTTTCCACAAGCACCTGCTCGGTGGCTGGCTGCTGAATATAAATCTGGGGCTGCTGAATATAAATCTGGTGTGGTCTGGTTTGGCTGTCTCAGGCAAGCACCAGCTGTCTGCCAGCAAAAGGACTTGTCCCCATGTTGCAGTTTCTCATTCTATCATTTAACCACCAACCAAGCAGCCAGTGTGATAGGAGACAGGTCCTGCCCTAGAAAGCTTTCACTGCAGTTGTTTCTCTGCCATGCACCACAGCTACTCACAGCTTGGCAGAGATGAAATTCCCAACTTTTCTACCCACAAAATCTCTCCAGTTTGAACTATAGGAAGGCTTGTTTGCCAGTTGCTATAGGGGCTGTGATCGAGTTGTGTTGTTACACAGTTTGGATTCCACCTCCTTGTGGGGCTTTAGTGCCTGTTTTTCAAAGCTGGTTTGTTACAGTGCTGAGGTCATTTTGTTTTTAGAAGTTGATGATAATTTTTCATAATTCACTGTGCCCCTGCTGTGCCTCTCTCTAAGATTTCTGTGTGGTTTAAGCAAGGATTTTCCTCCATAACAACCCCTCGTCCCCTTCTGCCACTGATCCTGGGGTTTCCTTCAATGGATTTAATAAAAACACTCTTCAGTCTTTTTATCAACTGAGAAAAATGAGCCTGCCTGCCTTGCTGTGGCTCTGCAAACTTTTCAGCTCATTTTGAGATGCTGAGACCAATTCTTTTCTAACGCCCTGGGATGCTGGTAGTTCAGCTTTGAATTCACCACGTGCTGAGACCAAATGGGGGACAGAGAGAAAGTTCCCATGTAGATCCTCCTAATTGCACCAAGAACAGGCAAATAAAACACAAGCTTGGTGTTGTGACAAGCTGGCTGGAGCAGATGGAGGCCCCCCCAACTCTGCTGGACTGAGCTGAAACTGCTCCAATGTGCACTGCATGCCCTGTACAGATGACTTCTGATGGATTTTTCCTTTAGCCCAGATAATAGATCCATAACTCTGTGTCTGAGCTCCAGCTCGAGGGAACGGCACAGGGTGAGCTGTGGATCTACTGTTTTTTTTCTGCCTAGATGGATCACGTTCCAGAATTTGCCCTTGCAGTGCTCAGTTTTCCTGATAGCTGTATTTTCTGGTTTGTTGGGTTTTAGAAGGGGATTTGATGATGAGGCTCCACTAGCTGAAGACCAATTGATGGTTTGATAGTGGAAAAAATACTGGAGAAACCAGTTCCCTTCATGACCTTGTCCATTGTGTTGGGGACATGCCCCTTGGGTGGACAGAGGTGCTCAGCTGCGTGACTGATAACAGGCATGGCCTTTTGGGTGAGACTGACTACCTGGAGATGTGATGGTTGGTGTGCCCACCTGCCCACCTAGACCCTTACAAGATTTCAGTTAGAATCATAGAACCATGGAATGTTTGGGGTTGGAAGGGACTTTTAATGGTCAGCTAGTCCAACCCCCCTGTCCTTACCTGGTTTAGAGGCCCATCAGTGTCCTGTAACTCAACTAGACTGGTTTTGCTGCAGCTCAAGATGCAACATCCAGTTTGTTGTCTCTGACATATGGTGTCAGCCAGGATGCTGCTGCTTGAGGTCTCTTGACCTCAATCTCTATGATTCTGTGATTTCCCACCAAGGCTCTGCAGCATCCGAGGTAATACTAACAAACCTGGTGGTCCTTGCATTGGGATTGGCACAAAGGGAAGGACTTGGGACTGATTTGGGGAAATTTCAAGCCCTGAGACACAGCTACAGCAGCAGCAGTCTTGAGTGCTTGTAGGCTGGTTGCCAGGGGCTGAAACACCCACTGAACAGCAGGTTACACCCAGATGAGGAATGGTGGAGCAAGGACTGCAAGGCTTGGTCAAGAGCCAAATCCATTTCCTTTTACCAGGTCCCCAGTCCCGTGCAGCTCTGGCTGTGACAGTGACATGCCATCATGACCACCGCATCCTCTCTGCTAATGACAGCCACTCAGCAGTGCGTCTCACCCTGAGCTGAACCGAGTTAACAATCTGTTCCCAGTGAGCCGAGATGTGCCTGCTTATTTACCAGACTTCAAGCCTCTGGCAAGCTGCCTGCTCAACATGTAGATGGGAGCTACATTAACTCCATCATTGCCATCAACGGGGTGCATAAGTAGTGCTAGGAAATGCCCTTGGTCCTCCTGTCACACTCTATGGCTCTTCCTAAATTCCTGAGGTTTGTTCTGGAGGGCTGGTACTTTATGGCTGTTGGAGTGGAGACAGCAAATTTTGTTTGTCCAGGATTTCTTCAAATGAGGGTCATATCCATGTTATGAAGTGTGTCCAAAGAAGGGCAATAAAGCTGGGGTCTAGAGTACTTCTGGTGAGGAGCAGCTGAGGGACCTGGGCTT
Source organism: Todiramphus chloris collaris (assembly GCA_025345505.1). Lineage (NCBI taxonomy): Eukaryota > Metazoa > Chordata > Aves > Coraciiformes > Alcedinidae > Todiramphus > Todiramphus chloris. Next base: position 1,015,888 of record JANVCC010000010.1, read on the forward strand.
GTTTGGCCTAGAGAAAAGAAGGCTCAGGAGAGACTTTCTCAATCTAAACAACTCCCCAAAAATAGGTTAGAGCAAGAAGGGGTCAGTCTCTTCTCCCAGAGAAGAAGAGGAAACCACTTCAAATTGCCCCAGGGGAGGTTCAGGTTGGACCTGAGGAACAATTTCTTCCCCTTGAGGGTTGTCCAGGCCTGTCTAAGCTGCCCAGGGCAATGGTGGCATCCCCATGATCCTTGGAGGGGTTTCCAAGCCATGGAGCTGTGGTGCCAAGGGACATGGTTTGGTGGTGCCCTGGCAGTGCTGGGACAACACTTGGACTCAATGATCTTAAAGGTAATAAATTCTATGATTCTATGATTATGATTTCCAAGAAGGACTTAGGTATCAGCTGCGGTACACAGCAACCTTCCCTGTAGCAATGGGCATCTCAGATCATGTGTTGCATAGGACCACCACATCTAGGTTCTCCATAGTTGAAGGAAGGAGGTAGGCTTCATGTCCAGTATGTGCATTAAGGGGGTTGCTCTGTGAGGCTGCCAGACAATAGGAGATGATGACCTGACAGCTTTGGATAGCAGAAAGTCAGAATCACGCTCCTCTTGAACTAAACCACCATGGTACAACCCTGAAAGGTCAGGTTCAATCTGGCATGTCATTCACCTGGGTGCCTGTCCTTGTAGCTGAGTTATCTCTCCAAACAGGTGGCTGTGTCCAGACCTACCAAGGCAATGAATGGCAGCACCTCTAAGATTAGAGGAACAAAGTCATTTCATACTTTGGTTGTTCCACCTTCCAAGGGGACTTCTTATCCCAATCCCTCCTCATTCATAATTTCATCTCTCTAAAGTAGTTCTGCCATGGAAAGAAAACTTATTATTTCATTTGAATTTCAGCTTGTATCTGTTTGATTCTTTCTCCTTGAATTTATGATTTCTTCTGCCTGTCCTGTGTTGCCATTCATGCAGGCTTTCACCCTATACCTCCTTCTCCTGCGTTCTCTCCAGGTTACCTGTGTCCCACCTATAACTAAAGGATTTAGCTTAACAGCTTCACCTAAAGATGTTGGCGAGTCATGTTTTTGTTGATACTAAACAAGGACTTTTGCAGCAGGATGGATTCTTTGTTCTCCTTCAACAGCATACAGCTCCAAAGCAAATCGGTGTGGGCAACACTGGCAGGGCAGCACTGGCCCCAACACCCATGGAAACACCCAGGAAGAAAAGATGTAGCAGGACCATGCAATGGATATACCTCCATATACAAGACCAAGGTCTTTGGTCATGAGACCAGATGTCCCAGCACAGATCACATCCACATAACTAAACTGTGTTGCCCTGCAAAGGAGCATGGCTCCATCCAAGCAGTCTGCTGGAGATATCTTTTGGCATGAACTTTCCCCAAAAATAAGCCTGGGTGTTGTCCTCATGCAACATTTCATTTCCTTGACACCTGAATCTAATATCTAAACTTGAGGTTTCTGAAAGTACTGGGCTAGGTCTGAAGATCAGTCTTGAACTTCAGTCCTCTGCTGGTTGGATGGGAAGATTAGACAGGATTTCAATTGCCTGGCTGTGCTTTGCTCCTGAGAAAGTCATTCAGGCAAATCATGGAATTGTGGAATCATCGAATGGTTTGGGGGGGAAGAGACCTTTCAAACCCATCTGGTCCAACCCCCTTGCAGGGAGCAGGGCCATCTGCAACTAGAGCAGGGTGCTCAGAGCCCCGGGCAACCTCCCCTGCAATGGTGCCAGGGATGGGGCAGCCACCGTCTCTCAGGGCAGCCTGGGACAGGGTCTCATCACCCTCAGTGTATAAAATTTCTTCCTTCTCTCCAGTCTAAATCTCTCCTCTTTCAGTTTAAAACCATCACCCCTTGTTCTGTCCCAACAGGCCCTGCTCAAATGTCTGTCCTCATGTTTCTGACAGGCCCCTTCAAGCCCTGCAAGGCCCCCAGAAGGTCTCCCCTTGGGGAGCCTTCTCCTCTGCAGGCTGAACCCCCCCAGCTCTCCCAGCCTGGCCTCCCAGCAGAGGGGTTCCAGCCCTCCCAGCATTGCTGGGGCTCCTCTGGCCCCGCTCCACCAGGTCCCTGTCTCTGCTGTGCTGAGCACTCCCGAGCTGGCCCCAGCACTGCAGGGGGGTCTCTCTCTCTCTCTCTCTCTCTCTCTCCTCCCAGAGCCCTGGGAGCAGAGGGGCAGGATCCCCACCCTCGACCTTCTGCCCACACTTCTTTTGATGCATCCCAGCACGCATTTGTGCCCATCTTTCTTATACCTACCCCCTCTGAGCAGTGAAAGGCCACAATAAAGTCTCTCAAATGCTCGCTGCCATCACTTGCAGAGCGGTGAGCTCAGCCACTTGTGAGCAGCCCTTTTCTGAGCCGCATGCCCAGGAGCAGCGGCAGCAGGGTGTTAAACCACTTGCAAATAGCAGTTCCTCCCTGAGAGCCCAAGCCTGGGATGAGCACCGAGTGGAACTGTAATTAATGCAGTTCCACATCGCTTGACTCCGTGCTCTGCAACAGTACGTTGCCAACACTGATTCTTCTCTGCAGGAGGGAGCGACTTATTTGAAGATGCTTCGTGTGGATTTGTGTATATATGTACATATATACTTTAGGTATATACCTTATATACCTTTTCATATATATTTTTATATCTATATTTTATCTTTTCTGCTCTTTAAACCAATGTATGAATAGTCGTCTTGTGGTTGCTGGCCATATGAAGGTTTGGGTAGGAGCTTTTAAGATTTTATCTCTCCCTTTCAAGGCTACGCAGACAATGTCTTTTTGTATATACTTTAGCACTTCCCCAGTCAAAAGTGAACATAGAGATCCTAATGTGAAAGCAAAGCCCAGAGTGGATCTTCTTTCATGGCTCATCCCTGACAAATCAAAAGGAAGTGTGCCTGACACTCCCCTTCTGTGCATATCTTTCCTCATTTTTCTGTCTGTTTCTAAGAAATAAGTGTATTATTATGTAAAACCCACTTGAGACTAATGTCAGACCCTCCCATGGCCTGGCTGATTACTTTCCAGAGAGGAACAGTATTTTATACATCAATATTCACCATATGAAGCTGGTTACAGCCCTCCCTCATTACAGGATCAAACCCGATCTTCTCTGTCATGAGCTTCTTATTCCCCTGAGCCGCACTGAATGTGTCTTTCATCTCACCTGTGGTTTCAAGAACCAAGACTAATTCTGGTCTTAGGCTTATGAAGCTCTGTCCATACACCAACAGACTAGCTAAAAGGATGTGGATTTACTGGGTGGCATACAGGTGATACCTACGCATATGCCTAAGACAATGACTGTCTGAAAGGCACCACTGAGGTGTATTCACCCACGGAGGCAGGGCTCCAGGTAGGAAGTGAAGAAATGTCCTATTAAAGGTGCAATATGAAGTTGGGCAGTAGAATTAACAGGAACAAACTGGAACATGGGAGGTTCCATCTGAACAGAAGGAAGATCTTCTTTACCCTGAGGGTTTCAGAGCCTGTCCCAGGCTGCCCAGACAGGCTGTAGAGTCTCCTTCTCTGGAGACATTCCAAAGATGTCTGGATGTGATTCTGGGCTTGCCCTGCGTGACCCTGATGGAGCAGGGAGATTGGATGAGGTGATGTCTAGAAGTCCCTTCCAACCCACAACATGCTGTGATTTTGTGATTCTGTAACATGTAGTGGTTGCTTGGATAGAAATCTGTCCAGACTGGTGCCGATACTTTTGCTATCCTCTCTAGTGATCTTAAAATCACAGAATCATTTAGGCTGGAAAAGACATTTAGGATCAAGTCCAACTGTAAACCTAACACAGCCAAGTCCACCACTAAACCCTGTCTGTAAGTGCCACACTTCTTTTAAATACCTCCAGGGATGATGACTCCATCATTTTCCTGGGCAGCCTGTTCCAGAGCTTGACAACCCTTTTGGAGAAGAATTTTTTTCTAATATTCCATCTAAAACTGCCCTGGTGCAACTTGAAGCCATTACCTTTTGTCCTGTCTCTTGTTCCTTGGGAGAAGAGCCCGATCCCCCCTGGTTCCAACCTCCTGTCAGGAAGTTGTTGAGAGCCAGAAGGTCTTCCCTGAGCCTCCTTTTCTTCAGGCTAAACAACTCCAGTTCCTCAGATGCTCCTCATAAGACTTGGTCTCTAGACCCTTCCCTAGCTTCTTAGCTCTTCCATGGACATGCTTCACTATCTCTGTCTTCCTTGGAATGAGGGGCATAAAACTGAACCCAGGGCTGTCCAGCTGAAGGATGACCATGCAGCAAATGGATGGGGCAGCCCCTGAAATCATTTGGATGCTGGTCCTAGATCCACAAGCCTGCAGATCTGAGGGTCAGCAGGACTGAGCACCTCTGGCCTCACCCTGTGCCAGATGGATATGGATCAGCTCTGACTAGTGGCCACCGGAGCATAGCTGTGCTGAGCTGGTACAACCTACCATCCTCATACAACTCTTCTGATGCTGGAGACAGAAGGTGTTTGTGTCTGGCCCATGGGGGAGAGGGTTGCTGGATGTCAGGTCTGCCTGCCTCCATCTGTGTCCTTGGAGGCTGAGCACTACCTGTGGAAAGACAATGCAAAGAAAGGAGAGGGGGGTGCTTCTTATAATGGAAGCTCTTCTCCCTTCCCCCCCTGGAAGAGCAACTATTTCCAGTAAGTGAGCAGGAAGACTAGCCCCTGCCACCAGAGAGTATTTAGAAGTAATTGAATCACTGGATTAGCTAATGCAACATCCATTAGGAGTCCATGTCACTCCCAGAGGACTCCACAGCCATGAAGGAGCGCAAGGAAGCCCTGAGTATTTCATGAATGTACATAAACCTCCTGCTTCCAGGCTATAACTTACTTCCCTAGTGACATCATGAAGGTGCTGTTGGCCCTCCTTCATTTCCCTTAGCATGAGGTCTGAGGTTGTCCAGATGGTCCTGAAAGGTAAAGAGAAGCCAAAGCAGTTGCTCACTCCTGATACAGCTGATGTGGGGGAAGGGGAAATGACAGCAGAGCTCCCAACTTGGCTCCTTTCTGGGTTGAGAAGAGCAGTTGGAGTATGCAGAAGCACTTGGACATATCTGGACTGGGAAGGCTTTGCGTGGGGAGAAGCAGCTGGCACCAGACTTGGCCCGGGGCATGGCGCGCCTGGCAGATGGCAGGAAGGAGTGGGTGTGCAATGCGATGAAAGATTTAAACACAGAAGGCCAAGTCCTCAGCCAGGGGAACTGTGGCTTGCCGAGGATCCACCGACAGCTATTTCCATTTGGTGGCCGAAGCTTGTGCTAGCCACAGTGTTATTTCAGTTGGTTTTCTGGCACTAGATCCATGGTGGGGATTTTGTGTGTTTTGAGCTGGTTCTCCTTCTTAAGGAACAGCACCACACTCCAGATGCTACAGACTCAGTCTGTGCTTTGAGTTCTGGTGAAGGAAAAAGGAGGAGCCAGCCTGGGCGATGGGGCAGAGATTTGAGCACTGTAGGTTTGAGGCTTCACCTACTTCCAGATGGGTCTGCTGCATTCAGGAGTGGGTAAAATTACTTTAAACAGTACAGATTCCATGCCAAGACCATGGTTTCCAAAAAGAGAAGTGCAAGTCTAGCTACATGAGAGGCTTAAATCTTAGCATAACAATACATGTTAATTCTAATTCACTCACACAAGCTGCTCGAGCCTTTCTTCCACTTTTAAGTGTCCTTATTTAACAAGCGAAATAGCTAGAAGTTTGCATGACCTTTCCAAGCTGAGAGCTGGTGAGCCAGGTTTTTTCGTCTCTCTCTCCCATGGTGACCAGCTCACACATGCAACGATGGGTTGCCTTGTGTTGCTGTGGGAAGGGGAGGCCCTATGGCAATCTAAATATAGATGCACATAAGGAAACAAATGCTGCCCTTGTAAATTTTGCCATCAGCAGCTGTAGTGGGACATACTATTGCTTAGCAGGAGATTAGTTTGGTAGGCTCTGCATGTCTAAAGGGAGAATCATCTATTGTTTGCCATTTAAGATTTATTGCATCTCTGTTTAGACTGAATAATTTATCCTGAATGAGCCCTGAAACCCTTTGCCAGTTAACGGGAGAAAAACACTCCCCAGAAAAAAAGCTTCACCCTAATAGGAAAAAGTCAGCAGGCGACAGATAGAGCGGAGGGGGTAGGTGATGGGTGGCGGCTGGTTGCACTGCTGGAGACCTCAATGGTTATGTATCTTTTGTCATTACTTTATAATGATGAACTCTGTCGTTAGGAGCCATTCATTACCGCTTAGCCTGTGTGATCTGATGCTGATTTGATAGGATCCAATTTAGCGTTTCACTCTGGGCTCCATTCCATAACCATTTGGGTTTGGATGTAAAAGGCAGTTTGATGCCGCCTTGATGGTGTTTTAAACTGCCGTAAAAAATGCTGGCATGGCAGTTCAATAGTCATCTGACAAGGGGCGACACCGCGGGCTTGCACATTGAGGTAGATGCTTTCCTTTGTCCTAAACCTCAGCCTCAAAGTTAGTGTGAGGGGTAGCTTATGGTCATTTTTGGATCATTTATGTGGTGAAGTACTTGGGCAGGCAGTGCAAGGAAGAAGGTGACCCAGCACTGGACCCTGGGGTTCACCCAAATGGAGGAAAACTCAGAGGCAAAACTGCAAGAGACTGTTCTCCACCACTGAGATGTGGACATGGCTTCTAGTTTCATCCCAGTTTAAGACGAGAGAAGTCATCTGAAATTTCCTATGTTTTTTGGGGGAAAGAGTATTAGAGGTTCAAGATCTATCTTAATAGTTTCTCATATCTTGAGATCAAGCTGTTTCCACTGTCAAATCACTGGGGCTGGCTGTATGGATTTCAAATAGAGCAAGACTTGCCCTAAATCTCCTCATTAAATATATTAAGTTTGGGGCACTGAGATGTTGGTTTTGGTATTGAAGATACCATTGGAAAAACAGTATAGTTAAAAAAAAAAAAAAAATTGCTTTAAGAAATAATTTGTGATAGAAATTTTTCAATTATTCCTAAATACACTGCTGAAAAAAGGAGCACATGGTGTATTACAGAAGAAGAGGTTGTAAAGGCGTAAGTAGCTCTCAGAAGATGACAGCACAAGGGCTGGGTATGCCATAGGTCCCTGTAGGACTTTTTTCTGAGTTATGGTACAAGATTTCCAAAGAATTCATATTTCCAGATGATGCAGTGAAAAAATCAATAACCGAAGTTATTCAGCAGGCATTGGTTATTTTGCAGTGCTGGACGCATAGGGGATCGCTCCTCCAAATGTACATACTGATGCAAGCTGGGTACATAGTTTATATGCAGGCTAAACATACATCTTCATTATATTTCTTAGAAAGGGCAGTCTTATGCTAATGGGTTCCTGGAATTCATTTACATAGTACGAGCATGCGTAATAAAATTAGGGTTAGGGTCTTTTCTCCCCTTGGGGGTGTTTTGTGACCTCTGCTGGTCATTTACTTCATCTTCTCTTCTTCATCACTGTGTTCTTCTAGTGACCTAAAGCCTAAAATCCTTATTCTGTCCACAAAACCTGTTCTTGTCTGTTCAGCATGCTCGGGTGCCTCAAGATGTCTCGTTGTCCTGTTCCTGGAGATAAACTTCAAGGTTATGGATTTCATAGTATGTCTGTACTGTACAACTACCCATTTATTGTTGTTGCTTGTTCAAAGATTAGTAAAACTCCACCAGACATCCCATCTCCTGCCTTCACAGAAGGGCCTCACCCTTGAGAGTTCCCAGATTTTCAGACCAGCTCAGTACTAAGCTTGCTGAGCTGTCCTGAAGATTTGACTTCCTTTGCAAAACCTCGCTGGAAAATCTAATGAGTCTCTTCCCAGATAGAGTGATGTGTTCTTACCTCAATAGTTTAGCTAGAAAAAGCACAAATGTAATCCATAGTCAAGCATAAGAAAACAAGGTGGGAGGAACATGGTCCAGGTAGTCCAATGCTCTGCAGGCACAAAGGAGATGCTCCAGAGAGATGGGGATGATGTCAACTCGAAGGTGATTTAGGAAGTGAGTTTTTGCTAGTTTTTATTCCCACTTGTCATAGAATCATAGAATGGTTTGGGTTTGAAAGGTCTTTAAACATCATCTAATTCCAATTCTCCTGCCATGGGCGGTGACATCTCCCATTAAAGCAGGTTGCTCAAAGCCCCATCCAACCTGGACTTGAACACTTCCAGGGATGAGGCACACACAACTTCTCTGGGCAACTTGTTCCAGTCTCTCACCACCCTCAGAGTGAAGAACTTCTTCCTAATTTCTAATCTAAATCTCCCTTCTTTCAGTTTGAAATCATTACCCCTTGTTCTATCGCTACACACCCTGATAAAGTATCCCTCCCCACCTTTCCTGCAGGCCCTCTCCAAGTACTGGAAGGCTTCTGTAAGGTCTCCCTGGAGCCTTCTTTTCTCTAGGCTGAACAACCCCAGCTCTCTCAGCCTGTCCTCATAGGAGAGATGCTCCAGCCCCCTGATGACCTTTGTGACCTGCTTGAGCAGGTCCATGTTGAAATGATCTGGATGTGGTTATGATGTAACACAACGAAATGTGGAAGACCAGTTTAACAAGTGCAATGGGGATGAGCTCATGGCCATGAACTGTCAGCCTCTAGATGTACCGTGGCTTCAAAAAGGCATGTTATTTTTGTTTCTAAATATTTTCTGCTTTATAAATCTATTTGGCACATACAGCACCATTCACTATGGAGTGTGCATCAAAGCTGAAAGGAATATGTTCTCTTACAATACAAAGAAAAACCTTCGTGAAGCCACAGACTCCAGCTGGGGATAACAAAGAGTTGTGCTGGGGATGGAAAAAATGGTTGTGGTCTCTTGGAGGCTAAATCATTGCTATTTCAGTGTCAGAATGGCAGCTTGTTGGAGTGCTTCAGAGTTGTCACATCACCACTCTATCTTAGGGAAACTGAGAGCAATTTGAAGGTCAATGTAAGATGGTTATTTGTGGACTGCAGTGGCTGTCACCAATGAAGGCTGTTTTGCAAGCAAAGGCATTAGGGACTGAAATGAAAACGTGCAACCTTGAGGGAGATCACTGAAGATTATCTGGAATTTTACTCATCAGTTTTACTGAGTGTTAGTTTAACTATTCGAGAAAAAGCCTTTTCCCTCATTGTCCAAACTACCTCCCAGCTTCTGCAGTCTCTGTGTCCCTGGGATCATCAATGCAGGTGTGAGCCAAACCAGTGCATCCACTGCTGGAAGTTGCCAAGGAGAGATTTGTCCAGCAAAACAGTCTGGTTCCACACCAGACATATAACTGGATGGGCAAAACTGAGGAAGAAAAGATTCTTTTTGTTTGTTCGGCAGGGGATTTCTGTTTAATCAGCAGTTGTTTTCAAAACCAAACACTGGCTGCCATGAGCCAAAGTCCAGAAACATAAATATCTGGGCCCTCTTCCAGGGCTGTGGCTGAGCTCCAAACTGTTTGTGAGGAGGGAGGAGTTGGGAAAGTGGCTCTCGACACTCTGCAGTTGGCAGGACTGGTGTTTGCAGCAGTACGGTGACAGTATTCATCTTTTCTGGCCCATGGTGCAGGATTGGAGCAGGCTGCCCAGGAAAGTGGTTGAGTCACCATCCCCAGAGGTATTTAAAAGTCATGGAGACATGGAGCTTAGTGACATGGTTTAGTGGTGGGCTTGGCAGTGATGGGTTTGACTGGATGATATTAAAGGTATTTTCCACCCTAAAGAGTTCTAAGGATCTATGATTCTGTATTTGGGGTTCCCTTGTAAAGAATTTCAATTATTCCTGTGTGATGGAGCCCCTACCCTGGCCACCTGAAAGCAGACCACACTGTTTTACATTCCAAGAAAAGGACCAAGCACAAAGATTCCAGAAAGTCTTGACTGAGTCCCTACATAAGCCAGGAATAGTTTCTGATGGCTGCAGTTTCCTTGATACAAATGGGGCCTCCTCCAAACTGGGCACTTTGGGACAGCTGGTCTTCTCACTTGGATGCTTAGTCAGGAGCCCTAAAGATTTTTCCGTAGGAGGTTCTTGGATTTGTTTGCTTCATTTCTGTTGTTGTTATTTAAAACAAACAAACAAAAAACCCAAAAACAAACAAACAAAAAAAACCCCAAACACCAGAAAAAAAAAGAAAATGAGAAAACAAAGAAGAAATGAGAAAAATAAGAAAGAAGAAATAAGAATAAGAAAGAAAAAAAAAAAAGAAAAAAAGAAAAAATGGAAAAAAGAGAAAAATAATGAAAACATAAGAA
>JANVCC010000010.1:1029233-1076587 GCA_025345505.1 Todiramphus chloris collaris
CCTTCCTTCCTTCCTTCCTTCCTTCCTTCCTTCCTTCCTTCCTTCCTTCCTTCCTTCCTTCCTTCCTTCCTTCCTTCCTTCCTAGGGTGACTAAGAACACTTCCACCAAGCGTGCAAAGCTGGTGATAACCCACCATTTGCTGCTCTGGGCTTCATACAACCCATTGAACATGTTGCTGAAGCAGATCTGAGTGTTGTGTCAGGTGTAAAGCTGCTCTCTGTGCCTATGGATGAGGAGTAGAGCGGTAGTAAGGTACTACTAGTGCGGGACAAAGCTCTTGGTGATATTAAAGGTCTTTTCCAACCTAAATGGTTCGGGGCTCCTCCACTGGACATCTTTGCTTGTCCTCCTTTCCCAGTCTTCACTTTGCTAAGAACAGGCAGCAAAACTGGGGACATAAAAGGTCTTCTTCACGCTCCTGCTGGATCCCTGCGCTAAGCCTGGAGCCACCAGAGCTGGGAATGGGGACTGCATGCAGGGAGGCTTTGCAAAGCAACCCCCTCATTTTCTCCAGCACTCACAGGGCTCCAGTGAGCGAAGCAGCTAGAGCAGAAAATGCTGCATTGCACCAAAGACACAGAGACACGGAGAGGGAAAGAGAGAGAAAAAGAGAGAGAGAGAGAGAGAGAGAGAGAGAGAAATCCCAGTCTGACAGGCAAAGGCTGAGACTGTCCCGCTTCTGCCAGGCTGCTGTGCAACGTGATGGAGGAAGGTGGAAAGCACTCATGAGGCTCTGAAAAGCACTGCTCAAACCCTGTGAGTCTTTATCGTGGTGTGTTTCGTGATGAGCAGCCCTGAAAGTTTCTGTCTCGGCTCAGGCACCTTTGGCATCTACAGACAGGGGAGGAAATGTTTCCAGCTTGCTGCCTGGAACTGGAAACTGCAACATTGGCTCAGCAGAGGGAAAAGGTCAGAGGAGACAATGACAGCCCAGTTTCTACAGGCAGCTTCTCTGCTGAGCTTTCCCATTTCTGTCCCCAGTGCTCTACTCTGGTCATGAGAACCTTTTGATCTCTGCCCTTCACACCCTGCAATGAGCTGGGTTGGTCGCACCACCTCTATCCACCACTGCAGAAAGTCTCTTCAGATAGGGAGTACAGTAGCTAACCCAAAGTAGGGGCACAGAGGTAGCAGCAAACAACAGCAGCTGAGGCTGCTTGCCATCAGCCTTACCCAACATCCTCAGACTGCATCTGGTGCTACTTTCACATCATCCCTACTGAAACCAGTGTGAGCTTCTCCTGGCACAGTGGGAGCCAAATGCTGGAGGAGGAGGAGAGCAGGCTGCTGACCATCCTAATGGTCTTGGCCATGAATTCAGTCTCTAGAACTGACCCTAGGAAACCTGCAAAGCCAGATGAAGAGTGTTTCCAGGCTGCAAGCATGGGGTGGGGGGGGAGCTGGGGGAAGCAAAAACATAATGCATTTGTATTATCAGTGATCAAGCTGATAAAGGAGAACTACAGCTTAACTGTTGTTTCAAAATAATTAATGCAGCCAATGATTGTCTCTCCCAGCCTGGTCTCCTGACACTATGTCCCTTATGCTGGTGCATGAGCCTCCCTTTTCTCACACTGGTGACAGCAAGGTCTCACCAGTACCTAGGAAAGGCAGATGTGATCTTGGTCTTTTATAGTTTTATAGCAGGGCAAGAAATCCTACTTCCATTTTACATGTGTGGGAAACCAGCAAAGTCATATTGCTGCCCACGAAAATGGAGGTCATGTATGAAGTCACTGTCAGACCTTCTGTCTAATGTCCAGGGCAGCTGGCCATTCCCTCTCTGCTCACAGACCATCCTGTTCTTTTTTTAAATTAATTACCACTGTCTTTGGGAGACAAGTCAGGTCTCATATTTAAACTGGTGATTCAAATTGCAGATGGTTAAATTCGGTGTTGTGCCTTCTGCTCTTGACCCCATGGATTACAATGGAGGTGAGTCATTTAATAGCCCTTGTCTGGTGATGCTCCATCATTGTGGTACCAAAGCAAGGCACCTAGAGTAGGCTGAGCATGACCCCTTGTCTTGCACACATGCTTGATATCCTTGCACACTCAGGATAAGCAATAATAAAGTTTGTTTCAAAAGTAGTTTGAATATACAGGTGCTTTCCAAGTAAGAAATGGAAGCAAGGAGGAAGGTTGGAGGTGGAAAAAAGACAAACAAAAGGAAGAAAAAAATGATGAATTTAAGCTGTGAGTGGCAGTAATACCTCCTGCAGAAACAGTAAACAGAGAAGAGCTGTTTCCAACAAGTACTCGGGAACAGATCCTCGAATCAGTGAAAGCTCAGAGTAGGGAGGAGGAGGGAGGCAGGAGTACAAGATGTATCTTATTAACAGAGAAAATAAATTAGTCTTTTTTTTCATTGTCATTGTTCATCTGAAAATCAAAATCACATAATATTGCGTGTCTCAGGAAAGACAAATCACAGTAACAGCAGAAAATGGGGTGGGGGGAGCATTCAAAACCTCCTTGTGAATGGATTCCTGACGTAAGCAGCAAAGGTTCAATCCTGCACACTCCTGGGATAGCACCATGTCCACGGTACTCTGGAAAGGTGCTGGATGCATTGACAACAGACAGGCCTTGCCGCAAGTGCTCAGCAAGCCAAGAGAGGTAGGGGCTAGAGAGATCAGTGAAACAGGAGTAATCACAGAATACCAGGAAACCATATCTGATGGCTGCCTGTTGACTTTGGAGAAATTCTGGAGAAGCCCAGACAAAGGTCAGGAGAGCTGACCAGTTCAACCTGTAAGGCCATGGTGCAGGAGACCATTCTTGCTCAGTGCAAACTCTTCTGAGACACTCTCAGTCGTTCTTTGAGCTTTCCTCCCGCTTTCCCTTTGAGAACCAGGGAGATGGTTCTAGTCCACTTTGTGTAGGGATCAGAGACTTTTGTCCTTAAGCTGTTGCAAAACCTCCAGTTGAAACACAGTAGGAAAACCTTGAAAAGGGTCAGGCCTGGTAGAGGATGATACATCCGGGGTAGACTGGAGTACAGAGACTGGAAATCAGCTTCTGAGGGAACTTGGAGGACTTAAGATTTAGGTAGGAAACACTTCAGAAGGATTTGACATCCAGAGGGTTAGGATTGTGTTTCCAAAAGCTTCATTCACTTTAAGGTCCATGAAATTGGCCCTGTGAAAAGGAAGCATCCAAAAATCACTAGTTACCTTTGGTAATCAGAGAACTTTTTTGTCAAAAAAAGGTCAAAGCCAGAAGATGGGATGCATTATGTTGCCCTGCCTAGCAGAGTAATGAATTCGCATTGCTTCTCCTCCACTTGGGTGGAGACTTCACAATACAATTGCTGATGGGTTTCTCTTTCAGCACTGTTGGTACCTCTCTGCTTTATTGATGTCATCATCTTGCTTCCTCTATTCTGTATTATTTCCAGAGGGATTTTCTGAGATGTCATAGCTTAGGACTCTTGAAGGAGCACCAGGTGATCAGTTTGGATGTGGATGGTAGATGAAAGCCCACCCTTAGCATCTATGGATTGCAACAAACAAGGAGTTGTGACAACAGTGACTTTAAACTTACTCACTGTTGAGGAGGTAGATCCTGTGTTGCTCTCAAGCTTCTCTGAGGTGGGCAGACAATGATAATAGGGTCATATGGAGATGCTTTCATGTGTCCGTGATGTTAATTGTGAATGTCTGGCTGGAGACTCGAGGTTCAAACCTCACCCTGAGTATAAAGGATGGGTCAGCAGTGCAGCAGTGTCCTTACTCTTTTGTGTAGACCCCAGAGATTTGTTCTTCCTTGATGTAGGAAACATTAGGTTCAAATCCCTTCATCATCCAGACAAGGAGTAATTATATTTGGAAGGCATGTGTCAGGTACCAGTAGCTTCCTCACATTTTCTGCCACCTTCCCTTATGGCCCATTAATATCTGTGACGTGTTATCCATCTTCCACAAACTTCCTCATGCTGGGACCTTGCTTGTCTGTGTCAGTGCCTCTGGATAAATCAGCCAGAGGTGTCCAACCTTTCCAGCCCAAGGGCTGAGCATACTTTTTCACAAAGGCCACAGGGTCATTACTGATGCTGTAACTAATACAAGGCTCCATCAGCTGAGCTCCAGCCCTTCTTTCTGTGAGGCCTATGAACCCTGCTGGGAGAATTGACAGCCAAAGCTGCCCTCCCTCTCATCATGTCTGTTCTCCCAAGTAACAAGCAATAGGACAAGAGGAAATGGCCTCAAGTTGCCCCAGGGGATGTTTAGATTGGAGCTGAGGAATAATTTCTTCCCCTTGAGGGTTGTGCAGGCCTGTGCCAGGCTGCCCAGGAATCCCCATCATCCCTGGAGGGGTTTCCAAGCTGTGGAGATGTAGTTCTGAGGGACATGATTTAGCGGTGCCCTGGCAATGCTGGGGGAACGGTTGGACTTGATGATCTTAAAGATCTCTTCCAACCAAACTATTCTATAATTTTATGATTCCATGATTCTATGTCATGGTGAACCACCTGCAGAAGGATGGCTCAGGACTCCTCCCAGGACATAAGAGGGCAGTCTCTCCTATCCCTATGTCCCACGGTGGGATGCTAAGATTCAAGTCCAGGCTCTGACACCTACAGTGCCCATAAGCCAGATCAATACCATTAGCAAGTGTGAGCAGAGATGCCTTGTGTAATTTGCTCTCTGCTCTCAGCTCCTCCAAAGCCGCCCCTGCTGCCTGAGTTGTTCAGAGCAGCTGAGCTGGAGGAGAGGGTGGGAGAAGTTTGGTGTCAGATGTGAGAAGGAAGACGCCTGCCAGCATCAGCAGTGCTCTTCACTGAAGATGAGCACGTCTGAGCATCCATCAGCATCCGAGCAGCATATCTGACACACTCTGCACCACACAGGTGGACCCTACACTGCATATTCAGTGGGTTGGTCTGTGCATACCTGGGAATTGGTGGTGAGAGGTTTCTAGAGGCCGAGAAGGTTTCTCCATATCTACTAAACTGCTCTGGGCTTGCCCACTGTGAATCTACAGGCGGGGTGTTGCTGTGCTCACTGCTGTTTACAACCGCTCCGTGTGAGTTCACCTTCCTTCTTCCTAGTTGCCTTGAGAGTGAGTAAAGGAAACTGAAAATGTTTCAAAGAATGATGAACATGAACGTGTGGTGCAGTTACCGCCAACCAGCCTCTATCTGACTCCCACTCAAATATATTCATTGAACAGTCGCTACTCTCAGCTCCTTTTTTTTCCACCTTTATCCCCAATTCACACCACCCCTTAAATCCCACTCCTGTGGTTTTCCTCACAGCCAAAGGACGGATGTGTTTATTTGCACGGTGCTGGGCTGTGATTCCTAACTCTCCTGATGGCTTTTTGAAGAGCTGGGCAAGTTACATGCCCGACACCCTGTATCTCAAGTCCTGCTCCTGTAAAACCAGCCGGGGATGATGCTGGGAAAATTAATATGGCACTGACTGGCTGTACGTAAAAATAGTGGCGACGGTGTGGAAATTTAACTGCCAAGCTGCGTGCTTGTTTTGCTAAGGACTTGCAATGAATTGTGCTTATTCCATATAGATTCTGTGAAGCTTTGTGGGGAAATCATCCTGAGGCTATCGTCATCAATCCTGGCCTTTAGAAAGGCTTCAGGTTATGCTGATTTATATCAGATAAGGGCAAACATTCCCCTCTTAAAACAGATTTTCTCCTCTCAGAAGCTACCTGGAGCTACGACAACAGAGTGTATCCCCATCCTAGGGACAGAAACTACTGTTATCTAAAGTCTTTGCACATCATTAGTTTTGAGAGCTATAATTGGAATCACTGATGCCCTCTGCTCTTCAGAGGAAACTTGGCTTTCTTGTTTCTCTCCCAGCACAGTGAAAAATGAAGGGAGAAGAGGTAGAGGGTACAGGAAGGATTTGCTTTAGGACTTGAAAAAGCTTTGAAAACTGGGCAAGAAAAAAAAAATCAGGGCTAAGCCTGGAGAGGAGGGAGGGAGATGGCTGCAGCTGCCTTCTATCACCCTGATGTCTCTTGACATTGTTTAGGAGGCAACCAAGGTAAAGCCTCAGATGCACGTGAACACTCTTACATATATACATGCTCTCCCTGGACTTGCTTCTGACCACCACTATAAACCAGGTTTTCTCCCCATTTCTCCCTTCCATTCATCTGAAAAGAGCAGTGTGAGCCAGACCTAAATCAAGGCTTTCTCTGGGTGCTCAGGGGGATGTGGGTGCTTTCTCAGCAGGATGGGGATGGAAGGGGTGCTCTCCTGAGGGCTCCTCCCGGCTGCATCAGCAATACCACAGGCATTGCTCAGAGGTTTTGGAGGGGAATATTTCCTATTCAGAGAAGATCTCTTTTTCTGGCTGTCACCATTAATTTTTATAACTTCTCTGGGACTTCAGGGGCTTATCTGGAAGTAAAAGAATAAGGGAGAGCAGCTGCCTTCATCTTATGAGGGCAGGGCAGATATTGCTCCATCACAAGCTTGATTTTTCGAGTATGGATGATTTTGAAAATCTGCTAAATAACCTCAGTTGAAAATAACCCTTAAGTAACCAACCTCCTCTTCCAAAAAAAGCACCCACAACCTCCAGAAGGTTCTGTTTTGCCCACATGTTTCAGTGACATGGTTTTCGATGTGGTCCCACATGCACCTCTCCTGGCCCACTTTGTGGATATGGGAAGAGGAGCTGGAGAGTGAGGCAGAGGCTTCCTATGCTGCTTTTACAGCAGGACAAGAGATTTTGTGAACTTGCCATGTAAGCAAAATGCACAAACCAAGAGCTGCCACTGGGCTAGGAGAAGAGATCCATGGATCTGGGATGCTGATCTTGAGTACAGGAAAGCCCTGGAAAACTGTAACCTGGAAACTTTTCATTGCAAGGAAAGCTT
Source organism: Todiramphus chloris collaris (assembly GCA_025345505.1). Classification (NCBI taxonomy): domain Eukaryota; kingdom Metazoa; phylum Chordata; class Aves; order Coraciiformes; family Alcedinidae; genus Todiramphus; species Todiramphus chloris. The sequence goes on from JANVCC010000010.1 coordinate 1,036,090, forward strand.
TGCGCGAAATAAAACTTGTCCTTGTGCTTCAAAAGCATCCTCAGGATTTGTGCGCGTCCAGTGTTTCTTCAAAGGGGAAACCTTATCCCTCTACCGCTACCTGAAAGGAGGTTGTAGACAAGTCAGTGATGGTCGCTTCTGACAAGTAACAAGCAATAGGACAAGAGGAAATGGCCTCAGGTTGAGCCAGAAGAGATTTAGGTTGGATGTTAGGAAAAATGTCTTCCCTGAAAGGGTTTTCAAGTCCAGGCTGCCAAGGGAAGTGTTTGAATCACCATCCCTGGATGTATTTAAAAGTCGTGTAGATATGGTGCTTAGGAACATGATTAGCAGTGGACTTGGTAGAGTTAGGTTAATGGTTAGACTTGATGATCTCAAAGGTCTTTTCTGACCTAAAGGATTCTCTGATTCAAGAGAATAAAAAAAAAAAGAGCCTCATCCGAAAGCAAGGTGACCATAGACAATGGCACATCTGCTGGGCACCAAATAGCAAGGAAGAGGTGTCTGATGCTGCTGAAAAGCTGCACTCATGGGGACAGTCTCCTTCGGGGAACTAGGCCCATCTGTGGAGCAGCCATCATTTGGGATGGTGCCATTAGAGATCATAAATAAAATGGGACATGTGGACCTCTAGGGAAATAAGCCCTGGTTCCGAGCACAATGCAAGAAGACAGACGCTTCCCTTTATTTATAACAATGCCGTGTGCCCGTCTGACCCCTGCTCGCACACGCGTACACACGCTGGGCCATGTACACTGTTTCAGGGCAGGATTTCACCTCCAGCAATGGGAAATATACAGCAAGTTCAAAGCAGCAAGAAGCCTTTTTTTTTTCCCCTTTAATTTTTTCCCTTGAGAAACCACTGACCTGAAGCCATTTCAGACCTTTCCATGTATATGGAGAAGAGTGGATCCATCCCTTTGCTCTGAAACTGGAGGTGTACATGTAATATCCAGGAATCTTTTGCAAATTAGAGAGAATAACCCTCCTGACTTGGGTATTTCCTCCAAGCAATTCCTTCAGAGAACCCGGGAAATCTCTTTTTCAGTCTAGTGCAATCTGCAGGCAGCAAGAGAGCAAACTCATCTCCTTGTACATTTTCTCACAATGAAATGTAGACTTTCATTCCCAGCACTGACAAGAGTCATTGCAGCAACATCAATGTCTGTCTTAATCGTTGCAGTCCTATCATTTCACATTCTCTCTCTGCTCTGCTTTTTTTGTGCCTTTAACATTTCAGTATTGATATTTTCCTTTCCACTTTTAGGTGGGATGATACTATAGCTGAAAAGTGCCACCTTAATGAAGCTTATGGTCAACAGCAATAGATACAGTGGGCTCCAGCTGTCAGTCTCTCTGCTGCCTGCTCTATTTCATTTTCCATTTTTCTCATCCCACAATGAAGATTTCATTCCTCCCCAGCCCAAGCAGAATGGGCAGCATTTCCTTTTGTACTTCAGTAAAGCAGTTACTTTATGACCAGCAAAATGCTGATATAAACTGTTCCCCAGTGTCAACACCCCATCACTGCAAGAAGTGAGGTCCCAAATGAGATTCATCTCACCACCTCTTTGAACTTCTCCCCCTATGCTCCTTCCATGCACCACTGAGAGCCTTTCAGACATGAATCATCTTATCCTAAAGGAGACATCCCATGCTGAAGGAGACATCTGTCCTTGGGCAGGTGAACTTCATGCTGTGCATGCCTTCTTCTGTCCCTTGGCTGTGAAGGTAACCAGGGAAGATGTGGTCAGATGGAAATGCCTCCATGGCTGATTCCTGGGCATGTGTGGGCTAGACCCCCGGTTGCTTTCAGTGCCAAGTGGGAGGGCATCTTTTTGTCAGAAAAACCTGTCCCTGGGTAAGTAATGGGCCATAAGTAGCTGCTTACTGCTGGTGACTACCTTAGCTAGCAGCCCTAGATTTGCACACCGGTTATCTGTAGAGCCAAGGTCAGAAAGCTCTGGTTTGGATGCTAGATTTGTTATAGCATCTGAATGAGGCATTTCTATGAAGAGGCTTGAATGCAACCCTACGAGGCTGTAATCCCAAGGAGAACGGTAAAATTCTTCTCTTCCCTGCCATCACCAAGGCAATTCCCTCTTGGAAGGACAGTATGGAAACAGAAAAGATGGAAAATGGAGCTGCAAAGGCTTAGGTGAAGGGTGTCCACCTGGTCATTGCAGCACATCCTGGTCTCACTTGTCCCTCACCTTCAATGCAGGCTCTTTGTAAGCACATTTCTCATGATTCCACACAGACTGTTGTTGGTGACAGCAGGTACCTCTTTGTAGTCATAGGTTTGTAGTGCCCAGGAGTTTGCGGGTTACATGGACAAGTGGAGCAGCTATGCTTGGAGTGTGCCTGAGACCATGTGCAGAATAAGCTGCAGAAGAGACTTTGGAGGATTTGTTTGGTGAAAGCACCCTCTTAAGCAGCCAAAGAAATAATTGTAGATAGAAAAGTGTTGCAACCCAAGGAATAAGGGGTATAATCTTTGCCTCTATCACTAAATAGATAAATAAATAAAGCATCTTTTCCTTCTGTTTGGACTGGAGCTCTTTGTGAGAAAGCAAAAGAAAAATAGAGCACAGGCAGGTAACTTGTCTCATCAAATGCAGGCCATCTAAAGGCTGGGTGTCCAGGTTGAGCAAACCTTGGGTCTCCCTCCAGAAAAGGAGAGTTTCATTCTAGCCTATGGTTAACATCTGGGATGAAACATTCCCTGGGGATGTCGCTAGTATTCCATCATCTATCTGAAAAATCAATGTGAGTTTTTATTTAAAATCAAACTGGGGGTTTCTGAGTTTAAAATCCTTGGGAGTTCCCTGTGAAGGTTGTCTCAAAGCCATGACTGATTCAGTTCTGTGATAACCTCCAGTGTCAGGCAATATGAACTAGCTTAGATATCAGCCTAAGCCCTGAGGACCTACCCAGAAGCTGAGGAGGGTTCCCACAGCCCATGTGCCTCAGGCTGTTGAGACACTGAGAGCAGTAAGATTAAAACTCAGTATTCCTTTCAGCTCAGTTATGCTGGTGGGGAAAAGCATCACACAGCCTGAAGCAGCAGCATACAGAAAAGCTTGATGAAAGAAAGTCTCAGGACTCCTCGCTGAGAGAGGGTTTGGTGCTCAGAGCAAGGGAACCCTCTTTGGTAGTTTGATTACTTTTGTAATCAGCAAAATATGGTGAAGGAATTGTATTTCCTCAGACAAGAAAAGAGAAGCCAAGTGGAGATAGAATAATATTCTTCCAGGAGACTAAAGATACTTGAAAAAGTGATGAGAGCAATTCTTCTTGTCTGCTGGGAGAAAAATCAGAAGAAATGAGCTTAATTTTCAGCAAAGAAAATTTAGTTTGGAGACTAGAAGTTGTGTTCACAACAAAATGCTAAAATGGCTTAACAAGGGGGGGCTGTAAAATCTCTTTGATTAGGGGTTTTTCACAAATCGTTTGGATAAACTTCTGCTGAGCATCATTTAGATGTCCCTGTTTCAGCTTTGGTCCAAGGGATTTGGCCTGTATTTCTATGATTCTACAGTTTGATACATTCCTTGAAGAGAACGAAGATCACCTTAAAAAAGTACTGATTCCACAGTCCGTTTCTCTTCTCAGCCTTGGGGTTTTTGACTCATTGCTTGAGAGGGGTAACAGTAAAATGCTTCATTCTGCCTTAGTGTAACTTATCTCTGCACAACCAGGTTGGCTTTAGACTGAGCACCCCAGTCTAGGGCTCTACTCCAATTCTATCTGCATCTCTCTCTACGTTCCCTCCTATGGGTAAAACTCAGGGTTATTCTCTGCACTTCTCTTTACCAGAGCTCTCTGAGTTGCTTTCCAAAGGCACTGCCAGTCTCTGCTGGGAAAGGCTTTTATTTAGAAGCAATTCAGACCACATTAATGTGCACTTAAGTGCAAATAGTCTCCAAAGGGTAAAACTGGACTAGTCCTGCTTAGGCTGATTTGATGGCAAAAGGTTCTGGAGTCTGCTACCAACCTTGTAGCTCCCAGTTCCATAATCGTGTGTCTTTTTAATGGCTTGGCTAGAGATGCTGCCTGCAAGGCAGTCTTGGGAATCCTTCCCTTTTTGAAAGGCCAGGTTAGGAAGATAAAGATATTCAATGATCAGTACATGCTAATGCTCAGCTATCATGTTACTGACAATTGTCAGGTTACTTTCCTTTAGACTGGTTGTGTCTGGTGTTTCTGTACAGTGTATTATAGGCTAATTAATGCCTCTAATGATAATGGTTCTACTGCAAGAAGCCTGGAGTATTATCTCTATCTATCTTCTTGTCACCATCCTTTTATCAAACCATTAAAGGAAAGCAGGCTATCTAATGGGGCTATCAGCCCCCAGCACACTAATTCACGTACATCTGTACGGAAATAGAAAGCACTCTACAGATGTAGGATGGATGCTTACACTAATTGTGGGGACTACATATTGGTCTTCTGGCTTTCTTGTATGCCTTTCCCTTGCACTTGGAGCCACAATCCAACTCTTCTCAAAGTTGGAGGGCAATTTATCATCTGCAGTGCACATCTTCGGCGGTTCAGATTTCAATCTGTCATCTTTAATATCAGTTGGTACATTCTTCTAAACCACAAATCAGCAAAGCTGCTTGTTCTTATTTTAATCCACCACGAAGCAATTACAGTGGTTGGAGACCATGCGTATTACTGGCACTGCAAAGAAGAGGGTAAGTGATATTTCATTTGGGGAAACTAATATTCAGTTGAGATGTTCTTTCCAGGTCAGTCACTACCCCCAAGTGAGAGAGCAGGAAATTCTCGACATTGGCTTCTTGACAAAAGGAAAAGGGGTCTTTTGTGTTTCTGTGGTGGTGGAATAAGCCACAGACACTTTTCCCAGGGGAGAAATGATCACAGCAATAGAAATCCATTGGACAGATAAAAGCAAACTATCCTTATGCTCAAAAGCAGCATAAATAGAAGCTGGGGAGGTCTGAGGCACATGCTGCAGAAAGGGCCCCTTTCTGATACATGTCTCTTCTCTGACAAAACAGCTTAATATTTTTCTCAAATGCAGGGTTGAAAGCTGACTTTGAAAAGGAAATGTTTAAACAGAAAGAGTTTGAAGAAGATGTAGGGATAATCTTCAGGGATCAGACATTATCGCAAGAAACTTTAGAGAACATAGGTACAATCCAGCCATTAATCTTGCCATCGCCAACCCTAAGTACAAAAAGAAAACAGCTCAGGATTTGAAAATCAACGATGTCTAGGGTCTTTCTATGGCCCTCTGGTTTCACGTGTCCTACCTTCCCTCCATAGTGACAACCGCATGGTGTTTGCTTTTTAACATAAAACCCTTCCACTGGTTCAAGACACCTCTAGACATTGCAAGGCTGGCAGTAAAATCACAGATGATGGCACTGGTGTCTTCCACCAGTTCTCCACAAACTGTGAGACTGTTAATTTTTTTTTTATTATTTTTTTTCATACTTTTACACCTGGGGAGCTGTGATTCCTGCGAATTTCCATCTGGCTGCTACGAAAGGCGAGAGCCAATCTCATCTGTATGCAACAGAGAGAACTCGCTTCATGCCACAGCAGTGAGACACAGATGTACAACCTGAGTTCGCATCAGCTGAGGACAGGGAGTCGGGAACAGCAAAGTGCTGTGAAATGTGAACCAACAGTACAAACTAAATAAATAAATCTAATCAAAGTTAGTCATCGGGAAGACAGTGCACCGAGGCACCATCTTTGGATGTGGTTTCCCCAGATATATACTGAGGATAGTTCCAACTCATCTTGTGGAGGAGATATACAAATCCTGAAGCTTTCCCATGGCTCTGTGCTGGATTGTAAAGTTAGAGCAAATTAAGAAGATGCTTCTCCTTTGGCAGCATGACTCCTCCTTTTCCCTGTACCACCAGACTCAGCAGCAAGTAAAATAGTTCATGCTTTTGCCCCGAGACACCAAATCCATAGGAAATTCATGACAGTTTTTTACACCTCATCCAGCTATCAACTTGTGCACTGTGGTAAAAAAGGCATTTCCCGAAGAATCACTCAGACCTGACCAAGCAAATAACATCAAAACTCATGAGACGAGATATGGACCAAGGGAAGCACGCAGACAGTGTGTTCCTGCTGTCTCCAAAATACCCAGCACACATGGTGACCCAATATGAATCCTCCCCCTGGCACAAAGCCCCCAACCACTGATTATTGTTTGAAAATTCTGAGCAGGACATAACTGTGGCGATGCCCATCAGATCTCAAAGTAATGCTCCTCTTCGAGTAACACAACCCTGTTGGAATATTCTGTCTGACCTAACGTCCTGTATCTGCTGTAACTCAAGAGGCAGAAGAAAAATATGCTAAAAACGTACAGATAGCCTGAAAAACTTGAACTGTGAGCTCAAATTTTTAAAAGCTTGGTAACATTTGGGTATGATTCAAAACTAGTGCAAGCAGGCTGGAAGACAAAGAGGAGGACATAGCTGGTAGGTGACACTGCAGACCTGAAGCTGTGGGTCTGATTCAGACTCCAGTTGCTCTATCACTTACTCGGGATGTGCACAGATGTAAATGTGCTCATATCTCGCTCCGTGGTTGAGGAGCTGCGATGCTGGTGTCCTACATACACTGAGGATGTGAGAAATTGTTCTCATTAGTGAGCAGTTGTAAGACTATAGAAATAAAAAATATAAATCTGCACAAAACTTCCTACCCCTGAGGCTCTGAAAGTGCCAGACAAATTGTTCAGCTTCCTTCCAGTTCTGGTTTTGGATGGCTGTAAATCGTCTTGAGTAACGTTTCATCTTCATTTCAGTCAAAACACCCCTGATCTGGCCACGAGTTTTGATGCAATCTGATTGAAGTGTGCCCATGAAATGATATGAAACATAAACACTAGGGATGGCAAAAATCATCGGAACATGCCTAGCCATCTATTTACATCTGAAAACATCCCTGGAGATAATGCTTGATTTTGTTCCACAAATGAGGAATAATGAGAAAAGGAACATTGGCCAATGGCTGCCATTTTTGCAAATGCCATCCACGGTCTCAACATTTGTCCCCATTTATTTCACGGAAGTATGGGGGTGGTTTTTTTTCAGACCTCACACAGCAGATGACTCTATTAACTTGCTCTCTTTTTCTTTTTTTTTTTTTTTTCCTTGCTGGTGTTCTTGTTACAGCTATGAAATGCAACAGGTTTTTCCTGTGGGTGAAGTAGCCTGGTCCAAAGGTTGTGGAAAACAACAGAAGCCTCCGATTTGAGGTCTCCATCAGACTTTGAGGTCATGCTGGTAGGAAAAAGACTGATGTCAGTACTCAACATCTAATTAATATTTAAAATGATATCATGACAGTCCTAGTGTCAGATTATGATTACAGCTCCTTGCTGGATTATTGCATATACCCAGATGTGCTCCCAGATAATCCCTGCAATCTTCTCTCAAGTCTTGCTACCTGCTTGTCACACTGTTTTCTCTTCCTTATCTGTTTTCCCTGCTGAGCGTGTTGTACATTTTTAGATAAACTCACATGGCAAGCAAGAGACGTTATTGCAACATGAAGGTCAGCTCTGGTCTTCCCTTCCCTGAATTTCCACTAACTTTCTTGGTGTAGCATCACTGACCTGGGCCTGAATGCAAGGAACAGAAAGAGGCCCTGAGTCCCATGAACCAGCAGCACTTGTCACTCCTTTTTCCATCTTTGTAGCTATTTTATCCATTAGGCCCTATGCAATCTTCTATCTCTGCTTTTGATGGCTGTGATGTTGCAGATTGGTACTAGCTTACTCCTCGATAAGTTAGGAGGTGCTTATGAAGTCCAAGCAAGTCCACAAAGAAACTTGTGAAGTGACCAAAGACATATCCCTTGCTCACAATACCATCCAACAGCAGGACAAGGTAGAATCATAGAACACTTTGCATTGGAAGAGGCTTTCAAAGGTCATCTAGTCCAACCCCCCTGCACTAAGCAGGGCCATCTGCAACTAGAGCAGGGTGCTCAGAGCCCCGGCCAACCTCCCCTGCAATGGTGCCAGGGATTGGGCCTCAACCACCTCTCTGGGCAACCTGAGCCAGGCTCTCCCCACCCTCACAGTAAAAATTTCTTCCTTCTCTCCAGTCTAAATCTCCTTCTTTGAATTTAAAATCATCACCTCTTGTCCTGTTGCAGTAGGTCTTGCTAAAAAGTCTGTTCCCATCTTTCTTGTAGGCTCCCTTGAAGACCTGAAAGGCCCCCAGAAGGTCTCCCTGGAGCCTTCTCTTCTCCAGGCTGAACACCCCTATCACTCCCAGCCTGGCTTCATAACAGATGGGTTCCAGCCCTCCCAGCATTGCTGTAGCCCTCAAAAATGTACTGCTTGGCTCCATGCAATAATGTCAGTATGAAATATATCGACAAGAAATGTCTATCACAATGGTGTTATAAACATGATGGCTTATCTACCTGCGACCCTGCACACAAAATTTAATAATAATTTGTCCAGTGTTCTACAAACCCATAGATACATGTTTTCTGTATCAAAGAACTTGAATTCAAAACCTTGGGGCTTCTCAGAGGAACCCCTATAGTCTTTAGGGACCAGAGAAATGGGGCAAATGCCTGATGTAGGACCAGAGGGGAGCAGAGGCCATCACAGAAATTATTCAGTAAAGAACAAGGAAGGAAGGATTTGGGGAGAGGTGAGCTCAGAGGAAGCACAGAAAAACACAACTCTCCAGTGTTTACATATTTTGAAACATACTTCCCCATGAAACACAATAAAGGACATTCCTTTGATGGGCTTTTTGCTTTGTCTTCATGAATACGCTGGATCCGATTCTCGTTTGTGCAAAGGCCTCGTTGCATCATTCACCCTGAACAAAGTGGTTTTCTGGTCTGCACCCTCAAGAAAGCTTTTGTGTGAGAATTGAGTTGATCTCTCCAGTTTCCCCACATTTTTAATTTCCTCCTTCAAAAACCACTCCAAATTAATTTGTTGAGAAAAAATAAATAAGAAAAAGAACGTGGGAAAAAAAAAGAAAAGAAAAAGAAAAACAACTACTTTAATTGAACATTAAATTATAATTTAAACCTACAAGAGCCAGAAAATGCAGAGTTAAAGCTCCCAAAGCCCAGTGTTATATTTTCAAGTAATAAAAGACCCTATGTCCTACCATAAAGATTTGGAGAAGGGGTCAAAATTACAGTGGTCCAGGGAGCTTTAACTCTTCAGCCTTGAATCACAACCTGATCCTTCTGCTAATGCACTTCTCTCTCACTTTCCAACACATTTTAAGCATTGTAAAGAGAAAATGATCTTGATCTCTAATATTCTAAATATATTTCATATGCTAAATGCTACTCTGTTTAATAGCACACACTTTGCTAATATCATGCATTAGGTTTAATGGTCCAATTTGTGAAAAAATATCCCAGAAAAACCCTTTAAGTGGGCCTTCTCCATTCACCTGAAACTGATATAAACAGGTACATGAAGAAAGGCAGAGGGAGACAGACTTTAAAGGAGGGGGTGGAAGGTCATTCTTGAACCATGTCTGGCTGCTTCCAGAAGGTTAGAGAAATTAGATTTTTAAAAGGAAATTAGATTTTAAAAGGAAAAGGAGATGGATGGAGAGAGACTGGGCATAAACTGGGAGCAGGAAGAACAGACCACATGCCTGTGGATTTTTCAGTCTGTAAGATGTTTAAGGTGTTTTGTAGGGTTATATAAGGTCCTTCCTCCTACCATCTGATACCCTTTTTTTTTTCATTTCTTTTTCTAAGATAAGCCTCCATCAGATCAAATCCTCCTTAGGCTTTCACTTCTACCATTTCCCATGGTCCCATCAAGATATGTTATGGATTTGCTGCCCTCATCTTTTTCTCCAGCCTTGAAATAGAACAAACACTATTCCTCCACCCTCTCTGGTGTACTTTGAGATCCATCCCAACACCAAACTGCTGGTCCTGCTTGCAGAGAGGTTCTGACTCATGGGGGCTCTGGAGGAGCAGGGCAGATGATGCTTCCCATTCAGCTGAGCTCCTGAGGGGCCTCAAAATTATGAGGCTTCCCTTTAGCCCCAGTATCACCTGTAACTAGGTCCCTGTTCGTGTGCATTTAACTGCAAAGACAAATATGATGTGTAGGTGATGGCTTCCCACTGAAGTTCCTGAGTTGGTGACCCAGTGCCATTGGTGTCATTGCAATGTTACTTGGCATCTCCTGGTGCGTGACTGCAGTGACTGCTGTGATAAGCTTCTTGTGACCCTGATGCTTTAGGTGCTGGAATGACACGAGGGATGTCTAGCGTCTTGAGGGACACACAGCTTGTCCTCTGTGTTCTGTAAGGGGAAGTTCAGAACATACTGCCTGGTCAGGAGCTGGAAGAACCAGATATCTCACATCTGTCAGATGAAGGCTGAAGGCCATGATGACATTGCTGGGGTCATTGCTGACTGTGGTGTGTCTTCCTACTGCAGGACCAGTAGAATAGCTTTTGTGAAGATGGAAAAACATAGGTTGGAGGGATACTGGTGGGGGGAAACTCACACTGCTTCTTCCACAAGTCACAACTGTACTGGGTCTCAGTTTTCTCATCAAAGTAAAGGAGGATGAAAATACCAATTACCTTCTTATCTTTGGCCTGTGAAGTTCTCTGGCTTTCATTTTAATGGAAGAGACTTCATCAGAGCAAGAATAGTGATATTAGGGACATGATTTAGTGGTGGACTTAGTAGTGTTAGACTAATGGTTGGATTTGATGATCCTAAGGGTCTTTTCCAATTTAAATGTCTCCACAATTCTATGATTCTTTATCTGTTTTGGGAAGGCCCTTCTAGGGGAAGCTCTGGTGCTGCCTGTTCAAGGATAAAGGGCTTTGGAGTGGTGCTACCCAGGGACACCAGAAAGGCACAGCAACAACCTGCAGCTTTCCCAGAGCACAGAGGGAAAAAGCACTGTACAAATGCAAAGAGCAGAAGGATGTGGGGCAGGATCACATCATAAGCAGACAGTTACCTCCCAGATAAAAGCTTTTTCTCTCCATCTTGACCCAGAAATCAGGTGTGATTTATTGATTTAAGCCAGTCTAAATCTAGCTAGCAAAAAAAATCCCAGGATGGACAATGGATATATACAGTCTTTGGAGTTGCTGGAAGCCTTTTGACCCGTCAGTATCCATGAAATCAGAATTAACCTATCTGGACGTCTCATTTGAAATCTTTGGCCAATCCCATGCAGCACTATAATAGTCATATTGACCTTCGGCCAAGCACAATCTTACACGCTGCTTCTGCATCCCACTGTGACACTTGTTGACTGGCCCCATGATGTGAAAATATCCGTGTGCCTGCCTCTCTCCCCAGTAAGAAAAGAGCTTGAATTACAGTGCTGAGAAGGCAATGATCTTCATGAATTAATCCACCAACACATCACACAAATTTAGCCGTGTCCATAAAATTGGATTTCCCGATAGCTGGGGGGATTTGCACTGACTCAGGTATTACAGGCGTTCAGCTGTGCAAACACCAGCCACGATGGCACGCAGCTGCCTGCAGAAAAAGCCCAAAGAAGCCTCAAGGGCTGGGTGTGCTCAGCACTGGGTAGCAACACTGGCCAGGGAAAAGCCCACAGCAAAAAAAAACAACAACAAAAAAAGTGTTGGAAAGAAGTTTGCACCTTCCTGACTCGTTTTACCTCACAAAAGAACAGTGACAGGATTAATGCTTCTTTCCACCTCTTTACAACATTAAAAAACAATCTGAGAAGGTCTTTTTCATTTTTTGGGGGGTTTTTTTTGGTGCGTTTTTTTTGGGGTTTTTTTGGGTTCTGTTTGTTTTGTTTTTTGGTTTTTTCCCCTGCCTGCTTTTCAACTTAGAAATAGTAAAAATGTGAAGAAGCAGCAATGTGAAGACAGAGCAGGGAGGTCTCAGTTGTGCGCTGGAAGTTTTCTTGGCCTTCATCAGACATATTAGTAAGTCAGTAACAGACTTTTTCCTCCTACCTTGCTCTTGAGCATTCAAGCCAGAGGGGAGATAAAAATCATAGAATGGTTTGGGCTGGAAGGGAATCTTAAGGATCATCTCGTTCCAACCCCCCTGCCATGGGCAGGGACACCTTCCATGAGGTCAGGTCAGTCAAAGCTCCATCCAACCTGCCCTTGAACACTTCCAGGGATGGGGCATCCACATCTTCCCTGGGAAACCTGTTACAGTGTCTCACCACCCTCAGAGTGGAGAATTTATTCCTAGTATCTTATCTAAACCTGCTGTTTTTCATTATAAATTAAACTGGAAGATGAACTGTAATTCCCATTCCCTTCTCTGTCATTCACTGTCCATCTCAAGTGGCATCCTGGCTCTTCTAGCCACAGATTTGTCAGGTGGCTTTCTTTATTAAAAAAAAAAATAGTGGAAGTACTTGGTGAGAACAGTGTTTCTATGGTGCTATCCATCTCACCAGCACTTTGCACCCATTAACTAATTGAGCTTCTAAATAATGCTGTGAGATGGGGGAGCTGCCTGTGATTGTACAGAGAGGCAAATGGAGAGGTGTGGGGAGGAAGTTGAGTTTACCATCCCTAACCCTGCAGGTGGGATTCATCCAGCTATGACATTGGTGCCTCTACAGAAGCTGGTGGCTGAAGTCCCATGACAGTCTACAGAAGGATTTCTCTTCCTCTAAAGGAAGTATTGAGGTCTGGCTTGTAAAATACCTCCAATTTAGACAGAGTGAGCAGAGGTGAATTCAACCTCAAGTGGTTTGTACAGGACTGCAAAGCAATTTGCTGTTGGAGGCAAGGGTGGGCTGTAGAAAACCAGGAGCATGGGCGTTCCAAAGATACTTTCTCCTATTTCCTTGCAGATCCTGCTCAGTTTGTGGCTTAGAGTCAGAAATGGTGTCCTAATAATGCAGCATAACTACATTAAAGAAAAGATGACTGAGAGGGGATGCAGTAGATGTCTGTAAAACTGTAAGTGCCACTGAGGAATGAAGAGACAAAGCTTGTTCACCATCTCTTCTGACACAAGAACAAGGAGCCATCAACTCTGCCAGGCAGAAAGCATGTTGCAGAAAGCAAGCTGAAAGCAAACACAATGACTTCATTCAGGTGATGTGTTGTTCTACTGGCTGAATTCTCAGGGCAGACATTTGTACAGGTTCAAAAAACTACTGGACAAATTCCTGAAAGAAAAACAAAAATTCTGAATGCCTCCTAAGTATAGAAATCCCTTTCCCAGGCACCTGCAGTGGGGGCCTTGCTGAATACAACCTTGCCATGGTAATTCTAGGGTTTAGGCAGTGGTTAGTGCTCAGGAAGTTCTCCATCCATCCATCCATCCATCCATCCATCCATCCACTTATCTATCTATCTATCTATCTATCCATCCATCCTTCCATCCATCCATCCATTCACCCACCCACTTATCCATCCATCCATCCATCCATCCATCCATCCATCCATCCATCCATCCACCTATCCATCCAGGATGCTTTCAGATTCCACCAGAGATAGGGACCAGTCCTCAAACCCACTACGAGACTCTCCAGTGTCAGCAGGAGACACCTCTGAGCTGCGCACCTGCAGCACAAAGACTCTTTGCGGAAGATGATCTGCTGACTAGCAAAGGGGGAAAGGACTGGTCTTCACACTCCCAGTCCTGCAGGGATGGGTGAACCTCACAGGCAGGCTGTGGGCATGCACGTGTGAGAGAAGACTGCAAAAAAATCACTTCCCAAAATGCACCTGCTACGCGACTAAATAAAGCTGCAATTGCCTGGCAGCTTTTGCAGCCGCCAAACTTGCTTGTTATGTAGATTTAATAGCAGAGGCAGAGCTGGCTATCAAACTACAGAGAATGGATTTGGGCTCAGTCCCATCCACGATCACTGAGTGTGACAATCTGCTGGCGAGCCAAGCCCGTAGACTTAAATGTGCTAGCTGGAGAGACCTGTCATGATAGGAGAGCAGAGAGAGGGGTATGGGACCCACCTCTGCCATCCAGATGCAGACTGAGCACCCCTTCAAATGCCTCGTTGATGCAGAGGCAGCAGCATAGCAGAATTTGTCTCTTTTGAACAGACCAGAATTTTGCAGACTGTACGTTAGCAAACACAAATCACACCCTGCCAAACTTCAACCAAACACCGTCTTTGTTTCTCCTTGCACAGCTTTTTGCAGTGTCAGGCGCCAATTTGCCAAATGGATTAAGGCTACTTCGGCATCTACTCTGCATTAACAGCTTCTCCTGCGTCCCTGTTCACACTCCCACATCATGATGCTGGCAGCCCTTGAGCTCCAGTTGCTGCATTTTCCTGTCACATCCCCGCAGCTCCTGTAAAGCCACCGAGAGAAGTAACAGTGCACCATGGTCCTTGGGCATGTGTGTTTGCTCTGCTACCTCTCCTGACTCTTATCTTTGCAGCCTCTTGCAAGAGGACATCCTGCATCATGTGACCGAGATGGGAGGAAAGAGAAGGAGGCAGCCCTAAAGTGCTCCTGGTTTAGGATTTCTGGGGCGTTGTTTTGGTTATTTGTTTTTTATTGGCAGTTTTTCTAAAGACCCTATTCCCTGGGTAATTACTCTGTGCCCTGTTAATTCCTACTGCAGGTTCCCATTGTTCCTTTCTGGGTACCCGGGTATCAGACAGTACTAGAGGAGTCCAACAACCCTCTGAGGAGATGAAATTGTGCCTTTTATGCTCCATATCCATAGGAGTAAACCCCAAAAGGGTTAATTTTTTAGTGTGTTCACATCAGGGGTTGCCCTTTGTAGAAGATCTGAGTCACACCACTTGGCCAGCACACTGCCTTCTACCATCACTGGACACATCTCAGGACAAGAGGAGACAGTAGGAGTTGGGGGCTCTGTTTGCAGCTTGTGATGACACCAGGAATGAGTCTCAGAGCAGAGCAGGGAACTGGTTTGTTCCAGGCTCCCCTTTGAAATGTCATTTGGGGGGAAACCACAGGTTTTGCAAACCTGAAACTGTCAGAGATAAATTTTACTGTTAATCTTGTCCACATTTCACTTCGTACTGTCACATTAAGCACTGCCAGGATGAGGGCTGCCATTGTGCCCCGGGGGAATATCTCTTGAGGCTGCTATTACAGAAGGATGCTTCACACCTCCCTTCTCTGAGCTGGGCCCTTGGTTCCATGGCATGCTTGGTGGCACAGAAACCACCCATCTGCCGAAGCTGCTGGGGACATGGCAGGAGCTTCCTGCCTACATAGTGCCATCCCTGAGCAGAGCTGAAAATGGGGCTGCAGAATATGCTCTTAGGCACGTACAGACCCAGTTATTTCAGTGTTTGAAGGAAAAGACCGAGGCTCTGACCCGACGAAAGAGCTGGAGCACTACGTGAAGTAAATAATAATAATAATAGACAAGTTATTTTGGTGTGACACGTGCCCTTTTGTATCTGATTAATGCTTAGCCAGGACACACAGCCTGGGGAAGCTGCGTGTGAGGTTGCACACCCCTCCCTGCGCTCTTGGAGCAGACGATCCACTCCAGCATCGCTCTCGCTGTTACCATGATACTGTTATTGTTGCCTGCTTCTTCCCTCTCTGTCCCCATTGACTTTAGGCAGATTAGAGCAGAGAGATGACGGATGGCTGGATTAGATGCTGCACACCTACTTCAGGTTTATAAAGCGGTGGGTTTTTTCTCTCCTATTTGGCTGCATCTCTCCCATTGTGAGCACAAAACAGAGAATAACAGGGAACTTATTGTTGCAGGGCAGCGACTCTGGTTTACGTGGATGTACAGCATGAATCCATTCATGGCATTTAAAAGGGAAAGAAAAAAAAAAAAAGTAAGCTGACAAATATAATCAATTACAGCGAGCCAGCTGCGAGGTGAAATGGAATAACCGTGTGCTTCTCCATTCAAGGTTCAGTGAAGGTCCCAGGCAGAGAAAAAGGAAAGATTACCGTTGGCCTTTAAGGAGAGCTACCTCTTCTCTGCTCAAAGGCTGAGTCCCACATAATCCAATTTCACATCCTGCCTTTAAAATGTTATTGGATCTTCCTGGAATTGACAAATGCTGAAACTCCTGGAGAGGGAACAGCATGAACTAGCCAGAAGCCCAGATCTCCAGTCTGAATTTACAGGGCTGGAGTAACATAGGTGAGCCCCTGAGCAAAGCCTGCAATCAAAAAGGGACCTCTCCAGGGCTGGATTTGCTATTGAGGTGGATATATTGTGTTGCTGAGTCTCAAACAGAGCTCTGATTTTCAGCATGGAGGTCTTCTGAAATCATTTGCTGTCTGTATGTCCTCCAATGGCTAGAAGAGCCCATATGGATACTATGCAGTGTGACTCTTCTGCCAGCATGGTCTTGTTTACACATCAGCAGCCTCTATAGGCAAGCCTGGTGGTGACCCATAACACCCATGGGAGTGTGACAAGTGGTAAGGCAGTGTCTGAGTTTGCAAGGCTGGGTGTGGGGTGACTGGGGTCCTTTCAGTGCAGTTTGAAAAGCAGCATTGGCTGAAAGAAGCCAAGACTTGAAGTCTGGTTTGGAATGCCAGGAGGCCTCTATAGATGTAGCAACACTGCTCTTGCTCCCTAGCACAGTTGCCTCGATGACCTTCCTGCCTTCCTCCCGCTTCTCCAGTGACTGCTGGACAAGGCATGTCCTTGGGGCAAAAAGAATCACAATCACAAAATCACAGAATGGTGGGGGTTGGAAGGGACCTCTAAAGATCATCTAGTCCAACCCCCCCTGCCAGAGCAGGATCACTGAGAGTAGATCACACAGGCATTCCTGTCCAGGCAGCTTTTGAAAGTCTTCAGAGACAAAGATTCCACCACCCCTCTGGGCAGCCAGTTCCAGTGCTTTGTTACCCTCACAGTGAAAAAGTATTTCCTGATATTGAGGTTGAACCTCCTGTTTTCCAGTTTATGACCATTGCTCCTGGTCCTGTCACTGGACACTACTGAGAAGAGCCTGACCCCATCTTCCTGAAACCCACCCTTTAGATATTTATAAGCAATGATAAGATCCCCACTCAGCCTCCTTTTCTCAAAGCTAAACAGACCCAGCTCTCTCAGCCTTTCCTCATATCGTAGGTACTCCAGGACCTTCATCATCTTAGCGCCCCTGTGATGGACCCTCTCCAGTAGTTCTTTGTCCTTCTTGAACTGGGGAGCCCAGAACTAGACACAGTACTCCAGGTGAGGCCTCACCAGTACAGAGTAGAGGGGGAGGAGAACCTCCCTTGAACTGCTGGCCAAGCTCTTCATAACGCATCCCAGGATGCCATTGGTCTTCTTGGCCGTGAGGGCACACTGTTGGCTCATGGTCATCCCGTTGTCCACTAGGACTCACAGGTCCTTTTCCCCAGAGCTGCCCTCCAACAGTTCATCCCCAAATCTGGGTGGATCCATGGGGCTGTTCTTCCCCAGATGCAGCACTTTACACTTTCCCTTGGTGTGGATGCTTAAGGGCAGAAGGTGGTGGAGTCCAACTGAGAAGCTGAAGGTGGTTCCTTGACTGGGTGGTTCATTCAAGTAGGTTGGGGCAAGAAGAAACAGCCTCAAGTTGCACCAGGGGAGGTTTAGGTTGGACATTAGGAAATACATCTTCCCTGAAAGTGTTGTCCAGGCCTGGCCCAGTCTGCCCAGGGCAATGGTGAAGTCCCCATCCCTTGGGGGGATTTAAAAACCATGTAGATGTGGTGCTGAAGGACATGGTTTGGTGGTGATCTGGCAGTGCTGCAATAATGGTTGGACTTGAAGATCTTTAAGGTCTCTTCCAACCAAAGTGATTCTATGATTCTAAGTATCCAAGGGATGCTGAGGTGACTCTGAGCCTCCCTTTCTTCCACAGGACTTTACTGGACTTGCATGGAAATGTTATGTCTTAATGTTGATAATAGTGATGGTAAATTGCATTCAAGGATCCTCCACCCACACCACTAACACCTTCAGGAAGTCTCACATTACACCTGGGGGCAATGCTACTTCCAGGGCATGACCTGGCTGATATGCAGAAAGCTCGAAGATCATATATGCAGTGCAAATAATCCAGGGCTATGTTTGACCACAGAGCAGTGATTTCTACCATCCATGCAAGTGCTGAAGACAATGCTGCCACAGAAGGAGGGTGGTTGGGTGGACACACCAGAGTCACTTCTTGCCACTGTCCTCCTCATTGTGGGAGCTGAGTGTGTGATCACAATCCACATTGGAGCTGGGTCACATGTCATCCTGGGATGCAGACCCCAAAGGGAAAAACACAAAATAGAAAGAAGTCATCAATTGGCACATAGGATTCTATGTTTTGGGGGATCTGTTTTGCCCAGGAGGCAACAGCTGTGCTGGAGCTTTAAGAAAACTCTTGGTCGGGATTGAAGCTGCAGGCAGGGAGCTGTGCCTTGTAGCTCGCTGTGCCACGACATGCCCACCCTTAAGTCCAGCGTGAGTTACGGCACCTATAAACTGCTTATTTTATTGCCGAGGCTAATGAGCTCTGGGGCCTCTAGGTAGAGCCTTGTAATTACACGGCTTCTTGGGATGCTGATTTAGGGGTTGCACAGAGTCTCTCCTCTCAGCAGCCATGGCCTTAGTGCCTTTGCTGATGGAGGCTGATCAAACCACACCGGTGGGATGTCAGTACCACCAGATCTTACCAATCCCTCCCCTCCATCCAAAAATAAAGAATCACAAGTGGCACATAAGACCAGCCTGAACCATCAGAGGTGTGCTAGGAACCTGCTGGAATGGCTGCTCCTTCCAGCACCCTTGTCAAAGCAAAGCAGGGAGAGGGGATGAATATTTCTGACTTCCCAGCTGTTGTAGCAGCAGGATTTTGGTGGGGACCATTTATTTGGAAACCCTACAGTGACTTCTTTTATAAATATAGACCCAGGACTTCCAGGGAAGGAGATGTATTAGGAAAGATCTGGCACACCCTAAAGAATAATCATTATTATTAGTATAATTATATTAATTACTGTAATTACAAGGAGGGCAAGGCACTACAGGAATCACAGATGAGTAGGGTGCTATACAGATGCCATGTGTTACTGGGTTTTCCCTTCCTCTCTGCAGCCTGAAGGCAGCTGTATTGCTTGCAAAGCAGGAGGGAGCAGCTCCAGAAACACAGACACAGAGACACAGAGACCCACAGACATACAGACACACAGACACACACCCACCCTTCTTCTGTACGCTTGTGTCAAGATCAGAGTGTCAGGTAGAAAATGCTGCCGGAGCCTGGTAGGCAAAAATTGACAAGGAAATCCACCGTTATCTGGAACTGCTCTCTCCAGAGAGGCTGAAAATCTTTGATAGGTTCACTCCAGGGGAAATAACTTCGGAGGATAAGAGGCATTGATGTGAGCCAAGCAAAAGGCAACCCGTGTGCACGCCGGTGCAGCAGCGGGTTGGAGCTGACGTGCATTCTTTTCTTTCTCTCTGTTTTTTGTCTGCTCCCTTTCCTTGCTTTTTTTCTTTCATGTGTGTGTGTTTTGGGGTCTTTTCTGTGTTTTGGTTTGTTTTCTTTTTCTAAAAAAAATTTTTTTTGGTAATATTACTTTTCAAAGCACCCCCGGGTCTTCCAGCGGTGGTGAATGTTGCAAAGAACCGAGTTACGCCGGTGTTTCCATGGAGTGGGGGAAGCGAAGAGCAGGAGATGACGGGAAGGAGGGAGGGGGAATGTCAATAGGCAAATCTGAAAAGCAAACCTGGGGAATGACTGTATCTAGCACATGTGTGTGTGTGTGTGTGTGTGTACATGCTGGTGGAGCCTCCAAGGGAGCAGAGGAAATATTTTCAGAAATTTTCCCATCTTTGGAAAGGAGGAAAAGGTGGAGCCTCTTTTGTCAGGAAAACCTGCAGCAATATTCTTGCCCTTTCATAATTCAATGGTCTGTCCTTGCATCTCCGGGTGTCAGATGATGTTCCTGGTCCAGCACAGCCCACACCACCCTGGGAGGTTTTGCAGCCTCTTATATACTGTCCAACTTTGTCTCAAAACCAAAATCCGAGAGAGCCCAGCTCCTCTGCCGTAACAACTCCAAATTCCACCCCAAATTCCAGTAAAAAAGCCATAGGTTGGAGCAGGTCTTTATCCAGGTCAGATAATTCTAGCCATGGCTGGGGGCTTGTGCTGGTATGAGGTCAGTGGGAAGCACGCTGCTGAGAAGCCATTCTCCCCGGATGCTTTTATTCTGTTTACACCATCAGAGCTGTTTAGGGAAGCTGGCAGTTGTTTATGGGTTATTTTGAGTGGGACTTTTCTCAGCTAACTGCAGCTTGCTGAGAGGTAGGCGGTTATGTTAGCTGCTTTATTGCCATGACATTGCATTATGGTCGAGAAAGAGAGATGGTTCTTTCTAGAGCACAATTCATCTCTCCCAGCTGGGCTGAATTGCACCCAGGAAGTTCTTCTTTCTCTCCATCGACTATAAAAGGTGTCTAGACAACTTGCTCAGATTTACGCATCCAAACTGATGACACATAAAGTTAAGATGGTTGAAACCCGGCCAGGCATCATTCTTTCCCTTTCACACTGTGAGGGCTTTTTTCATCCTGCTCCAGCTTTTTTTTTTCTTCTGCTGGTCAGAAAGGGCTGGAGAAAATGGTGATGTGTGGATGAAAACACCATGGGGAAATTGCAAACCCTTTGGATGGAGAGGTGAGTAGGTACAGTGTGGTCTCTGAATGCTGCTGTGGACATCCAAAGAAGTTCTGTGAAATGACTGCAGACGTTTCCTTTTTGTATGAACCGCCACAAATGGACAATCAAATAAAATGGGGGGAAACCAAAGCACCCTTGAATGTTACCTGCATTTTCAAATCCTTTTGTAACACCATGACATTAGCAACCCCATGAGGAGGCTAGACAAAATCTTTTCACAGTCCTTGATTAAAAAGGCTAGAGAAACCCCTGTGTAGGGCTCACTGGCAGCCTGTCTTGAGGCAGCTGTAGGTGGAGAGATGCAATCGCCATGTTCATCTCCAGATCAGAGCTGTTGCAATACACTGGGAGCTGCTCTCTGTTTGTGGACTTTTAGGCAATAACCGACCACCTCATGGGAATGTTTCCCGCTGCTGCCAGTGCAGACAGATGCTAAGCCATGGTGAGCATCACCAAGCACCTTTGGCATTGTTGATAACCCCCTACTCTAACGGTGGGATTGCTGCCAGGGGACTCTTTGCTGAGGTGTAGCAAGGTGATGGCAGCTGTGCTGGTGTTTTTTCAAGCTGATCAGGGTCATGCTTGCTCTGTGAGCAGGTAGGAGATGCCAAACTCTGTTTGGATAACTTCAGAAAATAGCCCTCCTTTCTCCACATCATTTCTGAACCACTGCTCCTAATAGAGTGTGCTGAGAGATATGACAAGGACCAGAGCCTTTTGTGGGAATGCAATGAACTCAAAGCAATGTGCAATCATTACAGCCTCTCCTTGCCTTGGCCAGTACCCTAATCTCTCCCAGCCCGAGGCTCTGCATCCCCCACTGCCTTCTCTTCTCTCTCTCTCAGTAGACCTGCCCTGAAAGATGAGACATCCTTGTTTAAATCACTGCTTTGAATCCAATTCAGATGGTCCATGGATGCTCGCATAGGATCTTTTTCTAGTACTACGGTAAGCAACCTTATCTTGCTGGGCATGTATGAGTGCAAGGAGAGAGGATGGCCTTTCTTTGTCAACTTTTCCTTTTCTTAAAGATATTCAGAGATGAAAGGGAAGAGTTTGTTGTGATCAACGTGCACTTAGCTGGTTTTGGTTATTTCCTTTTCTTGGTGAGTCATAGAAGAATGAATGTCAGTGAAACCCACCCCAAACAATATTTCTTTGTTTTTTGTTGTATTTATTTCTGACATGGAGATTAAAAGAGTCAATTTTTCCCGGGATCAGTCCTGACAGTATATCTGCAAATCCATTTGCGGAGTTGTCAAAGTGGGTGAGAATTGCTCCCGTTGAAGAGGACTCCCCAGATGCACACCACCACCATGGGTAGCACAGCCAGCCTCAGGAGACCCAGCCCCAGGGCACAAAGGTTCAGTCAGAGCAGAAACCCATGGCTTGTCTGAAATAACAACTAGGTCACGGCTGCCAAAAATCTGAAATGAACTATGAGGATGAGCAGACATAACAGGAGATGGCAGGTAGTAACCTGTACCAAGGGACAACCTCCTCCTTGGAGGCACTGAGAACAGCACAATCCAAACCAAGGTGGCCTGGGGTTTGTTTGTTTATTTGTTTTAATCAACTGTGTTTGCATAGTGTCATTAACATATTATCTGGCATTCATGAATACACATCAGTGAGTTATTAGCTTCACTCCACCACTAGCTTGGCACCAGCAAGCAGCACAGGCAGAGAACAGAAAAAAAACCATGAGACAGAGGGAAGTACAGACTTCCCTTGGATGCAGATCCCCTCAGATGAGAGACAGCACAAGGATCTGTCTTGGTCATCCCTATCTCCCAGTGGAAGCTGGGAGAGATTCACCCCAGGAGGAGAAGACCCAATTGCCATGGGGGCTCTGGTGTTGTACAAGGTGGGTACTTCAGTTCACAGCAGGCTAAAATACAGGAGATTTTCCCCTTTCCAGGACCAAGGGGCTCTGCTTTCTTAGTTCCCTCTTTTCTTACAGGCACCAGTTTTCAGGCAGACTAAAAACGCTGTAGCTTCATCTCTATCACTTGTTCACAACTCTATGCAGCATTCTCCACCAGAAGTAGGCTGAATCAGTCCCCTGTGTTCTCTGTGCATAAAACTCCTGTTGTGCCAGAGATTTCTTGGTTTTACTAACCCCAAGTGGCTGAAGAAGTCAAATCATTGCTATTGTTAATCATATTGCAGTAAATTTTACATGTGCCAAGCATAATTGTCATTCCCTTCTTCTGGGATGTGTATGAACACAAGTGCCTCCTCCTCCAGCAGTTCATAGTCCAAATGCACAAAACATGTAATTTCATGGACTCATAGAATGATTTGGGTTGGACGGAACCTTAAAGATCAGCTCATTTCAACCCCCCTACCATGGGCAAGGACACATTCCACTAGAGCAGGTTGCTCAAAGCCCCATCCAACCTGTCCTTGAACACTTAGAGGGATGGGGCATCTACAGTTTCCTTGGGCAGCTTGTTCCAGTGTCTCACCACCGACACAGTGAAGAACTTCTTCCTAATTTCTAATCTAAATCTACCCCCTTCCATTTTGATTTGCAGAGAGACTGCAATGGAAGATGTGGTAGGAATTCCTCTTCCAGTTGATGTAAACCAGTGTTTTAACCACAAAACCATCTATCTTCTCTGTGCTTCTAGTCTCCTACAGCCTGGCATGATTACACAGACTCGGTGTTGCTGATTTATTTCCGTGTAGCTCTCATAAGGATAATGATGGCCATATTTAAGGCCGACTGAATGACCACAGAGAAACTCTGCTAAATATCCCATCAGCATTTTTTTCTATAAAGGGAATTGTGAGTATTAACAACTGGAATGAGTATCTAAAATAGCTGCCTGTTGTTTGAAATTAGCATGGATTTCAGTTCTAGTGCAGCTTTGACTTTACTGGAGCAAGATCCCCTTGTTCCTCCAAGTCACTCTGATACCGTTCATGACATCTCCACAGAGCAGCAACCTATTGCAAGAATCTGTTAATTGGCCCAATCTGTCAGCAGCATCTCTCCAGGGATGGTGGTCTCCTTGTGTCAGAGTGGCGGAGCTCCCCAACAGGAGATAAGGGGCATTAGCTGCGTGAGTGACAGTGATGCCAGCCCAGCAACATGTGCAGATATGTCCCAATTTCCTCAGCATGGCTAAATTCTGTCCTAAGAACCTGCTGCTCTGGGGTTCGAGGAGCTCAGGAAGACCTGTGGGTTGCAGGTAATACAGATCTTTTTGGCAAAGTGTCTGCAGCCTCAAAATTTTCAGGGAAGTCATCTGACAGTGCATGAAACACTATTGGTTCAAGAGCTGGCTTGGAAGTTGTGTTGCTGTCCCAGGAGATATCTTCTAGATTTAGGGGAAAAAAAAATTTCAAAAATCCTGCCTTGCGTTTGGAAAACTATCAAAACCTCAAATATCTTCCTGGATTGACTTCTTAAAATAGCGTGGGTTGAGTTATGTGAACCATTTCCTTCCAGCTATCACAGAAAGAGGCAGGCGGGAGATGGAAATGCCTTTCCCAATATCACCTAGCAAATCTGCATCTTCTGATTTCTTCCAGTACCAAGAATATTGGAGGTCCTGGAATCTAGTATCATTATCAGGAGGCCACATTTCTTCTCTGGATGAGGGAAAGCAGGCTACAAGCAGACAAGCTTTTAGCCTAATGGCAGTTTCCACATGGAAGATGGGGGATTTGCTTCAGAAAAATAGTCAGGCAACAGTTATTTAGAAGCAAACAATTCCCAGTGATTCCTGACCCTATAACTATGCAAGAGAACTTGTGGGTTCCTTCCCTCCCTCAGCGGAATTCACTCCATGCAATGCTTAGCAGTCCATTTCTCGTGCTCTGCATTTACACATATTTTTTAGTACATAAACATACATTTAATGACTCCTTTGAAATAACTTCCTGCCCATATTTGAAACTCCGCATCATCCAAGGGCAGCGATGAAAAATAATCGAAACCATTAAGATTGTCTTTTCTTTCAAAGAAAAGAGGCTAAAAAAAAAAAGGAAAGTCATTGCTGGAATGCATCTTTTTCAAATTACACAGTCCCTGGGATGCCTCTGCCACTGGTGTGTTTTAATGCTTTAACAAAATTACAACCCGTTGAGGTTTTCCAATGAGTTGTAATATTACATTTCTGACCATGTGGGGCCACAGAGACCCATTGGCAGCACTTGGCTTGCTGGCTTTGGCTCCGAGTGGGGACTTAGATCCACTGGCTGCTTTTGGACATCAATTATTCTCCAACATTTCCCATAGAATTGCAATTGGATCTGGGACATTTTCTCTCCAGTTTTCATCTTACCCAAGAGTAGCAATTATAACCCCTTGCTGTTCCTGATTGAGGATGTAAGAGGTGGCTTCAAGCTGGCAATAGACGGAGTGA
Organism: Todiramphus chloris collaris; assembly: GCA_025345505.1. Classification (NCBI taxonomy): domain Eukaryota; kingdom Metazoa; phylum Chordata; class Aves; order Coraciiformes; family Alcedinidae; genus Todiramphus; species Todiramphus chloris. Next base: position 1,061,098 of record JANVCC010000010.1, read on the forward strand.
CGGCTGCGTACGGATACCGAATGCATTTTGGCTAAGTTGGGGGAAATCTCTTCCCTTTTTAAGCAATTACATGAATCACTTGCCCAAGTCTGCACGAGATTTCACAGAATGACAGAATGGAAGGGCCCTCTGGAGATGCTCTGGAGGCACCCCCCTGCTCCATCCAGCAGGGTCACCCAGAGCAGGGGCCCAGCAGCTCAGTGTCCAGCCAGGGTGGGAATCTCTCCAGACAAGGAGACTCCACAGCCTCTCTGGTCACCCTGGCACAGGCTCCCACACCCTCACACCAAACAACTTTTTCCTCCTGCTCAGATGGAACCTCCTGGCTTCCAACTGGTGCTTGTTGCCCCTTGTCCCATCACTGGGCACCACTGACAAGAGTCTGCCCCTATGCTCTTGACACTCACCCTTTAGATATTGATAAGCATTGATCAGATCCCCTCTCAGTTTTCTCTTCTCCAGGTTAAACAGCCCCAGGACTCTAAGCCTTCTCTCATCACACAGATAATCCTATCCCCTCAACATTTTTGCTGCCTCTGATAGACTCTGTCCAGTAGTTCCTTCTCTCTGGAACTGGGGAGCCCAGAACTGGGCACAATTTAACGTGTTTGTGTCAATATTTTCTGTGGGTGGAACTGCTGTGATTAAAGACGGGATTTTAAGACTAAAATCAATACTCCAGGCTGATCTCAGATGTGCACATTCCCAAACATCATATTGTAATTACTAGCTACATTCTGATGCAGGGGGTGAATTCACCTATACTGGCATAGAATACATTTATACTGGGGTAAAAATAACACTTTAGAGTTAACGTTGCGTGCAAGCATGGTTTTTCTCTCCTTCCTCACTTCCCCCTGCAAAATACTGGTGAAATAGGGTTGCAAAGCTAAAGATGCTGAGCTTGGCACTGTGAGCCCACTCATGGCATACTACCCAAATCCTAGTGGCACCACTAGCAACGCTGGGAACCTCCGTTTCAAACTCATCCCTTGGGCAACTCGTTGTAAAGGAGCACGTGTCCCCATTGACGTGCATTCCTGGGATCCCTATCAGCTTGCTGTCCACTGTGAGAGACCTGGTGGTCATTCTGCACTGAATCCCTGACCTCCAGCTGGGCCAAAACATCCTACGCTCAGCCACAGAAGTGAACTCTTCCTTAGTGCTGCGGTTGGGCTTAATTACAGACGCTTCTGCTGCTTGTGAGCACAGATCCTAATTAGGTGTAAGTGGCAAAGGAAGCAAGTGTAAGAGCTGATGCGAGCTGCTGCTTGAGAAATATAGCCTGGAATAAAAGAAATTGGGGTCACCACCTGACTACGCTTCTTTAATGCTGGTTGTTGATTAGCTTGTGTTTACCTGAGTGGCTACAGCTCCTGCCTCCGTGGGAGGTGTGCAGCTCCTCATTAATGACAGGCAGCAACAAGTGCCAGGCAGTGGGCATCTCCTGGTGTATCTGTCAATTCACAGGTTTGAGTTGTCTGGAGGAGCTGCAGGGCTCTTGGTATTGGAAGAAATATCGATGATTGTAACAAGCTCCCATATTACTACAACCCTATGGGGGAAACTGAGGCATGGCCAGGGTGAAGCAGTAATAAGAGCAGAGCCTTAATCAAGCATGTCTTCTGTCCTCAGAGTTATGGGGAGATGGTTTTGATGCTCATCTCAATCTAATTCCTTCATAGGACAGGGTAAGGGAGAATTATCTTCTACCTCCTGCAGTCATATAACCTGGCAGACATTTCAGAGTTGTGTCCTGCCTCATTCTTGCAGAATCTGCTCATGAACTTGCTTCTTCCTCAACGCTGCTGCTACTGCACTAGAGTAAGACACAAGGTTATGTTTAGGTTGTTTTGGCAGGTCACTTCAGAAGACCATGGTTGAAGAATGGCACATGACTAAAAATTATCCTCGGTGACTCAAGCAGGATATCTTCACCCTCTTCACTTGTGTTGTGAGCAAAGAGAAGCTCCTTTTCTCTGGGTGCATATTTCAAGGTATGGCACTGCAGGATATGCTTTGATGACATGCTTTGGTTCCCCCCAGCAACGCAGAAACCAGCTGGGTTGTTACATTGCTTGAGAGCAAGGCTTTCCTTATTAAGAAGGATGGAAATACATGCAGTTTGTGATGGCTCAGGGACAAGCTGGAACACTACAGGCTGGGTGAGTAAACAGATGGATGGGTAAATGACTGGTTGAATGGCTGGACTTGGACAGCAGTGATTAAGCGGTTGTACTTTTCCTGGAGGCTGGTGACCAGCAGAGTACCAGGGATCCATCCTGTTTAACATCTTTATCAAGGACCTGGAGGAGACAGAGTCCACCAAACCACGGGAAGACAGGCCTACCTGGTGCAGAAAGGCCTCAGCTGGCTCCGAGCTGGCATGTCTTCCAACAGACAAACTTAGTATCTCTGTATCTCTGAAGTATCTCTGAAGGCTTCTAGTCCAACCCCTGTTCAAAGCAGGGACAAATCCAAAGTTAGATCAGGTTGCTTAGGACCTTGTACAATTGAGTGTTGAAAAATCACAACAAGGGATGCAACCAGTTGTGGATGAAAGGTTAATGAAACCTTTGGGCACCTTGGGCACCTGCTCCATGCTTCATCCTTCTGTGAGGATTTTTATATTTACACACACCTGGGTATTTTCTTGTTGCATTTGTGATTGTTGCTTCCTGTCCTTTCACTGTGGATCCACGAGAAGATAGTTAGATAGAAGTCAGTACTTTGTTTTCCCTGCATCCTCCCTTTGGGTAGAAGGAGGCAGAAATTAGATCTGGCACTTGGCTTCTCTTCTTAAGACAGAAGAAATGCAGCTCTTCATCTTTAATAGGATGTAGTGTGCTCCAGTCCTCTGCAATTTTGGTTGTGGTCCATTAGACTTGCTCCATTTATTTGATATTTCTATTTCATGGGGGGGTTCAAAGTTGGGTTCAGTGCTCCAGATGTTGTCTTGGTGTGCTCACTAGAGGGTATATCCACTTTTCTTGATCAGCTGGCAATGCCCTTGCTAATATAGCCCAGAATGTTCTTAGCCTTCAACAGCTGAAGGGTAAGCTCAACTTGCTGTCCGTAAGAATCCAGATCTTTTTTCTGCAGATCCCCCAGCCAGCCAGTTCCCAGCATGTCATGGTACAAAGAGTTGTCCCAGATTCAGGATTTTGCATTTGTCTCTGTTGAACTTCATGAGCTTCCTGTAGGCACATTCCTCCAGTCTGTCAAGGTCCCTCTAAATTACAGACTTGTCCTTCAATTTGACCCACTAATTTGGTATCACCTGCAGACTTGCTAGGTTGCTTTCTGTCCTGTTGTCCAAGCCACTGGTGGACACAGTATTGACCCCTGAGGAACGCTGTATGTAACTGGACACCAATTTATCTTAATCACTGATCCCAAAGGCTCAGTCAGTTTTTCAACCACTTTCAGGTATTTCACCAAATCTTTCCATATCTCCCCTATTTCTCTATGGAGAGGTTATAGGAATGCCCAGTAGAGACCTTACTAAAGCAAGGAAGGTCAAAGAAGCTGTTTCCTCTTGCCCTCAGAACCAGCCAACCCATCACAGAAAGCAATCGGGTTAGTCAGGCATGGCTTGCCCATGATGCATCTGTGCTAAATATTCCCAGCCACTTCCCTGTCCTATCCCTGGAGAAAGGGCTTCCTACTGTAGTCAGCCTGGAGCTGCTCAAGGTCTGGAATTTCTCATTCGATGTACATCACCACCAGAAGACATGAGGTTGTGTAAGAGAGAACCACCGCAGCTGTAACAAAACTACTCCATTCAGGACTTCTCAGTGGTGTAGGTGTGACACGAGAGACACCTGTGTCTGAGCTGGGGTCTGAACCCACTTCTCCAAGCCTTGACTCAACAGGTACCATTGGGCAGTGACTTCCACTGATCATGACTTGCATGAAAGTCAAGAAGCCTCCGGGGAGATGAGAGGCTGCCTGAAAAGAACAGCTTGCAAGAGGAAAGCTTGGATGAGAAACAGAGAAGAAACAGAATGAACCAAGCTAATAAAGAATTAATTACTACTAGCATAAAAAAACCCCCGAGAACAAACAAAACAAAACAAAAACAACACAAAAAAAGATCTCCAACAGACTAAAAAACCCTGTTGATTCCTGTAGCTGAGGTTGGTGCACTGACACAAGCCCAAGAGAAGAATCATTGTTGCACATAGACATGGATGTTGTGTGGGTTTTTCTCCGTGTCAGAGTCAAAACTTTAGAAGTTTGCTTGATTTTATAATTAAAGAACTCTGCAAAGAGAAAGTGAAAAGCCATGCAAACATACACACAGAGACCACATCAAGATAAACAAACATTTAGATTTAACGCAGTGTAAGTGCAATAATCACCCATAAACGTAGTGATCACCAACTGTTTAATATAGATCAGTAGCAAACAAAAGAATAGATGGAATGGAAATTATTATTTGTTCTAGAGGAGCTGCAGAGGCCACAACCAAGATCACATCCCTGTTAAGCCAGGCAGCACCCACATACGTAATTAGAGCCAGACCTTGATGCAAACAGCTCCAAAACTAAGTCCAGACTCGAGAAAAGAAGTAGTGGAAGTACAGATAGGCTCACATCCTGAGGTCACCAGCCTGCCAGGGCAAAGCTGAGTCCTCCTGATGCCCAGATGCATCGCCATCACATGGCATGCTAATGAGATAAGACTGGCAGTTGGTTTTATTTCAGGCATAGAATAAAATTGTCAGGAAAAGCAATGCAGTTTCTTTCTGGGCTGTTTTGGAAATGGCAGAAGGACTTTTTCAGCCTGTGGCTGTGGGAGACTTGAGGTCACTGACCACCCATTGTGTGGGGAAGAATTCTCCATCTTTCCTTCAATGCTATTCTGCTCTTTAGAAATCACAAAAATGCGCACTGAGCAGGAGTGGTTAACAAGGTGTCCCAACAAGAAGCTCACAGGGTCAGTTTTGTTCTGCTACATCAGTCACAGGGTAGGGTTCATATCACTTAATTGGTGATGTTTACATTTATGATGCTCAACTCAGAGCCTCCTTTGGTGCTCAATAGAAAAAAAAAAAATAGTCCCTTTCAGCCTTTTGGACAGTATTAGCAACATAGACTTACCAAATCCTTTAAAGGAAAAGATCATTGAGTCCAACCATTAACCCAGCACTGCCAGGGTACCACTAACCCATGTCCCTCGACACCACATCTCCATGGCTTTGAAACCCCTCCAGGGATCATGAGGACTCCACCACTGTGCCCTGGGCAGCCTGGGACAGCCCTGGACAACCCTCAAAGGGGTGGAAGAAATTGTTCCTCAGTTCCAACCTAAACATCCCCTGGGGCAACTGGAAGCCGGTTCCTCGTCCTGGTGTTTGTTCCTTGGGAGCAGAGCCCAACCCCCCTGGCTCCATCCTCCTGTCAGGAGCTGTCAGAGCCAGAAGGTCTCCCCTCAGCCTCCTTCTCTCCAGGCTGAACAAGCCCAGGGCCCTCAGCCGCTCCTCAGCACCCTTGTGCTCCAGCCCCTTCCCCAGCTCCGTTGCCCTTCTCTGGCCACGCTCCAGCCCCTCAAGGTCCTGCTGGGAATGAGTGAGGGGCCCAAAACTGACCTCAGGATTTGAGGTGCAGACTGATCAGTGCTAAGTGCAGGGGGACAATTCCTGCCCTAGTCCTACTGGCCACACCAGTGCTCATTCAAGCCAGGATGCTGGTAGCCTTCTTGGCCATGATTCAGATGTTTTATCATGGCATGACTGCCCTGACTGACAGCTGAGGGGTATCTGCAACAGGGTGCTGCCTGAGCTGGGTGCCAGGGATGACCATAGGATCATAGAATCATAGAATGGTCCAGTTTGGAAGGGAACTTGAAAGATCATCTGGTCCAACCTGTGATTTCTCAAATACAACTTATCCCATCTATTATGAAAATAACACAAAATGATTTTAATTTCTATAGGACATGGGGGGGTTAGAACTGCACAGTGGAGAACATCACCAGAGCTCTATGGTCTATAAGTGGTGGAACAGGCGATAAAGTCTTTTATATTATTACAAAAGAACAGTACTTGCTTACAGTTTATCAATGCTAACACACATTGCTCACAGTACTTAGAGAATATCGTCTTAAAAAATCTCAGATTTGATTCAAGCTATTTGTTTTAGAAATTTTACATTCTTCCTAAGCTCATAACATTCTAACTTTGCAGGAAAGGTAATCCCTAAGCCTTCTTCCTTCCTTCTCACCCAGATGCCTGTGGTCAGTTCGTAATTTCCCCTTTATAGTGTTTGAACGCAAAACAAATTGTTTTGCAAATTCTGACCACATTGTAGATGTCCCAAACCCAAACTCATTCTTCCCAGCTGCAGCAGGGATTTGGAGATCACTCTCTCACCTACCAGGAGAACAACACAAGGGGCCCACAGGAAGGATGGGAAGTAGAACAGACTTGTCCTTGGTCACTGTCTTCTTCATTTGACCCTTCTTTCTGCTGCATGGTACACTTTCTCTGCAAGATGCTGCCTGTTGCATCTTTAGTGTGATCCTTTGATGAATCTATCATGGTTTCTCAAGCTCCCTGAAAATAATGAGCGTCATTTTGTCACTTTAAATTACTGCAGGATCTTAAAGCCATCAGAAGAAAAGTATTTGATTTCTCCTGTTGCCCACCCTCTCTGCCTCTGCTCTAGAGAGTGCTAAGATCCCAGGACATGCAGAATATGTCAAGTTTCATGTTGTTTAATTCCCCCAACCATAGATAGGTATTTCAGAAACAAGGACAACTCCTGTATGTAGCTTTTAATTAATGATTAAAAGACCTTGATTAAAGAGACATAAATCACCGAAAGACATTTAAATTTCTATAATGTCTTATGCCTTGGCATGTACCATTTGCCATCGCGTGCTCATTTGGATGAAGTGGTCAGAGACAGGTACCACCAAATATTGGCCATCAGATTCTGATCTCCTACGAGGTAAAGGATAACAGAGAGGGAGAGAAAGCAACACTTAAATCAGGCTAATAAAAACGTACAGGCACAATGTACAGGGAGGACAATCCCTGGAGATTAGAGCTTGTGTCCTGGAGGAAACTCTATTTCTTTAGATGTCCTGGTAGAACAAGTGTAGCATGGGGGAAGCGATCAGCAGATTAAACTGTAATTTTATCTGTGTGGTTTTATTCTGGTCAGTTCTATGACTCCTGTGGTGGGTGAAGGCAGGGCTGTGGTATCTGCAGGGCTGGTGATGCTGCCTGCAGTCCTGTGTGGTCCAAACCTGATGCCCTAGAGAACATCCTCATCAAATTCACGCTACTGTGATGCAGGAGCTCCTGTACTGAACTGCTTCCAGTCTCAGCAGGCAGTGCTGACCCTGGGCTGAAGAGAAGCAGGGATGCAGAGCATCCAGGGTATGTCCAGATTCAATGAGGAACACACTCGAGGCTCCCCATGGCTTTGCTTCTTTCAGATGAGACCTGTCTGATGCTCTTTAACCTCTCTGACTGATTTAGCCTGCTGGAGGCTATTTCTGATGCTCTGAGATACAGCTGGGAGGTGGCCAAACCAGCACCTATCGTCTCTGGGCATGAGGACTTGGACGTCCAGGATGTTGTCCTGCTAGGTGTAGCATATCTATCCCTATGTTAGGGACTTGCCAGGAAAATGCTTGCAAAATGCAACCCTGTTTTAGAACCCCCCCAGGAAACCTCCTGCCTGTTCTATCCGAGTGTTCGATGCTGCTCTCCACACCAGTCGAAGGGATGAAGCAGGGCTCACCTCTCTCGCTGATCCTCTGCTGCAGGTGAATTTAATACAATGTCTCAAACTGTGGCAAGGAATTTAATTATTTGGAAATGATGTGAAGGAAGGGAGGGTCAAACCTACCAGATAATTTATTCATTACTAATATTTCCAGCGGCTGTAATTGAGGTGCTCTTTTAATTGTCCGAGCCATTCCAAAAAGCAGCTTTTCTAATAATGGCTGGGAAAGTAACTGTCATTCAGCTGTATAAACCTCTATCAAAGTCAGCTTTTGACTGGCTGATGGTATCACCCGCTGCCTTGACTTTATTTTAGCTTATTAAAATTGATCCTAAATAAACCTGATATGCCCCGAATTATTTTCCTTAAATTAATCTGAATGCAATTTGTTCTCAGCTAGATTTGCTGCCATGTTGAATCTCGCAATGCAAACACAAGTTTGTTGGGTCACTCTAATTAATTTGATTTTGCATCTCAGCCCTCCTACCCATCACCAGCACTAAATGGAATTATTTAGAAATAACAGAGATAATGCTGGCAAAATAATATGCCATGACAGGACCAAGCTTTGCTTCTTTAGGAGAAAAAAAAATATAAAAATCAAAAAATGCACACAACATATTGAGGTGGTTTATTTTTGATTAAATGCTTCTACTTTGCCTCGGTGTTTATCTTTCACAGACAGCTCCAGATCAGACAAAATGCATCACTCCATTAACATTATCTCTCTGTACATTTGAGTGGGGCTCCCCAGATAATAAAGGGTTACAACATGCGTGGCCAGCTTACACCTCCAGCAGCTTTTATTTCTTCGGTGGGGATTTGTACAAAAGGTGTTAGGAGGTGGCGAGGGAGGGGGAAGGGATGTTGCTGCCAAGTTGCTTGGGTGAGAAGTCAAATGGCTTCAAAGAGACAGAGCGAAGCTATTTAATTCAAAGGCCCTAACAGGAGACATGGGTGCCAGGAGCTGTACAAAATGACCTGGGTTTAAAGAGATAATGTTGGGTCATTTTATTCAAAGGCTTTGACTGAAGTGCTGAGCAACTTCACAATGCAAGATAGCCCCTGCAGCTGGAGAGCCTTGTCTGGGTGGAAAGAGAAATGGGAAAGCAGTAGGTGTTGCCGATGATCTGAAACATGGGAGGAATTTGGGATGAACAGGCTCCTGAAGAGAGCACGTGATGTTTGGGGAGAGTGGTGGGTCGAAAGTAACCAAATTAATCAGGGGTACAAGAAAGATCACTTGCACCCCTTTTTTCTGTGCCTGAATGAAGGAGAAATTCCTGTGAAGTTGGGGAGTGGAGAAAGCAGAGAGGTGGAGATCTCAGCACGGTGCTTAGTGGCAAGGTTTAGTGGTGGACTTGGCAGTCCTGGGCTGATGGGTGGACTTAATGATCTTAAAGGTCTTTTCCAACCAAAAGGATTTTGTGATTCTGTGGTTCAGGAATAAAACAAATACTGGTGATGAGAACATCCTTAGGAGTAACAAGGAAAGTTGGAGTGTGTTCCCCTAAGAAGGGGGAAGCCTCTTGTCCCAGATTTTGCTTATGTGAGTGGTGACTCCAAACATCCTCAGTGGCTATGGTCAAAGGCTGAATTGCAGTCTTCATGGACCATTAGCCTGATCTGCTTGGCAATTTTTATACGGTCAGAGGTGGAAGGAGGTAAAAAACCCCCAAAAACTGGTTTTGGAGAAAAAAAGTTAGAATTTGTAACTCTTGAGGTGCTGTACCATCAGTTTATAGCACTTCACAGGGATGACAGATCTTCAGAGCTGCCCTCCAGCACAGTCCATTTTCACCAGGGATGAATCCACCTGGTACAGGATAACAAGAGAGCAAATCAGTGCTCTTTTGTAGAGGTCCTACCAGTAAACAAAGTGGAGAAGGCAGCTGTCTTGTTTTTATACATGCACATATATATATATATATATATACTGAAGCTTTTAGGAAGGGCTGGTTGAAGAAGCCTCACTTCAGCCTTATGGAGACGACATGCTCTTGTGAATATGGGAGCATTTTAAGGGGTGTTTTATAAAGGGCTTGGCAGCACCATTTTGTCTATAAACCCAGGGTACTGGAGTGACCATGTACCAACTCTTTCATGAGTGATACTGTTGATTGGGAAAATGGCTTTTGCTTCCCCTTCCTGTTTCTCTTTCTTCAGTCACCCTACTCCACTCCCCCATTTTCTGTCATTTCTCCTTCTGTTCTTCCTTTCTGATACCATGGTGATGAAGCTGACATATAAGAATAGCTATTCTTCACCGGGGTTCCCACAACATCCCTGGATGAGCTTATGCTTCTTCCCCTCTCCGTCTCCCACGTTCACTAAGTGGGTAACTCCATGTGCTGCCAACCCCACATGCTAAAAAATATGGGCTAGCCTTCCTCCTTTTTCCTCCCTCCTATTTCCAGGCAATTGGCTTAAAAACCATGAGTTACAGAAAAAAAAAAAAAAAAGAAAAAAGAAAAAAAAATCATAAATGTTGGGCTTGATTTGTTTCTTATTCTGGCTTTTCTTTTAGCCTGGGGCTCTAACAAAACAAACCTTTTGCCACTGTGCTGTCTACCAGTGCCCACTGATGATCTGGGGCAGTTTCAGCCACGTTTGACAGGCAGCAAGATGATCCTGTTCCTAAAAGTTTTGTGGAAGTAGGTGGCTGGGTAGATGTTCTCCAAGTGAGGAAAATGCCAAAGCTACGTAGGAAAGAGGCTGTATAAATACCTCCAATTCGGAAGTAGCCTCGATTGACATCCACAATTAACTGAGAGTGTTGGTAGGCTGTAAAATGTATAAATGTATATATATAGATATATATTCTTTTTCCTGCTGTCTGAGGGAGGCAAACCTCCTGAAACACCCTTCAAGGTTTATTACTAATCACAAGGGCTGAGAAGTCCTGGGTCTTTCTGGGAAGATCTCTGCAGGTCCAGCCCAGCTCTTTTCCTTGCTCCTGCATTTGTGGTACCCACTGGAGCGACATCACAGCAGTGAGCCTGACCCAGGCTCTCAAATCCCAAATTAAAGCCCTAATCTCTGGATTAGGCCCTTCCCCTCTTCAGGCTGCTCTATTTTCTTTTGAATTTCTTCTGGTTTGAGTGGTGCTTCTCCCTGGTTGAATCCAACTGCCCCTTTCAACATCATGTGCCTCAAGCTTCACTGTCCAGCCTCCCCCTCTCTTCTTCCAGCCTCCAGCTCCTCCTGTGTGTCCCTGGCTCTCTTTCCTCTGCCTCTACTTATTTCTCCATCTCACCCCCTTCACCTTTGAAACCTCCCAGCTCCTTATCTTCCCCCTGGTGCTCTCCAGCCCTCCCAAGCAAGGATTGATTGCTCTTCCCGCTTGCATTGTCTTCTGAAATGAAAAAACAATGCATTTGTCTGACTTCTTCTGGTTGTATCTTATCGCTCCACCTGCCTGCTTCGGTATTATACCCTTTTCACTCCTCTCCTGTGATTTGAAGTAGACTCTCTCAGGCCTCCCCTCATTTAATTCGACAGCCCCAGCCTGTGTTTTATATTCTCCTTATCATTATGGCCTGACTGCTCCCCTGGCTCTCATTTCACCCTGCCTCTGTCCATCTGCCCCTCTTCTGTGGCCATCCCCCTTCTGTTTTGTTTGGACAAATGACAGCCTGGGTGTGACCGGCAGCGATAATGGTCGACAAATATTTGAAGGGAGAAGGAGAAAAATTGTTCTTTGGAGAGTTTCAAGGGGGAGGGCAGGGGTTGAGAGAAGGGACGATGAGGTGGGGGAAGGCTGGGGCAGGAAGAGGACGGATGGGTTGGAAAGATGTGCAGATGATGCTGTCAGTCTGAGTACATCATAAATCCCCTCTGGATGGACAGGGGATGTGGAATGAGCGTCTCTTCCATCTCTGAGTTTGCTTGGAAGGGCAGGGTCTACCTGGCAGTGGCACCTTACTGGCAAGGTAGAAATGGGGAGGTTTAAATTAGAGCGGTGGAACTGACAAGAGGGAATGGAAAGGGAACCAAAGGTATTGCAATTACCACAAAGAGGGGAAATTTGGGCTGAATAACTCTGGACAGCTTCCTGTGACTCAGCTGGAGTTGGTGACATAGTGTTTGAATCCAGATGCTAACATGGATCGGAGCATGATTGGAAGGAGCCCTGGCAGTAAGGCCAAGGGAGGGGATGGTCAAGACCCTGCAGGTCGGTGGCTTCTGCCAGTTGCTGAGTTTGTTCCCTGGGACAATGTGAAAGGAGATTTTACCTCTCTCAAAAAACATCCAAACAAGTGGTAAATAAATGAAGGCAAACCTCACCTCTGCATCGGAGCTGCTACAGGACTAGGAGAAAGGGCAGATGCTAAATAACTGATGCAGATGTTATTTAATAAGTATCCTACTAAGAAATCTGCCAATAAAAAAAGTACATCTGCAAGGACTAGCGGGGAAGTTAAGGGAGTTGCCAGAAGCTGTGCAGTGAATCAGCGGCAGAGGAGAAAGGGCACCTTGCACAGCTCTGCTCTGTGACGGGACACCCTGGGTTTCCCAGATAAACCAATGTGCAAAGCCCTGAGATTCTCCATACGGGAGAAAGCACAAATGGAGAATGGCTTGGACAGATCCACTCAAGGGCTTTTTCTCCACCTTTCATTAGAAGCTGGTTCCTCCGATCAAAGGGGAAGGCAGTGGCTGGTGACCAAGCGACACAACCCTGCTCTTCCCTTGAAACTTCTTCTTCTCCTGCAGATTTTTTTTTTTTTTTTGTTGCACTTTTGTCTCATTTTCTATCAACGTGACCCTTCCTGAAGCTGGTAAAAGTGCCAAAGAGCTGACAGTGTGACAGTCAGCACCCAGACTGAAAACTGTCCTTTGGGGCAGAGCTCACACCATCCTTCCCAAGTGTGTCAGGAGTGACAACACAGAGCCCTGGAACAGCTTTAAAACAGCTCATAATGAATTTTTCCATGATGAAGACATCCTTCTGTCAGCAGCAGGGATGGTGACAGCTACCCAGGCGAGGCTGATTTTCTTTCGGGTGTCAGCAGAGAAGGGCAAGTTCTTTAAAGCTCCAACATCTGAAAGACTGGAATGAGGAAGGAGATGAGAAAGAGACCTGGAGGAACAAGATCATAAGCTAGCAGCCCTCTCCTTGGGCTTTTATTTTTGGGTTGTGTTCAGGGTTTTTTTGTTTTGTTTTGGCTTTTTTTTTACCAGGTTTCACGCAGTTTTCAGGATTTTCCGAGCTGCCACCAAGCGTGGTCGCTGCAGGTGGCGCTGCAATGTAGGTTTTTAGCTCAGCACAAGCCCGGAGCTGGAACAAGCAGCTCCTGCTTTTTAGCAACTTAAATACCATTTTGGTTTAACAAACTTGTAAAATGGGTGAGGTGGGGTGGTGGAGAAGAAAACAAACAAGCAGCAAAAAAAAAAACCACACCAAACCAACCCCCTTTTACAGTATCCTTTTACCTTTGTTTATTGCTTATTTATTTATTTGTTTGTTTTATTTTTAATTTATTGGCTCCCCTGAGTTGTCACGGGGGCCAGTTGAAGTGTACAGATGTATGTCCTCAGAAAAATAGGTGTTTTCTGTTCTTTGGGTGTTGTTGGAAGTAATCCCTGGATGTAGCTTAGATAACAAGGCATGGAATGAAAGATGTTGTTCTGCTTACTGGGAGGGAAGGAATCTCAGAAGGCTGCAGCTGTACTGTCAGCATCCAGAACTTCACATGCAGTGTTTCCAGGGATGGGCTTCTACCACCTTTGGGGATCAAAGGGTGTGTTTTGGGGCAGTGGCAGGGAAAATCAGACATGGGAGGTGGTTTGGATGGAGACAGCGTGATTGTGCCTCTCCTCAGATGATGCTGAGAGCAGCTCTGGTGCTGCTTGGTGCTGAGCCCTGGTGGGTGTTCTCTCAAGAGCAGGGGTGCCCAGCACCTTTCTGGAGGGACCCACGTTTTCTGCTGTCGCTGTGTCCAGGGGGAAAACAACCACTTGATGACAACAAGGTGAGCCTGAACCCTCCTTGTCCTTGGGCCCTTTTACTGCAGCTATTCACAGGTCAGGGGAGGTCATTTGGGTTTTCCAGCCCTAACCCTTTTCCACCCCCACTGCCTAGTTCATGAAAAGCCCTATAAATAAAGTCTCATTTGTCACTCACTCCTTTATGAACCCAAACAGCACAGGGATATATTGACTCATGCCATTGTCTTAAGAAGCAGAAAGAATTTGTATTACTTTCTTCCTCCCCACCAGATAGTGGGAAGTAATCTCGGCATACCCAGATTATCCTTTTTTAGCAGAACAGTCTGGTTTTAAATGCAAGACCAAATTTCCCAGAGATTTTCATATGTCTTATTAAATGGAGCTGCAAGCCAGACTGGACATTAAATAATACTGCTCACAACAGCAGTGATCTTTAGAGGTTACTAACCTGCCATTGTATCTCTCAGATTTCTGTCTCGCTCTTCTGTTGTCATTTTGCTGTGTTATTACTCTTCAGGCTTCACATAGTATTCATTTCTCTGAATGAAAACAAATGACTCCTTGCAAGAGGCAGGAGATAAAGAATAATAAATACATTTTATGCACCACCTTAAAAAAAGGGCTCTGAATCCCCATCCATCCATCAGGAAATGTAAACCAGAGCTCAGGCAAAACACACACGCGCGCACAGGCACGCGCCGGGGAGATAAAACTTGTTTTAAGGAAAACATGATATTGTTTAAAAATAAATATCTTGGAGGATGCAAATAGACAGCCCCCGGCCCCCGTGTTTGGTGGCATAAATTTAAGATAATTAAAAATACAAAGCTTGGATTAAGCCTGATTTTCTGTGAATGGTAGAAGCTGTAGAGAGGAGGGGGAGTCCTGCTGTGCATGGTTCTGTACAGCGTAGCTCCTGAGAGGCGATCCCTGCCTCTGATCACGGAGATTGCTCGCCACCAACGATGGGACCCCCTTTGCCAGCCACCCCCCTGCATCACGGCTAGATACCTTCATCTTCTGTGGGCTAGGGAAAAGCTGTAAGATCACTCTCAAGGGGTTCCCCTCCCTGCCCTGATGTGAGCATGGGCAACACCCCTGAAAGCAGAGGAGCTCTTCGCAGTTGCTTCCTTTTCACATCCCCTCTTCCCCAGTGCTTTATGAGGTGCCCATCCTTGTGGCATCAAGGCAGCTCTATTGCTACATGCCGCTATCAACACCCCGAGACCGCTGCTTTCCTTCCCACCATCTGGTGCCTGCTCTGCTTTCCGTTCGAGGAAAACCCAGATATTATCTGCAGAGAGGAGTTCAGGTCTCTGCATGGGGGTGGGAGGAACTTACAGACGGGTTCTGCTCCGTGGGGCAGCCTGGCCAGCCAGGCCGGCAGACAGCCGGACATGAAACTCAGGCAGTAAAGCACTAATAGCTTTAAAAAAAATACTATTATTCCTGAGGCTGCCAGGAATTAAATGAAGACCCGGAGAGCAGAGCAGCTTGCAGCCGCTCTCTAGGATTACTGCTCACCCAAGCTGAGAGATTGATCTTCCTCTGAGCCTCCCCACGCCCGCTCTGATCGTCTCCCCTCCTCGTTTTGTCCTAGCTGGAGGAGAGCGGTGGGGCACACGCTGGAGAGGGAAAGGGGAGGCAGATGCCAGCCAGAACCGCGATGCCGGGAAGGGGTTTTCTGGGGAGCTGATGGAGGGAGCCAGCGAGATGCATTTGTTTCCTTGAGGGTTGGGTTTTTTCTTCTTCTTCTTTTTTTTTCTTTTTTCTTTTTATTTTGGGGGGGGGGGGGG
>JANVCC010000010.1:1076987-1116557 GCA_025345505.1 Todiramphus chloris collaris
TGGGTTTGTAGCGGCTGCATGTGGCTGCTCCATCCCCAGCCCAGAGGAAATCCTCCTCCTGGGGCCCTCTCTGCTCCCCGTACTGCGAAGGGATGCAGCTGGATTTGGGTGTAGGACCCGCAGGACCCGCCTTCGTGGAAGGGACCGGGTGGAAAACGTGTGGCCGTGCTCCTCTCCCGTAAAACTTCCACCCTGCGTCTGCTCCGCTCCGCTCTCCAGCCCTGTGCCAAAGAGCTCGCTGGAAACGCACCTGATTTTTCATGGCTTCCCTCCGTCGTTGGGATGCGATGCCCGGGATGTGAGGTTTTTGGGGGAAAAGAAGGGAATCAGAAGCTTTCCGGGCTGGCGGCGGTGAGTGGTGCAGAGAAGGGGAGGTTTGGACCGGGACCCCCTGGGACTGCCGGGGGATGCTCTTATTGCTAGGGAACAATGACGGTGCCCGGGGATTTTTACAGCCGATGCAACCGCTCGCAGCCTTTCTAGGGACTTATCTCGAGCGTGCACTAGCACTGCACAAATATTTTGGAAGGCGTAAAGCGTGCTGCCTTATTTTCTTTATCTGTCCTCTGTTTCACCTGAGTCTTGGTTATAGAAGCCGGTTAAAGCCGTCAGCGGGTTTAGGACCAGCGGAGCAGGGGGTTGCTTTGCCTTTGCCGTCTCTGTGATTTTAATTACAGCGTGTGCCTCCCAGTGTGAGATGAGGTGTTTTCTCCTCCTGGCTAAGCCACCGTCTTAAGGTCTTGGGGATGTGAGCAACGTTTTGTTTGTGGTTTCATTGCCCCGGGAAGCGTGTGCATGTGTTTGTTTGTGCGTGGGACCCTTCGCTAGAGCTGGGGCTTCCAAGGCGATGCAACAGATGTGTGTCTGCTTCGCGTGTGCAGCCAGGTTTAACCACGCAACCCTGTCACGAAAGCCTGAGGTTTTTCTCCCTCCTCTCCCCAGACCCATCCTCCATGGGGGTGTCTCTTTTCTAAAAGGACCAGTCCAAGGCTTTTCCTTTCCGTCCCATCTTAAATGAGCGGCTCTCGGCGATATCAGTAAGATGCAAAATAAATGACAGCCGCATGATCTAAGCGTTGTTGATGTCCAAGACGGGTGTTTTAAAATACAGGCTGATGATCAATCACGGTGCTGTTGGGAAGCTTTTGCTTGATGATTGTAACTGCCTCGTAGGCGCGGAAGGCTGGTGTTAAATCTGTTCAGCGTGCAATCCGGCACCTGGCTAGCGGGGGGATGAGCGCTATTGCAAATCCTAATAGAGATGCTGAACTTCTCCACTGGGAGAAGAAATATTTGAGCCGTTCCTCATGCATTCACCTACCAGCATCTCTCTCTGCACCGTCAGCGAGCCTGATGCTAGACAGGAGATGTAGCAAAGCAAAGGGCTCAGCACAGGCATGAGAGCAGCTGAGATGTGGTGCCGGGAAGGCAGAAACAGTCTTTGGTAGCCAGATTCCCAGGGGGCACTGGGTTGCCGGAGCTGGTTTTGTGTTGACTCCTGTTTTTGCAGGGCGAGGTGGGATGTCTGAGCTCTTTTTGTGTTGCATCTTTTCCCTTTCACTGAATTGCTTTGTCTGTGTCTCCCAGTTTCCTCGATGTTGAACGGTTGCAATAAAACCTGCCTCCTTCCCGGAGAAACCGGGGTTTGATTCGCGCGCTCACGCACCCCAGGGTGAAAAGCTTTGCAAGGTCTTATGATGTTTGGGTGTGCTGAGGATTAACACTGCATAGGAATGAATTTCTTGTATGGAAGAGAACTCTGAAAAGCTTCCTGAAAAGCTGAGAATGACGCTGGCACAGTCGACTTGTGCTCCACATTGGGATCCTACGTGGGGAAGGTGTTAGAGGTAGAGCTTCTGAGTTTTAGAGTTAGCGGTGCCAAAGTTTTCATCTTGGCATTGCCTACAGGTGTTTTCCAGCAAAATGGTGTGTCCTGTCCTGGGAGTCACTTGGATCTCCTTGATTTATTATTCACAATAACCCTGTAAAGGGAGGTCCTACATGGCTGAGACCGAGACCCAACGTCACCTGTTTGCAGCCGCAGTGCTGGGACTCAAAAGTCTCATGTCCTGCCTGTGAATCCCCCTCCCCAGCGAGGGATGCATTTTGGATTATGACTGCTTCCCATAGTAAAGCCCTCAAACCTCCTGATGCTCAAATAAGAAGCCCTTTCTGGTCCCCACCAGTGTGACGAAAGGCTTCAGAGGGCTCTATCTCACTCCTTCTTTCTGTCTTGTGAGGCTCAGTTAATGGACACCAACCGCTCCAGGTGCCCAAGGCAATGAGACTTCCTGTCTGTGCAGAGTGTCTGGGCAACCTGCTGACTTACTGCAGGATATCAGTGATGAGCCTGCTTCCCTGCATGACTGTCTTCAGGTGAAAAGCACTTTAGATCTCTTAGGTTTGAGCTCTTAAGGAGCTTGCAACAAAAAAAATACAGAAAGAAATAGATAGGGTTCCCCAGATGTTTTTCGGTCAGACTCTGACTGATGTTAAAACAGTGAGGAAGTGTTCTCAATGCCCTCGTGCAGACTGGGAAACTGAGGCACGGGGAGGCAAAAGGCTCAGTCTACATTTATTGTTGTGAATCCTCAGTCGCTGCCATGAAATCCAAACTGAACCCCAAGTGGTACTTGGAGATGAGAGAAGAGAACAGACCCCTGCCCTTGAGCCTGTGCTTCAATGGCCAAGAGCAGTGCTTGGTCAGAATAACACACTTTCAAGAGGGAATTTTTTCCAGTTTAAATGACAGATGGGTGCTTTAAGATGAACAAAAGCCTTCTTAGGTTAGTGAATTGTCCAGGGGACAGCTGTGCTCTCATGAACCATAGTTCTTGTATCTACAAAACTGGGTACAAAATACTTTTAAGGGAGAGATGGTTGCAAAAATGAGGCATGTTGTGATACTGACAGTCTGCATGGTGATGTTGGGGACCTGGCATTCCTTTTTGTTTTGCTTTTGGTGTTTTTTTGACTCATCTCACTGGGGCTATTTGGTCTTCTTTGTTCTTCCTTGGTGTATATGCTCTGCTGATTTTACCTTATTGTTGCTTGATTGCATTTCATAAGGTGTCAAGCAGCCCTCCAGGTAAGCAGAGGTGCCAAATCTGTGCCCTCCGTCACCTGTAATGAGAACCAGTATAGTGTGGGAATCTGTCCTTCAACCCTTTCATTTGGGTAAAAACCCAGCCACCTTTTTGAGCCCCTAGAGATGCTCTGAAGATCTTTGACAGGCACCTTTTGGAAACCCCATGGTCTTCATTTTAGACACCTCCAGCTCAGTGCTCCAGCTGACATCAACCTTGCTGGGGACACACATTCTTCAAAGGTGATTCCTGGAGCCATGGAGAAATCCAACTCTTTGCTGAAGTGTTATGTTCCCAGATATTTCTATCTCAGATACTAATGTTTGTAGAAGACAGTAAGTTCTCAGGGCTGGAGAAGAGCCTGAAGACCTGAGCAGAAGCAATAATTGGGTTGAAACCTCCATCCCTACTATGCTGTCTACCAGTATGTGGCTTTGACTTTACTTGAGACGGGTTTCACTAGAGAGAGGTCATTTGAAGACTCCGTGACTTGCTTTTACTCCAGGATTTGCTGCCAATAAGGCTTTCCAGTGGTTTTTTTTTTTAAATACCGCTTATCGTGAGACAGAAATCCAGACCCAAAAGTCAAGAGGCTGAGATTTACAAGCTTCTTTTGCATAGGAATAAACAACTCCTGCCTCTGAGCATGGCTTGATTTGAGATGGTGACCCAAAGGGGAGACCTTGTGTAACCATCTCTCTTGGCTTTCATGCCTGATCTCCAGGTTTCCTTCCATCTCCATTATCTCTACACAAATGGTCTTCCCAGGCTTTTCCACCAACTCATTGGTAATAAATTTACAGGAGCGGACTGGCATTTGAATTTGCCTTGTCCTTCTGACAGGATGAATGTGTGGATCTAATGCAGATAATATAGGATAGGTTTCCATTACAGGCATTTGCATGATATATACTCATGCACTTTCCCCTCTTCTGAGCTTGTGCAAGGGCCAGAGGAATAAATCCTGGTGCTTGGTGAACCCTCACAGCCAACACTGCACCACATGCACGTAAATGTTTGCAAAATGAGCCAGGATGACATGCTTGTTATTCCTTCTTGAGCATAAAACACTACATGGGGAAGGAAAGATGAGGGTGGTGGAGGTCTTTTGAATCTCAGGATTACTTTGCTTTGAAATACTGAAGTGATGCTGGACTCAGGGACTGCATGGAGATGGTTTTTATATATATATATATATATTTACACACACACAGATATATAGTTGTTTTTTCTGAAGTGAGGAATGTGCACTTGCCACCAGCAGCCCCCTGACACTCCTTCATGAAGAGCCTCACTGGTGAGCGTCTTGGCGTTAAACTGTTTGGTGACTGGAGTTTAGAGTTATAGGAATCGGAGCGATGAATTAGCAGTAAATCAAAGCCCGGATGTCTTCGTACTCAACTGTGGCAAGATTTAAATTAAAAATATCTCGCCGAGATGAAGTAGTCATAAGTCAAGCGCCGGTGTTGTGTCAGTCTGGGCTTCAGCGGCGAGAGCTCAGCCCCTTTGAAACAGAAACCATGAGGAGCCCACATATTGATCCCCAGCTGAACTGGGAAATTGCCACTTCATTTCTTCTATTAAATGTTCTTCCTTTTCTTTCATTTCCTTTTCACCTTCCCTCTCCACCCTGAAGGGAAGATGGTCCTGCTGGCAAGTTGGGAAAAGGCTCAGAGACTTCTGCACATGCACATGGCCCCATTTGTCTTTGATCAGCTACAAAGATGCTGAAGGGGCTGGAACATCTCTCTGATGAGGAAAGGCTGAGAGCCCTGTGGCTGTTTAGCCTGGAGAAGAGAAGACTGAGAGGGGATCTTATGAATGTTTACAACTATCTGAAGGGTGGGTGGCAAGTAGAAGGGGCCAGGCTCTTGTCAGTGGTGCCCTGGGATAGGATGAGGGGTAATGGTAGCAAGGGGAAACACAGGAAGCTCCACCTCAAGATGAGGGAAAAACTTCTCTACTGTGAGAGTAACAAAGCCTGTCCCAGGCTGCCCAGAGAGGTTGTGGAGTCTCCTTCTCTGGAGACTTTAAAGACCCACGTGGATCTGTTCCTGTGTGGCCTGCCCTGGGTGTTCCTGCTCTGGCAGGGGGGTTTGGACTCAATGATCTTTCAAGGTCCTTTCCAAGCCCTACCTATGATTCTATGACTTGGTTAGAGCATATTTGATTGTGAAAAGGGATTTATTTCTTCGTTTGGTTTTGTTGTTTTGTGTTGTTTTGTTTGGGGTTTTTTTTGTGACAAGGGATTTGTGTCTAAGGTAGTGCGGGAAAGAAAACTCATTTAGAGACTAAGGAGGTGTATCTTGTTACAATTGCCTATTGATGGAATAGCAAGTGCTTAGTGTGCAACACAGCTTTATTTTACTTTAGGGAAACTTCTGGGATGCCAAAGGGAGACTTTGATTTGCCAAAGAGCTGCCTCCTGGCCCTGAGCAAGTCCCTTGGCTTCTTGTTTCCCTGTCTACCAAATGGGAGTGGTCTTGCAGAAGAGACAATCCCTTTAGCCATTGTCTAATAGTAATTTTGCTCTAATGACTTTTACAAATGACTCACTTTTCGTAAGTGAGGTGATAAAACCAGGAAGGTTCTGGTTGGGAACTTACTCATCAGCATAGCATCTTGTACACAGCTAGTGGTCACTAATGGCCACTGTCATATCCCTGGGCAGTGTCACCTTTTTCCTTGGATTTTTCTTGAATGGGCAATTTAGGGGAAAGAAAACCCCAGAACTCCACACCCAAAGTAGGATTGTTGACTTGCCCGTTTAGAAGAAGTGAGTTTCTGGAGTAGCTTGGGAACCCCCTTTTATCTGTTAGGCTTTTAGTGTGAATTTCTGGTTCTTGTTAAAAGCAGAGCAACACGGGGAGTTTTGTAAGCTGTTACTCTGAGATGTGTATGTGTTTAGGGGGGTGGTATTTGCACGGCTAATTTTGTGAAGACTTTTTGGTTGTATCTCACCCTTGGTACTTTCCCCTTCGTGGTGTCCTCCTGGCTGGATTGGTGGGGACCAGGGGAGTCCCCTGCCTCTGTCCCCTCGAGCCTCAGGTTTCATTTGGAGGGTTGCAGTGACTTCAATGCCTGGTTCTTTCCAGGCTGCATCTCCCCATCACCCCTTGGACCCCAGATGCCACCTCTCCAGTGCATTCAGCCCCCTCCCAGACAGCTGTACTGGGGAGGGCACTGCTCAGGGGCAACCTGGAGGATGACTTGTTGGGTTAAGTCCCATCTCTGCCAGAGTTGAAGCCACCTCCAGGAGGGCAATTGCCTCCTCACCCTGAAGAAGGCAGGATGAGCTCTGAGTTTCCCTCCTGCGCTTAGCTGCTATGGTGATGTGTTGCTATAGAAACACATAGTTAGCATTATTATTTATTATTGAAAGGTGCTTCTTTTCATCACTTAAACGCAGGGTCGTGCCAAGCGGAGCCCGATGCTGGCTGTGGTGTGCTGCCCACCCTGTCCACACAGGTCGGTGGGTTACGCTTCCTTGCAATCCAGGCTTTAGCCAGGCTGGAGGCAAGCAACCGTGCTGTGCTGGCCCAGCAGGCTGATCTGGTTAAACAAATCCCCCCAGTATGTTCCCGTCACAGGTTGCTTCCTTCGTCAGATCCATCCTTTGGAGAGGGATTTGAGTGAAGCGTTTCATTATAATGAGCTTAGTTATTTCCAAACTAGTAATCGCATGTCACCATTTGGTGCAAAGGGTTTGCATTAAGTTCTGTAATAATATGTCTATTCAGCCATCACAAATACTATATTCACAGGACCTTGTAGTGATTGCCTGGTAAATACCTTCTCTTATCTCTTTGCGTGCGCTGCTCCTTGTTGTTTGCTGAAGTCCTCCCCTCTCTGCAAACCCATCTCTCTGCAAACCCATCCCTCCGCGCTGGGAGGCAGGGAAGCTCCTCTGCTGCTCCCATCCTGGACTTTTGCTGTGCCTGAGCCCCCATGTACCTGGGCACCCAGCCAGGCAGGAGACGTCTGTCCAGGGCTGGCTGCAGCCTACAAGATGCCAAGCAGAGCAAGTAGCACTGAGAGTATCTCTCTGTCTGATCCAACTATTACTTTCCAGATGCTGTGGGTGGGACAAAGCCTGTTTTGAGGGCTCCTCTTGCTCCCAGGAACGGGTGTGGGAGGTATTAAAGGTATCTTCAGTAGGCTGGGTGATGAGCAATGATCTGAGAGCTGCAGCAGAGGGTCCTGCAAGGATCCCTTTTATACATCCACTGGTTTTTGGGAATGCAGAGCTGGGCAGTGCAGCAGGGACTCAAAGCCAGATGCCTGGGTCCCTCTCTGCAAACCACTGGGTTCCTGGCTTCCCCTCCAAGCTGGCAGCACTGCAGGAGTGGCTCTGCAAGGAAACCTCCCTCCACCTTGCTGTCCTTCACACCCTGGCAGCCTTGAGGATGCTGCAGCCGCTGCAGAAGGATGGCTTGGAGCGGCTAGCAGGTGAAGGGCTGGGAGGATGGAGGGATGGATGCCTGGGGGCACTGGCATGAACTGGGCTGCTTTCCCTCTCTGCCTGGGGCAGGTGCAGTGTAGGCTGGAGGTGGAGGGTTTGGCTTTGTTTGCAGCAGGGATCATCTCGGCTGTTTTTCCTTCTTCCCCTCCTAGATCTAAAGGACTCCCTGGAAATGTCAGATAGAAAAAAACCAACAAACCCAAACAACAACAACAAAAACCCAAAACAAAACAACAACAACAAAAAGAAAAGAAAAGAAAAGAAAAGAAAACTAAAAAAAAAAACCCAAACCAAACAAAACAGCTTTTCTTTTCTTGATGCAGAATTAATAACTCAGAGGTGAAGTTTCAGGGCAGGTTGGTGTAGCTGAAGGAGGGGGGTTGCTCAGTCCCTCCTCACATGCTTTGCAGAGTTGCTGCAAATGCAGGACTGGGCCCTCCCTGCAGCTGCTGCAGAAGCTCCCCTGGGGGGATGAGTCCCTGCAGGGTGTGGAGAGATGTAGGAATGGCTGGACCAGTGCAGGATGCTGGATATGGAAGGATTTGGACATGGGGAAATCTCTGTTGTTACTTGCAGAGCATTGCCCTTGGTGCTCCCTGAATTCCTCCTGATTTACACCTTCCCCAGGCTGCCAGGCTGGGTCTGGGAAACATCTTTCCCAGCCTTTGAGGAAACAAAAGGAGGCTCTTTAAAGCACTCCCTCGAGCAGGAATAAAACACCTTCCTTTTCAGAGCCCATTTCATTGCTTGAAGTCAATCCCTTTGGGCTTTGTATTTTCCTTCTTGGAAGCTGTGCTCCCTGCGGAGAAGAGAAAAAACCACCTGGGGTGCAGGAGCAGGGCTCAGGGGGGAATTTCCAGAGACATGTAGCTTGGAGGTGGAGGGGTAGATGGGGGGGTCTATTGTGGGGGTCTAGAGGGCTAATGCTCACCCCTCACTGCACCAGAAACCCCTGCAACCCATCCCATAAGTGCAGCATTCTGTCATTGGTGTAGAGTCGCATCCAGCCAGTCTCTGTTGTATTGATGCTGGCTGTGGGAGATGTTCCATCTCTGGGGTGGGAGATGTTCCTGCATGTCCTGCGTATGCCAACGTCTGCCCTGCTCCTGGAGCCATGAAACACAGCACTAAACGGAACCTCCTCTAAAGGAGGGAAAGTGGCTGTGGCAAATGAAAGCTTGATATTTTTTGGATGGGTCATCCACATTGATGTGAGACTGGAGGTCACCCACGTTGATGTGGGACTGGGGGGGTCGTGGTTTGCTTCTACTACCCCCTTTTCTCCACTGTGAGCTGCAGTCAGCTGCCTGGAAACAGGGTTGTGATACTGATGCATACGGAGAGAAGTGATCCAAGCGGTGGCATGAACTTGGGACTGGTGTGGGATGCCCACTTGGATCCCACCAACTGCGAGACCAAGTCTCAGGTTTCTCTCCAAATCACTGGTGAGGACAAAGCCATTTTGGCTGCTGGACTCAGATCATCTTTGCAGTCTCTGGCTTTCCCTGCCTGACCTCCATGGTGGCTCAAGCTGCTCACCTTGGCCAAGCAAACACAGGAGGCATGAGGCATCCTTGGAGCTGCACCCCACTGCCTGGATGAGGGGTGGAGAAGGGAGGTGGGAGAGGTGAGCCATAAGCAGCTGGGACTGGATGCTAAAACTAGTGCCTGTCAGACCCATTCTGGAGGGTTTTTTTTCCTCCCTTATAATGGAGTTGCTGCCCTCGCCTGCCTTAGCAAGGCAAACAGCTCAAAGGGATGTCTCTGAATGAAAGTAGCAACTTTTAGGACAAATTTCTCTCTGCATAATGTCTCAAAGAAAGCAGGGGAAGGAAATGGCAAGCAGGCATAATTAGGTAAGTATTACCCATTAGGAAGGGGAAGGAGCTATCAAGTCGATTTACATTTCCTTCTTATTTTACATGCCTGATTTTTCCGCCTCTCCAGGAGGCAGTGTGTGAAGTAGGTCTCTCCTTAGCTTGAAGAAGTAAATAATCAGAACATGATGCGCTCCGAAGTTCTTTCCAAATCTGGATTAAACTGAGGATTTTTAGCATCTTCACAAGTCTGAGTTTTCCAGCATCTGTGAGACGTGGTGGGAACTGATTTCCCACCTTCACACTGGTGCAGGCGGGGAACAGTACTTGCATATTCTCATTGTGACCTGCTTTGGCTGTGCATATTTCTTCCTGTTTTACCTATTCTGCATGGAAGTAGGGATAACTCCTTGTCTTCTGCTTGCTTCCCAGTGTAAACTTGGGTGTTTGCAGTGTGAATCCACAGCAGAATCTTGTGCTGCAGTGGGAAACGAGGTAGGGTTGAGTCCTCCCAAGCCACCACCTGGTCCTCTACCTGACCCCAGCATGTCCCCATGTCCTCCTGGCCATGAGACCTCCCTTTACCCCAATGTACTCAAGGCTGCTTTCCCAGCTGAGTCCTCTGTTACCTCTTAGAATTGTGCATTGTGGTGTGGGCTGCAAATGCAGAGCCATCAGTGGGTTCCTAGAGCACATTTTGGCATGGATGTGGGATGGTTTGTGCACCAGCCTGAGAGAGAAACATTTCCCTTCTTCCTCCCCTCCCCTGCTTTGCCTGCCCTCCTGCTCTGGAGTCTGTAAGTGGTGTTATTAAAGGCTGCCGGGAGCTGCTGTCATTGGCACAGTCAATGGCTGACACAAGGCAGCCCTCAGACTTTGACTCATCCGCAACTCACACACACATACTCTCTTTCTGTTATGCACGAACCAGAGAAAAGGCAGTTTTTCACATGCCAACACCCTTTTTTCCAGCTGTGTGGGCTTTTTTTTCTTGCATCCATTTCACAGGATTCTTGATTGTCCTACAATGTAAGAAAGCTTTGGGTTGTATTGTACTATCAGCACATGCCCAGCTCTTACTGTGTTGTAGCTGAAGTTGTATTTAAGGAAAAAGGGACTACAACTACATGCACGAGTTGTCCAGAAAGCTGTGGATGCTCCATCCCTGCAAGTGTTCCAGACCAGGTTGGATGAGGCTCTGAGCAGCCTGCTCTAGTGGGAGGTGTCCCTGCCCAAGGCAGGGCGGTTGGAACCAGATATCTTTAAGGTCCCTTCCAACCCAAACCATTCAATGATTCTGTAGTGTATATGTATGTATGAATGTTTTATACATATACACAAAAGTACACATTTATATGGACATTTCTACACACAAATGCAAAATACATGTGGTTAGGAAAATGCCAGTCTGTTCACCCTGCACTTTTCACAGTTTGTCGCCAGTTTTGCCCAGAGTTCAGGGAAGTTCTTGAAAGTCCAGGATGAGATTTCTAGAGAAGAAATCTTGCTGTGCAACCAGAGTTATGAGTAATTTAGGGCAAGGCCAGTTCTTTTTCTCCAACAGCCCTTGATCAGGCACTGTTGGGAAAGGGTTTTTCCAGGCTTATAGAGAGGACACAGAAGGGAAGAAAAAACCTGAGTTTTTGCTCCACTGCAGGACTGGGAATAAATGGTGTAATCTTGGAAAAAAAAGAAGTGTGTCTGGGAATGCAGCTTGCTGTGAGCTCGGTTGCCTTTATGCTTTTCAGGAGGTGCTGGTCTAGGCTGTGCTGATTGCAAAGGGGTCACTGAGGGGCTCTCAGGGGTAGAGGATGAAGGTTGTGCACCAATTCTCATCCCTCCACACGGCTCAGCTGGAGCTTGGCCAGGAACACTCAAGTGGGGCAGCACAAGGTGCCACAAGCCTGGAGGAGATCCCAAATATCTTGTGACTCTGTGTCCATCTGCTTTCCTTGGTTGTTCATACACTCCTGCTCATGCAGATGTCACCGTGGCTTCTCCTGATTGACACCCAGGGTGTTCTGAGCTGCATTTGCCTCCAAGCACCAGCCTTACGTGGCCGTACAAGCTGCTTTCCTGCTTTGCCTTCCCTCCTTCTGGGTATGAGTCTGTGTGTGCAGATTCATTCTGAGGCTTCACCCTACCTGCAACAAGGATATACGAAAGCTACAGTGTGATGCTCAACGAGTGTGCTCCTTAGACACAAAATAATGAGTCAGAAGAGGAAAACACGGTCCCTTAGATGCCATGGTTTCACTTGGTGGTGGTCTTCTCTCCTGTGTTGCTTCTCCTTCCCCAGCAACACAGGCAAGAGAATCAGCTTCATTTTATAACAAGCAAAAAGCTCTCCAGGTGCAGGTTTTTGTGCTCTCTGCCAGTGGGTGACTGAAGTCACCACCCATAATTAGCCTCTTCCAAGGTCTTGCTGTCACGGAAGGTTTTACAGCAACTCCAACACAGACAAAAGCAATTCCTTCCTCAGCTCGGTGTTAAGAGGGAGTGGATTTTAAACTGGTTTATGTTGCTGCTGAAGCAAGAGAAGCGGGTGGCAGAAGGGACCTAAACTGGCCTGTGGAGATGGTATTATGTGGTGGGGAAGGTAGATGGAGGAGTGTGTGTGTGTGTGTGTGTGTGTATGTATCAGCCTTCCCACACAGAGGAAGGAATCAAATATCTGCCCTGTATCAAATACCAGTCTCGGTTCCTGCGGGACCGAGTTATTGGTGAGGAGGAAGCTGACCTTCTCCTGTATTTATGAACTGAATCTCTAGTTTGCTTTGGGTTTGACTTTTCCCACCCCCACCCCTCCTGTTACAGAGTGCAACACTTTGTTTCACGGGAAATAACATTTTCTTCATTTTCTCCTTTAGTGTGATTTTTTAAAGTGCTGCTGAAGATGAATGGGCTTTCTAGCCCTTGCTTTATAGTTGGCTTGGCACTCTGGAAAAGGGCTGCTGCTGCCTGTGTCTGTGTGGGACCATTAGCTGTGCTGGAGCCCAAGGGGATTCCCCTGTTACGGCTGCTGAGGGTGAACAAATTCTCCTGGAGCTGGACAAACACATTATTGTTTTAGTAGTCACACCCCAGCAGGTTCAAGAATTAAAAGTAGCCAGCATTTCCCTTACGACCACACAGATCTATCTTTCTTCCTCCTGGCTGTCTACTCTCCAGCCTTCCCCGCTACAGCTTTTTCTACAAATCCTTTCCTGAAAGAGCTGGTCTTGAGCATCTTCAGAGCAGCAAGCCCTTCAGAGCCTCCCGTTTCCTTTTCCTCCCCCTTCTGCCTGCAGAGAGGAGATTTTTGGAAGCTCAAGAGCTCTGTGTTTCCTGCTCACAGGTCCCTTGGAGATACCTGAAGCTACTTTGCTGAAGTTCACAGGCAACTTTTGAAAACCTTGGCCATTTGTGTGCGTGTATATATATATATATATATATAATTTTTTCTCTCTTCCCTCCTGTTTTCTTTCTCTGTCAGGAATCCAGCTGTGCAACATGTGGCACTTGTAGGACTTGGAAGGCAGGAAGATCAAGCAAACACAGAGCTTTCAGCAAGAAGAGATAAATTTCCAGAATAAATTCAAGCCACGTAGGCCCAGTCTGTTTTAGTTTTAAAGCCCCGCTGGTAGTGATGTGTGGGAGCTGTAGATATAAAGCCAGGGAGAGAAGAAGAGTTTATTCATATTATTTCAGGCATCTTGGTAGAAACACTTCTGTTCTGAGTTCATGGTACCTGGCACAGTGTTAGTCTGCGTGGATCATACCAGAGAAACTGCCCGTTGGGCTCTACCTTTGTGCATGGTTTGAAGGCAAAGAATAAAAGGGAATTGTCTACCCTGAATAAGAGCTGGAAGAGGAAAGTGCCGGATTTGTGAGGGTGTATGGGATGCAGATGGCTGTAGAGGAGAAATATCTTGTTATTAATAACCCGTTGAACTGCGGTAGCATTTTTACACCTGCTGACAATTTTTATCCCAGCACTCCAGTGTCTGGCAGGACCACAGCTCTGAGCTGTGGGCTTCCTTCTGCAGGCAGCCGATGGGCATTTCCTAGTTACTGCAGGGACAGAGGACAGGTCTGTGTTTGATAGGCCCACGACATCAAGCCTTGACCGTGGACTTGCTGCAGTGTGGTCTGGTCCACGTAATAAGCCCTGTGTTTCCTGCGCGTGTTTGCTGACACCGACCTAGCAAAGATCCATCTGGCAAAGGGAGTTGCTAGATGGGCTTTTTTTTGGAGAAGTCTGTGTCTCTACTTAGCACTTTGCTTTTGTTTTCTTAAGTTAAAAAAGTAGGACAAGAGGAAACGGCCTCACGCTGCACCAGGGGAGGCTTAAGTTGCACATTAGGAAAAATTTCTTCCCCAAAAGGGTTGTTAAGCTTTAGAACAGGCTACCCAGGGTAGTGGTGGAGGCCCCATCCCTGGAGGGATTTAAAAGCTGTGTAGAGGTGATGGTGTGGGACATGGTTTAGTGGTGGACTTGTCAGTGCTTGATTTACAGTTGAACTCATTGACAAAGGTCTTTTCCAATCTAAATGATTCTATGATTCCAAATAAGTCCAGAGGTGGCACCTGGATGTGCTTCCTGATCTGTCCCAATCAACTCAGCAGCTCCCAGTACAAACCCATGCTGCATTCAGCCGAACGTCACCACCACCAACCCAAACTTCATTTCCCTTCCTCTCCTCCCCTTCCTTTCTCCTTTTGTCAAAGCAAAAGATTTATAGGATCTAACTTTTTGAAGCCTCCAGTCTGAGTGCCTGTCTCATGTCATTAAAATCCATCTGCAGCCACCCAAGCCTCCCCAGCTGTCCCCAAGCTGTGTGTCCCAGCCACACAGGAGTCAGGACAAGGCACTGTACTCTCCAGCATCTCACTCAGAGGCCTCTGGGGGCTGGAGCACAGATGGATCATAGAATCATAGAATGGTTTGGGTTGGAAGGGACTTTAAAGCTCATCTCATTCCAACCCCTCCTGCCATGTACAGGGACAGCTCCCACTAGATCATGATGCTCTCCAGGAGCAGTGGGGATGCTCCTGCATGACATCAAACCAGTTGTGCCTGCATCCCCAAGGGGCAGGGGTGCCTAGGCACAGGCTTAATGTTTCTGACGGTATTTGAGACTTGTGCAGCACTCAGAAGTGCAGCTTTGGGATCCTGTGAGGTGAGGGAAGAGAAGGGCAAGTCCTGTTTTGAAGAGAGGGATGAGGGGAGACAGAGGCAGTGGGAAAATGAGAGCAGGCTTACAGTGCAGCTTGCAGGGGCTGGAGCACACGTGGGAAAGAGTCCCCTGTGAGTCTTACTCTTTCAGCACCTGTGCATCTGTTTTGTAGTGTTTCTTCAGGTCTTACAACCTGTGTTATCAAGGACTCCATTTCTAATGAGCAGGATTTTATGAACAGAGCCCTCATGTTAAAAATGCCCCTTGTCTCAGACACAGGTGCCCTTAGAGTGCGTGAGCAGAGATGAAGAGAGCAGATGGTGTTTGGATCTGGATAAAGTTAGAGTTTGGGGTGATGTTTTACTTGTAGCTGGCTCTAAGCAAACAAGTAACTTTCTTATGGGTAGTACAACCCAGATCTGAAACCACTGGTTGTTGTAAAACTATAACCTGTCTTTTGCAGACTGAATGGGTTCGTATGCCTGTTTCTGGGGCTGGACTGTCTTTGTAATACCTATCCTGACACAGCTAATGCTTTGTGATGACAGGTCTGCAATTCTGGGGCTGTGCAAGTGGCTGAAACAATTGCATCACCCTCTGATGAGTTGATCTGTTGATAACCCTAGGCAGGCGTTTGTGCAAATGAAGGGTCAGACCTTACAAAGTGCAGAGCACCTGCAGCTTCCATCCAGGTCCGAGTGTCTGTCCAAGGGATGATATTTATGGAAGGAGAAAGAGAGATTTTTGCCTTTTGCAGGGGTTCTTTGCAGGAGCACCAGGCTGTCTACAAAGTGTCATCACTGACAGTGTCTCCTCTCGAGTGGAGCATCTCCCTGCTGAGGAAAGGCTGAGAGATCTGGGTCTCTTTAGCTTGGAGGAGACTGAGGGATGGCCTCATTAATGTTTATAAATATGCAAAGGGAGAGTTTCAGGAGGATGGAGCCAGGCTCTGCTCAGTCACTTCCAATGATAGGACAAGGGGCAACGAGTGTAAGCTGGAACATAGGAGGTTCCACATTAAATATAAGATAAAACTTCTTCATGTTGAAGGTAATGGAACACTGGAACAGGCTGCTCAGAGAGATTGTGGGGTCTTCTTCTCTGGAGATGTTCAAAACCCACCTGGACATGTTGCTATGTGACCTGCTCTAGGTGATCCTGCTCGGGCAGGGGGGTTGGACTTGATGATCTTTCGAGGTCCCTTCCAACCCCAAACATTCTGTGGTTCTGTGAAGTTTGTCAGTGTGGGGAAACTTGCTTAGAAATTGCAGAAAGCTTTTGCAGTGGAGCAGCCAGAGCAGAGCCACCTGCTCCCTTCCTCCTCTCAGCTCTGCAGGCTGGATGCCAGCAGCAGGACTCTGCACCATATCATTTCAGGATGGCCCGGATGCCTCCGTGCAGGCTCGCAGTTGAACACAGTGACCACTGAACTATTTAAAGTAGCTTCGCCAATGACACTCGAGTGTATAATGCACCCATTCTGCTGATGCTGTCAAAGTGCTGGCAAAGCAGATGGGTTTGAGAGGGATGGGAATTTACCACTCCAGAGTCATTAGGGTGTGTGTGTGTTCCTAAAACACTCACCAAAGGAGAAAGTAACAGAAAATCAGCTATAAAGAGGCTCCCCTGGTGCTGCACATGTGGCTTTGCAGGATACTTGTCACTGTGGCACTGAGCTGGGGATTAAACCCACAGGGCTGACACTGCGTGACCTTGGCCAAGCCTTCATCTCCCTAGACCTTTCTCCCTGAGGTGTTTCTAGACTGAAACTTCTGGAGGTGGGCAAGTGCTCTTAGTAGGGATAGCTTGATTCTGTATCAGAAATAGCATGGCCAGCAGCAGGGAAGTGATTGTGCCTCTGTACTCTGCGCTGGTGAGGCTGCGCCTTGAGTACTGGGTTCAGTTCTGGGCCCTTTGCTACAAGACATTGAATTGCTGAAGTGAGTTCAGAGAAGGGCAACCAAGCTGCTGAATGGTCTGGAGAACAAGTCCTGTGAGGAGGAGGCTGAGGGAATTTGGATTGTTTAGTATGGAGAAAAAGAGACTGAGGGGAGACCACCTTGCTCTCTACAACTCCCTGAAAGGAGGTTGCAGTGAGGTGGGTGCTGCCTCCTCTCTCCAGTAAATAACAACAGGACAAAAGGAAATGGCCTGAAGTTGCACTGGGGGAGAATTTCCATTAGGAAGAATTTCTTTACTGAAAGAGTAGTCAGGTGCTGGAACAGGCTGCCCAGGGAGGCGGTGAGGTCACCATCCCTGGAGGCGTTGAAAAAACGTGTAGATGTGGCACCTCAGGACATGCTTTAGTGGGGCCAGTGAGGTGGCTTTTTTTGTGTGTGTTAATTTTTCTTTTGTTTCTTTGGTTTGGTTTGGCTTTTGTTGTTGTTGATGGTTGGACAGGGTGATCTGAGAGGTTTTTTCCAACCGTGACAATTCTGTGGTTCTGTGATTACAGCTGCCAGTTACCCTTGCTAGCAGCGACATTGTTATTTTACTGGAAGGAGCTGGAAAGGCCCTTCAGGACAGAGTGTGATGTGCTGATGTGAGCTATGGTGGTATGGCAAAATAAAAGCAGCCTCGTGTCATCAGGCTCTGTGCCACCCCATCCTCCCATGTCATTCGTGTTTCTAAAATCTATGGGAATAGTCTGTAAGTAAGAGCTGCTGCTCCTGATTCTATTCAGTCTCATAATTTGGTAACTTGCTCCAGGCTTGACATAAAATATTGGTGTTGAGGAATTGGAATGTGGTAGTGTTGCCCATTGCTCAGGAAGACCTCCTGCAACCTTTTCTCAATGCACACAGCAGGTTTAGGAAAGATGCTACATAAGTCTGCAATTGTTCAGTAGCTACTTGCTCCTTTTTTCCTTCCTTAATTTTCTTCCTTTCTGTAGTGGCTTTTTTTTTTGTTTTGTTTTGTTTTGTTATGTGTTTTCTAATCCCTTGAGCAAGGCAAAAATGGAAATCTCTCTGCAGAACTTTAACCTTACGTAACTGATTTGACCTCCAGATTTGTCAGCAGCTGGAGGAAACCCATCTTAGGGGAATTAGGCAACTCAGGGGCTGGGGGATCAATGCCCCATTCATGAGGAGGGGATGTTTCAGTGGTTACAAAACTTGCCATTCTGCAATCTGCCCGCATTTTCCACTCTCCTCTCATATCCCTTTTCCTGAATGGTCTTCGCCCAGTTTTCTCCCCCTCCTCCACTTCCCAGCCTTCCTTTACTTGTTCGTCCTCCTCTTTCACGTTATGATTGGGTTAATTAAGCTGAGCCACAGTGCTAAGCCCATCAGGGAGCAGAGCTGAGGTTTCCTCAGCAGCAGAGCTTAGCACCACAACAGCCTCCAGCTGACACTGTGAGTAAGTGTGGGGAAAAACCATTCAGTCCCTTCACCCCCAATGTTGATCATGTTTTATTCCTGCTGTGGTGATAGTCCAAGCACTGTCTGACCCATCCAGGAAGCAGTGGAAAAGGCAAAATCTTTACTTGCAATCTACATGTTGTTAGATGCTGTAACTTGGTCAAATCTAGCTGGACTTTTTCTTCTGGCATGTCCAGAAGATCCCCAGGACAGCAGCCAGAAGACCCTTTCAGATTTTACTCCAGGCTCCAAAACATGGTAACTTTTCAGTAAGACACTGGAAAGAATATTATCAAGGTCAAAGATAGAAAAAAAAATCAAAAAAAATTAAAATCAGTAATTTGCAAAAACTTTGCTCTTAATTTAGTTCTCAGAATTTCTGGAGCCATTCTGAATGCAACTTTCTACGGCAATGTTAGCCCGAGGCAGACGCCGAGCTGAGGAAAGCATCCCCTGAGTGCTTCAGGTCTGTCAAAGTAATGAGGACCTTAAAACTGAGTCTTAGTACAGAACATGTCAGCCAACCTGAGCAATAGGTGTTGCTCAGTGTAATTATGCATGTGCATGCTGCCCTGCACCCGGTGTACAGGAACCGCATAATTTTGTGCAAAAATAAATGCGTCTGCGTGCTGCACAGAATGGATTTGTGTATCTCCTTGCAAACGCAGCCTCTGTGTGTGTGTACGGCATCGGCTCTTCTTCTGATCCTCCTGTTAGAAAACATGGCACGTGATTATCTTTTTACCTGTATTAACACAATCCTGTCTCTCATCTGTATCTGATCCTGGTTGTGGGTGCCCTGTATAGCTCAGCAGTATCTTGAGACTGCCAAGCATGATTTGGAGCTAGTTATCCTACAGCAACAGCCGGGCAGCGCTCTAAGAATAACTTCCCATTGGCCTTTGTCTGTGTTGGCAGCAGCTAGACCTGTCCTCTGCCTTGGGGTGACAGCCACTGGAAGAGAAAATGAATAGCAAATTCATAATCGTTTATCCAGGTATTTCTTTCATAGGCTCATTTAGGTTGGAAGAGACCTTTAAGAACCTCAAATCCAACCATTAACCCAGCACTGCCAGGGCACCACTAAACCATGTCCCTCAGCACCACAGCTCCACAGCTTTGAAACCTCTCCAGGGATGGGGACTTCACCACTGCCCTGGGCAGCCTGGGCCAGGCCTGGACAACCCTTGAAGAAATTTTTCCTCATGTAGAACCTAAACCTCCCCTGTGGCAACTTGAGGCCATTTCCTCTTGTCCTGTTGTTTGTTGCTTGGGAGAACAGAATCTCCTTTTGGAAAGAGGGGTTGAGTTTTGCCGCTGAACCCCTGCTGAAAGTACCTGTTGTGGTCTTCCTTGCGTTGTCCGTGAAATGGGGCATCATGGGACTGTGGTGGGATAGATGTCAGCCTGCTTTTTTCTTCCTTTTCTGAAATGCTTGCAAAGCTGCTGCTTATCAGGGCTGTGTCCACAGTGCTTCATTACAGCTATCGGCAGAATGAGTAGAATCAATCCCCCTTCAAGCTGCTGGGCTTGAAATTGTGTCTCAGCTGGATATCTCTGCCAGTGCAAGCACGGGGCTCTCCATCAGAGTCCTGTTGCTTCATCTGCCTTTTGGGTTGGGTGGCATTTCAATTGCCCTTCAGCCTGTTAAAAGAAAAAAATCCAAGTCAAGTAGGACAGAAGGATTTCACCAAAGTGCTCTGAGGGGAGGTCCTCTGAAGAGAACATCTCTTGTTTGGTCTGATCTTGGGTGTTTTTTTTCTCAGGGGGAATCTTGCTCTGAACACAGCAGCTGTGCTGAGCCCTGCTTCATTTTGAACTTGACAAAAAGTACTTTTATGCCGGCATGGTTAAAAGTTCTAAACAAACAATGCAGCTTTTATTATATTTGTAAGGGGAAGCCAAGTAAAGAAAAGATCCTGCTCTGTAGCTATCTCATATCTGCAGAAGATGTCTGGAATTTGGGGATGGTGAACTTTGGAGCTGAAGTACGGACTTGTCAGCCTTCTGATATCTCTTAAAGAGCTCTTTTCAAGGCCATGGAGTCAGCAGAAATAGATTACTTCAGCTAAGATGTGAAAGTTATGAACTAACCAAGTTGGGAACTAATTGCCCTAGGTTCTACAGAAGCTTGGAAAAAGTCTCTCCATCATGTGACCTGCTCATGGGCTAAAAGACAGAGGCCAGTTGCTGAAAGAGCTGTCACATAAAAGGCAGGGTGCTAAACTAAATGGCATCTGTCTGCCCAGGAGGTTCATAGGTGCATAAAGACCCACCCCAAGCATTTAGGAATTTGCTCAGAATTAGTAAGTGCAGACAAGATGAAATGAGGAGATGTCTAATATTTTTTTTCTTTTATACTCTCCAGTACAGATGCCAATATAAAAATATTGCTAATGGCTGCAGTAAACTGAAGCTTTCCTATAAGTTTGGGAGAGCAAATGCCAGTCAGCACTACTCCTTCCCACTAGTGATGATGTGTACGTTGGACTCAAGATCTGGCTATGATGAGATGGTCCAGCCATCCCGGTTTTATGGGACTGTACTCGTTCATCTGCTCTCTTTAGCCACTCACGTGGGAAGCTAAAGATGAAGGATTTGCTGTGTCAGATCTTTTCGCTGGCCCCATCCATAGCTAGTGGTTGCTGCTCCAAAATGGGTTGGATACCTGCCATAAATGAAAGGAGGAAATTTTATGCTGAGTAAAGCATAAAGGGAGACTCTGTTCTTGCCTCTGCTGCAAATCTGCAAACCCTGCATCAGTGAAGAGAAATCATCACACCTCTATCTCTTTCCTCCCAGCTATAGAGTATTGTTAACAGCATTTTCTTCATGTACCTGCTCCTGCTGTGTGCTCAGCCTATTTCTGACTGTAAGGTTCGGTGTGGTTGCAGGATTGATGGGCTTTACTCTAGAGGATCCCAGATCTCTGTGAGTACACAGCCACACTCACCATTAATCACATTGGGCTGGCCAGTTGTACACTAATTAAGAAAACTTCCCATACTCTCTGAACCATCAAGTACTGGTCTGGTAACCAAATCTCATCTGGTTTGCAGGTCGCCTGATCCTGTGCAGCAAATCCAACCATTCTACATCCTTCTGAAGCTGTATTTCCAAACTTTATTCCCCATTTCAGTATCATCCCTGATTTTCTTAGTCCTGTTTCTTTTACTCTGTGTCTCTCAGGCTGCTCTGCTCCAGGTGTCTTTTGAATATGTAGTGAAACCTCAGGCTTTGAAGACTGGGGCTTCTGTCCCGGCTTCTTTGCAAGTGGTTTCTCCACCTCCAAACAGAGATTTTGGTATCCTAACAAAGAGTAGATTGAGGTCTAAAGGTTTTATTTCTTCCTTTAAGTTCCATGGTTTACCTTTGCCAGTGCCTCATGTAGATTTTGAGTGTGGAATAGCCAGTGATCACAGTGATCACTGTGAATACTCACTCTGCCAGGCTTTTGGAAGACAGCTGACGTATGGTCTCTAACTTCCAAGATTCAGTTCTTGGTGGATTTATACAGTGTTAATTACAAGACTTCAGCCTGAGAGAGAGGACTTGCATCTCACAGATCTTCCCAAGATTGCAAAGCAGGGGGAAACATCCACCCACTGGCATTCAATGCAACATAAACTGTTCTATACAGCCTCAGCCAACAAGAAAACAGCTGCCTGCTGACTCATGGAGAAAGCTGGGGTCAGAGCCCCTTCCTTGCAGTCTGAGGATCAAAGTGGTGTCTTAGGGCTCCTATCTGAACCAGGTTCAGAAAATGTAAAGACTTTATTTGGGTACTCTTGAGAGCCCCTGAAGCCTTGGAGGGAATTTGCTAGTATAAGCTTGACTTCTGAGGAAGGAAACGCTGTTTTCCTCAAGGCTGTCCTAGAATGCTGTAATTGGTATAGAAGCCGGGGAGATCTTCTGGGATGAAACACAGTTCATTTTCTTTTCAATATTCATCATTCCTTTTGGGGCACAGGCTGTGTTTATTCCTCTTTGTGTCTAGAGCTGATCAGGGCTTCCTTTCCTTACCTGTGAAGTGCCTTTTAATTTCTTGGCCAACTTGACACCTCCAACCCTATGAGAGCTGCAGTTCAGTGAAACAAAGAAGGAAAATACCTTGTAGTGGGGAGAACAGAGTTCCAGGAGTGTATGGTGGCTTTGTTGGGGACAATAAGGAGACTTTGAAACAGAGGCCAACCTGACATGCTGGCTTTTAGCAATTCTTCACTTTTCTCAGGGGTTTGGACCTAGAAAGTCTCATGCACACATTCCTAACAAAGTTAGTCACTGTTGTGAAATAGTTTGTTTAAAATCAATGACCTTGTGCTCTCTTACTACAGGAGTTTGTCTGGGGGATTTACATTTCCCCACTTAGTGTGATAAGGAATAATTTTAACAGATTTCTCCTCAGAATACTTTCAGGATACTGGGAAATACTGTTCCCAGTGCCATGGAGGTTACTCAGCCATGGGCGAGTCTGCTCCAGAAAAAGAGTTTAACCCCGGTCTCTGGATTTGTAGGTTATTTCCATGACCTCAAAACTCCATTCTTGTTTCTGTGACAGTGAATATTTGTGTTCTTTCCTTCAAGTCTCTGTGTAGCAAATTCCTGGAGGAACTGAGAAACCATTACAAATCTCTCTGCTCTCCCTCCCAAGCACAAAGGATCAGTGACCTGCTTTTGCTGATAGGAAGCCAAGTCTGAAAGGCAGACAGAGCCACTATCCACATGCAGCCTTATCACCCAGGAGAATCAGGAAAAAAGGAAGAAAGTCCTACTCATGGCAAGTGTTAATCCCATAATTTAATATGCTTCTGGCAGATACACAGGTAACAAGGTGATGGGCACCATCTGAGTGTCTTAATCTGTGTGATGAGGGAAAGCCTTGTTGTCCCACCTTAGTATAAGTGCCTTGTAAACAAACCACTCCTGTAATTAATCTATTTAGCTGGGACAAGTCCCAGCTTGGGCTGAGATCCGTTCATTGCAGGGAGTTCCAAAGGAAAGATACCCTGGCATGGGATGTCCTCAAAGAGAGACTTGCCTTCAGTTTCCTTCAGGCACTGGACAGGTTATAAGTTCAGGGAAAGAGGATTTAGCTGAAGTTAGAAGTCGGTCTTTGTTGGGGGAGCTGCCAACAATGTCTCTGTATGAGTTTTCTCAACATGTTGGCTCCCAGAGAAAAGCTTCTATCCATGGTAATCAGGGTTTATTAAAGAAAGCCAGAGGGAAGAAAAAAAAAAAGTATCTCTTTAGCTGAGATTAAAGGGATTGTGAAGCTGCACTTGGTGCTGAATCGCTGCGTGCTGGCTCCGTCGCTGGGTGTCTGCCTTGTCAGCATCTGTGCACGGCCTCCCGCATCCCAGGAAATGAATAGCCCTGCCTGAGTGGAGCAAAAGCAAACAGAGGAGTGTGCCTTCTGATTAACACTGGTCTTCATTAACCACGCAGCCCGTGACATTGGCAATGCCTTGGAGCCCTGGGTGCTGTTGGTTTCCTCCTAAGCGGGACTCACTGAGCCAATCCCTTCGGCCACCCACACCCTGGGTTGGTGTCAGACCCACTGTGCAGGAGATGGTGGGATTTCCCCCCCCCCTCCCTGTGTTGTTTTTCGTCATGTTTAGGTCTCATTCTAGATTTTAACACATTGTTCTGAGGAGATGGCTGGAGCTAGAACTGGGGAGGTTTTGTTTCCCTGTTTTTTTGCAGCCAGGCTCTCATGTGCGTCTCCTCTTGTCGCTGACCTTGCAGCATCCCTGCTGCCAACTCTGGCTGTAACAGGGGATGTGGTAATGTGAATCTGTCTACCACCTTTGACAGCAGGGGGGCTCTGTGTGTGTGAGCCAAATGGGGAGATGCTGTTGTCTCCCATGTTTCCCCAGTGACGTGCTCCTTTCAGTAGCTCCCATTGCAGTGGGGTGGATCACACCAGTCTCCAGTACAGGGATGTGACCGTGGTTTTTGTGAGTTTGTCAGTCAGAGATGAAGGCCCCAACTCTGTTTCCCCTCTCCTTTCACTTCCTCCCATGTCCCTCCCTTCCTCTCAACTGACAGACCAGTCCTTTGTATCCTCTTGAGTCCCAATTTATTCCTACTTCCTCAGCCTTAGTGCATCCTTCTTGACTTGATCCCCTTGAAACCTGCTGCATTTTGAGGATGTATTCACTGTTCTCACACTTTCCCATCTAATAACAGCCACCAGCTGAGTTAAAAGAAGTTAGGAAAGTTTCCTTCTCTTAGTCTTTTTTGCATCTTAATGTTTCTTGTCCAGGGCCTAATCTATTTACTATAGGGTTGCACGCCATAGAGTCTTGGGTCTGGAGACCCCTGAGCAGAGCCAAGGTGCATTATCAAACTCAGTGGTCTCTAGTGTTTGCTAGAAATGGTCAATAACATTTAGAAAGTAACCACATTGTAGCGTAGCATCATAACCTGATGTCCTTCAAGAGGAAACCAGTCCTTAAACCAAACCGTGTGAATTCAGGGGGGTCTTAGAAGGGCTGTGCTCTTTGCAAGCCATACAGTCGAGACTCTAGTTCCACAGGCAAAGAGGGTGGTATGAGACCTTATGTGGGAACTGACTCGGAGACCTTCCTCTGACCATGGATGGAACCCTGCCTGCAACAGATGGATTTGCAAGAAGGCTTCCTCTTCTTCAATTTTATGTCCAGGCTAGGTTCAAATCTGATGTAGCTCCAGTTCTGAAGAAAATCCCCAATGGTATCTTGCTCTGGGTTTGCTGCATGTCATGAAGGTTGTGTAGCACCACAGCCTAACCATGGTCAGACAAGAGGGTAGGCAGTGTCTTGGCTTTTTTATTCTGTGAGGTGATGAAGAAACTCACCCAGGAGGTCCACTCTTGAGGACAGGTTTTATCCTCTTGTGACCTGTGGCATCCTCTCAGTACCACCACTGCATGTGAAGGATGCAGTGGGGTGGGGGCAGCTGCTCTTGACAGAGGGAGAAAAAGCAGGGCTGCTGTCTACCAAAAGGTCTTTCCTTACATATCCCAGGGCTGTAGAGGCTTTGTGACCTTCCCAGGGACCTTGAATGTTCTGGTGACAAGACTGTTTAGGGCAGGAGCCATGCAGAGGGCCAGTCTGGTCTCACACAGGAGCCTGACGTGATGGGTCAATGGCATTGCTGCTGGCCATGTCTCTGGGGTAAAGGCAAGTGAACCTGGTCATTGTGGGAAGGCAGTTTGGGTTTATTTTGGAACTACCCAGTTCAGAGCCTAAGCAAAGACCTCACTGTGGCCTTTTGTTTATTTGCTTCTTTTTCTTATAATATAATTACTCTCTTGTAGACCGAGCAGCCTAAGAGACCGGGTGTGTCTATGGCAGTGCATCATCTGTTATGGTTTCTGCTATCCAGACATGGTTAATAAAAAGACATATATAACCCCTTCTCTTCAGTGCATCCTCTAAGGCATAGTACAAACACTGTTCTATTCTGCAAGCTGAACAACCAGTCCTCCTTGCCTCTGCTCTCTGCTGTTATTTATTAATTAAGACAAACTATAAATTATAGCCCTTAGAGACTCAAGTACTGATGGGGACTCCAGGACAGAGGGTTCAGGGCAAACAACGTGAGCAGATGGGAGAGAAGGAGTGAATGCCAGCACTATACAGTGAGAAAATCCTACTCCTAGGGTTGCTCAGGTGGCTGATGGAAGATGGTAAGATATCCCAAGGCTCCAGCTTTCTCTGCTTTGTCCCCAAAGGTTGCTCCTGTGCTTGCTTGTTGGCTATAAGTGCTGGTCAACTGCTGATGCTCTTTCTTCCACAAGTGAACATCTTCCCCATGAGGATCACTGTTTTCAAAGCACCCTTTTCTGTTGCAAAAGGGACTCCTCATCCAGCTTTCCCAGAGATTCTCACTGGAGTGTCTTTGGTTTTCAGATCAAATTTGCTGCCTTTGTCTGGAGGAAGGCTTCTCTCACCATCCCATTACTCTTTAAGTGACAGTCTTGCCTCAAAGTCAATCACAGTTCTCACCTGCTTGGGCCTCAAAGATGTCACATCTGAAACCTTATCTCTTATGTTGTGCTGGCCACTTCTTTTAATGGGCAGATTTCCTCCTGTTGTAGCAAGTCTGCTCTTGGGTGTTGTGATGACCTTCGGGCAGAGGGCTCTGTTGCAGAAGAGGGGCCGTTCATTATCTCTTCTGTTTCTGGGGTCACGACAGTTCCCATTTCCCTGTCCTGCAGCTGTGCTGACTCTGCAGGGCTAAGAGGAGCAAAATTTAGTAAAATATAGGGGTAAAATAGATATCTTTTTAGTACTTGAAAAGAATAATTTCTTCCTAGATCTGTCTAGTGCCTGATCAAACCAGTGTCTGTTAGAAATATGGATCATAACTCATAAGTGACGGGAGCTGGTGTTCAGGGTCGCCACGTGATGTTTCTGAACACAGGACTCAAGCAGGGACAGCTTCCCTCTTCTGCTGCTCTCTCAAGGATGGCCTCTTTTGAAAGAGGAATGGTTGTGCAGAGAGAGCTCATCCCATTGCCGCTCTATCTATCATAATAAAGGTTATTAAAAGCCTACGTGACCGGCCTGCGTATCCCCATGGAGCGAATCCTCTCCTGCTCGCGAGACAGTATTGCAAACTCTGCAAGAGAAGCTTGATTTTATTAAATATTTGCTTGACCAGAAAGGCAAAGCAGAACAGGGTAAACACGCCTAAAGTAAATGTGAAATGACCTTTGTCCGTCATCTACCCAACGCCTGCGGCTGCTGTGGAAGGGAGGGCAGTGGGAGGTGAAGGTGATTGTACAAGGGCTTTGAAATTCTGGCTACTGTGAGAATTTGGTAATATTTGGGGTGGCATTAAAGTGGTGGCTGCTCTACAAGCCCAGACTTACCCTTTCCACTATCAGATCTAATCAGTCTACAGGTCGAAAGAAGACAGGATTTATTCTCCTTATTATTTCTTGAAGGAAATTTTTCAGTTCCACTGACATGAGCAGAGCTGCAGAGATGTGGAAAAGCTGTGAGTCCAGACCCGTGTCACTGCCACATCTTCCTCCCTGCTGGGATCAAACAGCGATTTTTTTTGCCTTGCCTCCTACTTGCACAGGGTTGGCTGTCATCACCTTTGCTCAGCTAGTTACACCCTTCATGTCAGTGATGTCACCCTGTGGGAGAGGTGTGATAGGACATTGGTCTGCAGGAGTGGAGCTGGGGTTTGGCTTACGTCCTTCTTAAAATCAAGCACAGCTTTGACAAATTCTGATCTGGATGGTAAAGAGGGATGGAGGGAGGAAGGACTTGTGTGCCTCAATCTGGCCACCAGTAACAAGGGTTGTGCAGTCAGCACTTATCAAGGAGCTTGGCTTGTGAGACCTGAGCTGGTAGGACTCCATCTCCTACATGCTCTGTGGGGTCGTAAAGGGTCAAAGTTGTCCTTGGTACAGAAGCAGCTGGATGTGTTGAGTAGGAAGATGCATTTCCATAGCTTGAGGATGGGGCTTGGTGATGTGTTTATCAAATTACAGAAGATGTTTGAACCCCATACTGCTCCCACCACCCTGGTTAAAACCTGGGACACTTTAGGAGACTGAGTGGTGCAGGGAAGCCTCTCTTTGGAAAGTCACCAGGCTGGTCCCTGGTTTGTTAGTTTTCCTACTATGTGGTCCTTCAGACTTCATTGCTGCTTATAGTTAAGTAACCCCCTTCTCCTCGGCCATCTGAGATGCCCTGGGAAGCTGTATCTCTCTTTCAGACAGTGTTTTCTTGTCTGTGCAGTGAGCAGAGAATGGTCTTATGGTAAGAGTCCAGGGGAGGAGGGAGGAGACCTGGTCTTGGCTTGCTCTGTGCTTGGCTGCATGCCCTTTGTAGACGTGACTGTGAAACCTGGCACACCACAACTCCTACATCTGTACACCAAGCTGGACTGGCATGAGGCAGCTTTGATCTGGAAGCCACTGAGAGCCTGTTCAAACAAACCCATTCTGGACCGAGGTCTCCCAGAAAGGATGTTAATGTCAGACAAGAGCTGGCTTCTTCCTGTCAATATTCAAGGATTGCAGAAAGAGCTCAGCATCCATCTGGACTTGTCCCTGTAGGCAGGTCCCTGACCTTCTCTAGGCTTCAGGCCCTCATCCAGAAGAGCCAGATAATAATCCTTCTCCAGCCCTGTGTTCCCAGATGCCAAATACACAGTTGGGCCATAGTTGGCAGTGCAAACAGCAGTCCTACTTGATGTTTCTACCATTAGCCTTCTGCACTGCTCTGGCTTCCAGTGAGTTTTTGTGCTGCCCTGTGGGACACGTGTGTGTGTGTACTGGAGAGTAAAAGGGTGCTGATTTGTTCTTCTACTATGTGATTTCTGCTCTTTCTAGCAGCATCTTGAGGGCTCCCTTTGTGCTGGTTTTAAGTAGAGAGCTCAGAGACGGGAAAGGGAGGATTAGCAATTAAATATGCTCTGATGATGGCATGGTTGTGAAGGAGGGAGGAGGAAGGAATACTCCACAGTAATGTACTTTTGTTTTCTTTTCTTTTTGCTTGTAGGACAAAATCTGCCAGGGAATTGGTGTTTTGAAGACTCTCACAGCTTTTAAGCCTTGTTCCCTTGGGAATACAAACCTTTCTAATCATGTCACCGGCCATGTGGAAATGGACTTGCCTGGTTTCTCACCTCCTGCTATCCACCACAGTGTCGCCTCTTGGTAGGCAGCAGCCACTCCATCCAAAGAGGCCCTTCATTACTTTCACTGGAGACCAAGCAGAGGGAAACTTCAACCACTTGGTGGTTGATGAAAGAACTGGGCACATTTACCTGGGAGCTGTCAACAGGATCTACAAACTTTCCAGTGACCTGAAGGTCCTGGTGACCCACCAAACTGGTCCTGATGAAGATAATCCCAAGTGTTACCCTCCCAGGATAGTCCAAACCTGCAATGAACCCTTGACACCCACTAACAACATAAACAAAATGCTCCTCATAGACTACAAGGAGAATCGGTTGATAGCCTGTGGGAGTCTTTACCAGGGCATCTGCAAGCTTTTGAGGCTGGATGACCTCTTCAAGCTGGGAGAGCCCTTCCATAAGAAGGAGCATTATCTCTCTGGGGTGAATGAGAGTGGCTCTGTTTTTGGAGTCATTGTTTCTTACAGCAACATGGATGACAAGCTGTTCATCGCCACTGCTGTGGATGGCAAACCTGAGTATTTCCCCACTATTTCTAGCA
Organism: Todiramphus chloris collaris; assembly: GCA_025345505.1. Classification (NCBI taxonomy): domain Eukaryota; kingdom Metazoa; phylum Chordata; class Aves; order Coraciiformes; family Alcedinidae; genus Todiramphus; species Todiramphus chloris. The sequence continues at coordinate 1,106,062 of JANVCC010000010.1, forward strand.
GAAAGCTCACCAAGAACTCCGAGGCAGATGGGATGTTTGCATATGTCTTTCATGATGAGTTTGTGGCCTCTATGATCAAGATCCCCTCAGACACCTTTACTATCATCCCTGACTTTGACATCTACTACATCTATGGCTTCAGCAGTGGTAACTTTGTCTATTTCCTGACTCTGCAGCCTGAGATGATCTCACCACCCGGCTCCACCACAAAGGAGCAGGTTTATACCTCCAAGCTGGTCCGGCTTTGTAAGGAGGATACAGCCTTTAACTCCTATGTTGAGGTACCCATTGGCTGCGAGAAGAACGGGGTGGAGTATCGGTTGCTTCAAGCAGCCTACTTGTCTAAGGCTGGAAACATCTTAGCGAGGTCTTTGGATGTTGGCCCTGAGGATGATATCCTCTTCACAGTCTTCTCCAAGGGACAGAAAAGGAAGATGAAGTCCTTGGATGAGTCCGCTCTTTGCATCTTTGTCCTGAAAAAGATCAACGACCGCATCAAAGACAGACTGCAGTCCTGCTACAGGGGAGAGGGGACGTTAGATCTGGCCTGGCTCAAAGTCAAGGACATTCCCTGTAGCAGTGCGGTAAGTGAAGCCACTGACAACCCAATCTTAACCTCCTTGTGTGCTCACAGATTAGAGCATGGCTCACAGATCAGAGCATGGCTCACAGATCAGAGCATGGCTCAATGATTAGAGCAGGGACCAAGTAACTGAGACTGCCTGCTTCCAGTCCTGGCTCTGCCTCCAGTTCACCACACCAGCTGATTTAACCAGTTCATGCCTCAGTTTGCTCATGGCTGAGCTGAGGAAGGTATCACTCTCTGTCCTCCCCAGGCATGCTCTGTTTGCTGATGAACTAAGCCAGGGAGCCTTGAAACCTTTAGGAGGAATTTTCCTGTTGTAGTTATTTCACTGCAATTCACTAGGGTGAAATCATATTTTCCTGCGCTGCCTTGGCTCAAACCTAAAACAAAGTAGGACCTAGATAATGTCAATAACTTCTGGTTTCTGTGTCCATTGGTGTAATTTCATATCCCTGGGCTGAAGTCAGATCAGGATTTGTTCAGGGAGCTTTGTGAAGCCACAGCTTCATTTCTTCTAGGGCTAAGAAGCACTGATCATTAACCATCCAAGTCCCTTGTCTCCTGGTTTCCAGCCAGCTCTGCGTTGCCTTCTCACTGAAAAATTAAGTCCTGGCTGCATATTGAGAATTAAATGCTGCAAGATTTAAGGGCAGGACTGGGGAAGAGGCTGGTTTACCTGACCTACAAATGGTCTGGAGAAATTGTCTTAGTTTATTCTGTTGGATGACTAGAGTGGCATTGCAGAAATCCTCTCTAGCCTACAGCTGGCTTTGATACCATGCACGGAAATCAGCCTTACAGCCGGCGATGCACCCAGGCTGCTGTAATAGCCCCTTCTCTGGGCTTTGATTTCCTTCCTTAATTAGCTCTTTCAAGTGAGAGGCAAGTTCAAGTCTGAGCAAAGGGAATATGGAGAAACACCAGAGTGCTTTCCTGCCCCGTAATCTCAAGGCAGTCAAGGCTTGGGATATGGGATTGCTCTGGCTTTCCTTTGTACTCAAGCCTCCGTTGCTGGGGGATCCCTGCTGTTGTTCTTTTGCAGGAGAAGGACGGACCAAGAGGAGGGCAGATGGAAATTTCATCATATTGTTGCTGGGAGACTGATTCTGCCTTACTCTGCCCTGATTTAACTGCTTGAGAGAGTCCAGCACAGAGCCACAAAGATGATGGAGTGGAGCATCTCCCTGCTGAGGAAAGGCTGGGGGAGCTGGGGCTCTTTAGCTTGGAGGAGACTGAGGAGTGACCCCGTTCATGTTTATAAATATATAAAGGGCGAGTGTCAGGAGGATGGAGCCAGGCTCTTCTCTGTGACATCCAATGACAGATCAAGGGACAGTGGGTGTAAGCTGGAACATAGGAGGGTCCATGGAAACATTAGGAGAAACTTTCAGGGTGAGGGTGACAGAGCCTGGCCCAGGCTGCCCACGTGGGGTTGTGGAGTCTCCTTCTCTGGAGACATTCCAAACCCACCTGGAACTGTTCCTGTGTGACCCGCTCTAGGTGATCCTTCTCTGGTGGGGGTGTTGGACTAGATGATCTTTTGAGGTCCATTTGAACCCATAACGTTCCATGATTCTGTGATTATGTGATTCCTTTTTACACCGGTGCCCTCGGCATCATTGTTTGACCTTGCACTGCTCTCGTACTCCCATGCTGAATGTCTGGAGGGACAAGTCCTTCAATTTAGTTGGGATCTCTTCTGCCTAGACCTGCAAAGCTCCCTGTGGAGCTTCTCAGACCTTCTTCCTAGACCTGCAAAGCTCCCTATTGCACAGGGAGAAGGGCTGTGCCCAAATCTGGCTTTGATTTTTTTTTTATTTAGCCTCGAGACCTCTGCACATTCAAAGAGCTGCCTTCAGATTTAAGCTGGAAGCTTCCCACTGGAGTTTATTTCCTGGGCAGTTAAGCCTCTCCATGCATTTGCAAATCTGCTTTGCTTGTGCTCCATACTAATATTTGCAATACTGGACCTCTCTAATCAGGAGGTTTGAAACCTCTCAGTCACCCGGCTTCTATGGCTTTAGACGGGAGCAAAAAGACCAACTTTTCTTTTCTTGTGTCCCATGGGGTGAGTCCTAGACCAAAAAGACTGAATTTGGAGGGACTGGGCTGCAGAGGTTGGGGAGAGGACAAGGAGCCAGGGTCTGGGTCACAGAGTGAGAAAAAACATTTGAGCATAGTTGTGACAGCATTTCTTTGCTGGCAATCAGGGATTGCAGGATATCAGGATGGAGAAAGAGCTTGGAGATCCTTGAAAAAAAAACAGGAGTCTGAAAAGTGTAACTAAGTGGGCTATCGTCTCTTAAATGAGTCTACTTAGAGCTGCTGGCAAGTCCTGTCTGAGATCAGCTGTACTGCCCAAGGGAAGAGGTATTAGTGATTTGGCTGCTCTAAGGGTTGCGGAGTCCAGCTGCTAAGCTTGGAAAATATTTTGGAGCCTGGCTATACGTCTGTGAGGGCCTTGTCTCCTTTGCTGATGTCCTGCTTGCCAGCCATCCACCAGCACTGCTGCTCTGCCTCTAAACACGTGTGTTTGAAGCAGCTCTAAAACCAATTACAAAGCCATCAGTGAGACTTTCCCTGTTTTTGTGTGGATGTCAAATAGTTCTGTGCTGGTGCAAATAGAGGCTTAACCTGCCTGCGATCGAGGATGGACCTGAACTTCAGCTCTGCTGCCCTGCCTTCAGCAGCTAAAATCCTGCACGTGAATGGATACAGCTGACGTGCCTGGCACTGAGAAGATGGGTAGAGATGAGCTGTGGGAAACCCTCACTGAGCACTGCAGAGAAACACTGTTAGAAGACTTTTTTTCCAGCATTTCTTTGTGATATTACCTGTAGGACCATGGATTATGGAGCTGGGCTCACCCCACTCTCCTCACATTTTGGTGTGTGGTCAAGTCTGGCTTTTGGTAATGATGATTTTTCTAATAGGGCAATAACTGTCTGAAAGGGGATCCACATGTTGGGATGCACCTATTCCAGCCCTGGTGTAATGCTTGCTCAAGGTCACTTCAGTGCAAGAGAAGTCTCTTGGGGATCATTTCCAGCACATCTCTCCTAATCTGCAATATGCCCACAAATAATTGCAGGGATGTGGGGGAATGGTGCACTTGGCTGGCATAGTACAGTACAGAGTCTGCAGCTTCTCTGCTCAGGCAGCTGGTGCTGGAAAAGTTGAGGTCACATAGGACCTGGCAGCAAGCTGGGATGGATGGACTGTGTCTGCTGGTCAACATGCAGTGAGAGGCATTGGGTCTTCAGATGTGCTGCAGTGGTAGATGTCCTGGAGAGTCACAGTCATAGAATGGTTTGGGTTGGAAGAGACCTTAAAGATCATCTCATTCCAACCCACCTGCCAATGGCAGGGACACCTCCCACTAGACCAAGCTGCTCAAGGCCCCACCCAACCTGGTTGTGAACACTTACAGGGATGAAATATCCACAACTTCCCTGGAAAGCCTGTTCCAGTGTCTCACCACCCTCAGAGTGAAGAATTTCTTCCTAATTTCTGATCTAAATCTCCCCTCTTCCATTTTGAAGCCATTATCCCTTGCCATACCAATACAAGCCCTTGTAAAAAGTCCCTCCCTTTTTTTTTTGTAGGCCCCTTTCTTGTAGACTTGCCTTGGTCTGGTTTGCAAAGCCAATGTCAAGACAAAGAATGGAGATACAACTGTTTAATGAGCATGTGCTTCTCTCATGCCAACCGTGTGTGTGTTGCAGATGTTAGCAGTGTGATAGAAGAACTTCCAGAGTGGGAAATAAAAAAGCACACAGAGGAATGAAGGATCCTCAGTGTTCATTCCTCCCCTGTTCCTGTGTTATAACTGTTCTGCATAAATCAGGAAAAAATGATGGATTTTTATGTCTGGACAGCTGATTTGCAAATTGGTGATGTTCACTCAGGTGATGAACAGTTCCAGGTAATACCCTTCCGCTTTTCCTTTCTGCAAATACAGGATAATAACTTATATTTAAACAGTACCCTTGACCCCAAATGCTTAGAAATTCATATAATCAGAGATAAACGAGGCTGGGGGAAAAAAAAAAAGAAAAAAGAGCCTTATGAGGTCATCTGATTTGCCCTTCTGCCCTACTTATAGCAGCGCTGACAGATGTTTGTCTCACCTGTTCTTAACCTCCAGCGATGGAGATTCCTCTCTCTCCCTACATGATCTGTCTTTGCTGGTAGGAAGCTTTTCCCTCATGTCTAATCTAAATCTTCTTTCCTGATACTGAAGCCATTCCTGTTTAGCCACTGAGAGCACCTTCATCCCCTTTGGCTCTCTAGCAAGAGCATTGTGTGTCACCAACACGGAACCATTTCTGTGGTCAATGGGTGGAGCAGAGAGACCAAGGATGTATGGACCTACAGGGTGTTGTCAGAAGAAAGGACTGTTCTTGAGGGGAAAAAAAATAGGCATCTTAAACCAGAAAGCAGTCCTCGTGTTGGATAAAGAAGGTGGTAGTTTAAATATGCTTCATAAACTTTGTAAGTAACTGTTGATTCAGTTCAAAATGATGGATTTATTTAAAAAAAACCAACCCAAACCCCCCAAATCAGATCACTTTGTGAGGAGGATAGATGTAAATCACGGAATGGTGGGGGTTGGAAGGGACCTCTGGAGAACATCTCATTCAACCCCTCTGCTCCAGCAGGGTCACCCAGAGCAGGGGGTCCAGCATTGCAGTGTCCAGGTGGGTTTGGAATCTCTCCAGAGAAGGAGACTCCACAGCCTCCCTGGGCAGCTTGGGCCAGGCTCTGACACCCTCACATCAAAGAAGTTTTCCCTCCTGTACAGATGGAACTTGCTGTGTTCCAATTTGTGCACAACACCATTTTAGGACAGAACTTGATCACTGTGGGATTTGTTGATTTTTATTCCTATGGAATAGAATTAACAATAGGTGCATTTTGAAGCCCAGTGGCAAGACAACTGCACTACTGGGATGCTCAGTAGTGGAGGCAGGGGAGCCTTCTCCTCTGCCTTGGGGAGGAAATGGGTAAACTGCTGTGTTGGACTTAGAAGCACGGATGAAGAAGTGGGGGGTATTGGAGATTGACCCCAAAGCAGTATGAGGGTGTCAGGGCCTGCTTGGGAGATGTTAGAACAATGGGAAACCTTGCTGGAACTTTAGTTTGCAGAGAAGTCCCAAACATGGTGTGTTGTTGGATTGCAATCCCCTCCATCAGTTTAGGAGCTGATTGTCAACCCAGGGCCACTTGCTGTCCTTGGAGATCCTGGTCTCCTTATCAGCCTGGTCTATCTTACAGCATCACCAGACAGCCTAACAGACTCCAGTCCCTGAAATGAAAAGGTGTCACCTCCATCACCGTAGCTTTTACCGGATGCACAGTGCAAATATCTATCCAAGATAATCAAAGTGTCTGTCCCCAACTATTGCTTCCTTCTGCATTTTGCCAATATTTTCTTTTTTCTTTTGACAGGAAATGGAGTTTGACTGTTTAAATTATTGTATTCAATCTTTTCCTGTTTTTCATGGCAGCACTGTCACTTGGGGGAGAAAAGAAATATTTTCAAAGCTGACCTGCCAACAAAAGGCCTTGTGTAAAGAGCTGGGAGATATTTTTCCAACGCTTTGCTAAGGGAGGGCAGGCAAGGGAGATGTTTGGGACCCAAGTCACTGTCTGATAAGTGACTTGGCTATAAAGGCTTCCTGATGCTTGAAGGCAAAAATGAGTCAATAGGTCCTCAAAACATCTTTACATATACCGGTGCCTAGAGCCTTGAGAGTCCTTCATCTTCTCCATACATGTCTTCCTCAAGTGGCCTCTGCTCTCCTACTCCCTCCTACTTTCTCTGCATCACCCCTGCCCATCCAAGATGCTTGATGCCCACCACGCAAGTACCGCTGTACTCAGGAAGCTTAGTTGAATGCAGAAGGAGGCTGCGGAGGTCATATTGCTGATTAGTCCTTCTATGGATTGTTGTCAGGCATGTCTAGATGCCAGCTGGGTGCACAAGCATTTTGGTTTGGAAACATGACCATCTCACCCCAGCATGAATGCTGCTTGGTTGTTGGGACTCATCCATGGGCTGTTTTCTGGTCCATGCCACCAGGTTATGAAGGGCCATTTCTAGCTCAGGTGGTACAAGGGCTTTGTGTTTGATATGGAGCAATCAATATGACCCCTGGAAAGGCCACTGTTGGTGTTGCAGTGGCCATGATTTTCCTATAAACAGTCTGTTCCATGATATTCCTCTTCCTCCCAAGGCTTGCATTTGTCATTGCTGGTGTTAACAGGACACAGGTTTGACAACATTCCTGTGAGACACCAAGACGGAAAGCAGCATTAACCCTGTTGTACAGGGTGGTTGTCTAAAGCACAGGGAAACATAACTTGCATTGCAGTTGCAGCTCAGGGACTCCTGGATCTTAGCAGTGTGCCAAATGTTCCCAACAGTTGCAGGAAGAGGGAATATCATCTTTGCTATTCTGTTCCTCTCTAGTATGGGGCACAGAAAAAGAGGGTCATTTAGGAATCATAGTATCATAGAACAGTTTGGGTTGGAAGGGACCTTTAAAGATCATCTAGTCTAGCCCCCCTGCCAGAGCAGGGCCATCTGCAACTAAAGCAGGTTGCCCAGAGCCCCGGCCAACCTCACCTGGAATGGTTCCAAAGATGGGGCAGCCACCACCTCTCTGGGAAACCTGGGCCAGGGTCTCACCATCTTCACCATCAAAAATGTCTTCCTTAGATCTCATCTAAATCTCCCTTTCAGTTTAAAACCATCACCCCTTGTCCTGTCCCAACAGGCCCTTCTCACAAGTCCCTCCCCATCTTTCTGACAGGCCCCTTCAAGCCCTGCAAGGCCCCCAGAAGGTCTCCCCTTGGGGAGCCTTCTCCTCTGCAGGCTGAACCCCCCCAGCTCTGCCAGCCTGGCCTCCCAGCAGAGGGGTTCCAGCCCTCCCAGCATTGCTGGGGCTCCTCTGGCCCCGCTCCACCAGGTCCCTGTCTCTGCTGTGCTGAGCACTCCAGAGCTGGCCCCAGCACTGAAGGGGGGTCTCTCTCTCTCTCTCCCCAGAGCCCTGGGAGCAGAGGGGCAGGATCCCCCCTCCCCTGCTGCCCACGCTGCTGGGGGTTCAGCCCAGGGTGCCAGTGGCTGCTGGGTGCCAGTGCATGGGGCCAACTCAGCTGCAGCTTCTCCCCCAAAGCACCCACAAGTCCTTCTCTGCAGGGCTGCTCCTGCAGGAAGAAGGTCATGGGCTGGAGATGCTGGAAAGAAGGGGCATTTCAAGGCAAAAAAATCACTTTACACAGTAAAAAGCCGGAATTGCCATTTCTATCTTCATTTCCCCCATCAGTTTCCCTTAAGGGGGAAAGAAAAGGAGTGTTAACTTTTGCTTATCCCTTGGGAAGAGGAACGTGTGGAAGGTCCATGTGATACTCCTGCCTTGATATTTTGCGTGCACAACCCCTGCCCCTGGACTGACCAGGGCATGAGCTTGCTGCTTTCCCAGGGGAATGACTCAGTGCCAGGACTGAGCTATCGGTTTCACTAGACCTGGCAGTGTCACTGCGCACCAGTCGGGCTATCCTAAGTAAGTTTCTGTGGGGGTCGATGCCGCTCGTGCTTGCACAGTAGGTCTCTTTGTTCATCTCCACTGGACAGACCATGCACAAGAGTTTTGAGTACATGTCTTTACTCCAAGTTATACAGGCTCGTGTTTCTGATCCAAAGGGCTCATGGTCAGCTGAGGTCAGTTTTTGGTCAACTCTTAACAGTACTTTCTTCTTCTTCTCTGAAGATGCAAAGAAGAGCAGCAACCAAGAACACAAAAAAAAAAAAAAAAAAAAAGGCAGTAGTCGTGGAAATACAGTGCTGCCTCTCTGGGAATGCTCAGTGGAGGCTCAGAGACGGAGCAAACAGGCTTATTGCTGCCAAATCTCTATTTGTATAATTGGCCACATCAGTTTGTGTTGGATGGGACCGTGTGTGCGTGTGTGTGCAGAGCGTGTTGTCAGAGGGACTTGCTGAGCCAGGCAACTTTGATAAGAGGCGACAAGCGTCCTCTTGCTGATGCTGGGAGCTGGAACAGATACAGGGTTTCACTGGGGAGGCAATATGGACAGAGGGTAGGGCACCAGGTTAGGGTTTCGGCAGCTAAGCTCTTGCGATTTGCAGATCTCCCCCATGCACCTTCCCACTCCTCATTTCTCCATCTCCAGCAGGCCTGACCATCGCCTCTGCTGTAAAGCTGGCTGTGTTCCAGGATGAAAGACTCTTCATCAGAGAGCAATGTCGTATTATCTTGCTCCACGAGGCAGCTCAGGCGAAAGTGGAGCAGGGAGCTCTCTCTCCAGTGATGTGGCTGGTATTTCTCATGATTATTGTCAGTGGTGGAAGTCAGCAGAGATGTCTGGGGCCATGCTCCTCAGGCTAATGGAGAGCAGCTGAGTTCAAATCTTCATCGCTCCAGGCAAGGTCCTGGACCCTCTATAAATGGAATTAGCTAAGTCTCCCCATCTCTTCTTCTGTGAGGTGATCAGCAGGCTCATTAACTAATTAGCACTAATTCATTGATTAACATGCCTAGGGTTCATGCTAGGGGCATGATGGTTGAGATCTAATGGAGTTGCAGAAATGAGACCCTTCTGCCTTTTCCATTGACGTATATGCCTATGGCTGAGCAGTGCTGGGTGAGCACTACATGACTTCTCCAGCATCATCATGAGCTCTTAGTTTAGCCTGTTGCTGCTAGCAACATCCCAGGCTTCTGGACATCCTCAAAAACCCACCGCTTGGTTATTCAGGTGGGCAGCCATATGCTAACCTGGTGAGAGCTCATTTGCAGGGTGTTCTCAGACATCACATGGGTTCATCTTCACTTTTCCCTCATTGCTGGTCTCTCCTCCCATGTGCCACCTCTCTGCTTTCAGCCTGCAGGAAGAAGGATACTTCCCTGTCTCTATAAAGTGCTCTGCACTCCAGGCAGGGGGGGAAAAAAAAAAAAGTGGCTTTGGAAGCCCTAGAGGAGAGAAAACCAAAATCTCTTGAGCACCTACATCAACTGCAGCTTGCCTTTAAGGGCAGGGCTTAATTGCACGGAGAGGATGATTGCATTTGAGATATTAAGTATGTGCCTCAGTGTAAAACACCTGTCCTTGAAAGGATACTGCCAGATCAGTGTGCATGCAGAAATAATGCTGGTGGTAATTAATCACCTTCATATTGCCCCCCCACCCTGCAACCTCTCCTTCCTAAATCCTCATCAATTGTTCTGGTGGTGGTGGGGAAACAATCATGCTTTGGAAACAATCTCCTTCTCAAACACATTTATTTACTTCCCAAACATAAAGAGGAAGCCCTATGCCTTTAAGTGGCTGGTTGCCAAACCCACGCACAGCCCTGTTCTCTCCTGACTCCTCCTGTCTGATTGACCCCACTCACACAAAATATTCATTGAGGACAGAGGAGAGCCCAAGGCTGCTGAGTCGATGTTGTGTCTGAGATATTTCAGGCGCAGCTTCCTCCCCCACCATCAGTCCCATCTCTGGACCACGCTGGCTCTGCCTGAGCAGCTCAGCATCTCTCAGCATCAGCCCCAGATCCCGGTGGTCTCCCGGTACCTGCTTCAGCAGGCGAGCAAGGTGCCAGCTTCTCCATTGCTGCTTGTGATGTTTGCCTGCCCTTCTTGCCACATGGACAATTAGATTTGTTTCTGGGAACTGTTCTTTGCTGCTTTCCCTGACAGTGACCCAGGCTGTTTTCTTCTGTGGTTGAGCCCTGCGGTCGCCTGTGGCTCAGCCGTGCATTTTTGGAGGGCTCCATATGATCTGATTTCCTCACATTCTCTTCCACGCTGGGAGATCAGCTTCTTCACAAACCTGACCTCGTATTGCCTTGCCAGGAGGTCACCTCATGGGCCAATGGAAATACTTG
>JANVCC010000010.1:1116657-1316036 GCA_025345505.1 Todiramphus chloris collaris
GTTTAGCTGTTTGTTTCTTCTTTTTTTACTTTTTTAATGTATTTTTTGTTTGTTTGTTTTAGTTTTTTATTTTGTTTTGTTCTGTTGGTTGTTTGCTTTTTGTTTTTGGTTTGGGTTTTTTTTAATAATAAAAAAAAAAAGGCAGCAAGCAAAACCCAGCTGTCCTGGAAGAACCAAAAGCGAAGTGAGTCCAGCTCCTTTCGTGAGCCTGCTGCTATTTAAAGCACATCCAGGCTGGGGGCAGCCGAGCGTGGGAGTTACTACAATTGTTGTTCTGTTGAGGAGGGGGGTCTGGTGTCTGCTGGATTCAGCATTGCTTTTGGGGCCAAATCCTGCACAGACACTTTCTCACTTGCCTGATTCAAGTGTAGCTGTCAGGGTGAAAAACAGTGCAAGGTCTGTCTTAGGACTTGGAGAAAAAATTGAGGATGTTTAGACTCTGGGAATGATGTGATTTTTTTTTATTTTTTTTTTGATTTTTTTTTCTATTGTTCTATTCTATTTATCTTATATTTGAGCACACACATAATATAAGAATTTTTTTTTCACCTTGAAATAAATACGATTCTCTATTCATCCACATTTCATGGAAACACAGGGCTCCTTTATACCAGGTAGGATAATACAGATGTTGGAAACATCCATCTTGAAGACTTGCTGGTGTGAAGGAGATGAGAAAGGCTGTTGTACCTACAAAGAGATGTCCAAATCTCATCTGATCATATTTCTACCCCAGACACTTCCTGCCTGGCATCTGCATAACTCTGGTAGCGTGATATGTTTTTGCAGTAAGTTTTCTTCACTGCATGTTATTATCCCTGGTTGAGTCTTTGGGTAACATAACAGCTTTGGGACAAAACATCATGTTTGCAGAGCCTGTCTGGCTACATATGTCCGAGTTCAGGATGGAGCTGGGGACCTGGGTGTCCTGGGTGTCCAGTAACATTTACTTCCAAATCATTCTTCTCTTCAGCCCTGCTTTGTTGCACAGATAAATGTCAGTAAGCAGATGAATGTGGCCTGCTGAAATGCAGACCTTTGTTGCTTCTTTCTCCTGCAGATAACTACACAGTATGTAGCACCTGATGTCTTCCATGTGCAAACAGTTGCTTCAATTTTGGAGCTAGTAAATGTTGCAGCCCAAATATTTTCTTCTTTATGGTGCAGATTCTAATAATATTTTAAAAATACTAAGAAGTATTTAAAAAGTAATAAAGGCAAGACACACAGATGTTGGATCAATGGGCCAAGGTCAGTGGGATGAGGTTTAACAAGGTCAAGGGCCGGGTCCTGCACTTTGGTCACAACAACCCCAGGCAACACTACAGGCCTGGGGAGGAGTGGCTGGAAACCGCCCAGCAGAAAAGGACCTGGGGGTGCTGGTGGACACCCAGCTGAACATGAGCCAGCAGTGTGCCCAGGTGGCCAAGAAGGCCAAAGGCATCCTGGCCTGGATCACAGACAGTGTATCCAGCAGGACTGGAGAAGTGATGGTGCCCCTGTACTCGGCACTGGTGAGGCCGCAGTTTGAGCACTGGGTTCAATTTTGGGCACGGCAGGATAAAAAAGACACTGAGGTGTTGGAGCGAGTTCAGAGAAGGGCAAGGAAGCAGGTGAAGGGTCTGGAGAAAATGTTTATGAGGAGCAGGTGAGGGACCTGACGTTGTTTAGTCTGGAGAAGAGGAGGCTGAGAGGAGACCTTATTGCTCTCTACAGCTACCTGAAGGGAGCTTGTAGTGAGGTGGGTGTTGGTCTCTTCTCCCAGGTGACTAGTGATAGGGTGAGAGGAAATGGGCTTAAGTTGCTCCAGGGGAGGTTTAGGTTGGATATTAGGAAAAATTCCTATACAGAAAGTGGTGATGGCTGTAACAGGCTGCCCAGGGAGGGGGTGGAATCACCATCCCTGAAGGGGTTTAAAAAACGTGTAGATGTGACACTTCAAGACGTGGTTTAGTGGTCCTGATAATGTTTAGTAGGCAGCTGGACTTGATGATCTTGAAGGTTGTCCTGGTTTGAGTGAAAACAGAACTAATTGTGTTCAGTAATTTTACTTTTTAGCTTGGTTCTTCTAATTAACTGCACTTTCTGAAGTCAGCAGCCTGTTCTCACAGGCAGTGTCTGCTTCTAGCAGTGATAACACCTTATGTTTAGAGTTACTACCAAGGATTGGTGTGCAGACCAAGGCCACTGCTGGGTCCTGTGTACCACACTGGGGGGTGCAGAGGGGGTGAGGCTGCACTTTCAGGGAGGAGCGGACAGGACAGGTGACTCTAAACTGACCAGCGAGGTATTCCATCCCATATACGCCATATTCGGTCTAGAGCTGAGGGATCCGAAGGGTCTCTGGGCTCTTCTCTCCCCTCTTGGACTGCTTTGCCAGCTTTTTCTTGGCTTGGCTCGGGTCCTCTTTCGGTTCCTTCCTTGGAGCACCCAAGGAGGACTCTGTCCATTCTGCCTTTGATCCAATCTGCGTGTTCCTGAACCCGGTACCAGAATCCAGCTCCTGAACACAGCTCTCGTCTGCTGCGGGGCCCAGTCTGGGACTGCCCCGGTGCCTGCACAGCATCAGTGGTGACGGTGATGTAATTAACATCAGGGGGGTTGGGTTCGATACTGGTTTTGTATATATTTGTATATATTCCATTTTTATAATTATTAATTTTCTTTTCATTAAAGCTGTTCTAGTTTCCTTTTCTAATCGCTAAGTCTCTCTCCCTTATTCCCTTTCTCTTTCTCCTCTGGGGAGGGAGGGGGGTTAACAGAGAGCGTCTGTTATAGGTCTAAGGGGCTGCCCTGACCCTAAACAGCGACAAAGGTCTTTTCCAACCTTAATGATTCTATGATTCTTCCCTGAAAGTGATGTCCAGGCCTGTCCCAGGCTGCCCAGGTCAGTGGTGGAGTCCCCATCTCTGGAGTAGTTTCAAAGTCGTGGAGATGTGGTGCTGAGGGACATGGTTTAGTGGTGCCCTGGCAGTGCTGAGGGAATGGTTGGACTCAATGATCTTAAAAGTCTTTTCCAACCAAAACGATTCTATGACTCTACGCTTCCAAGCAATGAAACAGTATCACCGCAGAAGGACAGAGAGCCCTCTGTCCGCCATGCAGCATTGGAGCTGGCATAGCTGCTAGAGCATGTGGGTGACATTAGATCACTAGGAACAACATTGTGTTTTCCCTGTTTCAATGTCATTACCCCGTCGCTGTCAGTGTTCCAAAATATAATAGGATTTGTTCAGCTGATTTATCCTGTAAACAAGCGATATTAGCCAGGCGTGTATTTAGACACGCAGGGAGAGTGGGAGAGGCTGAGCAAGGGACTGCGCAGGAGGGAATAATAAAAATGCTCTCCTCCTAATGAGTGAATGACCCAGCACTCATCAATGGATTGGGGCTATTGCTCGGGATCCCGCGCCAAGAAACCACAGGGTTGTCATTGGAGCGGTGTCCCAGCTTCTGAGGGCTGGCTGCAGCCTGCCGCTCCCACCCTCCTGCTTTCAGACTCAGGAGGAGTTTGAGCTTAATGGCTTGAGTGAATTTCTACTTGGCTGACACAAGTTCTCTGGATTCCTTGAGTACTGAGATCTGCTGAGATAAAGGCGGCAAGTGGGAGATTTCTCTTTTCAGGCCAGGAGTGCTTCAGTTTGTTCTTTAAACTGATAATAAGGCTTCTTTAAATTCGTTTTAAAGGCGACAGGACCAGATGAAACTCGGTTCTCCGATGCACAGCCCAGGAGCTCAGCACCACTTTCCTTTGTTTTGTGAGCCCCTCGTACCCAGCTGAGCTCTCTCAGTTTCCCCATGCTGAAGAGCAACAGCACATCCATGTCATTCATTACAATATTTAGCCTACCTTTGCAGGACTGTGGTGAGGTTTAATTAATGCTTTTAAGCAGCTCGGGGATCTCCAGGCAAAGGTGTTGCTCGCATGCAAAGCAGCGTTGTTGTTTAATTTATAGAGCACTGCTGGTGCGCCTGGTGCTTTGCTGCCCAAATGATAATTTTGTCTGTGTAACAAAATAATAATTATAGTAATTGTGATTCAGTGGAGAATCTCTGGTGGTGCTGGTGGAGGGGAGGCAGCTGAACTCTATCCAGCAAGGTGCTGGTGTGTGTCACTGGAATAGGAATGAGGGGTGTTTGACAGCTTCCAGAAGTGCTCCAGCAATGCTGGTTTGACCATTCTGCTGCAAGCAAGTATTGGGAGATAATGAGGTATTGGGAGATAATGAGCCATGCCTGTTGTCTGTGAAAGGGAGAAGGGATCAGCAGGAGAAGAATTCTACACCCTTTAATGTTGCATGCAACAGACAGCACTGAAATTGTTGTGGAGACCTTTGAAGAGCCTTGCAATGTAGCTGTCTTGCCCATCTGGTGAAGACGGACATGAGAGTCTGTAACTTCAGGAAGGGAGGGTTTCTGTTAGGTGTCTCTATTGGGTGGTCATGCCTGAAAGAAACTCATGTTCTGGCAAGGATGCTTAGGATTATGGGGCACAGCTGACAGAGGATAGAGCCCAGTCCCTTCTTACACCTCTTTCATCACCGTAGTTGATGTTTCCAGAACTTGTTATGTAGACAACCTTTGTCCAACTATGGAAACGTGGCATAATTCAGGATAAAATGCAGCAGTTGGTGAGTACTTCTCTCAAAGGTGTCTTTCTGCCTACACAGAAAACCTTTTTCACCTAAGATTTTTGGTCTCTGGGAGTCTTAATTCTCATCTCAGCTACAGCAGCAGCAGCAGAAAGTCAGGGCTACTGTGTTTTAGGTGCATAACACGACTTTGCTGCTGGAATATGTCCTTACAGAAGAGCTCTAGCAGCTTATTCGATCAATATTTCACTTCTGAAAAATCCCTAAATGCTTATTTACCCAATAGACCATGGTGGTTTCAAAGACAGAGTCTCCACACTCAATAAGGTCTTCTTTTTTGGGGGGGGGTGTGAAAAATTTTAAGTGCATTTTTTAAAGCTCATGGAAAGCACTGAGCTGAGAGCTGCAGAGATCATATTCCTCTGCTTATCCTTCAGTGCCTCATCCATACGATCCTCCAGCTTCTGAGCCAGCAAGAGGAAGTTTATGGGACTGCAGAAGAACTCAGCTTCCTTTTACAGTCATGTTTGCTGCTCTTCAGATCCCACCATCCTTGTTTGTACCTTCTTGTTTGTAGGTGCAGTTGCCAAGGTGAGAGGATGAACCTCAGTGACCACACACCTTGGGGATCTGATTTTCACCCCAGCTGCATGGCTCAGTGCTCTAAGGTTGAGATTTGGAATCGTAATGCTGGAAATTTTTGTGAGGGGGTGGAAATGATGGATGCAAAAGGGAGATTTGGCTGACACAGCGATGATGTTTGGGATGTGGGATGTGAAGACCTCCATAAATGGGAGTGTTTGTATTATTTCAGTCTGACACTCTGCATTGCTGCTAGAGGTACTGTCCCTTTTCCCTGCCTGTCTCAGACTACTGGGGTCTAACCAAGGCACTTGAAATATCACTGAAGTTACAATATCCAAACACAGAGAGTGTAAATATCTCACTGAAAAATATTGCCAGTCTGTTCTGCACCTTGCCTTGTTTATCTTGACATAGTGTGGCTGTTCCTCCCGGCAGACACTTGGACGTGAAGTTGACATAGGAGCTGAGGGACGTGGTGAAGCTGGTATCAGTACACCATCTGCCAGTAACATAAATTCATTAACTTCTGGTGTTTCAACCTGGATCCTTTATCACAACTTCACTTACAATGATGGAATGATAGAAGCATAAAATGGTTTGGGTTGGAAGGGACCTTTCAAGGTCATCTGGTCCAAGCCCCCTGCACTGAGCAGGGACATCTGCAACTAAAGCAGGTTGCTCAGAGCCTTGTCCAAGCTCACCTGAAATTTTTCCAAAGATGGGGCATTGACCACCACTCAGGACAACCTGGGTCAGGGTCTCACCACACTCAGCAGCAAAGATGTCTTCCTTGTATCTAGTCTGAATCTCCCTCTTTTAAACCCATCACTCCTTGTGCTGTCACAACAGGCCCTGTTAAAAAGTCTGTCCCCAGCTTTCTCAGAGACCCCCTTGAAGTCCTGAAAGGCCACCAGAAGGTCTTCCTGGAGCCTTCTCTTCTCCAGGTTGAACACCCCCAACTCTCTCAGACTGGCCTCCCAGCAGAGGGGTTCCAGCATCCAGGATCTTTTTTGTGACCTCTTCTGGCTCTGCTCTTCTGGTACATGTCTCTCCTGTGCTGAGGACCCCAGATATGCTTCTCTAGATAGTCAGTCTTTGATTTTCCTTCATGGGAGCATGAACTGTTTCCCTCTGATAGCTCAGTGGTTCTTCCAGAGGAGAAATGCTGCTGCTGACAATTCCCTGCTAGCACTAAGTCAACATGGGTAGCAAAAGTGAGAACAAGAGTTTGAGAACAAGCATTTGCAGTTGCTGCTCACTAGCTCTGTGGCTGTGACACAGGGTCAGCAGACCCTGAATGCTGTGGTCTCCACCTCCGGGGTCTGCTGCAGGAAATAAGAAAAGACAACTTACTGTTGGTATTGCTTCAAGTTTGTAACACTGGGGTCTAGAAATTTTGGGGGGTTCACTCACCGCTGTGCACTGTACACATCTTTTAGCACACTAGCCATTCAGAAAATTGGGATTTAGACAACAGTAAATTTATAGCAGCAATTACTTCTTACTAATAATCACCTAGCTCTGCTGAGCAGAAGGCCAGAAGACTAAAGGAACCTGTTGGTCTCTGTAAGAAAAGCAGCCTCCTCGTCAGGAAATTACAAATTTTATGACGTGGAGGGACAAGGTATAGACTGTTGGGAAGCCTTCTCCTCACAGTAGAGCAGGAACATAAAATGCAGGCATAAAAAGTCTGTACCACATTAAGATTCTGCAGCACCCTGGAAACTTGACACCAGTCCTTGAGCTGGTGCTTAAACTACAGACCTAAAAACCAAATGCCTGTACTGGTGCTAGTCAGTTTGAGTAACTTCCCCCCCCCCCCCCCTTCCTGGGTCTTGTGTTCCTGAATTATGTTTGAATGAAAACCTCTTAGCATAGTGGGTGCAATTTGCCTGTAATTGGTAAAGTTACTGTAACTGCACTGTCATTTGTATATGGTGACATGTAATTGCATGGTAACCATTGCTGTGGTTGCACAAGTGAAAAGCAGTGTGCAATTATAATGTATTTCCAAATGCTGTCTCTTTATCCATCTGCCATTATATCACAGAGCAACCTGGGGGAACGATACGGGGTATTTTTGTGTGTCTTTGGACTGCAAGGCTAACCACTGAAGAGTGGGTTGGTTGGTGATGCATGCTATCTTTGGTAGGTGGCCCAGGGTTCCCAGCTTTTTGTCCACAAAATTTCCCCGTGGCTTTGAATTGCAGATGGCAAAGGTCTACAGCCATTGATGTTCACTGGGTGGGCCCGTAGACTTTTTCTGACCCACTGTCAGGAATGCACATGACAGGCACCAAATGATGTGAGTGACGTGGCAGAGGGGCTGACTCCATGTTGCACTAGGATCTCCTAGCTAGGAACAGCCAGTGGGCTGAAGTGTGATGGTTCTGCTGAAGTTCACATCACAGTTTGTGGGGAGAAAGTCAGATGAAGCATAGTCAGAATCACAGAATGCTAAGGGTTGGAAGGGACCTCGAAAGATCATCTAGTCCAACCCCCCTGCCAGAGCAGGACCAGCTAGAGCAGGTCACATAGGAACACGTCCAGGCAGGTTTTAAATGTCTCCAGAGAAGGAGACTCCACAACTCCTCTGGGCAGCCTGGCACAGGCTCTGTCACCCTCACAGTGAAGTTTTTCCTTATGTTTCTGTGTAACCTCTTATGCTCCAGCTTGCACCCGTTGCTGTCACTGGACACAAGAGAGAAGAGCCTGGCTCCATCCTCCTGGTACTTGCCCTTTATATATTTATAAACATTAATATCCACTGATCTCAGTGGATTCAGAGGAGAGACTTGGAGGTAACATGGCCATAAACAATGATACTGCAGGAGATCAAAGCAGAGCCAATCCAGATTAAAGAAAGCAAGATACTATGCCTTAGGGTAGGGCAAACCAGTGTCTAACCAGTAGTTCACCAAGCACTGAAGCCCATGCTGATACCATCAAGAGGATGTAAGGTACCTTGGGTACATTACTTCTGCGGTAGGAGTTTAAGGGAGATGGTTTCCATCATTTGCATCTCTGCTGGGTAGGGGTTTATGGTTTAGCCCTGCACCTGGTGATCTAAACCTTCAATCTTCTAGCTTGTATGTCTTCAGGTACCATGAAGTTTAATATCTTTATTGATGATCTGGATGAGGGGATTGAGTTCACCCTCAGCAAGTTTGTAGATGATACTAAATTGAGTGGAAGTGTTGATCTGCTTAAGGGTAGGAGGGCTCTGCGGAGGGATCTGGACAGGTTGCATTGATGGTCCAAGGTCAGTGGGATGAGGTTTAATAAGGCCAAGGGCCAGGTCCTGAACTTCAGTCACAACAACCCCAGGCCATGCTACAGGCCTGGGGAGGAGTGGCTGGGAAGTGCCTGGTAGAAAAGGACCTGGGGGTGCTGGTGGACACCCAGCTGAACATGCGCCAGCAGTGTGCCCAGGTGGCCAAGAAGGCCAATGGCATCCTGGCCTGGATCACAGACAGTTTATCCAGCAGGACTGGTGAGGCTGCAGCTTGAGCTCTGGGTTAGTTTTGGGCATGGCAGGATAAAAAAGACACTGAGGTGTTGGAGAGAGTTCAGAGAAGGGCAAGGAAGCTAGTGAAGGGTCTGGAGAAAATGTTTTATGAGGAGCAGGTGAGGGACCTGGGGTTGTTTAGTGTGGAGAAGAGGAGGCTGAGAGGAGACCTTATTGCTTTCTTACAGCTACCTGAAGGGAGCTTGTAGTGAGGTGGGTGTTGGTCTCTTTTCCCAGGTAACTAGTGATAGGGTGAGAGGAAAGGGGTTTAAATTGCACCAGGGGAGGTTTAAGTTGGATATTGGGAAAAATTATTTTACTGTGAGAGTGGTGAGGGTTTGGAACAGGTTGCCCAGGGAGGGGGTGGAATCACCATCCCTGAAGGGGTTTAAAAAACGTGTAGATATGTCATTTCAGGACATGGTTTAGTGGTCCTGATAATGTATAGTAGGCAGCTGGATTTGATGATCTTGAAGGTCTTTTCCAACCTTAAGGATTCAATGATTCTATGATTCCAAGCTCCTGGTGATGGATTTTCCTAGGGCTTCCACCTCTCTAGATTTTAAAACAACCTCCTGAGTAGGAGCCTCACCCAGCCTCACCCTCACTCAGTCCTTGCAGTCAGGAAGGAAAGAAGATCTCACAGTCAGGCGATAGAAAGGACCTTGGATGTCTCCTTGTGAAGACTCAGATGCATATGACCATTGATTTCTTACTGGTGTTGGCTCCCTGGCCCTGCTGGCAGCACAGACAGAGGCAACGTACACGCTCTGGCATAGCCAAGCCTGAGATAACACGAGTGAGAAGCCAAGTACCTGCCACCGTATGAAGACAGGGCTGTTAGGTATTAGCTGTAAATCAAAGGCGAGACTTGGCCGGTGGGACAGCCTTTATCCCCAGTGAGCCTGCGGAATTGCTTTGGAACCTGCTGAGATATTTGGAGGAAGGCCCCGGTGGTTTGACTGGGGAGGAAGATTTCACCCGAGTGAAAGCGAAGAGGAACGAGGGATGGCTAATCCTTTATCGAAGCTTTCCCCAAAATAGGGATTAGGCTGTATTTCATTATCAGGGGCCATTTCAGAGGCAAATAACTAAAGCAGATGTTTATTCTAAGCATTGTTTGCCCTGGCCCCCTAATATCTGGTGCTTCAGCCACTTGTGCAATGCCAAAGGATCTGGCTTTGGCTGGGGAATCTGGTGAGGCTGGGGAAGGAGGTGTTGTAATTGGAGCTCTAACTCTTCTGCTGAGTTTGCGAGTTTTTGGGGACTCAGTGAGTCCCTGCGGGACTGAGCCAGCACCAGCCTTGTAAAGCCATCCTCTCCAGGAGGGTTTGGATGTGTTAATTATTTATTTGATAGGTTTAATCCTGGAGAAGGCAAATGCCTGCCAGAACCCTCCTGTAAATCAGGCCCATTCTTTTGCACATCCTTCCTATTTCAGTGGTGGATGTGACACTTGTCCATGGTGTCACGGCTGCAGATGAACCCTCTGGTTACCGCTGCCTCTGGTTTCCCCAGCTGGCTCCCTGCTGCACAGCAGCCCAAGATGGAGAGGCAGCTGGTGGGACTCAGGAGGATGTTTGTGCGCTGGGAGCTGCCAATCATTCTTACATGAGAATATTTCAGATATTAGAGCACCTTATAAACCTGTGTTTAGCTGCTTTCCCGAGACAGAGGGGTGCTGTGTAATATTCCCATTTTTGCAGGTGAGAACATGGTGTGGGATGATGAACTGATTGGCTCCAGTCCAGCTTCTCAAGCACAAGGTCCCCCTTCTCTTCTGAGTTACCTAGAGACTGTGCCATGAATTTCTGGGTTATATTTTGACTGCTCAGGATCATAGAATGTTAGGGGTTGGAAGGGACCTCTAGAGATGAAGTCCAACCTCCCTGCCAAAGCAGGATCACCCAGGGCATGTCACACAGGAATAGATCCAGACAGGTTTTGAAAGTCTCCAGAGAAGGAGACTCAACCTCTCTAGAGTAAAGTAAAGTGAAGTAAAGTGAAGTAAAGAACTTCCTCCTCATAGTGAAGTGGAACCTTCTGTACTCAAGTTTATCCCCATTGTTCCTTGTCCTATTGCTGGGCACTACAGAAAAGAGATTGGCCCCTTCCGTTTGACACCCACCCCTCAGATATTTATAGACATTCATAAGATCCCCTCTCAGTCTTCTCCTTTCAAGACTAAACAGCCCTGTTTCCTTCAGTCTTTCTTCAAAGGGGAGATGCTCAAGTCCCTTAATCATGCTGATCCTACTCCTGCCTCTTTAGATCTTCCCTTTGCCCATCCCTGATATCCCAGCTGGTATGGCAGCAGGGTTGCAAAGCAGAATGAATTCACGTCCTCACCTCTGCTTTCATTCTGGAAAGTCGTTAACGTGAGATTGCCAAGCAGAGAAGCTCCCGAGAGTTCAACGTGGCTACTTTATATTGCTGCTAGGAGTGTCTGGAATTGAAAATAAACCTGTGCTTGCAACTCCTGACCCTTTCATCATAAATCCAGACTTCCTTATGTGTTTCTCTTCGCTGAAGAAGATGACTGTATTTCTGTCTTTACAAAGGCATGTGTGCAGTTTGAGAGCCACAGCTGCCCAGAAGACGGGTGATGTTTTATTTGTAGGGTTTTGCTTGATGGCATTTTTTTAAAAGTGATCCCCAGAGGGAAAAAAGTCCCAAATATGTTAAATGAAAATAGTTGTCGTGTGTTTTGGGGCCTGCTGGCCTTGCTCCTATTCTTGGGGGACAGTTGTCCACATTGCAAACCATAACTATGCGACTGCTTCTCCAGCACCTATGCAACAGCATGTGTGAACATCATGGCCTCAGCTGCCCTCACACACCGCTTGGCATGTCTCAGAGGCCAGGGTGTGCTTTGATGCTTCTAGATCTCATCTGATTCATGTCGTGTGAGAGAAAGTGCTGATTTCACCCTAGTGCCTAGATCGTGGAATGGTTTGGGTTGGAAGGGATCTTTAAATGTCATCTAGTCCAACCCCCCTGTACTTCAAAGAGATCAGGTTCCTCAAAACCCTGTCCAGCCTGACCTGGAATGTTTCCAGAGATGGGGCATCTACCACCTCTCTGGGCAACTTGTGCCAGTGTCTCACCACCCTCATTGTTAAAAATAACTTGCTTAGATCTAGTCTAAATCTCTCGTCTTTTAGTTTAAAACCATCACCCCTCGTCCTGTCACAACAGGCTGCGCTAAAAAAGCCTGTCCCCATCTTTCTCATAAAACCTTCTTACGTGTCCTGCTGTAAATAATCCCAGAGAAATAAGAAGAAATATATGGGTTTAAATTTAGCTTTGTATCTGTATGGGGGGAAAACCACGATACCAGCCTCATTACGGGTAGATCTGAGTTCAGCTGGAGCTGGGTCCTGTTTGATGGAGGAGGAACCAACCTGTGGTAATTGGATTAATTAAGTCTCAACCAGTTGGAGCTGTGCTGCAGATCAGCCACAGGTGATTGTGCTTGATGCTGAGCTCGCTGGGTCCATATCTTAGGGTTTGGCAGAAAGGTGAGAGCTCATTCTAGCTGTGGTACGTGTTTACAGCACTCAGAAACTCCAGCTAGTACAGCCTGGCTGTTGCTAGAGGACTCAGCACTATATCTTTGCAGCTATGCCGACTCAGACCTGCCTGGGGAGTGAACAGAAGCAACTTCTATCTCTCTGTGAACCAGCACAAGCAGTTCCTGCCTGAGATTCCAGGTCCTGAGTCAGAGAGGAAGGCAGACCGGAGGACTGCATGGCTCCTTTCTGGTTTCCAAGTGCTTCAGCTGGAGTAGTTGGTTTTGGCTGTGCTGTGGGGAGGGGAGTGTGGGTGAGACTGTGCTATACCAAGGAAGATGCCTCGGGCTGTGCCAGCTCTGCTTGACTGCTATTGTTTTACTGCTCATCGGTGTCATTTCCTGTTGTTTGAGATGGAGTTTCATACACTTCACCCTGGGTAAGATATCTGCTGGCAATATGGCACTTTTCATTCTCTTGGTGGTGAAGAAAACTGTTTCTCATTTCTTGTTTTTCTTTGAAACCATGACAAAGCAGGGCTTTCTTCCTTTGTTCCCTCTTTCTGCCATTTGCAGAAAGTTTATTTCCTTGGTTTCAGTCTGAAGTGATTCTTCTCTCAGCCTGTCAGGCCATCGGTTTGAATGAGACATGTACATAGTTTTATCATAGCCTTGAAACATAGATCATCTTAATCAGGGAGTTTAAGAGTCTCTGGTTAAACCAGGCCTGGCTATAAGACCTGGATTCTTGTCAGATCCTACATCCATAGGGTGATTCAGGTTGGAAGGGACATCAAGAGGTCATCTAATTTGGCCTCCTGATCAAAGCATGACAGGTCTTGGTGTTAGATGCTTACAGAATCACAGAATGGTAGGGGCTGAAAGGGACTTCTGGAGATCATCTAGTCCAATCCCACTGCCAAGTCAAGTTCACCTAGAAAAGGTTGCACAGGATATGTGTCCAGGCGTGTTTTGAATGTCTCCAGAGATGGAGACTTCATGACCTCTCTGGGCATCCTATTCACTCCACTTAGGCTGAGGGGATCATCTGGAGTCACTTCGCAATCAGCCAGCTCTATCAGAAGTGCTTTCTATCCAGTGCTCTACAAGTGTGGGTGGATAGCTTGTTGTGTGACACATTTCATAGAATGTTAGTGGTTCAAAGGGACCTAGAAAGATCATCCAGTCCAATTCCCCCTGCCAGACCAGGATTACCTAGACTTTTTTCTGATCTTTTCCTTTTCTCTGACCACTGTAGGCTACTTACTAAGATTCCACGTGGCTAAAGCTAGTGAGGTGCATCCTGCAGCAGGTGATGTGTTGGGTAGTGACTTGGTGAGAAGACTTGTCCCACTGCCTCAGAGCAGCATGCTGCTCGTCTTGTTAGCTCATCTCTGACAGTTGGTGCCTCACAGAAAGATCTGGGTAGTGCCACTGGTTCAAACACATTTGTATTTCCTGAGTAATTAAGCTGCAGTTTTTCCACCCTGACCTACGTAATGAAGCTGTGTGTGTTCTCATTATCCACAGCAACACTCGGCTTTTGCAAGACATGCTGTCGACAGGGGTGTCCTGCCCCTCTGAAGCATGGTCTGGTACTAGACCTCAGATGAATTTGGCCTTTGAATGTAGGACGCAGATTTATCCTGGACTTTGTGCTGGCACTGTAGGCTAACGACATCCTGTCTGGGGCTGGTGAAGGCTGTTGGTATGATCTGTAATTGCTCTTTGAGCTGGTGTTTTAGCTCTGAAAGGGCAACCCACAAACACTAATGACTCTTGCAGGCCAGAGCTCAGGCTAGCTGTTTCCTACTAATGGCTGTTAGAATTCCTCATAGGTCTGATTTGTTTATAAATACATTTAGGACACATTATTCCTCTGTTCAGTAAGACCAGCTGTAATTATTCCCTGTAATTGTTGTGTGAGGATAAAATGAATCCACTATCAGGCTTTTACTGCTTGTCAACTCAAGTAAGGAGCAGCACATATTCTAGCCATGCTTCCAGGAAGATGTGAGCTCGGAGAAAGAAAATTGTCATGGTCCTTTATTACTAATATATGAAAATTAGGAAGCCTTCTGTACAGTTAATTATGGCCTTAGTCCAACAAAAGATTTTAAGCGTATGCATCACTTAGAATCTGTGAGTGATACCAGTGAAGTTAATAAAGTTTAACTGCCTTGGCAATTGTGTATTGTGAAATCTGGAGTTTCAGCTTTATTTGACTTATTCTGTGGAGATCTTCATATTGGTGACCTGTATTGGCTTCACCTGCTGTCATATGGTGTCTGTACTGATCTGCTGCTGTGCTTCTGTAACTCCCTGAAGCCCAAAGAAACACCCTTGGAGATAACTAAATGCTATATGCATTCATATGCAAGGATCCCAGTGGAGCATCTGGTCTGATGACAAGCCTGTTGAGTTCAAATGCAATAGGTGTTAGAGCTTAAGCAGCAGAATTAATGAGCAGGTCCTCTCCTGTGGTTGTTAGGAGATGATGGGTGTATCAAACAAACACTGGAAAGATCCTGTGGTAACTATGAAACCTTAGCTCCTCTCCAAAGAACCTCAGTGAATCATGGTACCCCATTAAGATGGATAAATGGGCATAGTCTCTGCTTTATGGGGAAGAAATGGAGACCCAGGAATCAGGGTACCTCATTAAGATGGATAAGTGGGCATAGTCTCTGTTTCATGGGGAAGAAATGGAGACCCAGGAGGATTTAGTGCCCAGGCCAAACCATGTGAAAGAAGGCCCCAGGACCTTATGAGTAAACTAATCCCAGGAGTGGAGAGTGTGTGCAGTCACTGTCTAGAGTGTTTAATCCTTAGCACAGTGCCTACTGCAGATGTCGCCTGAGTCAGCTCCCTCACAGGCAGTGCTTGGATGTGCCTTGGAGGACTAATTTCCATGGTGTAGCATGAGTGATGCTATAGGTGGGAGAAGAGTGGTTATTTAGGTTTCATAAATGTGA
The DNA here is from genome assembly GCA_025345505.1 of Todiramphus chloris collaris. Classification (NCBI taxonomy): domain Eukaryota; kingdom Metazoa; phylum Chordata; class Aves; order Coraciiformes; family Alcedinidae; genus Todiramphus; species Todiramphus chloris. The sequence continues at coordinate 1,131,829 of JANVCC010000010.1, forward strand.
GTCTTACTATTGGGTCTCTGGGCCAGAGAGCAGGCCAAGGTCTATTTTATTTGCCAGTGCAGTTTTAGCTAAGTGGTTCTTATTCAGGATCCCATGGGAACGATGAGCATACCCTTCTTTTTTTTTTTTTGACAGATCCAGGTATGTTTAAGATATTTCCAGCAGACTTTGTCTTTGATTGCTGGGTCTTGACTAGTAAAAGTGACTGGTAAAGCAGTAGGAAAAAGGCTTAACATCATGTATCCTGCTGGGCTGTCATTCAAGAGAAGCAAGTTTTCCCCCTTCTCCTTCTGTCTGTAACATATCGTGCAACTCGGGATAAATTTTTTCCACCTCTGTATTTATGCAGTCCTGCCTTTGTCATTGATTTGTCAGCTTGCATAAATTATAGCCATGTTGTGCAATGATATCCCTGTTTAGATGGATACTTCCCAAATGGCTAGAGAATTGGTGGTTTCTTTTATTGGTTTGGGTTTTTTTAATTTATGAGGTTTTTTTTCCTTCTCTTTCCTTTTGTTTACAGCTGTTAACAATTGATGACAATTTCTGTGGCCTGGATATGAATGCCCCCTTGGGAGTATCATCCATGGTGCGAGGGCTCCCCATTTTCACTGAGGATGGAGACAGAATGACATCTGTGATTGCCTATGTCTACAAGAACCACTCCCTGGCTTTTGTGGGCACCAAGAGTGGGAAGCTCAAGAAGGTAGGACTGAAGTTGGTTCTCTAACTTAGATTTTCATGTTCTCGTGGAGATTTGCGGTGTTGTATCGAGCGTTGTCACAGCACTTACACAAAGGTGCATCACTTGTTATGAGGAAGAAGTGTTTTGGTTGGCAAAAATAGTTTCGCCCTTGAGGGATAGAGCTGATGTGAACCAGGATAAAATCCTTCTTCTAAACTGTTGTTCCTCAGTAGATGAATGGGTCTGTGGTTTAACTTCAGGAACAACTGCAGTCAAACTTGGTGCAGTTTACAGACGACAGGTTGGTTTGGTTTTGTTTTTTGTGTGTTCAGGCTATCTCTAAGTAGTTGGTCACAGGGTATCTGTGCATGCTGAATTAAAACTGACTTTGCCTGAAGATGAAGAAATAAGATTCATGCTCTGGAGATCCTTCCTCAGAGCAATGTGACTGGACTATGGTTTCACTATCAGCCCAGCATGGGATTAGTGGTCATGCTACTTAGGTCAGACTGGCTGCTTGTACTGAAGGAAGAGCACTTTCATCAAAAGGGATCTGTGTCTTGAAGGATAATGAGCATTATGTTTATGTTTGATGCCATATTAACCCAAATACAATGGAGTGTATTTATGTTCCTCGCCGTGCAGTCTCACTAAAAATATGTACCTTTGTAGTTTGCCATGTAAGGCAATAGTAGAGAGACTTGAGAGGGGGAAGCTGGGAATTATCTACCTGTGGTTTTTTCAAAGCAAGAGGAGTTATTAGAAGTGACCTTCCCGTGCTAGTGGTGGACATCACCTCCATTTCAGCCCCTAGATGTCAATCTGAAAACGTTTGAACGCTCGGTCCAGGAGTGTTGCAAAATACTGATGTGCAAAGAGATTGTGGCTTTGCCATAATAACGGAGACTGGTAAAATTCTGTGAAGGGAGGCTGGACAGAGCCTTAGGGGTTAGGTTGGGTGTTGATTCCTGTTTAGAATTCCTTTTGCAAGTAAGAACCTCTAAGTTGGGGAGAGGAAGGTTCTATGAAAAGGTGGCCTGCCGTGGCTTGGGTAGAGGATGGACAGAGCAGACAGTGGGAAGGGAGGGAGTCATTTTTTCATGGATGCTTAAGAAAGGTCTGAAATCTTTGGGTTTTGTTCCTCTACCTGTGTTTCTCTCTCTAAAAAGAAAATCAGAATTGTAAGTTCTGGTGGCACTGCCCCCATGCTGGGGGAAGTCTGCAACTGGAATGGGATCCTGCCCAAGGCAAGTGTCTCTGGCTTTGTTCAACAAGGGAAAGGCTGCTGGTGCTTTTGAAAAGAGAATGTTGGGTTGTTTGGGTTTTTCGTGTGTTTTTTTTTAACTGTCTATTCAGGCCTGTGGAAAAGGAGCCAAACAGTTTTGTTTTTTTTAAACAGTTGTAATAAAAATAATCTCCTCCCCTGACTAATTACATTTGGCTCCTCTGTCATCTGTGATATAATAAACTGTTCAGTTCTCCAGTCAATCTCTTGGAGAGGGGGAATGGGGTGGCTGAGATCTGAATAGTAAATATCCAAAAGACCTAACCAGTTACGAATGTCTGCTGCTTCCCTGCACTCACAAGCTCTTGGTTTTAATTTTGGCTGCAGGAGAAGTAAACTCAGACACAGCTTTGCCTTTGCAGGTCACGTTGCAGAATCCAACACTTGATTCCTTTTAATAGGGGAAAATAGGAGAGAAGCTTTTAGTGCTTGACGGAGTGTGATTGAGAGTGGGGACAGCCTTATAGGGTAAAGAATGAGAAGAGAGGAGCTGAACTGGCTGATGTAATTTGAGAAAGCTTCATTTTTATTCTTTTTATTTTTTCCTAACGTGATGAATATTCTGCTTGTGGTAGTTCTTGCTTTTGGGTCTGTGTGTCAGAGCAGAGCTGGAGGTCTTGAAGGTCTCTTCCAGCCAAAACTCTTCTATGGAGTCTCAGGCCTGAGCTCCTCCTCAGTTGTCTCCACCAGAGAGGCAGAATGCAAAGAAAAATGGGTCATCTCTGAACACGTGCGCTTGTTTTGGACCAGTTGGTCCAGCTTCCTGGAAACCCTCAGTTCCTGGAGGTTGAACCCAATCTTTGCTATGACTTCTGTAATCATTGACTTTCCTCCACACACTGCCCTGCTCCAGGGTATCTGAGCTCAGGACACCAGCGTGTCTTCCCCTCTGGGTGCCACATAAGGCTAGTTTGGCACTTGGGATTTTCACTTGAAGCTCCTTGGCCCCTGCCAAAACTTCATGGGCCTTTTGAAGCTTTGTTTCCATCTTGGCTCATCAATCAGGTGCTTTGGAATAGAAAATACTGCATTGGTATTGCAACTCCAGCATAATCCGCTACATTAGCATGAAGTTTGATTTATGTTCTAAAAAAAAAACCAATGCAGATGGGTAAATTGGAATATGCTTTGTAGGATTAGATGAAACTCCATGTACCAGTGAACAAAGCCCAGAAGCTGTCTTTATATATATTTTTTCATTATTTTTACTTTTTTTTTTTTTCCCCCTTACTTGCTGGGTCTTACCACACGTGGTACGTGCTGCTGTTCCTCCTGGTGCAGTGCAGCTACTCGGTGAAGATACAGTCAAGTACTTTGGATGGTATGAAAAGAGGAGCTGTGAGATTATCTTTAAGGCAGCAGGATCTACTCAGTTGTTGGAAGATTCGCTGCTAGTAATTACAAGATGTTTTTGGAGAAACTTTCTGTATTTTTCCTGTAGTTTCATTCTTTGTGTGTGGGGGTTTTATACAAAAGTGGCAGACTGTATATCAGTTTTTGATGTATGCAATCCGTGAATACTTTGCAAAGTACCCACAGCCATAAAGCAATATCTGTTAGTTGATACACAAATGTCACATATGTCAAAGGAATTTATCCAGTGGCGCACACAACTGAAGTAAAATATTGTGCTTTACAGGAATGTATCATTAAAATGAAAACTAGCAGCATATCAGGAGCCTGCCCATGTAACCAAGACAACAGAGAGAAAGAAAAGGAAAAACCAAGATAGAGAGAGGGTAGGAAAAGAGTGAGCAAAACAGCATGACAAGGTTAGCCCCAGCTATTTCATCGCCCCAGGCAAAATGCATTTTGCAACCCTGGCTCATTCACACAGCTACATGTGCAGACCCAACGGGAAGGCACTGAATAATGTGCTGTAGAAATAGGCTCTTTGAGTTCTGCTGGTTTGTCCACGGCACAGCCTGGCCCGGCAGAATGAAGATAGAAAGAAGATCAAAATGCAGAGCTATGGAATAGAAAAAAGGCCTGCTGGGTGCTGCTGGTATCTTGGGGATGGAGAAAGGTGGCTCAGGGATGAGTGGGTTGGGAGACAGCTCGGTTCAAGTCTCTGCTCTACCAGAAACTTCTGGTGTGCCTCCATACCTCATTTTCTCTCCTGCAAAGGGTAGGAATCATTTTCTTTACTCAAAGCATTGGAGAAAATTAGTGTACTGAAGTTTGTGAGGTGTGTGATCATTAAATGGGACATTAGGCAATATTTTTGTGCCAAAAGAGTGATTAAGCACTGGAACAGGCTGCCAGGGAAGTGGTGGAGTCTCCATGCCTAGAGGGATTTCAAAGACACAGTGGAGATTTGCTGAGGGACATGGTTTAGTGGTGCCCTGGCAGTGCTGGGTGGTCAGTTGGACCTGATGATCTTAAAGGTCTTTTCCAACTGAAACGCCTCTATAGTCACCTCAAACAGCTAAAGACAACAAACCAGCTGTGATGGAAAACCAGCACCTGACCACTTGTGGACATTAAAAATCCCGTGGTACTTTTTAATCAGTAAGACTTCATCTTGCAGAGCTTTCCTCCCATCCCAGTATATGTAATCGTCCCCTGTGCCATCCAGCCCATGTTGTTCTCTGGGCTTCTGTACCACACTGCTAAGCTCTGCCACAGTTTTGGTAGGCTCCTGGTGGGCTTTTTTGACAGAGTGAGCCCCTTACTGATGATGGGAACAAAACCTGTGGCTGAAAGTCAAGTGGCACCCCTGTGAATTTTTAGTGACTGTTTGCAGGAGGTACGAAAGCCTCGTGTAAGCTTAATGAATGTCTGTGGTGTCTCTCTACAATCAGCACAGTAAACCATCAGGAACAGGAGTTATTCCTGGGTATGTGCTTCCTACAAACCATGGAGATGCTTTGCACAGTTTTCTATGTTTGCTTTGGATTTTTTTTTCCCCCTAATGTGTCTGTCCAAATTATGTGCCACTAATACCTGTCATCACTAAGGGAGCGTAGCAGTATTCAGTATTCCTTGTATTCCTCCTTTCCATGGCATTTAATTTATGGGTCAGCACTTCTGTGTAGATAGTTTCCAGTCAAAGGAATACAACTGTGATTCTGTGTGTAGATACAGGTGTAAAGGGCAATTGGAGTTTAGAAATGTCAACCTGGGAACCAGCCTGAGGAAGGGCTCTTCTTGCAAAATGAAGCTCTTTGTCTGGTTTGAAACGTTTAGTTGAAAATGGAGTAGGAGTAATTTCCATTTCTCTGAAGCTTCCTCATAAGAAATATTTTGATGGAGTAAAAAGCCAAAACACAACACTTATTTCACTCTAAGCCTTTTCTGTGCTAAATTCCTTGCAGAGAAAGAAGTTTGGCTTAAAAGTCAGTTCTTTCACTCTGTGGCCTGTATTTCATTTTTTCATAAAATCCCATCAGTTTGAGGTCTTTGAAGGGCTTTTTAGATTTGGACTGCCATTTGAGGTGAAGGTTTGCAGTCAGATCAGACAGCTCTGGAATCTGGCCAGCGCTTCCCATCAAGTATTACCTCTATTCAGTAGAAAAGTCTCAGTATTGACCAGTTTCCTGAACCACCCTCCAGATTATCCTGAACCCATGGGATGCTGCTTGCTTTGGATCCTGAGACAAAACACCACAGAGAGATGTTTAGATCTGAGAGCCTGGCTTTGCAATTCTCATTTTGTTCCATCTCAGAGCTGTGTTGGGGAAGGCTGGCTTCCTCTGATAGCTAATTGGGTTGGAATGTGTATGCAAGTGTGAGCTCTTGCTGGTTTCTGGTCATGTAGTTGTGGCTACCCTGTCCTATCAGGTGGCTAATGGCTCTTCTGGTTGGATACTGCAGTGATGTTTACTGGAGGAAGTGGGAACAACTGACCACTGTTGAAGGAGTCAGCATGTGGCTTGGAGAAGATGTCACGTTGCTTATGGTAGTGCCAGAGCTGCTTCAGTAGGAGTAAACTTGAAGGACACCTGAAGAACTTCAGTTCTATTATCATCAATGATTGCTATGATAGGTCCTCTTGCTGTGGTCATTGGCCTCACATGTAGGGTGAGATCCCTTCCCAGAGCATGGGTAATCCTGTTTAGCAGGAAAGAGAAGCTGAATCCTGGCGGAACTGGTAGCACATCAGGTTCGTCCCCAAAACTGGATTGCTCTCAAGTGCCGGAAGTGGGCAACAGAGGAATGGAGTGTTTAATGGAAAAAAGTTTGATCAAGGTAAAAGGGGGAAAGAGATGGGCAGAGATGATCCCCAGACAATAGAGCTCTGAGTAGGTTGTTGATACCACGACGGAGAAGAGTATCTTCCTTTTCTCCTCCAATATCTCACATCCCATCCAAGAAGCTGGAACTGATGAGAGCTCTGGGTGTGCCATGCACAGGTTTACATCCTGAAGTTAATTACAGGCAGAGACAGAGATCCTCATTGTTTCTTCAGGTGAGTGGGTTTCTGAATATGCCACATGAAATGAGAAACTCTGCTTGGTTTTGATATTCCTTGGAGGATATTCTGCTTGCTGACAGCTCTGTGTGAATGTCAGCAGGGAAACTCTTGCTTCCTTCTCCTTCCTTCTGCTGCTTTGAAAGAGTCTGGGGTTTTAATTTATTCATTTTTCTTCTTCCCTCCCTCCCCCCCCCCCCCCCCCAACTGTTTGGCAAGTGGACTTGACTGCTTTGAAAGCACACTATGGAGGCTCTGGCTCCTGCTGGGAAGCTGGTTTCTGCAAGAGGGGTTTGTTCACCCTGGTCTTTCCTCACAGCTTCCTAAATCAGCAGGAGTCCAAGTGCTTCACTCACTTGTGATAGAGTGATGCCATTTCCCCTCCGTATTTGACATCCATGAAGGCTGCAGTTGTCCGTGTCCTACATTGACACAGTCTCTTTTTGAGAGGTCCTTTGCCAGCTCACATGCCTGAAGAGTGGTTCAGTTTTCTGGCTGTAGCATTTGGAAGACTGTGGTTTTGATAGATGTGCTCTGCTTGGTGCTCATGTTGGGTGTACCAGTAGCCACCCCTGAAAGGGGTGGTGGTGGGAATCTATGTGGACGTTGGGCAGTGACAACTCATTTTTACTGGATCATACAAAAGTCATTGGTGATACTGGAGTGTAGCATGACCTAAAAGTGTTGGGTGATACGATACTATCTCCCCGGGTGAAATCAAACATGCAGGACTTGTGTATCCCAGTCAAAGGCTGCTGCCCTGTCTCTCTTCCCAGACTGCTCTGAAGCTTTGTGGGTAGGTGGACATCTTTCTGTTGCACTTCATTGTTCTCCAGGTAGAGGTTGAATTAGGTGGGAAGCAGGTTCCCCTGTGCATCTGTTCATCACAGAGCTGCAGTCTGTTGGGAGGAACAGCAGGGCTGCTGGCCAGGTGGACCTTGACATTATGGAGCAAAGGGGTTGATGAAGATTCATTTAAGAAGTGTGAAGTCCTGGCAAGAGTGGCCTCTTGCAATGAGTCAGGCTGAGGACTGCCTGGCGGGGAGCAGCTTTCCTGAAAAGTACTTGGGCATCCTGGTAGACAGCAAGTTGCAGGTGAGCCGCTAGTATGCCTATGCAGCAAAAGAGGCCAAACAGCATCCTCAGCTACACAAATAGGGGCACTGCTAGTAGATCGAGGGGAAGGTGATCATCTTCAACTCAATTGCTAGATCATATCTTGATACCATACAGAGTTTTAGGCTCTTCAGTACAAAAAAAAGGCATTGATCGGCAAAAGCAAGTTCAGAAGAGGCTGAAAAGACTGGCTAGGAACTGGAGAACCTGCCCTGAGAGGACAGTATGAAAGAAATGAGCTTATTCAGGTTGGGGATGAGAAAACTTGGAGGCATCTAACAGCAGCATTCTCATGCCTACAAGGAGGTTATTGAGAAGATGGAGATGGGCTTTTCACAGTACTGAGTGGTGGGAGGATGTGAGACAGAAAGCATAAGTGGACAAGTGAGCACTTCCAATTGGATATAAGGAAAAGCTTTTTCCCGTGAAGACAGGGAAGTATTGAAGCAAGTTGCCCATGGAGGTTCTGCTGTTTCCATCCTTGGAGATTTTCAAAGCCTGAATGGGCAATACAACCTGATCTGATCTCACAGCTGACCTTGCTTTGAAGAGAAAGTTGTACTAGACACCTCCTGAGGTGTCTTCCAGCCTGGGTTACCCTGTTATCGATCCTCTGCTGCAAAACCCCAGGCCCTAAACCACATCAGAGAGCCTGTGTCCAAACTCTGCTGCTGAACTGGTGCCGCTGATGCTTGGTTTAAACACCCCCTAATTGTTCTGTCTCTGAAAGATGGGTGCTTTGCCTTTCAAACCCCTCATTTTGCATGGCTTTGGAACTTCTGGCTACAACTAGCCTATGTAGCACAAAGTAGTTAGTTTGTTGCTGTGTCAGGAAAACTCCTTCCTTTTTTTTTTTTATTTTTTAATTATTTTTTTCCCCTGCGAGGAAGGTTCCCAGCAAGAGTTAGAGCCTGTTTTTTTGGTGGAGAGCAATTAATTTTCCTTGCCTCTCCCACAAGTTACCCCTCTCTGCTTTCTGACTACTCAGCAATCCCCATGCTGGGTTTGGCTGAGCTGTGCTTTTGTCGGGTGGGTGAACGCTGCTCTTTTTCTTTTTCTGTTTTTTTTTTTTTTTCTTTGGAGGTTCTATTTTAACAGAGTCTTGTCAGAGATGGGCTCTTGTGACCGTGCAGCAAGATTTGCAAATAACTGTCTAATCCCTCCAGATGCCATCTGTACTTCAAAGTCCAGAAGTGCTGGCTGGCTGCTGCCACGAGTTCTGCATCAGTGGTGTTGTACCATGCTGGTTTGGACTGGTGTAGAGTTAATTTTCTTCATGGTAGCTGGAATGGGGCTGTAGTTTGGATTTGTGCTGGAAACAGCGTGGATGACACAGGGATGTTTGTGTTCTTGCTGAGTGGTGCTGACACAGAGTCAAGGCCTTTTCTGCTCTCCACCCCACCAGTGAGCAAGCTGGGAGGGACATAACAGGAAGAGTTGAGCCCAACTGACCAAAGGGGTATTCCAGGCTGTATGACATCATGGTCAGCAATAAAAGCTGGGGGAAGGAGGATGAAATGGGGGATGTTCAGACTGATGATCCTTGTCTTTGCAAGTCACTGTTTGGTGTGCTGGAGATGGCTGAACACCTGCCTGCTCATGGGAAATGGTGAATGAATTCCTTGGTTTGCTTTGCCTATTAAACTGTCATTATCTCAACCCATGAGTTTTCTCACTTTCCCCCTCCTGATTCTCTTCCTCTTCCCACTGTGGGGGAGTCAGTGAGTGGCTGGCTGGGGTTTAGTTGCCAGCTGAGGTTAAACCACAACACACATGCTTTCTTTTCTGACACCAGGCTCCAGTGGACCCATTGCAGCAGGAAAGGCAGCAGGTTGTACTGTCATCTCTTCAAACTCTTCCTCTAAGAAGCTGCAGCTTGAATTTGACAGGTTTCCAGTCCCAAAGCAGCTGAGCTGGCTATCCCTGCAGTGGGCTGAGGATCAGTGCAGGAAGATGTAAGTGACAAGAGCAGACACAAAGGGACAGATAACAATGTCCTGTTGCAGGTTACCTTGACGAAATCCGTGGGCCCTGCAGCCTCCCTGGGGACAGTTTGCAGTGATGTTGGTTGTCACTTGCCTTGCCATGGCAGGTGATTGTCTGCATGGTGTCAGTAGCTCTGTGCAAGAGGCACGGAAGCTTTGGGCTGTGGTACCTGGCCTTGATGTGTTGTTGAGGGAAACCATGAAAGGGTGGGGTACAAAGAATAGCAGATGAGTATGTGCTTATCTGCTCTATTTACTACTTTGTTTTTATCCCTCTGTGCTCTGAGGAGTGCTCTAGATGGGGCATTAGGTGATCAGCTTCGGTCTTTACCTGCTACTTCTGCTGTTCAGAGTGACAAACAGGCTATTTAGCTCCCCACACAGTCCATCTAATGCCTGGATGGCCGACCAGCCAAAATGGCTCTTGTCATTCCTTCCTTCTCTCTATCCCCTTCCCTTTTGACTGGGATAATGACTTTTCAGGCAGCCCTTGAAGTGCCTCTTGCATCTGCCTTTGATTTGAATGCCTCTTGCCTGCTGACCCTTCTTACGGGAAGTCGGCTTAAGTGCGGTTCTCCTAATTAGTTTTGCTTTAATTTAATCTTTTGAAATAATTTTATCAAAAAGAAGAACCCTCCTACCCAGTCCCTCATTTTATCGCCTTGTTTTCATGCATGGTCTCTGGGTTTATTTCTCTATTTCCCTTGTCTCTAGATAGGATGTCATTTGCATATTTGATTAAGCTCCATGTGTTATCAGGGAGCCAGTTGAAAGAACAGCAAGTCCCTGATAAGGCTCTGTGCATCCATCTTTTCCTTTCACCATCCTCTATCCCCCTCACCATCCTGCAGCCATATCTGTCCCCTAAATCACCTCTACGCTCTGTCCCACTTCTGTCTTCTCCCTTTGGCCAGTCAGATGACTGGTCTTTGGTTCAGCCCATGTAGACATCACAATTTGGCAGCTCCTGCCTTCAGGAAGGAAGGAGGAAAGGTGCAGAGAATGGGAACTGAGCGCTGGTGAAGCCCTACACCATGACAACAAGGTCCAGATTTGGTTCCCTGCTCCATGATGACCTTCAAAACTCATCCCTTTCAGGTTTTGGTCTCTGGCTGTTGCTCAGTGAAAACAATTTGCCTTAAATAGTTTCTCTAGTCCACCTCTAGGAATTCTTTAATTTGGAGTAACTTGTGGATACCTCTGAGGAAATGTAGGGAAAGGTTCAGTTTAATTTTCTTCTTCTCGCTGATGAAGTTTCAGCTGGGGGGGGGGGGAGACTTGGCTCAGTTTGTGACTCTTAACTGGGCATTTCTAGGGGTGAGCAGAAGCCCAATTCCTGACCTGGCAAAGGCAGGGTAGGCTTGTAACAGTGACCAAAAGGAGTGTAATTAGGCAATGTACCAGAGCTGGAGAGGTACTACAGCTTGGGTAAGGGGGTTTTGGCTATTTCAAAAGAGCCTTTCCCTCAACTGACCTCCAAAGTATAGGAACAAGAGGTTCTTAATTAAATGTAAAAAGGGATGTGCATCCCTTAGGATAAGCAACTTTGGTCTTGGGCTGATGTGAAGAGTCTCTTGCCACCTTTCCCGTGTATATGCTCAGACTCCCTGTTGTGTGGCAGCCCCGTGCATCAGAGTGGTGGTCTCAACCCCCTGTTAGGGTTTTAAGGTCATCTGTACATCCACTGCTTGTGAATGCTGCTGGTGGCATTTGTGAAGCCAAGAGGAGGAAAGCAGAAATAATATTCCCTTTGTTCCTCTCCAACTTGATCTCTTCTCCTCATACGTCTTTCATTTTGGTTTAATGACTTTGGCTTGCGATGCTTCACCATCAAGTCTCTTGTTTCATCTTGGTGGCAGCCTGGCTTGAAGAGTAATCAAGCTTTGATGGATTTCTGGTTGTTGGACTCGTGTGTGAAGCCTGGGGGGAAGCATGAGAGAGTTCTCCTGGTTTTTGTAGACCCCAACCCATATGGTGTCTGTGGGAGTGAAGACTTGCATCATTATGCAGGGATCTGTTCCCGCTTCGTCTGACACTTGTCTCTGCTGTCATCTCCAAAACCCTGTCAGTAGCCTTTCACCTCTCCTAAATGGAACCATACAGAAGAGCTGCAGGTTCCTGTCCCATTCTGAAATTAGAAAAGCTGTCATTTCTAGGTGAGGGGTAGAAATATGGACTGAAGGCTAGACCAAGGCAGTTGATCAAAGCTGTGCCTTCAGCAAAGTCCCCGTGGTGAACAGAAAGCATCTTGCGCTGTGATATCAGCAGCTAAACCTAGAGATTTGACTGTAACTTGATGGTGTTAAATCTAAGGTTAATGTCAATAATGTTTTATTTGTGAACTTGTCATTGCTTGATTTTTTTTTATTTCTTTTTTCATACTGGCCAGTGTTATATCAGGTATGACACTAAGGATGATCATCTCCCAAATTAAAAGGGGTTGAGTTGGAGTGGTGTTTCAGCTCAAGACCCCAAAAGGCAATAAATTTTCTAGCTAGGTTAGTATCTGTACTTGACTAAAGACAGCAAAACTGTTAACAGAGTTATCCTTTCCAAAAGACCTGTCCCATGGAAGATCACTCCTGTTAAAGGTCGTTCTCCTGCACCAGCAGTATTACATCAAGTATGTGCCAGTGTCTCCAAGCTGGGATTCCTGCTTGGTGCAGTGTGTGCTGGAAATGTTGAGCACCCCAAGGCTCTAATGGGAGATGACAGACTGAGAGAGTTGGGGTTGTACAGTCTGGAAAAGAGAAGGCTCCAGGGAGACCTTAATGTGCCCTTCCAGTATCTACAGGGGGCTACAAGAAAGCTGGGGAGGGACTTTTTAGGCTGTGGGGAGGTGATAGGAACAGAGGGAATGGATTAGAACTAGAGATAAGTCAATTCAGGTTGGACATTAGGAAGAATTTCTTCGCCCATGAGGGTGGTGAGACACTGGAACAGGTTGCCCAGAGAGGTGGTAGAAGCCCCATCCTTGGAAGTGTTTAAGGCCAGGCTGGATGGGGCTCTGAGCAACCTGCTCTAGTGGGAGTTGTCCCTGCCCATGGCAGGGGGTTGGAATGAGATGATCTTTAAGGTCACTTCTAACCCTGACAATTCTATGATTTGAGACCCTGGGGGTGCCAAGAGAAGCAAAGTTGAGAAAAGTTAGGAGCCAGTCATCTGTGGGTTTCAGCTCTGTCATGCTAAACATGTTCTGCTGGTGATTCACAGGGCTGGGTCACTTTGGATAACAAAGCACAAACTCCCAAGGGACTTCGGTGGGTTTTGGAAGCTTTGCTGATGGTTGCTTTTCTAGCTAACGTTGTATGTTGGCAAATGAACCCGGCACACTGTTGAATGTAGAGCATCCTGGAAATGCAAACCGCTGCTTCTACTGCCGTCCGTGCTGGTATCCCACCCTGCTGGGATGCTCATGGCTGTGGGCTGGAGTCATCTTTCCTTTTGACTTCTTGTAACTTTTTTTTTCCTTAACTGAGACTGGCAATAAATTTCAGCGATGTCAGGGAAAAGGTTATCGCTGAGACTGGCAGAGACCTCCTCGTATTAATTTTCCAGAACCGTTCTGATGAAAACTAATTAAACAGAGCGACCGGCACTGCACGAATGTCCCCGTGTTCGGCTCGTTTGTCACAGGGTTGATTAGGGCTGGGTTATCGGGGGGAGGTTGACTTGTGATATGTGCTGGGGTGAATGTGGTTTCATGTGTTACAGGCACTTGGATCTTTCCACATCTTCCCCCCCCCCCCCCCTCCAAGTTTCTGTGGGGTTTTCCTGCATTTTGTATACAATCGATTTATCTCCTTGGTGTCTAAGGGAATGTATCCTGCCCTTCAGACAGCACCTCTGTGTTGGTAAGTGATAAGACCTCGACATCCTGTTAATTTTGAGTATTTGTTTGTCTTTTGCAGTGAGAATAACTCATTTTGCTATTGTCTTACATAATAAAGTTTTACAAAAAGAATAAATTAAAAAAACCCAAACCCTCAGACCTGTACCAAAACAAAAACAATCTTTTTTTCAACAAAACAAACCTGCAAAGCGCTGAAAGTTTTATGGTCTATGAAACAACCACTTCTACTCCTCCCAGTTTTGTATTCTCAGCAAATCCATGGAGGATACACTCTGTCCCCTTGCCTAGGTCATTGATGAGTATGTTAAATTAGACTGGACCCAGTACTGACTGCTGGGGAATGCTGCTGGCTACAGGACTCCAACTCGACCTTGCACCGTTGATCATAACCTTCACTCAACCAGCTCTCAATATCACTGTCCACACATCTAACCCACATACTTCTCCCAGGTAATTAGTGATAGGACAAGAGGAAATGGGCTTAAGTTGCACCAGGGGAGGTTTAGGTTGGATATTGGGAAAAATTTTTTTACTGAGAAAGTGGTGAAGGCTTGTAACAGGCTGCCCAGGGAGGGGGTGGAATCACCATCCCTGGAGGGGTTCAAAAAACATCTAGGTGTGGCACTTAGGGACATGGTTTAGTGATCCTGATAATGTTTAGTAGATGGTTGGAGTTGATTATCTCAACCTTAATGATTTTATGAGTTTCCTAATGAGGATGTTATGGGAGACAGTGTCAGAAGCCTTGCTGAAGTCAAGGTAGATGACATCAACTGTTTTCCCTTCATCTAGCTAGCCACCTGTGACATCATAGAAGGTGGTCCTCTTGTACTCCACTCTGAGCCTGGCTGCATGTTCCTGTCCTCTCACTCGGGTCTCCAGTCATGCTTGTCTCGTGCTGCCTGAGGGCATACCAGAGACATAAGATCCATGGAGAATGAATTTCAGAGGAGGAAGACATTTAGGTCTTCAGAGTGTCTCACAACAGGCTGGGATGTGTGGAAGTGCTTGTGCAAGTGATGGGAATCCTTGACTGGGAAGAGGTAAGAGAAAAGCATCTGACTACCCCTAACAGCCAGCCAGCATCTTTGGCTATAGTCTCTCTTGGTACCCTGACTTCCGAGCCTTATGGTTATTTAACCTCTTCACATGTCACTTTTCTGGTTTGGTTTTGGTTTTTTTTTTTGTTTGTTTTGTTTTTGTCTGTTTGTTGTTTTGTTTGATCTGTTTTGTTTAATCCGCTCTCTTTTCACAAGTATTTCTACTATGAGATGTAAAAGTCAAAATCTTTTGATGCTCTCAAGCCCCTCCTCCTCCTCCTTGGGACGCTGTAAATTAATTCCCCAAATCCCACCTAAATTCTGACTTTTTGTCTGATTTACTATTCACGGAGAAAAAGGAAACACTTCCAAATTTGTGTCTCTCTGTTTTGCTTGCATGTCTGTCTTAGCATGCAGTGTATGGAGAGGTGCAAGAGCTTAAGAGGCTGCTGCATTTAGTCTCTTTGTTAAACTTCTTCTGCCAGGTTGGCATTTTTTTCTTCTCTGCTTGGAAGCTGGAGAACTGAACTCACCTGGGAGCCACAGAAGTGAAATAAATTATCATAATATAGCAGGGAAAGAAAAGAATTCTTAGGATGCTGAGTAGTGTAGGGCTACCCTGGTGTATTATGCCTGTTCATTTAGAGATGTAATGTGGCTTGGGGCTGCATGAGTGAGGTGTTTTAAGGGAGGAGGGCTGCTTGGACTGGGAGAATGCAGGCAAATGCAACACCTAAATGCTGGAAGTCCCAAATGCATTCTGACACTAATTGTTAGTGGCTAAAACAGCAAGCTAAAGATGAGTGTTGATTGGGAATTCATTATTTTTAAGCCAGCCTCTCATTTTTTAGGACAATTTGACTTTCTTTTTTAGGAGATTGATGGTGCTGTGAAGCAGTGATGGGGTGAAGAGATTAAAAGACCTGTTGTAATTAGTATTGCAGGTGCTCTGCCATTACAAAAATGTTGGCGTAATCACAGAATCATAATGTGGTAGGGGTTGGAAGGGATATCACCTAGTCCAACTCCCTGCCAAAGCAGGGTCACGCAGAGCAGGTTGCCCAGGATGGCATCCAGGTGGGTTCTGAAAGCCTCCAGGAAAGGAGGTTCCACATAATGCGTGCACATGCAGATGCAGGACTAAGTTGTTAGATGTACTACTGTGCTAAAAAGAATTTGGTTTTAGGGCAAGCTGATAAGGGAGGATCTGAACCCTAGCCCTACTGAAAGCTCCAAGTCCCAGGTCATGATGGAGCAATAGTCAACAGGAGCTGAATAACCACAAACTCATTACACTGTCATCTGTCAGTGCTTAAGAAATCAGCATATTATGGATATTAGGTTGTTAGGTTTTCTGTTCCGTTGGTTGGATTCCCCCCCCCCCCCCCCCCCCCCCCTTGAGTTTTCATCTTGATCCTGTTTTACAGCCCCTGCCTGTCTCCCGCTCTGTGATGTAGCCCAGGCCACTACTGTGATGCTTTCTTTTTTCCCTGTTAAGGAAATCTCGGGCATTTTCCTCTTCAATCTCACACTGACATTGTCAGGGAAGTGCTGCCCTTCTCCTTGCTGCAGAAGGCAAGCCCTTCTAGGAAAGATGATATCACTGGCACTAAATATATACCAGCTATCAGGCCTCTGATCCATGCCAGGGATGCTCTGGCAGACTCTGATGTGACTTATTTTCTATTTATTTTGTCAATTCTGTGGGTGGCAGGTGATTTCATTAACTGGTCTTCAATTGCTTGCAAAGAGCTCAGCTTTTATTTGTTTGTTCCCATTCTCCTGATGGAAGCCTGTGCTGATGGCCTCCTTGCAGTTCCCTCCTCCAAGGTGTGTGGATCAGCCACGTCACCCGGTTTCCAGACCTACTTCTCTACTTTTTAACTTCATTTTTGGATAGAGCTGCAAAGTTTGAAATTGGGAGTTGTATCCCCAGAATCAGCTGGGGTCTTAGCAGGGTTTGTCCCATATATGTTGATTGGGATAGTCAGTGTATGTTTCTCCTGGATCTTCCTCTCATCTGTTGGCATCTTGTGGATAGTGTACGACCCCATTTCTTCTGCTGTCTTGTCATCTGGTTCCTTCCTTCCAATAGCTACATTGCCTGGCTGTTCTTTGACCTTGCCTTTTAGGGTATTTCAGGTTTCCCTCTTTCATTCCTTACCCATAAGTACCTTCCTTCAAACCTCCACAGTTCTGTTACTGCTGGTTGGCCCTTTGGCCTTGTTCATCTTATATGTCCGTCTACGGTTTGATCTGAGCATCAGACTAAAAAATAAGAAACCTGAGTTCAGTTTCCTGCACTGCTGATGACTTTTATGGACCCACCTTTTCAAGGGTGGGAATTAATCTTATTAAAAGTAGATATCTCCATCCAAGGGAGGTATTTTCAACTTCCTCTCCAGTCCAGCGAGAGACATGAGACCTTTTAGAAGACATCACATCCTGCAGGAGACTGAAATTGCCTATTTCAGGTCAGATGAATTGTCCTAAAAATGTCCCTTTCCCTCCATTAACAGTAAAGGGAGCTGAGGGCAGCTTGTTCAGATGTAAACACCCCTTATATTTCTGGTCCCTGCCTGTAAGTGACAGTAATGGTGTTTCCCTGCTTTGTCAGGGGTCTCGTCAACTACTAATGGTTGTGAGGTGCTCCAGCATTATGATAATAGAAAAACTCAGTGCAGGGTTATCTGGTACATGATTTTTTTCCTGCTGGGATTTCATTAACGTGCTCAAATGGGGCCGTTTATTTTGATCCTTGATAGTGTCCTTTATTTTCTTCCTTCTGATGCAGGTGACTTATCCAACCTCTTTCATGAAGCTCAGATGTTCTTACCTGGCCTGGGCAGTGTCCCAGTCACCTAAAGGTTGCAAAGAATTTATGGAAGATGGCTTGAGAGTGGGGATGCTGGGCTTCAGCAAAGATGAGACCAGAAGGACTGACAGCAGACCCAGCACATGCGCACCCCTAAGTGATTAAGTCTTTGATTGCTAAAAGCTTAGGGGGAAAAAAAACCCAAACCCAACAACTTTAGACTCATTTAAAAGGGAGCCTGCAGAATTTATAGCATCTGCAGTGACCAGGGGACACTGCCAGCAGATTCAGAGTTACGAGTAGATGAGGAGACTGGTCTCTTGTTGGGATCATACATCTGACAGTCACAGTGATCCCAGGGCTGGCTCTGGTTTTATTCTGATGGGTTCTGCTGCTGCCTATGGGCAGGGGTATCACATCACCCTGGGCCAGCCCCTGGTGATGCTCTGAGGGTGGGGACACACTTCAACAATGTGTTTTGGAATGGCCAACAGACTGCCATGTGGTTTGGAGACTTGGGTTAGTAGGATGGGGTGGATTAAAGAGAGGAATGATTTGGAGACTCAGGTTAGTAGGATGGGATGGATTAAAGAGAGGAATGATTTAGGCAAGCAAAGTTGCAACCAAGATGCTTTCAAATGTACTTAGGGGTATGATTCCAGTTGTGGGAGGAACTTGCAGTCAGAAGGGCACAAGTAACTGGAGCAGGCGGACACCAAAAGCACAAAGTGTGGAAAGGAGCATGTTTCTTGGAAGGATCTGAATGAGGTGGAGCAAGTGGCTGATATGGAAAGGCCAGATGAGATTGGGGGTGATGCAGAGAATACAAGGGCACAAACAGTAGTCAGGGGAAAAAAAAAAACAAACCACAATGCTCTGTATGAGGTAATGGCAGAGCAGGAACCCTTGATCTATTCTTGGCTCTGTGGATTGCAGCATGACCTTGGGCAAAACGCTTTCCTCTCTCCGCGCCTCCTACACCTCTTCTCTATATTCCCTACAAGCTCTTCTGGGAATGGGACTGTCACTTGCAATGAGCACGTCCCACACCGAGCACAGTGGCACTTTGATTTCTTCTTGGTTTCAGAAGCAGCTGAACCCTCAGTTCAAAGCTGGATGTTGTTGGGGGGGGGGGGGGGGGGGCAGGGGGACCGTGTCCATATACAAGAAATGGCCGCCAAATCTGAGCGTTCTTTTGGGCAAGGGCTTCTTGTGAGCTCTCTTAACACCTGACTTTTCTCACACCCCTCCCCCTTTGAGTCTCTGTGGTACCCAGGAATGCCATGCTCTGGCCTCCCTGCCTCCTCCCACCAGGTTGATCATAAATTCAGTTCTGATGTGGGTATTGAATTTCCCTCCAGCTGCTGGGGCTGTGGCACATCTGTGGTCCTCCTGTGGTTAATGGCTTCACAAAACCGAAGCAATAAAGGTTACGATGGCTGTGTTTGAACCTCATGGCCCTCGTTCTGTTTGACAGGAGTGTTTCTGGGGAACGGTTAAAAACCCACTGCCTGCATTTTAACTGCATATCTCCAAGGGATGTGCCATCTTTGAGCAGTTTTTATGAAGTGATTTCTGGTTTTGAAATTTAAGAAAGCTGAAGCATCTTTTTATTTTCTTTTTTTTCTCCATTTTCTTCAAGAAAGATGAATGACTCTCTAAGATAAACAAACCTGTCTCTAAATTAGGCTGTGATTTAACATTTACATATGACAGAGAAGTCAGTGCAAAGCAAGCGGAGAAGGGAGGGGGTGAGGTGAGTGTTATAAATGAGACCAGGGTGAGGTGAGGAAACACCACTTGAAATCTTTTGATATAAATCTGTAGCACTTTTCTACGGGATGCAGGCATGTGTTCATGGAAAGAGGGGTGAGATATTGGAATGGGCTGCCCAGGGAGGGGGTTGAGTCCCCATCCCTGGATGTGTTTAAGCATTGCTTGGATGTGGTGTTGTGGGGAATATGGTCTAGGGGTGAACTTGTAGGGTTAATGGTTGGACACAATGTTCCCAAGGTCTTTTCCAACCTAAATGATTCTGTGATGTGCATGGTGAGACTGATTAGTCTGTGAAGAACAGTTCACAGCTACAGCTCTGGTCACTGATGGGGGGGGACAGTGCTTCCACTGTCTCACAAACCTATTGTCTGTTGTGGAAAAAAAAAGCCATGATTGTGAAAACTGAGATGTGACTTTGGACACTGGGATTCCACTGCAGAGGAAATGCTGAGCTTTTGCTACATCAGAAGTACTGGCACTCCTAAGAAATCAAGCTCTTTTCAGGTGTTTTCTCCAGAGTCCTCCTGTCCTGATGAATACCTGTTAATTTAAAAAAAAAAAAAAAAAAAACTTGGTTGATTTTTTTTTTTTTTTAAGAGGAGTCCTGGTGCTCTGACCAAGCCCACAGTTGTCTGCTGTGGATGTTGCAGATGCTACTTAATGTGCCACTCAGAGATTTTTATTCTTTTTCCAGCCGTAGGATTTGGCTGCCCAGCAGATCAAATCAATAATGTATTTATCCTCCCAGCTCTGCTGACAGGTATGGAAGTGGTACTGTCCCTGAGTTGCAGAGAGAGCAAAACTATTCAGGCTCTGTACCTGGATGCCTGAAGTGAATTTACCTGAAAAAGAGATAGATATTTAATTTTAAGAAAGTGGTCCAGATCACCTCCTAGACACGATGGCCTTGTGAATGGAGTCGGCAGAGTTCATAGCACCACTTATACCACTTCCTGGAGATATCTGCCCATCTATTTTCTGTACAATAACTCAAATAGTTAAGGGGACAGTCATGAGCTGCCCTGCCAGTGCAGATGTGCTGTGAGGGTATGTGAGTCCACCCGAGACATCGCAGGAGAAAGTCTGAGCTTGCACAGGCTACAGGAGTTGTGACACAGGACAGGGGTCAACCTTGAGGTCCCTAGAATGACAGCAAGATGATTCCCTTCATGGGTTATTGTACTGCACTTGGGAAAGAAGGGCTTTTTCTCTGACCTTGTTTCCACCCTAAATTTTGTTTTACCCCTCTTATGGTTGCACACAGATCCCACTGTCCTCAAAATCTGCTGAGCAACCCGCTTGGAAGAGATAAACAATCCCTCATTTAGTTAACTCACTATTAATTGCAAAGGATGACCCTTCGCTCATCTGTTACAAAGCATGTTGACTTCCTCTCTGCAGGTCTTCCAAGAGGCTTGCAGCTCAAGCATGCTCGGCATAAATCCTGAGAGGGGCCCTGGGACAGTTTTTGAGGAGCATAGGATCTGATGTCAGAGCTAATGAGCTTGTTATGAGACATATCCTGGTCTCTCTAGCTGCTCTATCCTTTGCCACTGTGTCCAGCCTGTCTGCAATTAGGAACAAGGTCTGTGACATTGTGCTTTATACCAAATCTGCAATGAGACAAAAATGTCTGATTTTCCCTGAGCAGAGGAGAAACTCATGATCCATAGAGTACCAACAAATTTTTCTTCTTTATGACTTGAATTCTTTAGAAGTCTCTAAGGACTTTTTAAAACTGGATTTTTTTCCCCTCTCTCTATATATATAAAAAACAGAGCTGCTGCCCATTTTTTCTAGGGCTTTAGAAATCACAGTGGTGTTAGCACAGGTAGTTGAAGCTATAACCCTGGGCAGACTGCCTATGAGGGATATGTTAGGTATTGATATAGTGACAGAGCAGAAGGCAACAGAAGAGTATCTGTATGGCTCTGATAGATTGGGGGACACAGATCTGGGCCCATGTTGCCTCCTTGTCCAAGGTAGCTCTGGCACCATGTCTGTAAGAGGTTGGTAGCAATGCAGAGTGCAAATCCAAGAGGCAAGACAACCCCTGTACGTTTTATACTCTTCTATATGCACGACCAGCTAAATTGGAGAATGCAGGTATAGAAGTGACTTCAAGAAGTCTTTTGGTCCACTCTTCCTCCAAGAAAAGCCATTGTAGCTAACCCTACATTCATCTGGGATGTTCAGGTTAACTTGGCCGTTGTAGTATCTCGAGGAACACCCCTGCAGTCCAGCAGTCTCTGCCTGACTTGGCTTATTTCTGACTGTTGTGTTTGCAGGTTTTTGCCCTAATTTTATGTTAACGAACATCACAACCCTGTAAGCTCTACTCTATAGCTGGGATGTGCTCTTCTGGGGGATTGTCCAGTCGTTGTCAGACAATTCATGTGAATTACCCCATTCATTTCAGTCCCATTTGCTCCCTGCCATCCATTATCTTCACCTTTCTTCCCTAACATTAATCTCACCCAAACTGCTCCAGTTTTTTTTCTCTTTCTCTTCCACTGGAAACTTTAAATTGATAGATATGTTAATTGGTATCATTACAACAAACGGCCCTACTCGCACTGCAATTCAGGCGAACATTTCATGTTGCCATTTAAATGATGAGGGTTTTTTCTTTTCTTTTTTTTTTCTTTCCTTTTTCTTTTTTTTGTTATGCTACTGACAGCTACTTGTGTTTAATTCATTTTGATTTTGTTAGGAGGGGGAAGTTATCAGGATTGCATCATTAAAAATGCATGCTTGGGTTATTCATGCATGTTTCATAGATCCCTGTGTATGATCCATCATAATTCAACATTAGCCAATGGGGCTACCAAGTGGAAAGGGTCTACTGAGCATACATATAATTCAATTACACCCATGACGTCACATTGATTGGATTCTTAATGACACCTCCAAGCCCTGCTGTGAACAGAACAGGGCAAAAG
This sequence comes from Todiramphus chloris collaris, assembly GCA_025345505.1. Classification (NCBI taxonomy): domain Eukaryota; kingdom Metazoa; phylum Chordata; class Aves; order Coraciiformes; family Alcedinidae; genus Todiramphus; species Todiramphus chloris. The sequence continues at coordinate 1,153,740 of JANVCC010000010.1, forward strand.
GAAGGTTTCCACTGGGGCCGCCTGTGTCTAGGTGCCCAAGGTTTGTGTTACTGCTCCACATTTGCAGAAGTTGGGATCTGAGAGGAGTTGGGCAGCTGCTTTGGTGCTGCTCAGCAGCCTGAGCTGAAGGCCAAATGTGAGCTCACTCAAGCAACCTAGCAGGAACCTTGACTGCTGCAGGATTTGTGCTGCTTGGGCTGTAATAAAGAAAGAGGATGTTCTCTCCAGCATGCAGTGGTGTCACTGAAGTGCTTTTACCAGTACAGCAGTTCCTGCGGTGGAGGGACAGCGTGTCATGTTGCAATAGGTCCTCCTAATCTGGTGTAATTCTGCTTACATTGGAGCACTGGTTTGATTAAAACTCCTTTCTTGATGGGTGATTAGGGAGCAGTGCATGGAGGTATTCCCAGCAGCTGAAAAGGGAGACATGCAACTGGTGGCACCTTTATCCTTTCCTCTTGTCACAGATCCTGCCTTGGGACAAATGGGTAATTCCACCTTCCTCCTCTCTGACCTTCACGATGGTTTTTCACCCCTTTAGTGAAATGAATCTCTCCTTTCCAGAGCTTGTCTGCAATACCCATAATGAGAAAGCTGTTCCTGGGGGGCCAGGCAGCAGAGGGCAGAGGTCAGATAACATAGCAGGGTCCCTTATTTCAACAGCAGAGGTAGATTCCCTCCCAGTGCATGTTCCTGATGCTCTGAGCACTAGGGGACATCCCTCTGACAGCTCTTCATGCTGCTCCTCCCTCTCTGGACCTTCAAGGTCTTGTTGCAATTAGAAGCAAGCAAGAAAAGGGGTGGAGGGAAGGTGTTCAGAGGTTGTAATATGCTTGCTGTTGGGAGAGAAGACTCATGTTGATTGGTGGAGCTGGAGGGGCTAGGAGACAAGTTGGAGAGGGGAGTTTGCACAGCCCCTTGCTTCTGTCATCAGACTCTCCTTGAGATGCAGCCTTAGCCCCCCAGGAACGATAACATCGTTGTCAGCTTCTTGGACAGTGTGCCTCACGTAGTTTGGATGCCGATCTCAGTTTGGGTGCTGCTGCTGCTCTTTGGTGTTAGTTAAGTGGAGCAAGGATTGCTGATGCAGAGTTTTCCTTAGATGCCCCTTTAAAAAAAAAATTTAAAGGAGGCTGGGCATCCCTCAGTGCTTCTCGCTCCACCAGAGTTAATAATAACTCGCTCTTCGTGAGTGCATCCCATGCACCCATGTGCCTCAGCACTTTTTTGAGCTCTACTGAATTACAATCCAAGAGTGGATTATCTCCACTTTACTGGTGCCGGATCACAAGTGCAGACAACTGAAAAAAAAAAAAAAAATCACCTCTTTTTCAGATCAGGTCCAGGAGAAGAAATCACTCCTGCTTCTGACTCCTAGACCTCTGCTGTAAGCACATGAGCATTCAAACTACCAATCCTATTGATTTTCAATTACTGCTCAAATGGAAGTGGTTGTAGCTTTGTGTTAAGCCTCGGGAGGTTGTTTTTTTCCCCCCGCCTGTCATCTCTAGTGAGGAGCAGGAGGAGAAACCTTGCCTTGCCCGTGCTGACGTGGACTTGCGTTCGCGTGGCTGGAACTCACTCCAGAAAGGGGTTGTTAAAATAACAAAATCCCTTTTTATGGGGAAGGATGTTCTTGGATCTGCTGCTGGGGGTGACGGGTGGCTGCACGGCGTGGAGTCAGAGCTATAAATACAGAGCTCTTGTGGTGTGGTAGAAAGTTATTGTTGGCGTCTCGAGTTATTGTTGGCGTGAGGGTGGAGTGTGTTTAAATTGGACGAGGAGACTTATTTTAAATGGCAGCTATGCCAAAGGTTGCTGGCACGTCAAGGGTAGTCCCACCAGAGCTGGTTTGGCAGGCAAAAAGCAGATGGGGGAGTTTGAAGCTGCAGGATTCACACCTTTCTTTCTCTGATGTTTAGGTTGGTCAGTGTTTGCCAACCGCTGTACCCAGGTAGCTCTGAGTCTCACTCTGCGTTTCAAGGGTGCTTTCTTTGTTAGATCTCTCAGCTTCTCACCAAAGCCAGGAAACAATGTGTTGGTTCTGGCTGGAGATGCAAGGGGTTAAATAATTTGTAGAGCTAGGTTAAGATTGTGGCACATTCCCTGAAAAAAAAAAAAAAAAAAAAAAAAATTCAAGGATTATAATTTCCAGCAGCCTGGCCAAGACCTAGAATGAATTTCACAATGTTTGGATTTGCCTTGGGCTTGATCTGCCCTGAACCACGTCTCAGTCCCTGCTTCCAGCCCACTGTATGTGCTTGTTCCATCAGCTTTTCACGAGAGCCACTGGTTATGTTATTTATAACAGCCTGCCTGTGACTGGGCAGCTGGAGCCAGTGTTGGGTTTCCATCACCTGCTCCCTCCCCATTGCTGCAGCGGTGGGTGCAGCAGGGCTGGGTTTCAGGCTGGGGTGGTGACCCTGAACCATTGCTGCTGTGGGACACTGTCCTCATCCTCACCTTCCCCTCAGGGACTGAGAGGCAGCAGGGCCCTGAAGTCTATCCTGTACATATGCTCTGAACATCTCTGAACGTGCTGTCTGTAAGGAATAAAGGCTACGCTCTCCAAGGCAATTTTGTGCTGCATTGTGTTGAAGATCCAGCAGATCTTTTTAGGGTGCTGCAAATAAGTGCAAAGCATCCCAAAATGGTAAGAGGAGAGGATCTCGGCTAAATGAAACCCAGGTTCTCATGGTGAAGATGGCAAGCTGCTCTGAGCTGGCAGTTATATCTCACTTACTCTCCCTGGGGGGGGTGTGGGCAAGCAATCCTACCTGCTGTGTTTCCATCCCTTATCAGCAGCATCTGGCATTATCACATTTATTATATCTCCTCACAGTGCTGACATGAGAGGACATCTCCCAGGGTTGTTGACAGGATAGAAAGTAGGAAATTAGCAAAGCCTCAAGGTGCAAGTCTCTGTGACTCTTTCCTTTCCAGTCTGAATGCCAGTAAAAATGGTGAAGGAGACCACGCTTCTTCCTATTGCATGTCTATCTGCTCAGGTGGAGGCTGCTGAGAGCACAATTCTTTCTTTTCAGTCTGAGGAGGAGCACAGGGGTAACCAACGTAGGAGGACTGCAGCTTGGTTGAGTGCAGCATCCCTTTCTGTGCTTATTGAGTATCAATTGGAAACAGCTTCTTGCAGTGGCTCTGCTTCAAACCCTTCTGCCTGCAGCCAACTCGGTGTCCTGGTGGGAGGCCCTGACTTTCCCAGAAGAGGCAACTACAAGCTGGCCTGAGTTCATAACCTTCCTTTCCTGCCCCTCACAGCTCCTGGAGCTGTATCATTCCCTGGAAGAGCAGCAGTACCATCGTGAATTCCCTTTTCTTTCCACCATGCTGGTGAAATGTCCTTTGTAATGCTCCAAGCTTTTGTTTTTTGCATGAGCTGAGTTGGGGTGGACTTGTCGAGACTGCCAGAACATCATGAATAAGTTAGGAGGAAAACTGTACTTGGTGCTTGGAGTGTGTGCAGGCAAAGAAAGCAGGCTTGGTGCTCAAACAGCCAGCCAAGTGACTGTGTAATGGTGTTTTTGTACCCTCTTTACATGTCATATTCATTGAGAATCAGGCGTTTCACATCTTCCTGAGTCTTCACCTGTCCTGTGTTTCTGTAGTCATGGTTAGCTTCAGGCAAGTGGTCTGCAAATCACCCTTGCCTTTCTTACAATCCTTTTGGTGGACCATCCTGACAATCCAGTGTCTAGGAGATCTCTTATCTCAAACACGACCACCTCAACCTGGAAAGGGCATGACGCAGTTTTGTGTATCCTCAACACTCCTGCCATCACGACATTCCACTGCCCAGGGCTCCCCCTACAAGACAGATAAATCTTTAAAGGCCAGAATGTTCATCTCACTGCAAGATGCAAGGCTCTGTGACTATTTCTGTTTCTTAAGAGGAGTGATTTTCCAAGGACATGCAAAATCTGCAAGGTAGAGATGAAATTTCCCGCTTTGCTCTTCATAAAATCATCTTTGCAGAAGAACAGGAGCCGCTTGGTAAACAAGGAGCAGCTTTTCTCTTTCTGGGAACATCTCTGCTCTGGTCCTACTCATGTGCTTGTGCTTTTTGATTTCTGAAGACCAAGATTTCTTGATCTTAAGGCCACCTCTGCTGATGGACAGCCAAGCTTTGCTCTCGGTCTCTGGTGTATCAGTGGGATCTCTTTCATCCCATCCTTTTTGCAGTTCAACACTTCTCATGACTCCCCCTACCTCATTCTTCCTGTACAGCTTTTGGAGTTCCTTGTCATCATGATTTCATTCATGCTATCTCCAGAGGGACATTGAAAGCCACCTCATTGAAGTTATTTCTGCACAGTTGAGGCTTTGTGATGAAAACCAAAACTCACTATCTGCTTCATTTTCAGAACTGCTGGATTAGCTCCCGATTTCTTTCTTGGCTTCATTTCAAATCAGAGCAGGTCAGGGAAGAGGGTACATCAGTGTCCTCTCCAAAAGGTGTCCTGTCCTACAAAAGAATGACTTTACAGACTCCATACTGCTACACCAGAACTCATTGAAAGGCTGGAGAGCAGAGCTCTGCCACGCTGCAAAGAGGTTTAGGACCAGAAGGTATGTCTTGTGTCAAATCCAGGCCCCTGCCATTGCTGGTATCATAGAATGGTTTGAGTTGGAGGGGACTTTAAAGATCATTTAGTTTCAACCACGCTGCCATGGGCAGGGGCACCTCTCACTAAACCAGGTTGCTCAAAGCCCTATCCAACCTGGTCTTGAAGACTTTGAGGGATGGAGCATCCATGGTGTCCCTGGAAAACTGTTCCAGTGTCTCATCACCCTTGGAGTGAAGAACTTCTCCCAAATGTCTTATTTAAATCTCCCTTCTTTTAGTTTGAAGCCATAACCCCTCATCTTATCACTAGAAGCCCTTGTAAAAAATCCGTCCCCAGCTTTCTTGCTGGCCTCCTTCAGATACTGAAAGGCTACAAGGTGGTCTTACTGAAGCCTTCTCTTCTGTAGCCTGAAAAAGCCCAACTCTCTCAGCCTATCCTCCCAGAAGAGGAGTTCCAGCCCTCTGATCATCTTCATGGCCCTCTCTGGACTCACTCCAACAGGTTCACATCCTTCTTGTGCTGGAGGCTCCAGAGCTGGGGACAGTACTGCACGTGGGGTCTCACCAGACCAGAACAGAGTGGGAGAGTCCCCTCCCTCAGTCTCCTGGCCCAGTATGTGACTGGGTCTTTCTGGGCTGCATTCCCACACTGTCGACTCATGTTGAGCTTTTCATCACCCAAGTCTTTCTCCTCAGGATCACCAAAGGCTGCTTCTTTTGTGAGGTGTCAGGCCTGTTTAACAGCAGCACAACCTCTGAGGGGGCTGCAAAAAACATCCCCAAAACCCCCCAGACTTGTGATGGGAAGGGACTCCAGCCTTGGAGCACTAAGTGATGGCCAACGCTCCCCAAGCAACACGCTGCTGACGGAACTTAAAAACTGCCTCTCTGGTGGCCACTTCACAAAAAGCAGCACAAACTGGGCATCGAGCACGTCCCAGCCATCTAGAAGTGCCTCCGCCAGAAATATTTGATAGAGACATATGCTCACCTCCCGCAGAGGCACAAAGCAGACAAATTTGATGAAGGGATTTGTTAGCAGAGACGTTATGATAACGTGCTCCTGCTGCTGCCTCCTCTGATTTCGTTCTGATGAAGGCGAGGGTTGTTTTCTTTCTATTTTTCTTTCTTTTTTTGTTTGTTTTGGTTTTCAAGTGCTTTTCTGATGGCTGCTTTACATTTTGCTCTGCCTTACGGAGGAGCTGATTCAGCAGTTCAGCGCCCAGCCGCTGCTCAGAGGAATTGGCACTGGTTTTGTTTAGCATTTTGAGCACGGCCAGTTCTGCTTTGCTATTAATTGACAAGCAGGAAATGTTTCTTGGACTTTTCAGATAGCTCCAAGTCCATCTCTGGGACCCCGCTGTCGAGGAGGTGAAGCTCATAGGGAACTTGCATTTGAGTGATTAGCAAATTCTGAGTGATCTGCTTCTAGTTCTGTCCTGCTCTGGCAGGGGGATTGGGCTCAGTTATCTTTGCGGGTCCCTTCCAACCCCTACCATTCTGTGATTCCGTGTGAGTGATTAGCAAAGAAAACATGATTTTGCTGCAAATGTATCTCTTGACACTCGAGGTGTCAAATACTCAGAGCAATGATAGTGGTTTAAATATAGTTTATAACTTTCTTCTCATGTACATGCCACCCACTGTATCTGCATTATGGAAGAGACATACAGCCTGGCTGAGTATAAATGATGTAGCTGTATAATTACACCTACAGAGATCTGTCTGGATTTATTTTTAAATATTATATATGTTTGTGTATTTAAAGGGTATTTCACAGATGGAATCTCTTTTAGGTCACATTTCAATAACGATTACAGTTCCATTATGCTGTGGCAATTTGATTTTTGTTTTATTTTATTTTAGCTACCTCTAATAACTGCTAATTTTTCCAACCAGAAAGGTCATGGCACAGATGTGAATAAACATGTCGTAAACTGGATGTAGTAAATAAATCCTCACTCTGGTAACAGTGGTATTAAGCCCAGCAAGGGTTGCAAGGATTGGGGAAAATACTCTTGTCACTAATGTTCTGATTATGTGAATTAATGGCAGTTGTGTGATGAAGGATCAAACCACAGCAGTTGTACCAAAGTGTCTTTGATGCGAGGTTAAATTCCCAGTAAGCTCAGTATCACACCGGGACCCTTTGTTATAAGGCATGACCCAAGTTATTGACTGATACCACCCCAACCAGTTCTGCCAGTGCCTTTAGCTTGGATTTGTGAGGCTATATCCTCTATTCCTATCCTCGTTACTCTTGCATTTGGGTGTTCTGTGTCTGCTGAGACTTTCCCAAGCTTATTGCTTGGACCTGGGATGCACTGGAGACACAAAAAAATCAGTCTGCACTTCCCTGGCTCCTCGTGCTATAAAAACTCAGCTCTGATTGCTTTTGGAGGCAGGAGACAAGCTTGGACAGACTTAATAGCACCAAAAACTTCCCCGAAAACTTGCAACTGAGATGATTGCTTCAGTTTTATTTCTTTGGGCTCTTGCTGGAAGAAAATTTGATAGGTCACGGAGGGCTGGAGATGAACGGCTGCTTGGGGCAGGGAGATTCAGGAAAACTCTTTGGCCGATACTGCTGGGGATGGAGTTTGTGCATGGGGAGGAGGATGAGCCCATGGAGATGCTGGTGGCTGTGCCAAGGATTAATTGGTGAGGGAAGGTGACTCCAAGGTAACAAGTGAGATAGCCTACATTTGTGGGGCAGAGAGCCCAGCTCAAGGCAAGGAATGTAGTTGCTGAGGTGCCAATTACCTGCTCACCAGAGAGGTTTATTTTGGATGTGTAAATGGGTAAAATCATGGTCCCGTTCTAACTGGTGTTGTAACGAATAGCACTGGGAACATCTGCCTGTGTTGGGAGAGAGATGTTTTACAGGTTCTGCTGGAGTAGAAATGTGAAATCATTAAGGTTGGGAATGACCTTCAAGATCATCAAGTCCAACCGCCTACTAAATATTATCAGGACCACTAAACCATGTCCTGAAGTGCCACATCTACATGTTTTTTGAAACCCCTCCAGGGATGGTGATTCCACCCCATCCCTGGGCAGCCTGTTACAAGCCCTCACCACACTTGCAGGAAAGAAATTTCCCCTAAAACCCAACCTAAACCTCCCCTGGCCCAACTTATGCCCATTTTCTCCTGTCCTTTCACTGCTTACCTGGGAGAAGAGACCAACACCCACCTCACTACAGATTCCCTTCGGGTAGCTGTAGAGAGCAATAAGGAGTAAAGAGTTGCTTTTAGTGTAAGGAAGGATATGGATCTTTCTTTCTCACCTGCTTCCATCATGCTTTCTGCACCACTGCTCACATCTCAGTTATCTCCACTATGTTGGTGTTGTTGTTTAGGTTTTGTTTTTTTTTTTTTTGCCCCTTTTAAACTCCTCCCCACCAACTGTGCAGGCTCCCGAGGAAATAAAGCATGGCCTGGCACGTTACTGTCTGCAGCCCTCCTCGTGCATGGCTGGGTTCTCACACCTACCTGCTGGGAAGAGCAGACGTGGGAACAGCTTTACTTGCTGCTTGGCTTTCTATGCTCGTGCAGCATGATCCTACACTAAGCCCTCTGAGGTGTCAGATGTGATGTGAGACAGGGAAGAGCCTTTGTGTCGAGACAGGGTGGTGGGACACAAGGAACCTTGACTTAGCATCTCGTGGGCTGCTGGTTGAACTGGCTGCTTGAACACCACTTTCAGCTGCTGGTCCATCGAGTGTTTTTCTGCAAGTCAGATATAGGATCAAGCTGGGGAAGCTCTGAGCTCATCCTGCCTTGGACTTCTGTCATCAAACTCTGGGCCGTGCGTGGCCTTTCATTATCTCATCACCTGGTTGGAGTGATGGGATGGATTTGGGTAGTTGGATGTCTCTTTGAACAACAGCAGCATCTTTCTGACTCACATATGGCTGGTCTTATTCCAACTTTATACCAGTGATACCTTAATGTACAGTCTTTTTGCACCCAAAGAACCTCCCAGACCTGTCCTGGATGGTGCTAGGGTCTTTGGCAGTATAAGAGACAGTGTAGCAGGAGCTCCTGAGGATCCCATCGAGGAAATCCTTGGGTCTTCACCCTTCATCCCTCCTTTCACACATCATTGTTTGAAAACACGTGAGAGCATCAAGCGAGCTGCTGTGGCCAGCAGCTCTGGACAAGCACCCTGTGCTTGTGCTGCTGTTTTCCATTGATAATTCATCCCAAGATCGGTGTTCAGAATTAATTCCATTAAAGGGGCCTCATCATTCATTTATGAGGAAGGAAGGCTTATCAAGAGCTGGGAACTCACACAGGGAACATCTGTGTGTGAGCTGTGCTGGGGATAGAGTTCATTGCTAGCTGAGGGTGTGTTTGTGGTGTCTCCCAGTCCATTCTGGGGACCTGGGCATCTTCTGGGATGGTGATAGCATCTGGTTGGGCTGCTTGTTTAGTGGTAATGTCATCAGAAGGGCCTGACCAAACACTGAGCTGTGCTTTGAGCTTGAGAGGTGATGTTTTTGGATCAAAGCTAAATCAGGTTGTTAGGGCAGTGCAGTGCAGGCATCCCTGATGGGTTATGCACAGGCACAGCTCTCTGGAACCACCAGTTGAGCCCCTCTCTTCTGTATGTGCTTGAGCCAAAACACTACATTTTCTTCATCTTTCCAGCTAGTTGTGTGACCAAAGAAATGCTTTTTCCTGGTTTCACAAGACCATATTCTGTGTCTTATAGATTTTAACTTTCTGTCACTGTCCCTACTTGCTTCTAGCCCTTCAGACTCCCAGTTCTCATAGGAAAGCTCCTTGGTGGGGTAATTTGTCATTAGTTAGACAGCACTGATGTGCTGGCTGCAGCTTTGGGTAGGGGTGCAACTCTCGCTGAGTGAAGACATCCCTAATTTTTTTCTTTAGGTGGAATGGGCATGCTTAGGATGGCTAGTGAAGGAAGGGAGCTGATCATACTCTTCATCTAAAGCAAAGAAACACAGTGATCATCAGAGGAAGAGCTTTTCTCTCTTCATCTTCTATGTCTACACTGAGTCTGTTCCCATCATCAAGAAGAGCTTTTTTCATTTTAGGGTCTGGGCTCATAGCATTCAACCAGCTGGAACTTCAATCTTTAGCTTTCCAGACATACACTGAGGATTCAGGCTCAGAATCCCATCATGGTAGGGGCTGGAAGGGCCCTCTGGAGATGATCTGGTGTCCCCCTTGGCTCCATCCAGCAGGGTCACCCAGAGCAGGGGGCCCAGCAGCGCAGTGTCCAGATGTGTTAAGAATCTCTCCAGAGAAGGAGACTTCACAACCTCTCTGGGCAGCCTGGGCCAAGGCTCTGTCACTCACACAGGAAGAAGTTTTTCCTCATGTTGAGGTGGAACTTCCTGCATTCCAGTTCGCCTGTCTTTCTCTTGGGGTGAGCTGGGTAGGGATGGAGCTGCTCTGGTTTTGTACTTGGGTGAGATTGAATTTCCTGTGCCTTGGGAAACTTGCCTGGCTGTGCAAGTGTGAGCCTTCATCCCTGGTGCCCTCTGGAGAAGAGTAAATGTACTACTTAAGTCAAAGCCCACCACATGTCAACAGATGGTATTACCTCATTGGCAAAACTCTACCTATGAAAATGATTCCTGGATGATTTTTGCCTCAGATGCCTTTCCCACTTCTGTGGCTGGCTGAAGTTCCCCATTAACATTCCTTGCTCCCTGCCATCCCTAGGATAAAGGGTATGAAGCACTTTGCTGAGCCCAGCTCATGGTGGCAACTGCTGGCATTCCATGTTTCTAGAACTGACTTTGCCAGGGAGCTGTTTCTGGACTCTGTCTTTTTACTTCCTTGTATCCAAGTAGAAACATACTTTGACAGGCCAGTGATGCAGAAAATAACTTGCTGCTCTCCAACTGTTGCATTCCTTGACCCCAATTAGAATGTGGTGCATGTAGAAGTGTCAGCTTCTTGCTTTCTCTCCACTCTCCATCCACTTGACCAAAATTCCTATTATAGAGATGACACCTGAGTGCTTCACAGGGTGGAAATCACTGCTGACTGAGTAGAGAATCAGAGCAGATCTGAAGTTCAGCTCATCTGGTGTTTTTCTGGCCTTTGTTTCAAATGAAAGTGCAGGAAAGCTGTCAGAAAGGAGTCATGAGATATTCCAACCCATGGGAGTATATCCCCTTGACCTGTCTACATAGTGTTGGAACTTTCTTTATAGGGTTGAATTCTGCCTTGAAACATGAAGCTGTATGTCCCTTGCAGGCCTTTAGCTTGGAATTAATAGTATTTTTTTATTAGTTAATGTCCTTCCAGCTGAATCTCTGGAGTCTCCATGTTTCTCTGGGATTCGGGACCGCCCAAGACTGCACGTGTTCCTCCATTACCCCATGTTCCTGCCCTTTGAGTAGAGGACCCATTGCCATCTCCCTTCCCTGGGAATGGCTGGATTGCAATGTCCTGTTCTCCTACAAGCATAACTCATGAACTCTCAGGACGAGAGAGCAGAAAACAGGGTTAAACGTGTTCCTGAGATGCATCTGCATTTTTCCTTCCACTGCTTTGAGTTGAGTTGTTGGTACTGGATGTCAGGCTTGTTTCAAATCACAGCTGCCTTGTGGTTTCTGATGCGCAGCCTCCCATCAGGTTATCTCTGTGCATGTCAATGGGATGAGAGGAGGACAGAGCTTCAGCCTGTGACTCATTCAGTCTTTTCCCACTGCTGCTGTAATTCAAGAGGAAATCTCAGAAGATGGTAAAACCTTCAGGCATGTTAAAGATGCCAAGCTTTAAGTGCATATGAATGAATCCAGAGCTCATTTGGAACTTGGAGAAACAGGGTAGACTGGCTGCGATCTTATTGCCTCTGCCTGTTGCAGTGTCTGTCTACTTGAAAAAAAGTGTCTGTGCAGTGGTGGTGGTATCATCCACGTCCACTTCTCAAGCCCCACTTCTCTCAGCAATGAGAAAAATATCCAGCCTTCCCCTAAAGGTAATTGCATCCAGCAATTAATGAGCCTGAGGAAGAGCCTTTGAAGAATTTGGTGGGGGTGTTTCTATCTTTGTTGCCTTGGGAGTGTGTCACCTGAATTATTTTTATTGTGGTTAAACTCGGGACCAACACAAGCAAACAGAGCTGAGCATACAGGGAACAACAGTTCATAAATGCTCCTGCCCTCAATGTGGGGTTTCCCTCCCTGCCAGGTGCCTGGGAACCTCCTGTAACCACTAAGGATAACCCTGGACGTGACTTTCCCTCCTTATCAGGATGTTAGGATTCATCAGCATGCTCTGCACTCTCTGGACACTAGTGCTGAATTCCTTTGTTGTCCCTCTGACATCCCCTCTGGTCTTACTAGGCAGATAGATGTTGGGTTGAAGGTGGAATATCATCTTGCCATCAAGTGACGGAGCTCACCACAAGGGTCATTGCCTCCAGCACTGCAGTGACTTTCCTTAATCCTGCTGAAGTTGACTTTCCAATAAGGCTGGCCGTCTTGACCTTCTCTGCAGCACAGGACACAAGGATGGCTCTTCAAGCCTGGGTGTTGGCTAATCCTACACAGGTGCCTCCTTGGAAGCAAGGATAGAGTTTCAGAGACCCTTCAGTGCTGCAGGAGGGAAGATCCTACTGAAAACTCAGTGAATGAAATCTAAGATGTGATCAAAAAGCTGTTAATATTTTGATTTTACATAGATGGAGGTATATCGTGTAAAAAAAAAAAAAAAAAGAAAACAAACCACTTCCTTTTTTGTCTTGTAACAGTGACTAATCTTTTGTCCACTAAACACCAGCAACCACCACCACTGTCAGATGCAGATTCCAAAACAACCAAATGAAGCACAGCCTTTTCTTTCTTCCTTTTTTTTGTTTTATTTCTGTGTGAGAAGCATATGATGCAACAGGATGAGCAAAAGAGGTCTCAAGTTGGCCCAGGGGAGGTTTAGGTTAGAGTTGAGGAACAACTTCTTCCCCTCCAGGGTTGTCCAGTCTGCCCAGGGCAGTGGTGGAGTCCCCATGATCCCTGGAGGGGTTTCCAAGCCCCCCGTGGAGCTGTGGTGCTGAGGGACATGGGTTAGTGGTGCCCTGATAGTACTGGGGGAATGGTTGGACTTGATGATTTTAAAGGTCTCTTCCAACCAAAACAATTCTATGATTACTTGCTGAGGTGTTGTACAGTCTTAGATCTTTAATGTGAATGATTTGGGTGATACATGAGTGACAGGCAGTGGCATGACACTGAGCTGTGGTGGCATTGTGCAGAAGAGGCTTTTGTCTCTGCAGTTGGAGTGGCAGCTGAAGATCTGCTTCATAATTCGTGCCATGAGAGAGGTAAAAATACTATAGTAGGACAGAGTGGAGCCCGCTGAACAGCTTATTCTCTTCCTTCGTATTCTTCTGCACTCTGTATTGGGACACTAAAGTTTATTCCCCTTGGAAGGACCATCCCGAGGAAGGATGTTGGTATGACAAAAGTTCAGGAACTCCCTCTTTTTCTTACCACCTTCCCCAAAGATCGTAACCTGAAACAGAAAGAAGCAAAACTCTTCTTGCAACCAGTGCTGTCAACAAACCCCTGCCTTTGCTTTCTGGTTGGAGCACTTGGAACAGTTTAAAATTACAGCAGTGTTTATTTTACAGAAGATAAGCTTTAAGCTGAATATTTGGGGTGGTTTTTTTTTTTGTCTGAAGGTAATCGGGGATTTTTTTTTTTCCTTAAATAAGCAAATAACTACCCAATCCCCAGCTTCGTTTGAACCTGAAAAATATTGGTTGCCTGATAATTGCAAAAAGGCTTTCTGGATGAAAACCTAATGAATGGCTCAAAAGTTGATTAAGAAGATGGGGAGATGCTAAGTCAGTTTTCTAGCTGGAAGTAGTGATTTATTGGCCAGCTATCTTTGCAAATGACAAAATAACTAATTAGACACAATTCATCATCAAAGCTGCCACTGGAATAAGTTAGAAGATTTTGACGAACAACTCCTAGTCTCAAATTCTGATCTAAATGTAGCAAAGTGTGTATTGAGAGTTAGTCAAATGCATTGAGACATGGGGAAAGGCTTAATAAGAAGCTGAAATTCTGCCCCCTGTAGAATTTTTTTTCCTAATGAAGGATTTGAAAAGGGCATTTTAGAATGATGGTTTATACGGTGGAAGACTTTTCTCCCATAAAGTATCCGCTATAATAATTATTTTTATGCAGATCCTGAGGCACAGAGAGATTAAATGACTTTCTCAAGGTCAGACAGTGAGTAAGAGGCAGAACCAGTGAATGAATGCGAGTCTTGATACAGGAGTTATGGTGTACGCAAGTATCCCTTGCTTCTTTAATCTCCAAGACTAGATGCACTCAATCTTTCTGGGTCTGATGTCCCAGCTCTCCTAACCTAGGTGTTTCCTGCAGGAGGGGTGCAATCCTGGGAATGGGTAATGTGCTTTCAACCATCTCTGGTTGATCCTTGGAATCAGCATGAGGTGAGGCTACTGATGTGTACATTGTCCTCGATGGGTCAGCTCCCAGGATATAGTTGTGCTGGCGAATAGCTTCTACCTGTGACTCAGTATTCTAGGTGAAAGCTGTGGGAAGGGGTCAGGATGAGGTTTATCCTGCATGGCTTTCTGCTTGATGTTAAATACCCACTGGATGATGCTCATTGCCTTCCTTGGATCACCTGGATATGAGAAGATCCACAGCCTTAAGTACTGCAGGAGTTCTACCTGTAAGAACTTGTGTAGTGGAGATTCTTGCATTGCTGCTGCTCCTGGCCAGTCCTGGGTAGGGATTTACATTCTAGCCCTTTTGCAAATCTTTCTGATCAGCCTAGTTCAGCCGCACCAGGTCCTAGGGGACATCTAAGCTCTAGCAGTTGTTCAGTCAGTGAAGTCGGGTAAGTCAACTGTGTTCCTCTTTGTTGTTTGTGCCTCCTGATACCTCCTCATGAATTATTAGCTATGGAAAAGACTTACTGCTAAGATATTGTATCTTGTTTAGTCTCCTGGTCATTGCAGGTTTGCTTCCACGTATGTTTTCTTGTAAGTGGCTTGAATGCTGGTCCTTCTGACAATTCCCCTGCTCCTCTCTCCTGCAGTCTGATAGATCTTGCTGTCAGGAAGTTATTCCTCATACTCAGGCTTCTTCTTATCAGTCTGTCACTCTTCAACTCATTGGGCTAATAGTTTTCCCATTACAAGAGCTGTCTCTCTGTGTTCTTTCTCCTTGGTGTCCCCAAGGGAACCTCTTTCTTCTTGCACTAAAAGAGGGTCAGACTAGATGACTTTACAAGTCTCTTTCTCCCCTGCTGCTCCAACTTCCTGGAGTCTGAGAGATTCTGTATCTGACCTATTATGAACTCTGGCAGCTTGTATAATAGAACAGGTTTGATAAAATAAGCAGTGAAGACATTGGTGTTCATAAATCCAATAGGTTTAGACAGTCTCATAAATTTGAGAATCCTGTCCAAGGAGGGGTGAAACAGGGTCTTTTTCTGTCATGGATGTTTGCAACTTTTGGGGGCTATAGGGAAAGGCTGAATTATTCTGGTGCTGAAAAATAGTCTCAGATTTGTAGTAGGGTTTTCTAAGGATGGGAAGAGACAAGAAAGACAAGTCAGGAAAAAGAAAACAAAGATCATTTTGGATGCTCATCTGAAGAACCAAGAGAAGGCTGAGGGCCTTTTCTCCATGTAGATTCAGTTCAAGGCTGGGACAGCCCTGAAATCTTCCAGACACACTATCACAATGTTTGCTGTTTGAAGAGGCCTCCAAAGATCATTGAGTCCAACCCCCCTGCCAGAGCAGAACAGAACTAGAGCAGATCACTCAGAAATGCATCCAGATAGGTCTTGAAAGTCTCCAGAGACTCCACAGCCTCTCTGGGGAGTCTGTTCCAATGCTCTACAATGCTCTTCATTTAAGACTCATAAAGGCAGCTATTCCATCTAGGCTCCAGATGTGAACAGATGTGCAGAATTGTGCCCCACTGTGCACCAGCATTTGGCATCCTCAACTCTGTCCTGCATTCCCAGTTTCCTCCCTGGAGGACACCTCACCAGCCAAGCAGCTGGGCTGGAGAGAAGAACAGTGCTGCTCATTGCTGATTAGGCAATAATGAAATTAATAGCCTCTTCACATTCTTACATTCCCAACGTCAGCGTGTCGGGAAGCGTTTACAATGTAAGTTACACAAATGTCATTTTGGTACATTGAGCACTTGAGATTTGCAATTCTCTGCCACAGCAATAAAAGCAGTCGGAAGAGAGAAACATACCCAGGAGATATCATCGTTAGTGGCACTGGGCCAGGCTTTCTAAGATGCATGTGGGAGGCAGATGAGCCTGTTATGTCCCATGATAGGACAAGGGGCAATGGGCTCAAGCTGGAGCATAAGAGGATCCACAGAAATATAAGGAAAAACTTTTTCAGGGTGAGGGTGACAGAACCTGGCCCAGGCTGCCCCAGGGAGGTTGTGGAGTCTCCTTCTCTGGAGACATTCAAAACCCTCCTGGATGCGTTCCTATGTGACCTGCTCTAGGTGATCCTGTTCTAGAAGAGGGGTTGGACTAGATGATCTTTTGAGGTCCCTCCCAACTCTTAACATTCTGTGAGCAGAGAAGGTCTCTTGTTCCTGCACTGAGATGCCCTCAGGCCTCTGCATGAGACCACTCTTGAGTTCAGTTGAATGAAGGCTAAGTTACCCTGCCAGAAAAGGGAGAATGTTTGGAAAGGTTTGAAAAACAAGTCCATCATTTCTTCTTTAAGACCTTGTAATAAGCACCAAACCAGTGCCCTTTCCAGGGCTTTGCACAATTTGGTTTTTAAAGGTCTGTGTTTCACTTGTCTTGAAGAGATTGCTTCCTCCACTAAAAGATCTAGCCTTGTGGTTCCTGAATAACATTTTGAATCTTGGACATCCAAAGGCCATTTCTCCCCAACAGGTGTCTTCATTCTGCACTGGTACTAAGTACAGATGGCCTTGTTGCTCTGGTGTTTTGTTTTTGAGTCTTGGATTAGTAGCTGGATTTCACCTTGATGCCCCTAATTGACTTTTTGCAAGGACAGCCATAGAATGGTTTGGGTTGGAAGGGACATTTCAGGGTCACCTAGTCTAGCCCCCCTTGCAGTGAGCAGGGACATCTTTAACCAGTGGAGGTTGTCCAGAGCCCATCAAACCTTGACTTCAAATATCTGTAGGGATGGTGCCTCCACCACATCCCTGGGCAACCTGTTCCAGTGTTCCTCCACCCCTACAGTAAAGAACTTCTTCCCAACATCCAATCTAAATCTACCCCTCTCTAGTTTAAAACCATTGCCCCTCATCCTATTGCTACATGCCCTTGTAAACAGGCCCTCCCCAGCTTTCTCGTAGGCCAGAGAGTTGGTCTCTGACATTATGGTCCAGGTTCCTAGGGATGTGAAAGCAACAAAACCTCATTCTTCTGAAGCAGAATACACTAAAATGTTCTGAGAACCTTGCAGCAGGATTCAGCTCTCACTGACGGCAATGCAAATATTTCTGCTGATTTCCATGGGAGCTGCACAGATCCAAAATGGGCTTTTCATCTTGTTTGCTTTGAGAAGATGGTGAGACTTTTGAAAACACCATGGACCATTTTGTTGACGTTTATTTCTGCAATCAGAGAGGCCCTGCTACGCAACAGTGCGGGCAAATGACTTACTGCTGCTGTCCCTCTCTTTTCCCCTGCAAGATCTTAAACCTCACTATGCAAGGCAGATTTGCCAGGACCCAGGAGTGTTCGTCAAGGTGTGTGAGACCCGTTAATCTGGCACTCTATGTGAGTAAAGAGTATGAAAGCATTTGAAAGTGTTTTCTTGTGGTTTCAGTCATAACAGCAGCCATGGCAAATTCGTATTTGTCTATCAAAAAGACAAAAAACGTCGGGGGGGGGGGGGGGCGCGGAAGGAAAGAATCCCAGCACTTGAAAGACTAAATAGTGCATTGGCTGCCTAGAGCATCAAGGGCCCTTTGAAGGTCTAGTTGTGATAAAAATGCCCGTGCCAACCTGACACGCCGCAAACATTGAAGTCAATAGAATTACATCGGGGATAGAGTTGAATTTGGCCCCTCGCTCCCTTCTTTGCGCTGTCAGGTTATGGTTTCAAGGTAAAGCATTATAAATCATATATAGGATAAGAAATCTGGGGACTGTGTAAACTAATCCAGGTGCCTGAGCTCCTGCAAGCTCTTGAGTCCTAGCAGAAGAGCTGATGAGCAGGAGTGGTTTCGGTGAGAAATCTTTAAAGGGTTCAAATCAACCAGAAGTGTCAGTCAAGTAGCTCGACAATGCTGGGAAATCAATGCTGAATTCTCAAAGAAGAGCGTGCAGGGGAAAATGATACCATTTGTTTGCAATTCTAATACAATGAATCAACAGATCTCTTGCAAAATGCTCCTAATGAAAATGCGCATAATAGATGTGCAAGAACCAAGAGGGAGAGGGAGACAACGGATCTGGGCTGGTGAGGAGAGGGGAGAATCTGAATCTATGTTTCGGGGATGAAAAGGATGAAATTTGGAAGTGTTCTGGTACAGCCAGGATGGCTCTGTCATCCAGAAAGTCCTAGGAGAGCCTGTCAGTAAATTTTTGCTAGGGGAGAAGAGGTTTGGATAAAGAAGCAGTTGTTGTTATGGAGGGGTCAACTGCTTTGTGAAAATTGGAAGCGTGCTACAAAGCCTGAACGGATTAAAGATGATCTAACAACCGAGACCAGTCTCCTAATAGACAGCCCCAGCATTATTCTTCTCTTTCCTTTTTCCTGGTCATAAATCCAGCTTCTAGCACTGTTTGATTTTTATTTTTTTGTATGGGTTCTTTTTGGGGCTGGGGGGAGTAATTTCTATGGAAAGTGGCTTGAGATCAATTGTTCGTTGTCTTTTCTGATGTAAAAACTAGAGACTTTCTCAGGGAACTGGCAGATGTCATGTTCAAAACAAATGGAAACTTGTTCTAGGGGGGGAAAAGCCATGGTCACAAAAACTAATTGACTGGTAGAACTTCCTGCTGCAGGATGTATTCTGTGTTCAAAAAAACAGCCGGGCAAATCTATAGCAAAGTAATCAATGGAGGTCCATTAACTGTTAAGTTTCTACATGTGGTTTGGGACATCCTTCAGCCTAAAACTCTTGGAAAGAGTATTTTGGGTAGATATTGCTGTCTGTTTATCTTTTCCCTCTGCTCTTTGCTTGCCATCTACTGTTGGCCATTGCCAGAGGCAGCTATTTGCCAGCTGGACCTTTGGCTAGACCCAATCAGGCCAGTCTGGGCTTGTCTTGTCCCTCTTCAAGAAAAGTTCTATAAATAGACAACCTGTGCCTTCTACTCCAACACAACATGATTCTCCAGGCTGTATGGCTGTAAGGTGTCTTTTCCAGGTTCAGGATGTATCTGAGTGTGCTCTCAAGAGCAATGAGAAAGGGGATGCTGGAGTCCTACAAGACTAATCACCCTTTTTCTAGAAAGTTAAGATCTGAACCAAAGCTGGTGGAAGTTGCTGGGTTTGCCAATCACTGCATAGGATGGAATCTCAGTTTCTCAGTCCCAAAAAGGTGGTTTTGAGCAGCTTGCCTCAGGCTGTTGGCTGGAAAGGAGACAGATTGTCACCTCTGGATGAAGAAAACAGAATGGCAGGTTGCACTTATTTTCAAACTGTTAATTTCTCAGTAATATCATAGAGTAAATGAAACCTAAATCCTCCTCCAAGTCAAACCAAAGCAATTAAGGTAGTCATGTAGGATGGCCTGTTGGGGATCCAAATGAGATTTATGAGCCAGACGATCCTGAAGATGACCTGAGATTTGTGCTCATGCTGGGAAAAGTGCTGTGGCTGAGGAACAACGTGGTTCTGAGCCCTAAGGTTGTTGGTGATCTATCTGAGAAGCTGCAAGTTTCTCTTTCCTCCAACATACAACTATGTGTATGCTGTCATTAAATATAGGTTGGGATGATAGGAAAACTTTGCAGATAACTTCTTATTTAGCATCAGAGACAGCGTCTCTCTCTCCTCGCCATACGACAACCAGCTGCATTTTATCTCAGAGCAAGTTTTATGGATTCCTGAATTGCACCCAAGATTTTCATGCCTGAACCAGAAAAAAAAAAAGACAGACCAGCAGTGCCAGTTGCACTAAGTAGCTTTTTCCTAGGGCTCTCTCCATCTTTCCCAAGCAATGCCCAAGATGAAAAGCAGAATTCAGAGTTTAGGGGTTATGTTGGCATTGTGAATCTCCACAACTGAGCTTGACCTCTGCTCCCTTGGCACTGGGAAGCTCTGTCCAAGAAGAGCAGGAAATTGGTTTCCCTGACCCTTCTTTTCTCCCTGGGAAGCTGCCTAGAACAACAGGACTAATTTATATCGGGGTAGGTTTCTACTAATTATATTGAGGGTGTGTTTTTTTTGTTTGTGTGGGGGCTTTTTGTTGTTGTGGTTTTTTTTTGTTTTTCATACACAGTTGTTTTTTTAATCTTTCCTCTTTTTTCATCTCCCCCCCCCCCCCCCCCGGTGCACCTTCATCTTCTCCTGGTGCTTTCAGATTCTTCCTTTTTCTCTTTTGCTTTTTTCTCTTTTTCTCTTTTCTCCCTGTTGCTTTCCTAAAGGCACAAACCAAAATGTGTATTTCTAGCCTAGATGTACTGTAAAAAACACGGGGCAAAATCTCCCCAGCAACTCAGGGAGACAAACTCTTACATATTGAGGGAATCCCGACCTTCCCTTTCGAAAGACAATTCAGCTACACGTGCTGTCCTGGGGATTCCTTCTGCTTCCACTCACTGGAACCACAAAGCTCATGGAACAAGATCCAATTCCAGGCTCAAGTAACCTGAGCTTATGGTAAAGCACAGCTTTTCTTGTCGGTGGTGGAAGCTGTGCTTTTCCAGGTGCTTGGTGATCCTCATCCTCTGGACTGAGACAGATTTGATCAGTGTAGCTTTGCCTTTCATCTCCACACAGTCGCTTGTAAGTCCTGCCTTGCCCACCCAGGTCAATTTTATGACCAGTCCAACCCACTGTGCTATCCAAACAGTGAGAAGAAGACTGGGGAAGAATAAGAGTGTGGGCCAGATTTCCTTTTCCCAGCTTCCAGTAGCATGTGTTGTAAGGAAAAAAAGTTTTGAGATCATTTTAAACCTTGCTCTTTAGGTTGGAGGCTGGTCTTAGATCATTCAGTTCTACAGAGAATTGTTTTAATGTGGTCCATGGGGAAGATTTTCTTCCCTTGTCTGAAATGCTTCATGTGATTTGGGGTGGATACAACATTGTGGGCTTGGTCCAGGGTGTTGCCAT
The DNA here is from genome assembly GCA_025345505.1 of Todiramphus chloris collaris. Lineage (NCBI taxonomy): Eukaryota > Metazoa > Chordata > Aves > Coraciiformes > Alcedinidae > Todiramphus > Todiramphus chloris. The sequence goes on from JANVCC010000010.1 coordinate 1,174,600, forward strand.
TATTTTCGTGCAATGGGGATGAAACACTTCCCTGTGCAAAGTGTAGTGCCAGCTCTGCCCTGGGCAAAGCATCTTCTAAGTATCTTAATTATTGTTCTTACTCAATGCAACCTTTGGGGGTTTGCCTCAATTTTTCCTGAGAGGCGGTTGCATTTTCTTGGTGTTGTTAGGTGCATGGTGGTGGCTTCTGTCTCCCAGGAAGATGGAAGAGGGAACTGCCATCTTCCTTTCTTTTCTTCATTCTTCCTTGTATCATCCCCGGGACCAGAAAGGAGACCTCCTAGCCCAGAAAGGAGGAGGACTGTAAGGTGAGGTGAACAACTTGAGTAGGGCTGTCTGGAGGGGAAAATGGGAAGGTAGGAATTTGCTGATGGCAATGAATTGTTTGCATAGCTCACATCTTGGAGATCACCAGCAAAATAGAAGGGCTCAAGCTGGATTGATTTCTGACTCTTTTCAAGATAAAAAAGCCCTTGACTATTTCATGGGTTTATATGAAGGGTAAATGCTGCACTAAGCTATTTGACAGCAGGACATGGGTGTTGTTATCACCTCTTGTCCTCCTTCTGCTTCAAATTTACGTTTTTATTTGAAGCTATTTTCTCTCCTCTCAGTAGATGAAAAACCTGGAGTTATCTCAAGGTTATCACTGACCGTCTCCTTCCAAGTTCTGTAACACAGGTAGTTGGGGGAAAGTCAAGTAGCAGGGAGAACATGAAGGAAGCTCAGAGCAGGCAACAAATGACCTCAGAGCTAAATGGGAAGAGTTACGAGACCTCTAATAACCATGAGATGGATACTTGCCTTTGGAAAGCTACGTGCAGGAGCAAAATAACCAAGACTCCCCTTGAAGTCAAAGCCTTCTTTTGCTCTTTCAGAAAAAGCAAAACCATATCAGCCACAGGAGAAAGGGACAGTGCTTGTAGCTAATACTCAAGATGTGAGGAGGACACGAAGGGAAGGAAGAGCCAAAGATACTGTCTTTCCTATCAGCACTTGGTGAAAATTCATTCCTGACGTCTCTGCTTGAATCTAGACACAGAGGGGTAAGGCTATTCTATCACAAACCTGCTGCAAGCCCTCAGCTCCCTCCTGTCTATAGGTTATGTGGTAGGTGAATAATCTCTCTTTCAGATGGTTGCTTTTATTCATGGGGATTGAAGCTTCCTTTTGAAACATCAAACCCAATGATGGAATTATGGGTGGTGTTCATGGGAGAAATCATCCTTTTTCTGGCTGCTGAATTGCTCAGAATGGGCAAAAAAAAACAAAACAACCCAATAAAGCAGCTCCTGGAAGCAGTTCAACTTTTGTGGAGGTTTGATAAAACCCTCCTTGCTTCTTGTTGTTTTTCATTTTCTTTCAATGGTATTTAGCTGCATCTGTAATAAAGGTAAAGGATTTCCATGGGCTGTTGCTAGCTAGAGTTCTGCTGGGGATGGCTTTGTGCTCTGCATGCCATTTCCCCTTTCCTCGAGCCGCGTGGCTCTTGCCTTCAAGCTGTTGGGGATTTTTTCTTTTCTTTTCATTTTTTTTTTCAAGAGGAGGTGGTTTGGTTTTTTTTCTTCTTCTACAGAGATAAACATGATGACTTTTTCATGAGCGTGGAAAAGCCAATAACTCAGAAATACTTCCAAGGCCCAGCTCTTATTTGATAGTCCTTTGCACAAACAAGGGACAGTTAATAACCATCCATGTGGGAGATATTTGATTGATTCTATGCAGTAGCATTGCAGGGAGTTGTGATGGGTTAGTTTTGTTGTTTTCGTTTTTTTTCTTTGTGTTTTCTTTTTTTCTGTTGTTGTTTTTTTTTGGTGTTTTTTTTAAGTATATAAGGGAGAATTACTTATTTCATTCTCCCAGAACTGTTATCATATTAAACTTGCCTTCCGCAAGTGTAACTATTTTCTGATTCAGCTGATAATCTCTTCTCTTTAAGAGGAACTATTATCCTCAGCTATAGTATAAATTACATGTCAGACTCTTTTTAGGCAGTTTCAGGCTGGTTAGTTGAGAGACAGCGCTGCAAAAAGAAGGCAAATTGGGTTTTATTGGGGGACAACTTTCTTTCCAGAGTCGGCCGTTGTGTATTGTAATGTCATTTCCTATGCGGAGTCAAGATTACGTGGTTTGACAGCCACAGACAAATGTAATATCCCACCAGGATCCAAAGCAGCTTTTCAGTAGTGATACTCAGCTTTATTTAGTTTTATTCTATTTCTGAAGTGAAGGTGGCTCTTACCTAATAAGAAAAAAAAACCAAACCACCATACTGAGATCCCAGTGCTGTGTGCTAGTGGAGGATTTATTCCTGCTGGGTACAGAAAGGAGCACCAGTCAATAGCAACCTACCAGACATTCATGTGCCGTGATAGGCATTTTCAGAAATCTTTTTTTTCTTTCTTTACAGTTATTTTTTCCATTGTGTGGGATTGGAAATAACCCTGGGTAGAAGGTTTGCTCTGGATCTGACTGTGCATCCTTCTTGCACATGAAGACAAAGACTATAGATGAGGTGACATGAGTCATGTCACATGAGATCTTGGACCTCCACTTGGATGACGCAGAGCTAAGATTGAGAGCTAGGTCTTGACCATTGTGAGGTGGGAAGGGCAGAAGATAAGAGAAGATATGAGGTAGCAAAGTTGCATTTGTCCATCCCTTGCTGGTAAAGATTCAAGGCTGAGAGAGCAGAAAGGGGCTCATGTTTGCCATGAATAAATCATACTGTAACAGCACTTGGGAATAACCCAACTTCTGCATTGACTGGTCTATAAGAGGTGGGTCTTGATGAGGTAAATTGAATTACTAAATTCAGAGCACACCCTCTTGAGCTTTCAGACTAGTTCTGGGTGGGGTGCACGGTTTCTGCTTCTGTACAGGGCTTTGGAGGAAGGCTGTGAGCTGCCTCTAAGGTGAACTCATGGATTCTGAAAGAGAACATTCCTCTGCCCATTTTCACCTGGTGGTTTGCTTGAAAGGGAAAAGCGGGACCAATCCTCAAAGTAATCTGCCACATCCTCAGGTATCCGGGTCTCTTTCTGCCCAATCTGGGCCCATCTAAGAGAGTGTCTGGTTGATAGCCAGGTTTGGGGTCTTACACTTTAACATTTCTCAATGCTGACAGCACAGGAATCCGTGAAGACTTGAAAAGCCCACCAACTGAGCAGTAGTGCTGAAAAGTGGGAGAGGGGCAGAGGTCTTGATACCAGGGCTCAGATTTCAGCCCTGGACAAAGCCTGCAACTCAAATACTTTGGGGTGATGAAGCTTCCAGCTTTCAGGGAATTGCATCTTTCAAGTGACAATTTGTGCCTGTGTTTCTGCTCCTGTGTTTTTTCATCCTTTTAGTTGTCGTTTCTCTCCCTCTAAAGAGCAATGTCTTACTGGGGATGGAATGATACCTGAATTCAAAGACAAACAAATAGCTGGAGATCGCTTATTAACCCAGCCCTGTGGTGCAACTGAATGAATTTGGGAATTCATCTGCGTGGCTGTACGACACACAATGTTCCCTTTACTCTCATTGAGCATCTAATCCTCCATTTCTCACCAGAGAACAAAAATCAAGCAGGAGTGGTAGTCTTCACCTTGAGGGCCAGCAGACTTCCAGTAATGTCTGTGGTACAGGGAGCTGAGGGATGTTGAATCTTGAGAACTGGGGTCTAGGTGACAAACTGTTGTGACTCCAGGGGTCTCTTTTTTTTATACCCTTGCCACCAAATCGCTCCCAAACCTTGGCCAAATCTCTTGACCTGGTGCTTAATTTCATCTTGTTTAGAAAATAAAGCAGTTTGTTCTTTTAACATGCATGTCACAAAGAGCAAAGGTTGAGCTCTTCAGGATGAGATAGGAAGTCTAGACTGAAGGCAGGATTTTTCTAACATGGACTGACAAATCTTGAGGCTTTTATTTGCTTAGTTTTGGTTGAGTTTTCATTTGTTTTCATGCTTGTGCTAGTCTGACCAAAACTCTTGTACCCGTGCACTTACCCCATGCAGTGTTATGCAGAATGATTCTGTGAGCTAATCCCCAGCATGGTCTGGCACACTGGGGGTCAGGGTGTTGGGGGATGGAGTTATTCTCTTCTGTGTCTTACCTCATGCGCAATACTGTAGACAGAAACCCCACAGCACTTTGGTTTTTTTATACTTTTTTTCCCCTCTCTGTTCCCAGAGATGCCTGCTTAGATGGAGACTTTCTCAGTCAGGGTCCACTTCCACCAGTTCAGAGTGCCTGGCACAATGGGCCCCTGCTCTTGGTTATGACCTCTAAATGTTGCCATAATAATAATAGTATGTGGCTTTTGGCACATCACCTATTAATCACAGCAGCTGTCGGGCAAAGCACTGAATGGGAAATAACTCCCCGCGAGAAAAAACAAATACAACAACACTCTGGGGCTTGTGGAGCATGAATCTCCACCCTGGAGGGTGCCAGAGGAGGAAGGAAGGGCTAAGCTGTGACATTTCCCTCAAGTTTGTTAACCTTGGCTGGTGTTCAGATGCGCGTTGAGGGGGTGGGGGGGTGGTCTCTGGAGAAGGCAAACGTTATTAAATATTTACAGTGAGCAGAAGCTGAAGTGAAGGTGCACAGAGGCATCAGGGCCAGGGTTTGCCAGTGGGGAGAGGCAGGCGTGAGGAGCAACCGCCATGGTTTATATTCCGCTGTCATATTTAATGCCCGTGGTGGATTTTTCTTTTTCTTCCCCAAATCTGCTGTGCGAACCTCGAACATCCAGGATGCCCCGAGGCAGGGAGCTTTGTGGTTTGACAGCTTGTTGTGCAAAGAAATAGCCCCCATCATTTGGAGCCTGCCACCCATCAGCTCCGTTGGGCGCTGTTGGAAAAAGCAGCGAGCTCTGCCAGGCACTTCGTTGCAAGCCCATGAGATTTGGGCTGTGGTGGTTCTGATGTGACAGACCACTTGTCTGTGCTCGGTGTCGTAAATACTTCTCAGAAGCAGGATGAGTAAACGTGTTCCAAATTCACTCTCCAGAGACAACCCCCGAGAATGGCTCCATGTTTGAGCTTGCAAAATTCCCTGGTGCTAAACCAGGCCGTCTGCAGAAAGCAAACCGGTCCATTAGGATGTCTGCAGAAATCAAACCCAAACAAAATGAGATTACTGTCAGTTTGCGTTTATTTGAATTACTGGAGAAGTCCTAGTCATGGATCAGGGCTAAACATGTACAAATAATTGGGTTTAGGTTCAGTGGCTGAAAGCAAGAACACATTGAAGAATTTTTTTTTCGTTGACCTAAAACATTTTCTTCCAGTTTTCTGTTGAAATAAAGGCAGGAAAAAAAAGCAACAGAAGAATGTACTGCTTCAACACGGGGCTGCAGTTAAATATCTGTAGCTTAATGAAATAGTTTTTTCTTCATTTTGATATTTTTTCTAATTTTTTCTAACTTTTAAAATCAACAGAATATTCCTTCTGAAACAAAATAGCAACATAGACTGAGGGGCGATCTTGATGGTGTTGAGGGTGGGGGAGAATCTTGATGGTGTTGGGGGGGGGGGGGGGGGGATTTTTGATGGTGTTTACAAATATCTAGAGGGTGGGGGTCAAGTAGAAGGGGCCAGTCTCTTGTCAGTGGTGCCCTGGGATAAGACAGAGAGGTAATGGTCACAAACTGGAACACAGGATGTTCTACCTCAATATGAGGAGAAACTTCTTCCTTTTGAGAGTGACAGAGCCTGGCCCATGCTGCCCCGAAAGGTTGTGGAGTCTCCTTCTCTGGAGACTTTCCAGCCCCCCCTGGATCTGTTCCTGTGTGACCTGCCCTGGGTGATCCTGCTCTGGCAGGAAGGTCGGACTCAATCTCCAGAGGCCCCTTCCAACCCCTACCATTTATGATATTTAATTTTGATATTTGCAAAGAAACCTCTCAAAACTGCTGAGAAGTTGTTTTTTGCTGAGGGTTTGGTTTTATTTTTTTCTTTTTCTGTGGGTAACGCTTACCCTGCGTTGTCTGACAACTGTACACAAGTTAAAATCTCTGTCCAATTTAATCCAGACCTCAACGTGACAGATGATGTATAAATAGTAAGCATGAAGATTTTAAACTGAGATTTGTGACACTTTCTGCTGGAGGAATTAGTTTCTTTTTTTGCAGAGCTTCATCATATCTGAGGCCAAGGGCATTAGGCAGTTTTGATTGCTTGGGTTACTCGATCTCCAGAGGTCCCTTCCATCCCCTACCATCCTATGATTCTACACTATTGAAATTTGCACTGCCAAATCCCAGGGCGGTTAAGGTGAACTTGAACTGGAAGCTGATTTAAACCATCTAAACAAGATCTGCTGTTTCAGAGTTGAACCAGAATTGAATTTAAACTGAATTTAAAGTTCAAACCCCCTCCCCACCTTGCACTCCTTAGAAATAACAACATTGCAAACAACCTGAAAACTGCCATGAGGTATCATCTTTGCAGGCTCCAGGTAGCAAAGAGCAAAGTTCACTTGAACTAGAAGAGAGGAAATAACCATTCAAAAAATTCCCAAACAACAAAAAACCCAAATCCCCGGTGTCCTCTGAGGACTGAGCTGTTCACCTCCTTTGTGTCACCGCTGTGCCCCCCTGACACACCTTAGAATCATAGGATAGTTTCTGCTGGAAGAGACCTTCAAGATCATCAAGTCCAACCTTATTCCTAGCCCTGTCAAAACCATGTCCCTAAGCACAACATCTACCTTGTGGTACCAAACACAGCAACTGCCTCAAGACCTTTCCCACCACTCCCACCTCGGCAATGATTTGATGGCTGCAGGCAGCTCCTGGGTTTCAGGGCAACTTTGCAAGCCACCGAGGGCTGAGCTTGCTGACAGCAGGTCAAGGAGGTTGTGGAGCTGCTTGGATTGAGATTTTCTAGAAGGGAAAGTGAGTGTCAGGATGGTTGCAGAGGGGGGTGTGTGCCCATAGCATGGTTGTGCACCCCCTCCCTGGCATGGGGTGTAGGTATCACAGCAGCTTGGCTCCAGCTACCACAGCATCATGGAACAAAAGTCATCCCCATCACTTCCCAAAGGCCCCATCCCCTGCCTCTGGGGATGCATGGCCCCATCCATCCCAGTACAGATACACAGGAAGGAAGTGTGGACCCTAGGCAGACTTTAATGGCAAATGCTGCTCCTGATTAAAACAGGCTTGAGCTGCTGTAGGAAGGAGAGGTTGCCATGGAAACAGTCTCTTGATGTGTCCAGGTTTTGAAACCATTTCTTTCTCCTCTCCCCCTTCAATGTTTCTTTTTTTTTTTTTTTTTGGTCGTTGTTTTCTTGGAGGTTTGTTCTCCTGGGGTAATGTGGTGCAGATGGGCCCTTGGGACCAGGAAGGCACTGAAAGGAACTGCTCAGCTCAGGGAGGGCTGTTAAAGGGGGAGCCTCTCCCCTGTGGTCCAGCAATAGGGCAGAGCTTGTGGAGATACCAGCAGAGTGGGATCTGATTGGACTCGGGAGGGTCACAGTGGTGTCAGGGTGCTGGTCACCAAAGAGAGCAGTGGAGAATATCCCAGGGAAATCCTCCTAAAGGCATCTGACTGGGCTGCTCTTAGCATCTGAAGGACTCTGCACCAGGAGGGTCCCTCCCTGGGGTGTTCATCTTACCTAATGACTGTCTCCACCACCTCTCTAAGCTTGGGAATGGTGACAATGATGGGAAGCCAGATGAAAAACAGGAAATAAAGTGAGCTCCATCAAGAGTGCTTCTCAGAAACAAAAATGGAGCACCCCCCCCCCTTCCTCCACCTCTCCCCGGGCTGCCTATTTTGGGAGAGGAACAAAAATGCATGCAAAAAAACCCCTACCCCTGTGTTGAAGAGCCATTAACAACTGATGCAAAGCTTTGAGGAGTATTTTCCTTACAGCTCATTCAGACCACATTTCATACGTTTTTTGCCTCTTTTTTCTTTCCCTGATTTTTACCATCCTCTTGGTTTGTTTCATTTTGTGTTGTTTTTTTTTTCATTTTGTGTTTTTTTTTTTTCAATCACTGAGGCCTATTCATCAACACAGGCTCCTCCCTTTGTGTTTCATCCACTTTTGCTTTTGTCCCCTCCCTGGGAAGTCTCCCAAGTCTTTCTCAGACCCATCCCCAGTGCTTCAAGTTCTTCATGTGAAATCCTTCCCTGTAAGAGTTTGAGTGTATTACTGCATCTGGAGCAGGTCTGGGGAATCCTAAACATGGGGTGTCCATTCAGTCCTGTTCTAAAGAACTTCCTATCAGCACCTCCAAACTTGTGTGAATACTCAAACTTGGCTTTTTGGATGTGAATGTAGCAAAAGAGGCTGGTTCATATTGTAATTTTCAGAGTGCCCGGGCTGGATTGTTGTTTAGACTCTCTTTGAAATCCAAGCTAAAATTCCATGGACTACCTAAAAAACCATGGAGAAATGGATAATTTTATACACTGAGCAATGCATCTTCTGCCCCAGTCCAGACTTCCTCAGCAGGCCTTGTCCCCTCCCAAATAACCATTTTGCAATCCCTATATATTGATTATTGCAAGAGTTGAGAACCACGTCCTCAAGAAACATAGTCCCACCTGCTTTAGATACCTGTGTCAGCTTCTTGGATAGCCTTGGGCTTTCAGTAGCAAAATAGAGCCATTAGTATGTCCAGAGGTGGTCTGTGTTTATCTTAGATCTGAATTGCTCTCCAAAGGTGCCACCTTCATCTTCTTGCCTGATGCAGCAGCAGCAGGTGCCTAGTTTCCTGAGTTACCTTAATTTTATGTGATACAACTCCAGATCTGAATACTCCCTGCGATGATGAATTTCAGATGAATTGATTTGGAAACATCCGTGTCACTTCTCTGTGTAGTTCCCCCTAGACCAGGGTTGCTCTGTCTGATTTGTTTTAAATGACAGAATAACTAATTTTGTAATGGGATCTCTTAGTGCTTCACCTGCCTAGCAAGACTTGGCAAGTGGGGAGCATAGGAAATCATCAGAGAAACTGGAGAAGGAACCTCCAAGAAGCCACTGCTCCAGCCCTTCTGCTCCTAGTCCAGGATCCTGTGAACACCTGTACATCCCATTGTGTGCTATATCCCACGCCTGACTTTCAAATTTCAAGCCCTTCTGCAAAGCTTGGACAGTTTCTCTCTTTCATTACATCTTAAAAGGGAACGGAGAAGCCCTAGAGTCCTTCTGCAGGGACATCTCAATCAAAGGTGTCATGAAAGGGGTTTAATTTCAAAAGCTCTGAATTACACCTAGATCAGGAAGGACGTGGTAATGGTGGATTTGCTGAGCTCAGGAGGTTAAAGAACGGAGGGGAATTCACAGTTAACATCTGTGACACACCGAGGGAAGGATGAGAGAGCGCTCCGCGTCAGAGCAAATATCAAAGGCATTTCCCAGATCTCATGCTTTTGGGAGATTTTTTTTTTTTTTTAATTACTCTGCTGTTTGTTAAGAGTCGCTCACGGCCAAATCAGCGGATTCTTAAACTCGAAGATGCTACTCTGCTCCCAGAAAGAATGGCTGAGCAGCAAATCAACCCCAGGATGCATGGCGAGAAAGAGCTTAGAGCTTCTTTGAAGCCAGCTCAAATATCAGTTGACAGAGTGGTCCCTGCCTCCAGTCACATGAGGATGACGACAGGAGAATTGTTTTGAAATCCTCCGAAGAAAAGACTTCAAGACAGTGCTCTCCTGGGTAAATGTCTCCTTTTCCTGGCATTATGTTCTCCGGTAGCTCTCGGGCGAGAGGTGGCAGGTGGTGAACCTGTAGTAAGGGGAGGGAGGAGGGAATCGGATAGGGGAGATTAGGCAGGTGTTTAGCAATGCAGACAGCAGGCATTCAGCACTGGGTTTCCTGGCATCATCTCCGAGTCACCTGGAGAAACCTGGACTCTGGTGTCACAGCAGCTCTGTGGAGGGAATTTGGGAAAAATACTGGAATAATGGGTGGCCTGGGGCACCCAGGTGGAATCTCAAGCAGGACTGTAATGGGAAAGGTAGAGGAGAGCTCAGCCTGTCTTAGCTGCAACCAGAACTATAGCTTCTTGAAGCACGGTCTGGTTGGAGAGCCAGGGGTTTTGGTCCCTACTAAAGGGGGGCACGTGCTGTGGGCAGAGATTTGGTCCGGTGTTGGGAGCTGTTCTTGGTGCCTTCACTTGCTTGCAGGTTTGTGACGTCTTTCTGCTGGCACACAGGAGCCTCGCTCATCTGGGGATTATTGCATAAGCCTCACCAGGGACCTCGAGAGCAGATTAATTCCTTGAGCATCTTCCCTCTTGCCGCCGGTGAAGTCTGCTGCTCAGATGTGATCCAAGGAGACAGCTGGGCTGGGCTGAGTCTGAAACCTCCCTTAGATAAGGCATGGGAGATAGAAAGATGATCCCTCTCTCCCAAGCTCAGGACATTTATCTTCTTGGGTGAAACTTCTTTATTTTGTGTCAGCTTGCTGGGTCTGGCTGCAGAAGAGACCTTTCTTAGGTATCTGATGATGATGAGGGTAAGACAGTCACCTTAAGGCAAAGACAGACTGCGATTAAGTTCCTCTCTCTCCCTCAGGCAGAGCTCAGCCTGCAAAAATGCTTTGGATGCGGTGGCCTGTAATTATGTAATTCTTCCTCGTTATCTTTTCTAATTGTTCTCAGCGCTGTTTCCTAAACTGATTGGAAACAATGGCAGACGGGGATGAAGTGGGAGGCAGACGTGAGCATGGCAGGCTGCCAGCGTAGTACAACCCTTTCCAGAAAGGGGAAGAGAGAGAAGGAAAGGAAAAAGAAAAAGAAGAAAAAAAAAAAAGAAAAAGAGAAATTCCACAGTGGAGACTTGTAATGCCAGGATCTGAATCAAAGGGACACCTGAACCGCTGCCAGGCTGGGAGGTACTGGCAGGGGATGTCTCATTCAAGCTCATGCGTATGTGATGTGTATTACATTCAAGCAATGCAAAGCTTCCCCCCCACCCCATCCCTGGCACACCTCTCCTCCCCAAGAGATTTGCTGTTTTCCTCTTTTCCAGTACTTGAATGACGCAGGTTGAACCCTCACGGGGTGGGGGATGGACTTTGCCCATCGCCAGGAGACACCGTGGTCTTCTCCCCCTGGCATTGAGTTGGTTGTTTGCTTGGAGAGGAGGAGAAATAAAAGAAAAGGGGGGTGATGTTTGGCTTGTTGCATTTGGCGGTGACTGCGCAGGGCAGGAGGAGGGGTCTAGGGGTAAGAGATTGCGATGAGTTTTCTTCATCTTTGGCTGCTGGTTTCAGGGGCACTGGGGGGTGCAGCTCCCCAGAAGCCGGTGGTGGTGGTGGTTGTAATGTTGCTTTTCATTTCTTCTGTAAATAGCTGCTGCTCTTCACCCACTTCACTCTCCCCACGTGGGTAAGGTTTTTTTTTCGCAGTGATGTGCATCACAGAGGTGTTTGAGGATCCAGCAGAGACCTGGTCTAATAACCTTCTGCTCTTCTTTTACTGACAGTCCCCTTTTGCCAGCACAGTGGGAAGGGGGAAACATGAGACTGCTGCTATTAGTTTTGTCTAGAGAAGGCCAAAATAAGCCCTGTTCTTCCAGGAGTAAAGTGTGAGTATCAGTTTCTCATGGCAGAGGGTGAGAGGAGAGAGGTCTGTGGGGTGATGTGACATCCCACAGAGTGGAACCCTGAAAACCCCCCAAAAACCAGCATCAGAACCCCTGTGGTGAACAGTTAGCTTATGGGCTGGGAGGTACCTCTACAGAAAGCAGACCCTGTTTATCTATCTGGGATAAGCTCCAGACACTGGAGGAGGTTTTGGGTCACCCCTGGATGCTGGAGCTGATTTACCCTCCTCATTCCAGTCTCTGGGTTCTTAATCTCTAATTGGGACTCCACATCCTGACAGCCTTGTCAGGTGGGAGCTCAATGACTCGCTGTCTGAGCAGGGGCAGTGCAAGGGGGAGGAGGAATTTATCAGAGCTGTCCTCTCCTCCTCCAAACCCAGAGATGCTCTGTTGTTTTTCCATCACCGTTGACTTCTCTACATGCCTGCAGCCTACTGCTGCCAGCACCGTCCCAGTTGGCCAGCCTCTCTGGCTTATGTGCATGGCTCTCCAGGATGGAGAGGAAAAATTCTACCTGAGGCTTGCCCTCAGTTTTGGATCAGAGTTTTCCTTACTGTTGTGGGCTGAGTGGGGTTGAGGAGATGGAGTTGTGAGGACCAGGAGCTGGAGAATTCAGGCAGGGTGGTTAATTTCTGGCTTGTGTAGGGATTTGAGCTATGGCAATCTCCAGCCAATTCTGGATAAGAATGAATGAGAAATAGCCAGAAGGGGCAGCTGGAAAGCAGTGGAAGTTTAGAAGTGGAAGACAGAAGAGTGATCACCTCTGTCCTTTGCTCCTCCTCATTCCTGGCGGAAAGCATCCAGTCCAGTGGCTTGAGGGGCAGGAGGGTAGGCAAAGAGTGAACCCTCCTGGTGACACATTCCCAGGGGGGACAGGTGACTGCAGAGATCTGTTTCCAAATGGCATAAGTAATCTGCCTGGATAGAGCTAGAAGAAAATAAATATCTTGGAGTGGTGGTTTGAAGCCCAGGTGTTTTGGACCTATCAGTGCTGTTATTTCCTCCAGTCCTGCCTGCCGCTCTCCTTTTCTACTAGAGGAGGCTGTACCCAATAAAACTAGGGGGGGAGGGGGTGGGAACCCAAACCCCTAGCTGTCGTTTCAAAAGATAGGCATTTATGGCAGCTGATTCTTCTCTTGAGCGTACACCAATTTCCATCCAAGGTTGCAGACCTTACCCAGCTTGTTTTGCAGCACTGTACAGATCATTATGTGCTTTTTGGCACGTAAAGCTACCAGTCACTGTCCCCGCTGGCTCACGGAAGGATGCAGGCTCTTTTCTTCTCTGCTGGGAACACATCAAGAGACAGGAGAAAGTTTGGGGAATACAGTGTCACGTACAAATACGGATTTGGTCCCACCTTAGAGCTACATCATGTGTCGGGGAATGGTTTGCAAGCTGGATTTGTGTGGCCCTTGACACAGGTCTCTTTAGCCTTGTCTTCTATAATCTCTGCAGATCTACTGGTCCTAGGGGTGAGGGAAGGGCAAAGAGATGAATCCCAACACCTAGCCAATGCCTCCTATGTGTGCATCACCATGAGCTGCTGCTGCTGGCCTGGATAAAGGATTTGCGTTTGCAGGAACACGGTTTGCTTTTGTCAGAGGCTGAAGAAGCACCTTTTGCTGTCTCCTGAATATAGCCTGGATTTGTTCAGTGCTGACAGACACACATCTAGATGGCTGCAGATACCAGCATGCTGTACTGGCTATTCCCTGAACAGTGGCTGTTGTTGTAGGCTGCATAAATTCATCAGCTTCTTCCTTGGGTTCAGCAGGCTCTTTGCCCCAGAAGTTCCCCTGATGATAGAGCACAGGGGAAAAGAAGCTCCTTATATCAGCTTTGTATTTCCCTGTTTTTAATTCCATTTTTTCTTGCAGAATTATCCTTTTTCTTGTGTTATGAGGCAGAAAGAACAAAAGATCCCTCTATCATTTTCTAATATACCTTTATCATCCCTTCACATTTATCTCCTCTCTGAAATGTACAGTCTCGAGCCCTTACTAATCCTTCTTCATGAGCAAATTTTTGCCATGACCTTGATCAATCTTGTCATAGTTCTCTGGACTATCTTTAGGCAGATTATTGCCTTTTGGGGTGGTTGGGTGTCAATTCTGTACATGGTGGCATTCCTGTTAGATGTTGTCAGGCAGTCCCATCAAACAGGGAAGACCACCTAAAATTGTATTGCCATCCTCAAGACAACACTGGGGGATGTTCCACTAGAAAATGGGATGCTGATGGAGATGCTTTCTCCTACACCAACCATTAAGCCAGGACTTCAACGACACGTGACAGAGGGATGTGGAAGTTGGTTTCAAATGAGGAAATTGGAAGAATCCTCACCTGGCACAACAGGGAAGGGAGCTGGTTTGAATGGGGAGGAAATCTCAGTTCCTTCCCAGCTGCAAGAGCTGCCTCCAGGTACAAATCATTCTCCTTCCATTTCCAGGAATTACTTATTTATTGATTTACTGGGGGTCTGTGAGGTGTGAGTTGCTTCGCTTTCATTACACATCTGCATGAAGTTCTTCTCCCTTCTGCAGAACACCATCCATGGACCAACTACTGGGAAATAAAATGAGCAACTCATGTTATTTCAGCATGTTACACACAGTTGTTTTTCTTCTGTTATTAGTCTTTCCCCCTCCTTCTCCTCCTTTCTTTCTCAGACTAGAACAAATACAGTACGACTGGCAGAAAATTGGCAGCCTTCAACGATCCAGAGGCAGTGATTTTTCTCCTAAGTAGCTTAATGGAGTCTATATTTTTTTTATTGTTTTCTCAGCCTGCAGGTTGATGGAGTATTTAAAAAAAAAAGAGACAGAATTCAACAAGCTCTCTCCCTTCTTCCTCTTACGAATCCATTTTAGAAAGTCTACAGTTCTACAAGAACTCTTTTGTATCATCCATGTTTCAAAAGTATGCTGAATTGGTCCCAGGCATTAATGGAGGAGGTTGAATTACACTCCAGGCTCAGCCTTGAGTAAAAAGATCGAAACAGAAACCACCCTGCTTGCATCAGCACCCATGTGTAGACACTGTCACTGCCTTCTACTGGTCTCCTCTCCCTGGAGATTTGGCTGGGATCTGTAAGCAACATCCCCAGATGCCTGTTTGGAGATGATGGCAGAGCTGTTGATGGGATTGCCTGGGATCAGCCTGAACCCCTCCTGCAGCCCCCCTGGTTCTGCTGGAGAGTTTGAAGGAGAGAAGCCAAGGTGAGCAGCTGTAGTTTTACAAAGCGTTGACCTGCTCTCTCTTCTGTCCCAGGCTGTCTATGTCATGGCTGCTCAAAGCCTCTCTGTGATTTACTTCCAAAAAGTCTTCTCTGGGGTTGTCTTTGGGTTTTCTTTGCTGCTCTCAGAGATACCTTCACTCTTCATTTTGTCTCGATGCATTAGCTGTGAGGCAGTACCATTCTTGCTCTGCTGCTCAGGTGGTGAAGCGGTCTCTGGCCTGCAACCGTAGCTCCTTGTGTCATGAGCTCCTCAGGTTTCCTGAGCTGAGTGGTCAAATGGGAGATCCCCAGGAACACATGGGTGTTGAAAACAGAAGGTGTTAATGAGCTAATACTTGCTCCTTCTCTGCTTCAGTGCAGCAGATGGAGGCTCTGAAGGGTATGGGGAGAACCAGTCCTCAGTTGTGAGAAAGATCAGTGTCTTGAGTTATGCTTCAGAGCTGGGAAATTCCAGCTCCTCGATTCCAGCCAGGTTGCTAAGTAGGACCTTGCTATTGTTCTGTGTACCTGAATTCCCCAGCTGCCCGAGGATTTGCAACTCATTTTACACAGTACAAATCCTAAGGTTGGGTTGTTTCATTTGTTTTTTTTTTTTCAGGAGCAATGTTTTTGTTTGCTTGCTTGCTTTAATGCTTTCCTCTTTGGGGACTCTAAGTCAATATGCTATTTTTCCATGATGAATAAGCTTTACTGGCTCAGTTTGTCCTTGTGAAAGATTCTAACAACCTGCCAAATACTCTCTGCTTTGCTTCTGTGGCTCCAGTCTCATAGGTTGCTCTTGACTCCATCCTGTAAATCCGTATGGGGATTCCTTAGGCAGTAGTGATCTCCTCCTTCTATGTGTCTCCTTACCACGTCATTGAAACTCCTGGCAAACAGGCTGCAGCCTTTATAATGAATGTGCAGAGCTGTATGTAGGTGTAAGATAAGGAGGTGATAGATTCATCAGTTTGCCATCTAGCCCCAGCCCGCATTCAGATGGGGCAGGGTTAATCTTTGCATGCACTGATATGGAGCCTTGAGCCAATCCTACTCTAGCTCACTGATGCCATCCACTTTGTCCAAAGGATATCGGAGAGCTTTGAGGAGGGCTTCTAAGTCTGGGGCTTCCCAGATGGGGATGTTGCTTTTCTCCATAGCCAAAAAGGATTTCAGCTGATGTCATCTAATCCTTGGACTGCGTAGCCTTTTGGCTCCTGATGGTCCAAAATCCAGGGCAGTGAATGAGGCTCTTCTGCCAATGCTGGCCTGAAATTCCTGGTTCTCAGCTGCTGTCTTGCCTCAGAGAAGTGTCTTGAGCAATAAGGTATGGACTTTTATCAACTACATGGGGCTCAGAAGGGAAATCCTTCCTGTGATGAAGATATATTGAATGACAAATTTGATTTAAAATGAAGGTTCAGAACCCTCATTCAAGAGTCTCTCTGCCAATATTTTCAAGAAGCTTGAATTTTGCTGCCTTTAACTAGTCTGCACGGGTCAATACTACCATGAGCACTACATGAGAGGGGCTGAGCTGTAGCTGTGCTCTCAGATGCTGTGCTAGCACAAAATGATAGATTATTCAAGTTTGTTGTCAAACTGCCTGTGGCTAAGTGCTACCTGACAAAGCAAGAGTGCATGGTATCCACCTTCTTCAATCTTGCTGAGACAACACTGACCTCTGAATCAAACCACTCAGTTGAGCATCACTTGTATCGCAGAAATGCAGTTCAACTGGGCTGAGCTGATAGGTTGGGGATTGACTTGTTAAAGAGTAGCGTGGGGGAAAAGGACCTGGGGGTCCTGGTGGACAGCAGGATGCCCATGAGCCAGCAACGTGCCCTCGTGGACAAGAAGGCCAATGGCATCCTGGGGTGTATCAGAAGGGGTGGGGTTAGTAGGTGGAGAGAGGTTCTCCTCCTCCTCTACTCTGCCCTGCTGAGACATCATCTGGAATATTGTGTCCAGTTCTGGGCCCCTCAGTTCAAGAAGGACAGGGAATTGTTTGAGAGAGTCCAGTGCAGAGCCACAGAGATGATGGAGTGGAGCATCTCCCTGCTGAGGAAAGGCTGAGGGAGCTGAGGCTCTTTAGCTTGGAGGAGACTGAGGGGTGACCTCATGAATATCTGTAAATACGTAAAGGGTGAGTGTCAGGAGGATGGAGCCAGGCTCTTCTCTGTTATGCCCAATGACACGACAAGCTGCAATGGGTGCAAGCTGAAGCATGAGAGGTTCCTTCCACAGAAACATAAGGAAGAGGTTTTTCACTGTGAGGGAGCTCTGGAACAGGCTGCCCACGGAGGTTGTGGCGTCTCCTTCTCTGGAGACATTCCAAACCCACCTGGACACGCTCCTGTGTGACCTGCTCTAGGTGACCCTGCTCTGGCAGGGGGGTTGGACTAGATAATCTCCGGAGGTCCCTTCCAACACTTAACATTCTGTGATAGTCACATCTCCAGCAGATGCTGCTGGTGCTAGTGCAAGTGCTGTCAAGGTCCATCATGATGCCTGCTCTTCCAGACCCGTGTTAAACCATGACACAAAACCCAGTAGCTGTCTAACCTGGAATGCTTTAATCTTCACCACTTTGCCATTTAAAAGCATCTGGTTTGGGCTTAGTTCATTGGGAAACCCTCTCACCTCTGATCACTCGGGAGCCATTTGCAAGGCAGAAGTGATTCAATGAGAATCCCAATGTAAGGTTAATTCCTAGGGTTTATTTTCCAGCTTTGAAAGTGGCAACTTGTTGGCCTTGAAGATTTTTCACCAACGTCGGAGTAATCCAGAGGGAGACATTTTTCTTCTTATTATTGAGACTATGGGATAATTATCAGATTTTAATGACTGCTTGAGAAAAGTGATCTAATTAGCTATTAAAAAGACCCTTCAGTCCCTCCCCCTTATCCAGTCCCTAAATAAAAATCATGAAATAGCCAGTCATCTCCTACTGGATGTGTCTTGGAGATACTTTTCTTCTCAAGCTAATTGTGTGTATCTGGTGTTCATTGGGGAAAACTCTGCTCAGGAATGCAGCAGGGTGAAAAATGAGCTATTCTGCTTCTGCGTGAGTGTGAGGCACAGCCACAGCCTGTTGCATGAACCACAGAGTCATTTAGGTTAGAAAAGACCCTTAAGATGATTGAGTCCAACCATTAACTTACTCAGGAGTAATCTATGGCTGTCCCTGCTGGACACGTGGCTGGTTGAAGTCCCAGGGTGCCCTGTGAGTCTTGTCCCCTGACTTGAAGTTGAACCAGGAGAAGTTCACATTGGATCTCAGGAAACATTTCTTTCCAGAAAGGGTTGTCAGACATTGGAATGGGCTGCCCAGGGAGGTGGTGGAGTCACCATCCCTGGAGGTGTTTAAGAGGTGGGTAGATGTTGTGCTTAGGGACATGGTTTAGTGGTTTTGATAGGGCTGGGAGTAAGGTTGGACTTGATCTTGAAGGTCTTTTCCAGCTGAAAGTATTCTGTGATTCTATGATTCTATGACATGGATGCTGGTATCATGTTGTGATTGCACCTTAGAGCCAGGAGCATTTGCTGCCATAACTACTGTTTTTTTTAGAGCCATATCCACACTTGGTTTAGTGACACCTCGTCAGCCAGGCTGCTCTGTCTGACCTACCTACCCTTGGGGTGTCCTCTTTCTGTCCATGTTCAGTATTAAGGTGAAGAGGGGACACTGCCAACATAGCCTGTGCTTCCTGCATGTGTCTGTCCTACATGAGTGCAGACAAGGCAGGAAATAGCCCTTGGCACCTTCCATCTCTGCTTGTGGAGCCAGTGACAACTGTTTCTGCTCACTCCAGTGGAGGTGGACAGCTTTTCAGAACAAAATAGCTCCCCTCCCTCTGGCTATGAACTCTGATGCTTCTTAGTTCAGCTCTTGGCATGTTCTCCTCTGTTCATTAAAGCTCTTTGCTTCTTCTAGGGGCTGGTGATTGCTCTTGCCAGTATCTCTCTTCCTCTCTTCCCATCTCCCCCAGTGGCAATGTAAAGTGGTTTCAAAGCCTTGAATAAAAAGGGACAAAATGAGAGTGAGAGAGAACTGAGGCAGCTCTTGCTTTGCAGGGTGACATCCTCTCCTGTCACTTACCATTCCCTTAGAGAGCACTGATGCTTCGTCAACCCATCGAGCTGGGATGGATGCTCCTTCTCAGAGGCTGTTACTCTCTCCCCGCCTACTCACCCCACAAATCCTGCCCTGCCACTCCAGAGGAAGAAGCTCTTTGCTACTTTCTGCCAAGGTGCTGACCCACTCCACCTTTTACGTGGACCTTATCTGATGGACTTCACTGTGATACAAACCAAAATATGTGATTAACTTTTGGTGCCAGCAGAAAGGACTTGATAAGCAACAGCTTTTGTACATCTCCTCATTTAGAATTGTAGAATCACAGAATATCTGGGGTTGGAAGGGACCTGGAAAGATCATCTAGTCCAACCTCCCTGACAGAGATCACCTGCTCTGGCAAGTCACACAGGAACGTGACCAGGTTTGTTTTGAATGTTTCCAGAGAAGGAGATTCCACCACCTCTCTGGGTAGCCAGTTTCAGTTGTCCCACTCCTTCCTTAGGTGTTTGTGAGCATGAGCTGGGGTCTCAATTACTGAGATTC
Organism: Todiramphus chloris collaris; assembly: GCA_025345505.1. NCBI lineage: Eukaryota > Metazoa > Chordata > Aves > Coraciiformes > Alcedinidae > Todiramphus > Todiramphus chloris. The sequence goes on from JANVCC010000010.1 coordinate 1,193,998, forward strand.
ATAGAGTAGTTTAGTTGTTGCTTCTCCAGGAGGAGTCCCATCCATCACATAAGAAACACGGAAAGGTTAAGACCATCTACCTGTCTGATTGTCTTTTCCAACCTATCATCTGCAGCTTTCTAATCTCTCAGTCTGTTGTTATGGAAATAATGCAATTACAGTCACTGTGAATAAAGAGGAAATACAGTCTTCCTGAGGGGAGAAAAGGAGACCAGTTTTCTGAGGTTTCCTTAAGTACTTGGTGAGAAGAAGAGGAGGACAGGGAGACAGACAGGTGCCACAGGGCAGGACTATATTGGTTTCCAGCTGTATCCCTGTTTTCTTAAAGCATTTGTATTAGTTTTCATTCTTCTGTAGACAACGGCCAACCCTTGGTCAGTATATTCAGTGGTTCTCTCCACTTGGCTAATTAGTCCTCCTTAATCAAGCAAGTGGAGGTGGACAGCTTTTCAAAACAAAATAGGTCCCTAGCCTGCAGCTGTGGGCTCAGATGCTTTTTTACATTGTCTTTTGACATGTTTCTTCACTTCATTAGTGCTCCCTTGATCTTCAGGGGGCTGCTGCTATCTCCTGCCAACATCTTCCCTTCCACACCATTGCTTCCATTGAGCTGTTCTCATAGAGACCTGTTCCTAAGTTGGCTTATGTCATGCAGTTTCAAACTATCCACACTTGCATACCTCTAAAGTTTCTTCTCTTTCAAACTGGGTGACTGAACATGACCATGTGATGAAGTTATACCCGTGTTGGAAGAGGACTTGTGCTTGGGGACATGGTTTAGTGGCTTTTGATAGGGCTAGGAATAAGGGTGGACTTGATGATCTTCAAGGTCTGCTTTATATTAAGAATACTGCTTTATCTTAAGAAGGGACTCCATGTACTGGTCTAATCTGGGCAGCGGGTCAAAGGTCTGGCCTGTCAGGTAGACCCATCACCTGGCCAGATGGGATCTATGAGTTCCCAGAGCAAAGGGAGTCTACAGTTAACTCTACAATCGCGAGATGTATAAATACCGCAGCCAAGCAACAACTCCTGTTTGTACCAGGTAGGACGTGGATGTAGCTCAGCACAGACAAGTGGAGAAGATAGAGGCATGTGGGTTGTTACTGTGTTGAGTGTAAGATTTGCATCCTGGCTTTTAGCTGAGGGGTTTTTTTTTTGCCTTTCCTCTCTAAGGACGAGTGTAAAGAACACGCAAGATGTGAGATTTGGAGCTATTGACCTTGCCAGTGCCAACACATCAAAGGTTTAGCATGATGGCACCTTTGTAATGACAGTATAAAAAGAGACATGTGACACGACGAGGGATGAAGCAGAGAACAGGAGATGGGCTTTCTGATTGAGTGTTGCTTACCAAGTCTGTGGGATTTAGGGGAAATGTTTGTATTTTTTGTGCCTTGATTCAGGCTTTAAATGGGGAAGATGAAACTTTTGGTTTAAGTGTCCTAGGGCCAGGAAGTAGTGCTGTCTCTGGAAGCATCTGACTTCAATTTATCACTGATTTGTCCGAAGACCAAAATGTTCTTTTCTTTAAGCTATTTGTTCTCAAGGAAGGACTTGAGTGCCTCTGGTCACTCAGGCCTTGGGTAGTGACCCATTCCTGAGGCCAGTTTACAAATGACTGTGTACTGTTTGATCTGACAGCATTTGCTCCTCTCTCCTCCTTCCACCCAAAAGATGCTTCAGGGGGAGACAGATGCAGAGAAACAGAGGGCTCTGAAAGGGTTGTCTCAGTTCCCAGCAGTCACATTGCGCTCATCAAAGCCAGCCAAGTGGAACTGGTGACACTCACCAGAAAAGCCTGCTCTAAATTAAGCAAAACTGGGGAAACTTTGTAAACAAGCACTGTCTGTTCCAGGCCACAGGAGGGAGAAGTAACCAGTCTGCTTTGTGCCGGGGAGAAAACCAGTGGGGAGCATTCTTATGAAATGGTTTTTGCTTTGCCACACCATTAGTCTCCCAGTCCATCGGTCTGTCTTGGAAAGGAGGATGTCCCCTGGGACAATGTGAGGCCTCACTGACTTAAACGAGAAGATGACAAGATGCATCATCACAAAACAAGACTAGAAGGAGAGGATTAGAGTCTTGCTCAGGGAATTATTCTCAGGTTTGAGTGTCTTATGTCAACCTACGTTTTATTGCACTGAGGACACCTTAGAATCATAGAATTGTCAGGGTTGGAAGGGACCTTAAAGATCATTTGGTTCCAAACCCCCTGCCATAGGCAGGGACACCTCCCACTAGAGCAGGTTGCTCAGAGCCCCATCCAGCCTGGGCTTAAACACTTCCAAGGATGGGGCTTCCACCACCTCTCTGGGCAACCTGTTCCAGTGTCTCACCACCCTCATGGGGAAGAAATTCTTCCTACTGTTCAACCTGAATCGACCTATCTCTAGTTTTAATCCATTCCCTCTGCTCCTATCACTGCCCAACAGCCTATAAACCCCTTTCTGGATTGCAGGACAGACATTGGCTGGGATGGCCGTTCACCATATGTGTGTCTTTTTTTAAGATCTATTTTAGAGCACTGGGAAGAATAAGGTATCTTTAGTGTGAGTTGTCTGGTCTTATAGCTGACTGAAGGCAGATGTATTTGCTATCTGTCTGGCTATCTTCCTAATACAGGCTGCCCAGAGAAGTGGCAGAGTCATCATCCCTGGAGGTATTTAAATGATGTGTAGATGTGGTGCTGAGGGACATAGTTTAGTGGTGGACTTGTCTGTGCTAGGTTAAGGATTGTTCTCAATGATCTTAAATGTCTTTTCTAATGTAAATGATTCTACCCTTCTGTGATTCTAAAAAACCTCTGGAGGTAGCAAGAGGTTAAATTGTTACAGTACATTGCCCTGTGGGCAGCATAAGTTAAACCAGAATCACAGAAAGGCAGGAGTTGGGATGGACCTCTGGAGATGCTCTGGTGTCCCCCCTGCTCCATCCAGCAGGGTCACCCAGAGCAGGGGCCCAGCAGCGCAGTGTCCAGCCGGGGTGGGAATCTCTCCAGACAAGGAGACTCCACAGCCTCTCTGGGCAGCCTGGCACAGGCTCCCACACCCTCACACCAAACAACTTTCTCCTCCTGCTCAGCTGGAACCTCCTGGCTTCCAGTTGGTGCCCGCTGCCCCTTGTCCTGTGGCTGGGCACCACTGAGCAGAGTCTGTCCCCATCCTCTTGCCCCCAGGCCGGGGCCCTTTAGTTCTTGTTCAGCATTGCTCAGCTCCCCTCTCAGGCTGCTCTTCTCCAGCTGAACAGCCCCAGGGCTCTCAGCCTTGCCCCAGCACAGAGATACTCCAGCCCCTTCAGCATCTTCATAGCCTCTGTTGGACTCTCCAGTAATTCCTTTTCTCTCTTGAACTGGGGACACTTCTCTCCAGAACTGGACACAGCACTCTTGTCTTCTTGCAGTGATTTCTGTTTGACTCTCATACATTTGCTCAAGATACTGTGGAGCTACCTGGTGATTCAATCTGTAGGCAGTGAGAGCAAGAAAGGATAAGCCTGCATTTGCTCATCCAACTGTAGACTCTTTCTGCTTGTTCTCTTTCCAGTTTCCCCTCTTTCCCGCTAGAAAATAATCAGTCTTATGTGCAAGGTTTATCATGCATTCATTGCATCTCATCCTGTAGAAAACCACATGCCACTTGTGACTTGGGGATCTTTCAAGATAAAAGAGCCTTATAAGAAAAAGCTTTTACTGTATAGCATTTCATTATAATTACAATTTTTGTAAATTGGGTCCTACACTGAGAATTTAATCTAATTTTGATTATCTAGAGGTTTTAAAACTCTTCATCTTCTGTTTCAGCTTGTGTAAATAATACTCCTATCTCCTTTCACTCATATTCCCAGCCAACACTTCTGGCAGACAACAGCTTCTTCATTTTATCCCATTCCTACTGACAGAAGGGTGTCAGGAAGAGTCCAACAGACCAAACATAGAAACATGGTCTACTTTTTCTGCAAAAAAGAAACTTTTTGTGACTTTTTTCTTTGAAGAATATCTGCTGCATTACTCAGACCGCCCCCTTTAATCCCCACATATTGCCTAAAGGAGCATCCTAAGCGATGCCTGTCCCTCCCTTGAGGGCCTCTTGACAACTTTGGTATAGTCCTGAGTATGCAGAAGTGGGGATGGGAGAAGAGAGTCAGGAAGGACTTCAGCCACTTGCTGGTTTCCTTATTAACAATTAAAATTTGAGGCAGCATCAAAGAGGGATGTGGTTGTCTCTGAGTCAGAAAGTAGCTTCTGATGGATCCTGCCAAGCACAGGGCTGCTGTGGCTTACCTAGAAAATCTGCTGCAGCCAGCATCTCCATCTCTAGTATGAATGGCTGAGATAGACACTGCACCCAGACACTGAACATGGAAGTGATGGGTGAACCTATTTGAACTGGTTTCCTCAGGGATGTGGCTGTCTTGACCTTCAGGGCTTGACTGTTTCACCAACAACCCTTCTGCCACAAGTGTTGCAGTTCAATTTATTGGAAAATAACCTTAATTCACTGATATTGCTGAAGAAATCAGATTTGGTGTCCATCAGTGACAAGTGTTGTAAAATACTAATTGCCGTGACAATGATGCGTCTCATTAATAATTTGTGTCCACTTCGACTGTGTGTAAAACAATCCAAAGACAGAGGTGGTGGGTACAATATACAACAGTATATATATTCTAAATGATTCATGTGGATTTAGCCATGGTGATGGTCTATCCAGACTGATGGAAGGATATTGAGTGTGTTGGGTCTGCAAGAAGAGGCAAAATATCTTGTTGGATCAACAGAATTGAAAAGATAACAGGCACCCAGTATTGTAGAGAAATCTCTTCATGAGATCTCAAAAGAAACAGCAAAATCCCAGTTAAAATACTAGTTAAATACAATTATTGTTCTTCATTTAATTTAATTAAGCCTTCAATTTAGCGAGAGGAGCAATTAGCATTTGAAAAGCCAAGAAGAGTGGTAGCAACAGTGGGGGAGGCAGGTCCAGAGCCGTAGTCGGAGAAAGAAAAAATGTTATTAGTACCAGTGCAGACGGGAAATGCAATCTGCACAGCTGTAGATGGCCATTAAAACAATGACTCTGTGTAGTCCATGGTCTTCAATTTCAGTGGAACCAGGGAATTTAGTTCCCCAAACAGGTTTTGAGAATCTTTCATAAATTTACAGTAAGGTTCAGGAATGAAAAAAAACCCAACCCATTATTTGCTTTGAAAACTGTTCCTCCCATCAGCTCAGTTTGTGATCTGGGTTAGTTGATTTTGTGGTAGGGTGGTGATTTTTTGCTAGCTGTGTAGTTTCCATGAGGACTTTAGGGTTCTTTGGATGAAATGAGCTGTGTTTTGGAAGGATTGTGCAGAGAATCCAAGGGTTTGTATGGATATCTTGTAGAGCAGTTACAGCAGATTTTGAGTTGCTTCCCAGAGAAACAAGGCAAAACAGAAAGTGCTGAGATCTGGTTTCACTTGTCATTTCTTGGTGAGCAAAAAAGTTTGATGGAAGAAGCGATCCCTTTGGCTAGACTGATGGGCTGCTTGGAAGCTGGGGGCACAGATTGTGGGAACACTGCTTTCAAGGCAAGATCTTCATTCAACACTGCATTTAATTATTTAATACCCTCTGTATAGATTCCAGTGTGGGATAACATTTGGGAGCAGGAAGCGTAGAGATACTCGGAGATTTCTCTTATGACGGTAGTGTGGCTGTTCAAAGAAAACATAATTCCATCCTCAGAAACTAGTAAAGAAAATAAGCAGCCAAGTCTGGGAAAGAAAAAAAGAAATATTGGAGGCAGGTGTTAAGAGGCAGAATAACCACATCTGGGAATATTATTTCAAGGGTCCTAATTCAAGGACACGAATACAGTGATTCCAAAGGCATTTAGAGAAATTGTCCCTGCCTAGGGATGCGTTTGAGATATCTGATCCAAATCTGTATTAGTTGCATCTGCAGAGACATCTGGAGTTATTCTGGCAGTAAGCACGTCTATGGGATGACACCAAGAGATATGTTGACCAAGCAGTGAAGAGCTGCTCTACAAACTGCAGCGATACGGGCCCAGCTCAGCAATAAGACGATACCAGCCTGGAAAGTGCTGGGATGGGATTATAGCGAGTCCTTTCCACATACAAATGTATTTCAGAAAGTGTCACAGAAGTAATTGGAAAACATCAATAACCATTGATAAAAACACATAACTGGACACGCCTGGTGGAACCGCTGTCTGCAGGAAACAGTGAATGAAGATCCATAAAGAACCAAAATGAATTGTTAATCTCTTGCTACTTAAATGAGATTCACAAGAAAGTTGCTGATTTTTGCATGAAAAGATGACCTTGTCCTGAAACCAGATAAATCTCTAAAGTCTTTCTGCCCATTGGAATTGCTTTATTGGAGTTGTGCAAGGGATTTATTTGGTCCTCAGACAAGCGGTTTTGCTGCGAATGGTGTACTTAGCTGAAGTTAGGGATCCCAAAGCATTAATTTTGCAGACTGAGGTTATGAACCTTGGCATCTTGGCCAAATTCAGTGTAGGCTTTCAAAACAGCTCGAGTGGTATTAATTGTTCTGTAGGCATTTTCAAAGTTCTTGGATTTATGGGCTGTAACCAGCTTCTCATTAGGAATATCATACCCAAAGTTTTCCCTCTAGTATTTATGTATGGATTTACTTTTCTTTGTCACCTTTCTTTGTGTGTCTATAGAAGTTGGCGGTGAACCAGAGACTAGAACACACTGAGTCATAATATTCTCCAGTGCTTCAGCTGTTGTGTATGGAGTATTAAGTGGAGCATACAGAGAGGATGTGAAAGGTTTTAAGACCAGCTGTAGAAAACTGTGGGAGAATTTGGGTTTCTCTTCACGGGAACCAGGGCTGAGATTCAGAATACTTTAAGGAGATTTAAACTAAGATCTTCACTAAATGACCCATTTCCTCTGTTCCTGCACTTTAATAGCTGTGCCTGCAAGGGAAGAGTTAAGGCAAAGCTGCAGGGAGGTAAAGGAAAGGTGGAAAGAGTGGAGGAAAAAGCAAGGTGTGCACAGTTGAATATAGTATAAGTGCTCACTGTTTCCCATTAATGTCAAATCTTCTCTGAGTCTTACTCTGTGGAGACTTGTATGGGATTCCACAGGGTCTAGATGATTGTGGTGGGGATGCTTGCAATAAGAAGAGAATATTCTAAGAGCTACACACAATGATGGATGGGCCTCACCACACCTGAAAAGCAGTTGTCAGGTGGGTTACCAGCAGTTTTAGAGGAAACATTTGCAACGGCTGTAAGCAAAAAGAGAAAAATCCGTGTGTAAAACTCTCTGTGATGTGATGGATACTCTCAGAGTCAGTTGGCTCTTTTGTGGTAGGATTCTAGGAGTGGGTTTTAGGCTTTCATTTCTCGATGGTCTAGCCCAGTGGTTGTCATCTAGCACTATAATTGTGATTCACATATTGATGCTAGTGGCTCAGCATTGGGTTTTAATAATTGAAGAGGAAGCACAGAACCATTTCTGTGCTCTCAGGTGGTATTAGAGGTTGCATGAGCAGGTTGAAGGTTGGGAAGGCAGTAAGGGTTAAGAAATGATGCTGGATGGCCAGTGCAGTTTCAGAGAGAATTAAAAAAAAAGAAAGCTTGTGTTAGCATCAGGAGAGTAGATGCAGTGTCGTTATGGGATGGGGAATGAGGATATGGTTGTTACACACTGGCATATGAGGCAAGGAATCATTGTAACAGTGATTTGGGGTGGGGGAGGTGGGTAGAGGGGTGGAAATGGGGCATTAAACTTAGGACAAAGTAAGCAATAGGAGACTCACTGAGATCCCCCGGGAATGAAGGGCTGCATCCATGGGTCAGGAGCTCTGGTAGAACTGGGCTCCCTTGTCCTCCTATGTGTAACCAAACATTTCATCTGTCTCTGATACTGATTTCTGCCTGTCTGAAATGCCTTTCTGATCACAGCATTTTAAATTCATGTTCCTACCCTGAAGCTTCTCCTCACAGGTTTTGGATTGATTTATTCAGCCTCTGTTCCATTATGTCCAAACAGATTTGGTGCCTGCGTTTTATCTGGTGGTGGCTACTGGTCCCTCCCAGGGCTCTAATCTTTTCAGCTTGACCATTTTCATTCCCCATCCCAGGGATGGGTCAGTTGGGAGAGACAGGAGAAACCATGGTACATGCTGGGTATCCCAGGTCAGGTCTATTCTCCCCAGCTTGCGAGCAGTCTACACAGTGACTGTATGGTGACCAGTTTAAGGGCATCTACAACTGAAGGACAACCTCCTTTTGACTTTCCATGCCTTAGGTCAAGTCCCTAGCAGAGGATTTCTTGTAGGAGTCAGTTTAGCTGTGCCTGTGAGATGGGAACTCTGTTTTCACTCAGATCTCCTGTGGATTGGTCAACGGGATGATTAAGTGTTGCTTCCACATGGTGTTTCCTGAGACAGCTATTTTTTAACGCTTCTGCTTAGTTCACACTTGTCTCCACAAAGCTTTCCATTTTCTCTAAGCTCTATTTGATTAGAGGCTGTTATGTAGCTGCCAGGAAAGGTTTCTGTCACCAAAATGGCTCTGTTGTTAAGAGCCTTTTTTTGAGGGTTTGACACAGAAGATGCTTCCAATTGTGCCATAGTCCTGGTGGTCCTAGGAGGGACCCTGGTTCTGCTCTTGCTTTCACTGTGCAGTGCCACCGCTGAGCCTGGGCAACCCGAGGTAAAGCACCAGACTCGTGTAGCACAAGGTCTGCAGCTCAGGTTTGTGACCTTTGCCATGCAGCCAAGAAATCACTTCTCAGTGTCTGTTGATGCACCTTTGGGAGGCGGGTGCAAAACCAGCCAGTGAAGCAGCAGCTCTTTGAAAGGATCTCCAGTGCCTGGATTAGTATAAATCAGCAGCTTCCCTGGGTGTGAGGATCCAGTGAGGATCTAAGCCTCAGTGTGCTAAAGAGTTTGTAGCGTCTTCTTCTGACCTTTATATGCCTCAGAACCCCACTCCATGGATTGAGTTGGAGGATAGCTGAAGTCTGCGATCTTCTGCCAGCAGGCAGATGGTTGCAGTCACTACACTTTCCTGAGGACCCGTTTCATAAGCGGCATTTCCAAATCCATCAGAAAGTCCCAGGCTATGTGAGCAAGAATAGTTAGACATGGGCCTGATGAGGAAAGCCAGGTCTCTATTCATCCCACTTTAAGGAAATCTGGATGTGGATGAGGATGCAACTGCAAATTCCCCACATAGCTCAGTGTGGATTGTGGGTTATGGTTCTGCAGTATCTCAGTACTCAGAAAATGAGAACTGCAAGTGGAACGGGAACCGGGCCCCTATGGCTTGTGAAGGCAATAGCTTTGGGATGAAAAGGCAGCACAGATGTCTGTAAACCCTCAGTAATCCTGATGTGGGTATCACCAACGATAACCTGTCCATCCCTGACCACTCTACTGTGAGCTCAGCTCAGCAAGGTATAATGAGATGAGACTTTACCATGATCTGATGCTTGAGACAAACCCAGTTCATCTCAAGTCTGCCAAAGCTGTTGCATCTTCACTTCAGCTCTCTGATGGCAGATTCCTGCTGGTGCCATACGGAGGAGTCTTGCAGAATTAAACAGCAAACTTTTCATTCTAACTGTCTTCTGGCCTGAGGAGTTTCATACCTACAGCAGAGCTCTCAGGAGATGTTAAAAACTAACTAAACATCACGGCTGTGTGCAGAGGGGCTCCTCTTCAGCTATGTCAATTCAGTGATGCTTGGATACATTCTTAGAACCAGCTGGGTTTATCTCCATTGAAGTCCATAGTCAATTTCTGTATTGAGCACTCTCCTTGCTGCTTCAAAATCTGCTTTTTTTATCCTCTGAAGTTCCAGTTTGTCAAGTTGGCTTGCTTTCTTTCTTTTTTTTTTTTTTGGCTTTTTATTTTTTTCCCTACATTGCAAAGCAATTGCAGTGAGCTAGAAGGATAAGGGAGCTAAAGCTGGTGGCTTGGGACTTGATAAATATTTTCCCTCTGGAAGATTAAGTATTTGCAGAAGGTATGTGATTGATTTCGCTGGTCACTTAATTGAAGGAAAATGAAAAGCGAATTTCCAATAAACTAAACCATTATTCATCTGAGATCACAAATCTGTACCCAGGGAGCCCTCCGCAAATCTCTCTCCCCATGTGCGTTGTCAGTGCAGGGGATGAGAGGATCTCTCTCTTTTTCATTCGTATGCACTGGAGGTGACCATGAGCTCTGGTGATGCCTCACAGCCCGTGAGCATCACGAAGGATTTTCATTCAGCTTTGGCGTGAACAGTCGGTGTGCTGTAAGCACTCGGATATTGCAGTGACAGGATATCAAATAAATGTCAAAGTAGATGGATGGCTGGAGAGGAAAGTGGAGTTGGTGTCTACTCGCTCTTCCCACTGTTCCTTGAGGTCTTGGGGGAAGCGTTGCCTGAACCTGGTCTGAGTTTCACTATTAACTTCACCAGGGCTGGGGTTTAACCACTGAGTTTCCAGCTCAGCAACATGAGATGGAAAGAAAGAAAGAAAAAAAGAGAGAAGCACACTACTTAATTGCAGCCCCTACTGCGACCAAATGTGTCAACCCTTAAACAGCAACAGGAAAACCGTACGACACAGCACTCTCTGCAGATGCAGCCGTGATGGGTGTCACATGCAGGCAGAAGCTGGATTGCTTTTGATTTCCATTGCTGGTGAGGCTGGCGTTGGGGAAAGCAGCCAGCAGCTCAGCCTGCATCTCTGCCAGGCACTGGGTGCCAAGTCTACCTGGCCAGCACCCAATGCTGCTCCTCCTGAATTAGATAATCAGAGAGGAGCCGACGATGAGGAAGGGTGACGAGGGCTTGCCATAAATGTGGCAGGAGGTTTACGCAGCCAGGTAAAATATCACCGAAGGGTTAGTGTTAATAGAGGGGTGTTCTCTCTGTGGGGCTCTTTTGGACAGCGAAGGACGGGCTGTTTGTCTCCTTGTGCTGCTGTGTTTTCGTGTCAGAGCCTGGTATACTCCTGCCAGAAGTCCTACTGCATTGCATGAGCACAGGGTGGTAACTTGTTAGGAAAATGATAGGGGCTTGGGGACTAAACTTGAATATGTAACTCCTATAAAATATAATTGATGTTGTCTCCACATGTGCAAGGCAAGCACTGCACATGGTTTGAATTAGTGCTGGGGTGGGTGTAATGATCATCTTGGAAGAGCAGAGTTCTTAATAATAGAGGGGAGTTGATGAGCATGGGGACTGAAGAATGAAGTTAATATATGTACTGTTATTGTACCCACCACCTCTGTCTTTGGATTGTTTTACACACAGTGGAAGTGGACACAAATCATTAATTAGATGCATAATTGTCGTTATGGCATTTAGTATTTTACAGCACTTGTCACTGATGGACACCAAATCTGATTTCTTTAGCAATATCAGTGAATTAAGGTTATTTTCCAATAAATTGAACTGTACTACTTGTGGCAGAAGGGTTCTTGGTGAAACGGTCAAGCCTTAAAGGTCAAGACAACCACATCCCTGAGGAAACCAATTTAAATAGGTTCACCCATCACTTCCATGTTCAGCGTCTGGGTGCAGTGTCTATCTCAGCCATTCATACTAGAGATGGAGATGCTGGCTGCAGCAGATTTTCTAGGTAAGCCACAGCAGCCCTGTGCTTGGCAGGATCCATCAGAAGCTACTTTCTGATGCAGACAGAGACAACCACCTTGCGTCTGATAGTGGCCCATGTCCTCCAAAATAAATCCAACCAAGTGGATATACACCCCTGTTGAATATCTCTTTCCGCTCCTGCTGTGGCTTGTCCCACAGTTGCATAGAGAGGTTATAAAACCTGAGATTGTTAGAGTAACCTCTGGTTGTTGTGTTAGACTGAATACCTTCAAGCACTGAAGTCACATTTCCTGAGCTAGAGATGTGACACCCCTCCCCGCAGCCTTAAGAAATGGAACCTTCTTCAAGATGTGACCCCCCCCCCTCCCGCCCCCCCCCAGCCTTAAGAAGTGGGACCTTCTTCTTGATGCAGAGCCAAGCACTAGTAAAAGATGTAATCCTAAATCCTGATGCAGAGATCACTAGTGAAAAAGGGAAATCTTTGCACTGAGTCAGGATCCCACGGTTAAAAACCCCAACCTGATGGCAGCCGTGATGGTCTCCCTTGCTTCAGCAAAGGGGTTGTATAAACAAATAAAAGCCAACGTAGAGCCTGAGTTACTTGCTCACAGAATTGAGGTTAGGCTTCAACTTGGGACCAGATTTCTAACACTGGCTTTTGTCATGCTTCTTTTGGCAACAATCCTCGTTCCCCTTTCAGTCTTTCCCTGTAGCATTTCAGGACAGGCTGCCCAGGACATCCCATCTCAGCAGACTGCTTTGCCCAGACTTGCACCTTGCCAAGACCTTCTCACCAGAAGCTAGAGAAGCCCAAGACTCCAAGGTGTTGCAGCTCAGGGATGAGTTCTCTGCAGTCAGAACTGTAACTAGGGACTGTGTGGCAGCAGCAATGAACAATTCTGCCTAATCCAATTAACTTCATTCTTCAGTCACCATGCTCATCAACTATCCTCTATTATTAATGTGAAAACACAGAGCAGCAGGCAAACTTTTTTTTTTTTTGAGTGGGGGATGGGGCATGTGTTTTGTTAAATAAGTTCTGTAGTGAAAACTTTTCTGCTCTGAGATAGTTGTGGTTCTACGAGTTCATCCTGGTGGTTCCTAGATAGGTGGCCTGCTCCAGTACTTCACCATTTGTGACACTGGGAGCTCTGTTTAGGGAACAGCACAGGTTTCTCACCTTGCTTCAAAGAGATGTTCTTTGTTTTCTTTTTTTTAGGGGATTAGAAACTCAAGGAAGGAGGATGCACCCCATGTGAGCCTATGTGCAGGTGCATGCAGTAGCATAGCATCTCTATGCGGTCAAAGGGTACAGGCAACACTATGTTGGTGTATTTATGTGAATATATGTTTTATGGCATTTATATGATAACGTTTATGTGGTGATGGGCAGGTGGTTGTAGCCAGATGGGCTTGGAGGAGATAGAAGCTTGCTGATGTGTGTTGTGGCTTGGAGTATCAGTGCCTTTAGTAGCATGTGCTATATACATATACATACATGGGTATAACCTTGGCTGAGGAGGAGCCCAAGTGCCTCAGCTCAGACCTGAGATCTCTGAGCCCGTCTACTCACCTGGCTCTGCTCAGCTTTCTCCAGCAAGCTCCCAGCCTACTGAGGAAGAAGGGGAGTGAGTGATGGAAAAGTTAGTTATATTTTCCAGTGGCTTTCCCTCGGCACCGCTGCCATCAACCCTGACTGAACTTGCTGCACTCACAAAAATGAGAACCATTTCTCATCACAAGCTTGGGCCCCAGGGCCTGTCATTTTTTCCAAGAGCAATGCTTAAACACCTACCAGACTCCACCTGCTGAGAGGGGCTGGAGAGCAGGTCCAGCAGGATCCAGCTGAGCTCTTCGGAACTTCCAGGTGAAGCAGGAAAGGAGCTGCCCTTACGGAGAGCTGCTGCCCTCAACAAGGCCAAATGCTTTGTTCTTGCCTCCCATATTTGCTCTGCTGGATTTTTCTGCCTTGCCCCCACCAGTTCTAGTTTCTGTTCTAGGTCTAGTTCTAGGTTATAGATAAGAAAATTAAAAGCAATATATACTATTAACCAGAACTGTCTGAGACAAGGGCCCTGTGCACAAGAAATTACCTTTTCCTCACTGGAACAGGTTTCCCAGAAAGGTTGTAGATGCCCCATCCCTGGCACCATTCCAGGTGAGGTTGTCCAGGGCTCTGAGCAACCTGATTTAGTTGCAGATGTCCCCACTCAGTGCAGGGGGGTTGGACCAGATGACCTTGAAAGGCCCCTTCCCACCCAAACCAGTCTGTGATTCTGTGATTAAAGAATGCCAGCTACATTCTACACCATGCAACGATGTTGCTACTCAGCTGGTACGCAGCAGTGGCAACCAGGGTCTCCAGAAGCATCAGCAGCTGTAAACCCCCCTGTCTTTCCTTTATCCAACCACCTTGCACTTGATAAGGTGGCCCATGTCCTCCAAAATGCATCCAACTAAGTGGAGATACACCTCTGTTGAAAGTCTCTTTCTGCTCCTGATGTGGCTTGTCCCACAGTTGTATAGAGAGGTTATAAAACCTGAGAGTGGTAGAGAAGACTCTGGTTGTTGTCTTAGAGCAGGCTGGTATTAGGTGGCCATAAAAATCATCCCAAAGTCAATTTTTCCTCTCTCCCATGTCCCAAACTCTCAGAGTGGCAGCAATTTCCAAACTTCACGTAGTTCCCTGTGGTACCAACACAGTGAGGCAAGGCTTGTAGGGAACAGTAATGTCAGTCAATGCCATGTTATTTCTTCACTGCAAGGTTATTTTGTCCACCCTGGCTGTTCCTGCTGTGGGTAATGGAGTTTCCTCTCTTTCTCCCTCTTGGAGAGTGTTTCAGAGTGTAATAGATGCTATTCTCAGTATATTTTCTCTAGATAACACTCAAGTTTCTTCTAGACATCCCCCATGATAATCAGTCAATATCCTTCTTTAGAGTCATTTCATTCTGTTTTCTACCTTTGCAGCTTATCTGAGCTCAGCTCGGTAGCTGAGCCCTATTGAACTCCACACACTCTTTTTTTCCCAGTCTGTAGAAAGCTGGATTAGCTTTTCAGTAGCCTGGGTCATCTGGGAAGAAAAAAAAAAAAGGTATGTTAGAGGGCAACCAATTTAGTTGCTTAATATTCTGAGAGCAGCAGCCTTTTGGTTCCCTGGTTTCACATGCCTATGTATAATAACTCTTCTGGGAAGCAGGGGTGGATAGAGCGGGAAGGATCTTTACAAGCAGCATGCACTTTTACGTGGTGGATAGAGTCATTTGGTTTGCTGTACGTCCAGGCTGCAGCAGAGTGCAAAGAAAATTGCTCTTGGAGATCAAGAGGTCTGAGCTGTTTGGCAGCAAGTGCTGCGGAGGGCAGAGAGTTGCCCTCCTCCCAGTGCTGCAGGTGGGAGGAAGCTTTCAAGGACATTGCATCTCAGAATATTCAGCTGGTATCACATGGGTGTCTGTGGTTGCTGAGATGTTTGGTGTCACGTCTAGGTGTCTTGAGCCTTGGGCTGGGACCTGGGCACCTGAAACATCCTTCGTCTTCAGTTCCTAGGTTGAGTTTAGCCTTTGCCTATGATTGGCATGACAGCACATGATCCCCAGTGATCACAGCCAGTTGAGGGTTATTTTTAGCCCAGCAGTTGGCACTGTAAATGATAATACAAGCTCTTCAGCTCAATACCCAAAAGGATGCAGCCACACACCCCTCCAGTGGCACTAATAACATAATGAAAAATGATATTAATCCATCTGCTAAACCTCAACATGTCATCAGATAATTATCAGCAACATGCAACCTCCTCTGAGGAGACCTTATTCTATTAAAGAGAAGATGGTCTACACTTCAGCTGCAAGAGTGACAACGTGCTCTTTATTCAAGCTTTCGAGTCTTGGATTTCAAGCACACAGAGATTTCTGATAAGCAGCCTTTCGGCTCAAACCCTCCAATGTTTATATTTAAAGAACACAATTATAAGTATTTTCAGAAATGATTTTTTTTTTTTTTTTCCCAGGCTTGCATCTAGCTTTTAGATAATGTCTGCTCTTGCGCTGTTAAGAGTCCTTTAGAGGTCAGGCCTTTCTCCTCAGAAGATCAGCACTTAGGGACTAACCACAGTGATCAGTGTCTGGACTAAGGCTGCAATGTGCCTACAAGAGTTCATTTGCAAATCCTACCTGCTCTGAGTCACAGAATCACAGGGTGGTATGTATTGAAAGGGACTTCTAGAGATCATCTCATCCAACCCCCCTGCTCCAGCAGGGTCACCCAGAGCAGGGGGCCCAGGATCATGTCCAGGTGGGTCTGGAATCTCTCCAGAGGAAGAGATTCCATAACCTCTCTGGGCAGCCTGGGCCAGGCTTCAATATCCTCACACCAAATAACTTTCTCCTCTTTCTCAGATGGAACCTCCTGGGTTCCAGTTGGTGCCTATTGCCTCCAGTTTGTGCCCATTGCCCCTTGTCCCAACACTGGGCACCACTGAAAAGAGTCTGGCCCCATCCTCTTGCCCGCAACCCTTTAGCTCTTGTTCATCATTGCTCAGGTCCCCTCTCAGGCTGCTCTTCTCCAGCTGAACAGCCCCAGGGCTCTCAGCCTTGCCCCAGCACACAGATACTCCAGGCCCCTCAGCAACTTCGTAGCCTCTGCTGGACTCTCTCCAGTAATTCCTTGTCTCTCTTGACCTGAGGACCTCAGAACTGGACACAATACTCCAGATGTGATGTCACTAGGGCAGAGTAATTAAGTGACCCATACCATACTCTCAGGGTATATGATGAATCCAGAGTTTGCAGTGGCTTGGTAGGAAGGATCTCATCACTAAACTAATGAACACTGTCCTGGGTCAACTCCCTGGCTTGCTTGGTGATGTAGGAAGGATCCTCCTCTTGCTTTCCCCACTTTTGGCAGTGAGGATCATTTTATTGTCTCTCCTAAGCACCCTGAGGGCCTTGAGTTGGTAAGACCAAGTGCACTATATCAAGTTTACTGTGTTTATTGGTGCGATGGTCAGTACCCCCTGAACCTCTTGGCAGCTGGTACTATCCTATACTGTTTGTCATGTGGGTCAACTTCATCTCAGTCTCACTAAAAACCTTTAAATGAAATAAACAGTCATTTTCTCTTTTTACTTGACTCTATATTCTTGTCATGTGAGATCCAGTGGAGGAATGAAGCTTTTCACAGCCCTGGCCTGCCTCTATTAAATATTGGTCATGCTCTTTGTGCTTTCATGTTGTAGGAAGCAGCTCTTGATCCTTGTGTTGCAGTGCATGGGGTTTAGACTGTAAAAGGCATGAGACCGTTCCGGAGCTATCACAGAGGGTGTTGCTACCAAACCGAGGACTTGATCCCACCTACTTTGGTTTCTCCTCTGGTGCAATCCATGTAAGCTTGTTCCAAGTAGGTAGCTGATGTTTAAAGTGTCCCTTTTCCCAGTGCTGTTGAGGATGATCCAATTCTGCCACCAGCAGAAGCTGCTTTTCATGCATCGCACCGAGATCTGACTCGGGATTCTCACAATCTGTCTTCTCCTTGTAGAACAGGGCTGACCAACCTCAGCTCATCAGCTGAAACCTCACCCTCTCCTATCTCCCTGCAAATCACAGATCAGCTGCCCAGATGTGGTATGTTTTGGTTGAGCTGCTTTTTCCTAAGACATCAGCATAAAGGCCTGCTAGAGGTAGGACATCTGGCTGAAGGCAATCTTGGTCCACCCTGACTCCCAGCCTCTCACACCCCTCTGCCAGCAAAGTTTCCGATGATTGCAGTTAATGGACCAGTGGCTGCTCTTTGCATGAAGAAGCACTAGGAAATCATCTCTATTTCAACCAGGTCGTACAGGAGGGAAAGGGCTCCAAGCTTTCTAGACAGCAAGTTCTCTGTGGGACAGCAGTGTGCCCCTCGTGGCCTAGAAGGCCAGTGGTCTCCTGGGGTACATAAAGAAGAGTGTGTCCAGCAGATCAAGGGAGGTTCTCCTCCCCCTCTACTCTGCCCTAGTGAGACCACATCTGAAGTTAGTATGTCTAGATCTGGGCTCCCCAGTTTAAGAGAGACAGAGATCTAGTGGAGAGAGTCCAATGGAGGCTATGAGGATGATGAAGGGGCTGGAACACCTGCCTTAGGAGGAAAGGCTGAGAAGCCCTGGGGCTGTTTAGTCTGGAGAGGAGAAGACTGAGAGGGGATGTAATTAATGTCTATAAATACACAAGGGCTGGGTGTCAAGAAGGCAGGGATAACCTCTTCTCACTTGTGCCTTGTGATAGGACGAGGGGCAATGGATCCAAGCTGGAGTACAGGAAGTTCCACCTCAACATGAGGAAGAACTCCCGTACTGTGAGGGTTACAGAACACTGGAACAGACTCCCCAGAGAGGTTGTAGGGTCTTCTCTGAAGACTTTCAAGACTTGTCTGGTTGCATTTCTGAGTGATCTGCCTTAGTTTTGTCCTGCTCTGGCAGGGGGGTCGCACTCGATCATCTTCGGAGGTCCCTTCCAACCCCTACCATTCTGTGATTCTGTGATTTTCAGTTCACAGGAGTTTTATGGAAGCAGGTGGCTGAGTACTAGGAGAGAGGATGAAATCAGTGCTGTTGCTTAGGGCAAAGCTCAGCACAAGTCCAATTGCGTTACAGGACACCAGAGAGACTACACAATATGGGGCTGGTAGGGAAATGACAGGAGGAAACGGGCTTTACAAGTTAAGCTGCACACCAAGGTATTTAATTAATACATGTGTGGCCAGCTGGTCATGCTTGGGAAGGCAGGGGCTGAGAAATTCCCCTCGCATGTGCAGCAGGAGGAGATGAGGTCTGCAAAGCCCTTGAATTACGGTGAGAGTTTATGAGTCCTTCTCTAGAGACTTGGGGAAATTGATTGAAAATAGCTGGTTGTTGTTTTTATTTTCTTAAATGAAAGTCTTGAGCTTGGAGATCCTCACGTTGCCCCAGCCCATGGGGTCTGGCCAGCTAAGGAAACAACACACAAACATCAACAGCTGCTGAATTTGTCTCTCCAAGAATGGGATGGGATGTTGCTTTTTCCTTTATCCTGACTGTCAGGGGTGGTTTGACCAGGATGCCTACAGCTCTCCTGTCCTGCTGGGAACACAGCAATGCCCCTTCCTGATGGGGCTGGATTTAGAGGCAGAAAACAGGGACAATTGGAGGACGGTGTTAGAGGGACTCACAGTGGAATGGGATGTGCCACGATGTGCAGATCTCTCGAGCTGTACCTCAGTTTCTCAGTTCTGATGCTGCATTTGGCAGTGGTGCTGCCTGTGGTTTATGGAGGGTCTCCACCTGCTCATGATTCTGCTTCACTTTGGGAGGGTTTGAGCTGCAGACAGCATAAGGAGAGCCTTTACTTAGGAGCTGTAGCTCACAGGCAGCCAGAGCCCTCTATTTATGGAGGAGAACTATGCCTGAACTTCTCTTTCCACCCTTAAAATGTGCATCTCTCTTGCCATGGCTACTACGTTCCCAGCATGCTGGTGCAGCCTTGCGAGACTTTTTGGGGTGGCAAGGTTAAGGCCAGTGCTGATTGCCTGGAAGGGACGGTTGTAAAGGGACACATGATGGGTGGGAGGTTCCTGGAGAAGGCTTCTTCACCTTGCCCAGCTTCTAGAACTTTCTGTTTGATTTCCACAAAACACGTACGGAAACCCAGCAGACCACTGTGAACCCCTTGAAATTTCTGGGCTTTGTGACTATGTGGACCCAAAAGGAGTGGGTTGGAAGGGACCTTTCAAAGTCATTGAGTCCAACCCCCCTGCACTGAGCAGGGTCATCTGCAACTAGAGCAGGTTGCTCAGAGCCCCAGCCAACATGGCGTGGAATGGTTCCAGGAATGGGGCAGCGACAACCTCCTTGGGTGACCTGGGCCAGGCTCTCCCCACCCTCAGCAGCAACAATTTCGCCTTCTCTCCAGTCTAAATCTCCCTCTTTTAGTTTAAACCATCACCCCTTGTCCTGGCCCAATAGTGCTCAAAAGTCTGTCCCCATCTTTCTGACAGGCCCCTTGAAGTCCTGAAGGGCCACTGGAAGGTCTCCCTGGAACCTTCTCTTCTCCAGACTGAACAACCCCAACTCTCTCAGCCTTTCTTCATAGTGGAGGTTCCCCATCTCTCCTCCTGAGAAGAGGGTCCCTCATGGCTGTCTGAAAAGTCATCCAGAGCCTGTGATGTGGGACTAGGGGGTGCAGGCAGGATGGGCAAAGGAGGAAGCATGTTCTGTTTTCTTCAAGGCAAGTGGAGCAGGACCATCAGATTGATTTGTGAAGACCATGGCACGGCGAGTCAGGCTCAGCCAGCCGTGCACTGCAACTAATCCCTTTCTGGAGCACAGCTCACCTCTACTCTGCCTTTCTGTTTGTTGACTGACTTCCCTCTCCTCCTCTCCTTTCCCCTCTGCAAATTGTACATCTTCTTTTAAGTTTGCCTGGTAATTTCTTGTGCAGTGGGAAATCTGTCCTGTAATTCTCCAGCTTTGCAGGTGACCTGTGCTGGGGGGACAAATCCTGCTCGGCTGCTTTTCTTATCCAACTGCGCATTGCACAGATGGTGATGGGCAACCCACAGCTCCCATTTGGCAGTGAGGGTGGAGGTAGCCACTCCTTTACCAGTCCCTGCAGCGTGCTGATGAGCCCTCCCATGCTGTGAACTTCTTAGAGGAGAAGGCTTTATGTGCATTTACCAGGACCTACACAAATCCCAGAAAAATAAAGAGTTTTGAGGGGTCTCTGTTGGATCTCCACAGAATTTCTCATCTGAAAGAGGGTATTTTTTTTTTCAGTGTAAGGAAAGAAGCAATGAGCAACAGAAAGAAGCATCCACTTCCTCCTCCTCTACTCCAGATAAATGCATCATCTAAGGAGAGGGAGACACAAGTCTGCTGTACATTTGCTGGGTTTCCAAACAGGCTGCAGCTGCCAGAGCAGACAGTGGTATTTTAAAAACCTTCTTTGAGCTTTGGGCACAGGCTGGCACTGTGTTTTCCTGCAGATCCATAATTTTCCCCATGGATTCTTTTTCAAAACAAGAAAATGTGGTTTTTGCATCAAAACTTTTTGTGAGGGCTTATTGATTTTGATGCGGGGCTTATGTGCTAAAGAAAGGAAGGCACGACTGCTTTGTCTGTAATCAGGATCCTGTCATTTGACTTTTCAACTGATTTTATTTCTTTTTTTTTCTGCCTTGCAAAGACTTTTGTTTTCTCCTCTGCTCATTTAAAAGAAAACCAAAGTGAAGCCTCCCCCGCCAACACTGAGCAAGCTTCCCAGTCTCACTCACAGCGTATTTCCAAATATGACATTTTATCTAGTTGAGCAACCACTAAAAGAAGCCCAAATTTGTGGGATTTGCTGTGAATAAGAAGTCAGGGTCCCCCATAATTCTGATCTCCAGCTTGGGGTTTCAGACTTAAGCTTTCCTGAGGCTCAGATGGGAGCTGGGATTTTGTATCAGGTCCATCTTTGACAGGAGGATCCTGAGTTCTCAGGCAGCAGCAAATCCAGTCCTGCTGAAGCCAATTTTCCTTGAGACCTCAATCCTTGTCAGAGATATTTCTTCTCTTGGATTTTACAGCCCCTCTGCTCCTTTTTAGGCTGAACGCCCCCCACCCCAGAGGCCAAGCTTGAAGACATGCTGCAGGTGAAGGAAGTAGGTGTCTAAGACTCACCAATACATCAACGTGCCTTTTGGTGTCTGATCCTAAATGCCTCCTCATGTTGATAGAGTTCTTCCCATCACCTTCAGTGTGTTTCTGCTCACGTGTCTGATCAAGGCTTTAATTATTCTCTGTTATTAACTGCTTGGTAACATTGCTGTACATCATTATGCGTGTGTATTTGTTAGTCTAACGATGCAGCCAACTGCTGTGTCCTCCTGCCCTCTGTGTTTCTCGCTGGCCCTGCTCTCCCAGGCAAAACACAGGCTGTAAAGGGATGTGGCAATCTGCTTAATGGAAACAACATCATTGGCCTCAGGGTCTCTGGTCACCTCTGCAATTAAACCATAACGAAGGCTAGTCTTGGCTGGGCAAAAGATCAAGGCAGGTTCAGGAGCCAGTCATTTTAAGTGGGTGCTTAAGTGCACTGACATCTAAATTTGAGGTTGCTGATGGTTTGCTGAGGTCTCCCACCCATGCTGATGGCTGGATAGATGTCCTGTCCATGAGCCTGGCTTGTCTTTTCAGGCTACATGAAGGACTGAAAGTCCACCAGACACGAGTGTTGGCCCATAGCTGTCCCCAGTGTCTAATTCCTGTCTCTCAGTGGATGCCAGCCAAGGTTTGGATTAGCTTGGGCTGGAGTTCATCCCCAGTCAGCAGTTTAGATGCTATCCTTGTGAGGGTAGGACTGTGAATCATAAAATGGTAGGAATTAGAATGGACCTCTGGAGATCATCGAGTCCAACCCCCCTGCCAGAGCAGGATCACCCAGGGCAGGCCACACAGGAACAGATCTAGGTGGGTCCTGAAAGTCTCTAGAGAAGGAGACTCCACAATATGAATATGAGCTAGAGGCAAGGGAATAAGCTTTGGTCTGGTTTATTTGCTTATCTATAGATGTAGGCACACAGTCCTCATGGAAACATGGTGGCAGAAGAATCTAGACCTGCCCTTCTCCCTGCCAGCAACTTTACTGGGTGTCCCTCTCATTGGGGAATGAAATGCCCTCTCCCTACATCATTGCTTGAGACTGAAGTCAGACTTAGCCAGAGGTCATAGTATCATAAATGTTGGAAATGACCTTCAAGATCATCAAGTCCAACTGTCTACTAAATATTATCAGGATCACTAAACCATGTCCTGAAGTGCCACATCTAGACCTTTTTTAAACATCTCCAGGGATGGTGATTCCACTTCCTCCCTGGGCAGCCTGTTCCAAGGCCTCACCACTCTCTCATTTAAAAAAAAAAAATTCCTAATATCCAACCTAAACCTCCCCTGGTTTGTGTCATGAACATTAAAAATAATAAAGCTTGCTCTATCTATTCTGTGAGTCTACTGAGCCCCAGATTAAAGCACCTGTAATTATTTAAAAGAGCAATAAAATACACCTCGTAAGCTTTATGAAGCCTGGGAGGTCATTGAATTATCCAGAAAAGAGTTTTCTGTGTAAAATTCCGTCTTTCTTTTTCCCAAAGATTTAAGATGCTTCAGGGTTTTCTTATTGTTTGCTTGTTTTACTGTCAGAAAAGAGCAATACAGGGGGGATATTGGTCTTTTTGCAAATGGTTCATTCAAAATCCTCGTTCCCCATCCTAATAATGCTTGATGGGAAATTTTCA
Organism: Todiramphus chloris collaris; assembly: GCA_025345505.1. NCBI lineage: Eukaryota > Metazoa > Chordata > Aves > Coraciiformes > Alcedinidae > Todiramphus > Todiramphus chloris. The sequence continues at coordinate 1,216,890 of JANVCC010000010.1, forward strand.
ATTAGCCCCGATCATTATCAACATTTTGCAAATTAGGGAAACTCAGGCAAAGAAGCATTATAATTTGTTTATGGGCCTTCTGCATGTCAGAAAGGAGATTATGACTGTCCCCTGGGCAATTCCTGATAGCCTGGCTGGTTGTACTGGGGCCTCTGGGTTTGCTGGAGCTGCTGAGCTCCATGCAGACTTATTCTGAATGTGAAGAGGCTGTTCAGTCAAGACTAGTTTTCATTTTTGCATGTCTTTAAAGTGTCAATCCAAAGCTAGATGTTGGAATCAAAGCTGTCCTTATGTGAGGAAGGTCTAGAGGTCTCAAATCCAGGCAAGATGGGAAGTGCAGGGTGTTTGGTTTCAGCTTCCCAATCAGACCTTAGTGCTTTGGTCTAGGACCTGAATATAGTTTGGTCTCCTAAATTAAGCTCTGAAATTAGAAGAAAACCTGTAGTTAGCTCTGGCAGCTCACTCGGTCAGACTGGGCACAGCAGATCTCTGGCCATGTTGCCGTGTGTGGTCCTCTACAGTTTTGAGTGGCACTAGCATTTTAGCCACATCCTCACGGCTGGCAAACTTACCTCCTGTCCCCATATCACCCTCTATTGCTTTGAGTTAGGGGATTGGAGGTCATCAACTTTATTGCTGCTAATGTGTTTTTGAGGGTATGTGGCTGGAAGGGGAGGTTGTCATTCTTGTGGATGAAATGGTTCTTCCTTGGGACCTCAAGGCTGCTGTTGTTACCCCTGTTATTGTTTAGGGGATCCCTTTGCCACAGGTGCCTCTCTTGGTCCTGCAGTCCTCTAGTTTGGTGGATAAGGAAGACATTCCAGCACTGTTTCCTTGTATTTCAGTTATTGTCCCAGCTTTTGAGTGTGATGTGATGATGGGACTCATCCTACTTACATGTCTGCAACCCGTAACTGGTGCTAGTGAATGCCCCTGCGCATTTCTGTTTGCCTCACATCATTGATACATGTGAATAAGTGCTGATTGCTTTGATTGTGCTGGTCACCGTGGATGTCCAAGTCTGCCTGGGCAACTGCCTCCAGTTAAAGATATAAGTCTCTGATCCTGTCTGACTCTCTCACATTTATCCGTCTCATCATCGCTTTCTTGTCCGCTTCTTTTCTGACCATTTCTTTGGCCACGTCTCTCTTATGAAGAAAAGCTGAGAGAATTGGGTTCAGCCTGGAGAATGCTCTGCAGAGAACTTCTTGGGGCCTTGCAGTACTCGAAGGGGACCTGTCAGAAAGATGGGGACAGACTTTTTAGCAGGACCTGTTGTAACAGGACAAGGGGTGATGCTTTTAAACTAAAAGAGATGAGATTCAGGCTGGATCTAAGGAAGAAATTTTTTACAAAGAGGGTGGTGAGACCCTGTCCCAGGTTGCTCAGAGAGGTGGTTGCTGCCCCATCCCTGGAAACATTCCAGGTCAGGTTGGATGGGGCTCTGAGCAACTGCTCTAGTTGCAGATGTCCCTGCTCAGTGCAGGGGGGCGTAGCACACAGTGACCTTGAAAGGTCCCTTCCCACCCAAACCATTCTGTGATTCTATGATTCACAGCACAATGTCTGAGCCGATGACCATTTCCAAAGCAGAGGAAAAAAACCCAAAAGCTGCATTTTCTTTATGGCTTGTGAGGAAATGTGGAGCAGCTTTGATTCAAACCATAAAATCTGGCAAGCTATCAGTCCATAAAATATCCTAATCACTGATAGAGTTTTAAATTAAACATGTAGTGAGATCTTTTCTTCCTTCTTCATCTGGTTTTTTTTTTTTTTTTTTTTTTTGTTCTTATGCAGAAGGGATTTTTAAATTTTTTTTTTTTAGTGAATCAAGTGGGAAAAGGGAAAATAAAGTACAAACAACAGGGTTGCAGTTCCAGAGCTGGAGTCAGCATTGTTCAGCTCCTGCTCATGCTTTATTAATTGTGATAGTACTGCTACCCCTCATAGGTGTCGAGCTGGCTCTGAGTCCCTGGGGAACCTCATCTGTTTGTGTTTGCAGGGAGAGACATGGCAGGGTTGTTTGGACAGATCCCGAGATGAGCTAATTAGAAGTTAAAGATCTACTTTCTGGCACGAGACGAGAATGCATTAGAGTGGGGAGGACTTTCTAATGCTTTGACTTTTGAAAAACACACGCTGCCTTAAAGCCCACAGTATTCCTTTGATCCGTGGCACCAAAATAATTCCAGGGATGAACACAAATGAGGGATAATAACTAATTGAACTGGAATTATTGGAGAGAGACACTGCAGAAAGATTAGGATTTCTGGAGCAGACTATAATTGCTGGGAGATTGGGGTCTGATGCCTGTTTATCCATTCTATTCATCTTCCTCTACATCTGTCCTTCTACTCAATCAGCTGTCTATTAGCCATCATTTCCTTACTGTTCCTGTCTTCTCTGCTTTCAGTGTCTCACCCTTTCTATCTGCTTGTTAGCTAGAACAGTTGTAAGATCACTGTATTCTGCACAGAAGGTAACCATGAGCTCTAACCATCTTTTGATGGTCTATGTTCTGGTGTAACTGTGAAGAAGTGAGTGAACCTCTTCTGGGTTTAGAGTAGCACTGTGGCAGCAAACATGAGCTCTCACCACTTAGTGATTGTTCACTACCTGTTTAAACCCTCTCTGCAGGAATTTCGTAGATGAGTGAGATCCCAGGGCTGGGATCAGGATTGTGGTTGGGCTGGTGTCCATTTCTGGGGAAGAACCTTCACTCCTTTAGCGGTTCCTTCCTTTTTTTTTTCCAGCCTCTTCTTGTAAGCCTGATCTGGTGTTCAAGTGTCCTTTTCAGGGGAGAGCCAAGGGATTAAGAGCCATGACAGGTCTAGGTTGCACATCATGCAATTGCCATCAATATCCGTTTTCCATATGATGACGCATCCATCAGTCATACACCTGAAGTCCTAAGCTACTCTATGCCTCTCTCTGTTACTGTGCCTCTGTGTGATCTCCCATCCCTCCACCTGGAATTTGCTCTTCTCATCTACCCTGGACTCCATTTACCTATTCGCTGTTGATTTTGCATATTAAATCTCTGCACATCTTTGCTTAGCTAATGGGGATATTCATCAGCTCTCATTTTGTAATAGGACGTTAATTAGAGTTGTATAATAGGGTCCCTTTGGAGTCACACATTGCATCCATAAGAGGCCTTAATACTTACATTTTATTCCTGCTGAAACCAAAGGAATTAGACATGTTTTCACTCCAGGTCTTGAAGACTGATCATCAAGCTCACAAAACATGAGGTTGGGCAGCGTATCTTCATATCTGTCATAAAAAAAAGCTCCCTCAAGTCAAAGTAGGTAGAACACACGTGCAATACAGGAGGAATAAATAAATGAAATTAAGGAAATATATTGATGTGTCTGTAAACTGAAGAAAACGTGGGCCCCAGGGACATCTGGGAATCTTGTGCTTGAGTATTCTTCAAGCTTCCATGGATTTTTGTCCGTGCGTTGAAAGTATTGTTAACCCCCAAGGAAATTTAGTGCCCAGGATCAATGAACATAACACACAGATGCCTAATAATAGAAATGGGATTGACGTGTTGCTCTGGTAAAATCACCCCAGCAGTTAATTCTGCTGCCACAACAAGCATGTCGATAAGGTTCCCTGCTGATTCATGGAAGGATTTTTAGGATAAGATCATGGCATCTGGGAAGGCAAAAGGGTTGGGTTTGTCTCAGCTGTGCAGTCCCAGGAGTACTGGAAGAAGGTAGAAATTTAACTTCAGCAAGGAGCATGTGTTCAAGCACATGGCAGCACATTGGCACCCCGTTTCCAAACAACTGCAAGATATTACCCAATGGCACCCCCAGCCATGACCTATCATCTCTCTCCCAGCTATTCCTGGCTGCTTTAGGGCATATTGATGAACTTTCTGATAATATCTAGGTTGGAAGACAGGAAGTCTTCACCAGATTTCAGTTCCCTCTGTATCTGACCTTGCACTGATTTTGGAGTATGAGGAAAGCATTCCAGGATTCCTTCTTTTTGAGGTATGACAGGCTCTGAGAAGGACTAAAAGGTGTTTTCTTTGATTGGCCTTTGTGTGGTGGCACTGAGACCATGTGTGAAAGGAAGAGAGATTAATTTTGTGAGAGACGGCATTTGAGAGTGTATTCATTCTGCAGTTAAACATCCTAAATAAGGGGACCTTTGGAAGGCAAGCTGGTGCCCCATCTAGTCTCAGCATATCATAGCTCCTGCTTAGTGCTGATCAAGTTGCCTGTTGGTTTCTTTTAAGGTGAAGTATCTCATACAGGTACATGCTGCGGATCTTCTCTGCTTCCCTACCAGGACCCAGCTGGTTGGTCTGAGCTGGGATTTGCCTCCTGGACGTGTCTAGCACACCAAGTCATTAAGCAGGAGAGAGAGCAGGATTGCACTGGACTGGGGTAGCCCTTCTTTGGGTCCTGTGCTCAAGGGTTCCTTTTTCTTCATACCAGTTGGGATCATGTTTGGAGATTGTGCATCTTGAGTTAGAGATCACAGAATGGTAGAGTTTAGAAGGGACCTCTAAAGATCAGCTAGTCCAACCCACCCTGCCAGAGCAGGATCACCCAGAGTAGATCAGAGGAACAAGTCCAGGCAGCTTTTGAAAGCTTACAGAAACCGAGGTTCCACCACCTCTCTGGGCAGCCTGTTTCAGGCTCTGTTACCCTCACACTGAGGAAGTATTTCCTCACGTTGAGGTTGAACCTCCTGTTTTCCAGTTTATGGCCATTGCCCCTAGTCCTGTCACTGGACACAACTGAGGAGAGGTGGCCCCATCTTCCTGACACTCACTCTTCAGATATTTTTAAGTATTGATAAGATGCTGGTCCTGTTTATTTCTGTGACTGTTCCATCAGCAGCATGTCCTTCCAGTTGCCTTGACTGAACTCCATCTACCTGGGTAGAATCACGTCTAATGATGCCGTGGGATGTGGTGTAGGCAATCTCATCACCCAAGTGCCACATTGTTACCTTGCTGCTGCTTACTGGGAATCTTCTCTGAATGCCAAATGCTTGCAATGATTTCTCTTGCTCTGGACTGTGCTATACATTTGCTCACAGAGAAAAACCAGGCACACCAATTTGGGTCCAGAGCAGGAAGATTTGTCTCTAACTTTGAGTAATTAACCCATACAGGATCCTCAGGGTTAGTAACTCAAAGCCAGAGAAGGAAGAACTGTTGGAGTCTTCCAGGCACTGCTCCCCTGACCAGGGAGACTTTGAACTGCTACATTTTATGGAGTCACAGACTGGTTTGGGTTGGAAGGGACCTTTCAAGGTCATTGAGTCCAAGCCCCCTGCACTGAGCAGGGACATCTGCAACTAGAGCAGGTTGCTCAGAGCCCCGGCCAACCTGACCTGGAATCTTTCCAGGGATGGGGCAGCAACCACCTCTCTGGGCAACTTGTGCCGGTGTCTCGCCACTCTTATTATAAAAAAAGTCTTTCTTCTATCTGTGTTCCACGTGCCTGAACTCTTCAGTGTTTGTTTGGTGGTTGTCCTTGTTTTGAAGTTCATCCTCTTTTTTGTTCCTTAAGCTTCAAGCTTATGGAGGCAGTTGTCTGTTAGTTGCTAGGCTGCAGCAAGCCCATTGTATGGGCACACAACGTGCTGATGGAGCCCGGCTGCCTCTGAGAAATTTGGGTCTGGATCCAAATTTCAGATGCTCACAGATTTCAGGGTAGTCTGGATCTGACTCTTCAGTTCTTCCCTTTCATGGGAGGTGAAACTCTAATCTCGTCTCTTCCTCAGCCCTTTACAGACACGGGGATTTTGGGGTTGTGGATCAGACCAATCTCTCTGTTTCTAAATAACAATAAGGGGATTATCCTGCTTTGGGGGGTGAGGGGTGGAGGGAGGAGTGGGCTCTACAGGAGACTCTCTGGGACCCATATGTTGGGTAGAGGGTTAATATTTGCAGTCGGTTGAAGACTAGCAATCTGCCTCATGCCAAAGCTGCTAGGATGCTGCCTCACTGGGTGCCCCAGACCCCATCCTGTCCTCTGCTTATTAAGGATCAGGAAAGAAATTGCTGATGGTGCCTATTGCACTGAGCGGGGGGGGGAGAGAGCTGGGGGGGGGGGGGGGGGGATGTCTGTGCAAGTCTATTACATCTGGGCTTCTTTCCAGCATGAATAAAAATGTTCTGTATGTCCAGAGTTATCAACATATTCTTTTTTATTCCTGTCAATTAATCTCATCTGAATGAGACGCTGCTGTTCCGAGAATAATAGCCTGGAATGTAAGGTCTTATTTCTCAACTGCTTTGTGGACTTGACTCTGATGTTGTTGGCCTGGGAATCACGCTGTTGATTGACTCCAAGTTGAATCAACACCTCTTTGACCAAAGCACTGAGAATCTCAGGGAAGTAGCTTGCTTACGAGAACGGACGGTGTTGTTATGGGACTAGGAGAGAGCATTGTAGTCCTGCCCTGCTTCAGACACTGGCTCTCCTGCCTGTCCCCCCACCTCTAAGCCCATCCTGGCTCTTGGCACCTCTTACCTTTCTCCTCGTGCTGTTTATTTTTCCCTTCCCAGAGATGAAAGGCAGAGAAGCAGACCGCACCAATGTTATATTGTTCCTGGCTTATTGAACAATTAGTTTCAGCTCAGGGTCTAATCTTCAGGCATTTCTTTTCTTTCCTTTGTACGCCATGCGTGTCTTGGGAACTTGTTGGCTGCAGGACTTGCCTGGCACTGTCGGATGGGCTCAGGACTTGGCACAGAGGGATGATGTGCCCAGAGCAGAGCAGGTGTGACCTTCTCTGACTGCTCCGAGAGGGGGATAACTGGGGACTGTAAACGAAACCAAAGTAAAAAAGGCTACAAAACACGATTGCACGGTAACGCCTCCTGCTCAGGGTTGGATATACCCTGAGACCTCAGAGGTCTCTTCATCAGCTGGCTGAGGTTTTAAACCCTTTTCAAAGCTTTCCATGCTTCCTTTCAGCTGGTGGGCATGCAATCTGCTGTGTGCAAAGCCAGGAGGGTGCAGGGAGCTCAGCGGGTGCTAGGATGGGTCTTTGCACAGCGGGACAGTGCCAGCACTCACCTCCTGGTACCGGTGGGGGGTTACACATGCTCTTGGTGAGCATCTCCTGGATGAGGTTTGGTGCTGTGTGCCAGGTCCTGGAGTGGTTTTGTGTCTGGGCGAGGAAGCAGTTGCATTCGTACGTTGTCTCTGCACCGCATCCCAGCACCGTGGCAGGGTTTGGGGCTGGTGGAGCAGCCTGTCTCTGCATGGGGTGACCCACAGCCCTTGCTCAGAGGGGCAGGAGAGGAGAGCTGTGCCTCCACTCTTGCCCAGAGGCTTGCTCATTTGGGGTCTGCTCTTGTCTAACTCCACCCTGCCACGTTTCCCATCCCTGGGGCTTGTGACACTGATTCTTGTTTGTGATTTTTCCAAGGGCTGTAGCAATTCTGGACCTCTCTCTATGCAGGTTTGCACACAGATTTCAGACCTTCTCACACTGATTCACCCAGAGGTTTCACACTGCTGTGAATTCACAGCAGAGTGCTTTAGATGTATTTTTTTCTCCCCGAGTTGGGCTCCTCCTGCCCTCCCTACTTGAGTTCAGCTATCTTGATACTGTTCACTGCTCCGTACGGAGGGTTCAGTTCACGTGACCACCCCATTAGCTGCTCTAACTAAAGCCTCAGGCAAATAGTCATTGAGGATTTATTTTTATTAAAAAAAAAAAAAAGTCGGATTAAGTATTCTGATGAACAAGAATAACATTAGCAGCTGTGCCTGCTCAGCCGACATGATCCCATCCCTCATATCATAAGCTGATTGCCTGTATGGGTCAGTAAGTTGTTCCAGAAGACCCCCTCTGATAATGCTTTGCACACTGTTTTCACGGTGCGTGAGGTATCTGGTGAGGGCTGCAATACTTAGAGAGACTTAACCAGTGCAGAAATCCCTTCTTCATATGCCTTTGAGTATCAAGTTGAACACACTTTAGGGTTGTGATGCAAGAAACTGCCTTGCAAAGGTCCCATGCGTGGCCAGTTTCTAACCCCTGCAGCACAGAAGCATCCCCAGCCTTTCTGGTTGAAATCACTGGAGGGGAGTGATGGTCAGACTGGAGAACTTCAGCTCGGGCTTTGCTCAGTGGGAAGAGATGACCTGGAGCTTTCTGGTTGTAGAATGTGAAGCTTTCATCTGATTGAGAGCTGGGCTGCATCCTCTCGTGGGTGAAAAGGGAGGCACAGGGTGGAGGGGAAAAGCAGGGAACAAAGCTGCTGTCACACACTGGTGAGAAGAGGACAGGTGATGCTTTGCCACTACCCAACATGTAATTGGCACTGATGAGGCTGCCCCTGGAATCTTGGAGTCAGGTTTGGGCCCCTCACTCCCAGCAGGACACTGAGGGGCTGGAGCGTGGCCAGAGAAGGGCAACGGAGCTGGGGAAGGGGCTGGAGCACAAGGGTGGCGAGGACTGGCTGAGGGCCCTGGGCTTGTTCAGCCTGTAGAGAAGGAGGCTAAGGGGAGATCTTCTGGCTCTTGACAGCTCCCTGACAGGAGGTTGGAGGCAGGGGGAACTGGGCTCTGTTCCCAAGAAACAAGCAACAGGACAAGAGGAACCAGCCTCCAGTTGCCCCAGGGGAGGTTTAGGTTGGAGCTGAGAAACAATTTCTTCCACCCCCTTGAGGGTTTTCCAGGGCTGTCCCAAGCTGCCCAAGGCAGTGGTGGAGTCCCCATCCCTGGAGGGGTTTCAAAGATGTGTAGAGGTGGTGCTGAGGGACATGTTTTAGTGGTGAACTTTGCAGTGTGAGTTAATAGACACTTTAGATGTGTCTAAAATAGACGCTTTAGATGGTCTTAAAGGTCTTTTCCAAACTAAACAATTCTATGAAGCTGAACAGTTTGCTTGGGTCACTCTCGTTGCAAGGTGCTCGGTTATTACTTGAAGCAGTGCCAGCCTGGGGAGCAAATCTCTTCTTCTGCCTCCAAAGCACCCAGAGTTAGGGCTGCTCCGTGCTCAGGTTTCTTTCCCCTGGTGAGCAGTCCCTGGGCCCACACCCTCCCTGAGGGCTGGCAGCCAGCATTTGTGTTCTAACGTTCATATCAGTGATGCCAACAGTCACCTTAAATCCCACTAATGCTAAATCCTGAGCTGGCATCATGCTGGTGACTAGCTTCTGCTTCACAGGGGCTTGCCAAAAGCTGTGGGATACCCTTTGAAGATGGGGAAGCAAGCTCCATATAATTATGCAGCCTTATTAATTCTATTATTTTTTGTTCTCCGCAAACATCTGAGACTCTTCTTCATCCATCCTCCTCCTACTTTCCCACCTCCCATGCTTGAAAACAGTGGTAGCTTTCATAAACCCGCAATCAGAGGCACCACTAAGCAGCCCCAAACCACAGGTGAGCATCACAGGGGATGCATCCTTGTCCCCTTCCAAAATATACCTCCCCATGAGGGTGATGTGTCCATCAGAAGCCCCTGTGCCACGTAGCTCTGCTGCCAAGAGATAAATCACAGCATGGGCATGCAGACTGGCAGAGGAGAGCATCCCTCTGAGATGCCAGCCCTCGGGAGCTGGTCATTAGAGATGGAGGAGGAAGCCCAATTTTCCAGGCCAACTGGAAGGTGCTCCATACAGATCCTGCCCTGAAGTGTGGATAGGTGGATGAGGTCTTGCCAGCTTGCTGTGATCCTTCACTGTCTTCTGTTATTTAAGGATTGGATTTGTCCAGGAGGACCCTTTGCGGGCACCGTGCTGCAGAACCTGGTGTGCTGAATCAAAGGCACTGCTGAGCCACACTTCCCTGCAAGGGGCTGGTTAAGTTCTCTGTCCAAAAGGCAGATCCCAAACAGCAGCCATAGCTTCTAGCTGAAAATCTGTTATTCTTTGGATTTTGGAAGATTTTGGTATTAATCTTTCCCAGTGTATAAGGATATGATTGTGACTTCTGTCCATCTGTCCATGTGGGCTTTTCTCCGCGGCTTACCTCTGGGATCTCTTGCATTATTTTCAGGCCTGTCTTTCAGTGCTGCAGAATAGAAAATATTTTTTTTTTCCCCTCTCTGGAATCCTCTAATCATTTCTAGTGGATGCAGGATTTTCAGCTATTTTCACTCCATGAGGAGGAGGATGTCACAGGGATGGAGAAAGGAGAGCATGCATCTTAGATGGTAGTGGATGCAGTAGAAAGTGCCGTGTGAAGCTGTCACTTCCCCTATTCTGCAGGAGAAAACACTTTTTTTTCTGAATGGAGAGAAGTACCTGCTCTTTCCCAACAAAACAGCACCTCTTTGGTGCTCTGGGGACTGGTTCCACAAATATCTCTTGGTCCTTTTGGTCATTTGTGAGTAGGGCCCACGTAGGCCTCATGATCTGTGAGCCTAGAGTTGACTTTAACTAGACTTTAACAGGCAAACAGAGTAAAGAGATGCTTTTCCAGCTTGGAAACACTGCCCAAAATGCAACGCGGAGAGTAAAGAGATGCTCTCCTAGCTTGGAAATACTGTCCAAAATCCAACATGGTCAGTAGGATACACTTACAGGAATGGGATAAGAACAGAGAGTGGACCTGATACCTAGACCATCACCTTTCATTGAGAAAAAGATGAAGTATTCATGCCAGAAGTTGTTCTGGGATTGTCATATTGAATTGCTGTGGATGATCTCCCACCCTTGCATGTGTTTAACCCTTTTCTGAACCCCTCATTCTCCTTGGCCCCTCCAGATTTGTGCCATCTGTGCCCAGGCTGCACAAAGGCAATACCTGTGTCATCTTCTAGCGTGGCAGAAAACTGGAAGGAAAAAACAGAGCAGAAAAAGGAGCAAAAGTCCCGCTTTTGACACAGGAGATTAAATAATTAGCAAATGTGGCAGGGAAGATGATGAAAAACAAGTGCAATGATTCATGTTTTATGTCTCCTACCGTACAGAACACTTTAAAGTGTCAGACAGCACGACAGTCACTCTTTAAAGCCAATTAAAGTTTTATAATAAATAGAAGCTTTTTCTTTTTCTTTTTTTTTTTCTTTCTTTCTTTTTTTTTTCAATCTCTCTCTCCATGTAGTGATGATGTGATGATGTAGTTCTCTGTAGAGAGCCTGGCAATGCCTTTGCTCAAAATCCACAAACAAATGGCTACCTGCTTTTCAAAAGCCTCTTTTATGCCAATTATTTACCTTCCTTAAATTGAGCTTCGGTGGGGAAAGTAGCCTTAATAATATCATTTTTTCTTTTTTTCATTGTGCTTTTCATTCAAGGAGATTGCTGCCAATAATCTGGAGAGGGTAGGGAGAGGGGCTCTTTTTAATGGTAGGACAAGGTGGTTCAGGAGCTGGGAGATCAGCAGAGCAATACATGAGCTGGGAGCAAATTTTGGGAGCCCCATTGCCAGGGAATTCATTTGGCCGAGAGCAGGTTGCTCTAAGCTCTGCAGGTGAAGGTGGGCTTGGAGGTCAGATGAGGGTCCAATTAAATGAAGCAGGGTCATTCTGTGGGCCAGGAGAGCAAAGGCTGCAGGATGCAAGAGAGAACGAGCTGGAATCTATTTTCTTTGTGCACCGTATCCCCGGGGAGACTGATGGTTTTTGACCTCTTGGACTGGCAATACTGGAAGATGCTGTAAATTGGGAGCAGCTCTGGTGGAGGCTCTGCTGAGGGGGCAATGGGGACTATGGTTATTGTAGCCTTTTTTCCTTCACCTCTAAGTTTCCCTGTAGGCAATGTGGGTATGAGAAATGGAGCCGCTTGCGCTGGACTCATTTTGCCAAAATCCTCTTTGGCTGTTTCGCAGATCGTTGCTGTTTTGTCTTCACATTAATGGTGCTTCTTGACAAAGAAAAGGGATTTCCCACTGCTTCAGACCCTGGGGTAAGCTCAGGTTCACAGCTCTGAATAAAAAGATCTTACTTCCCCCAAGCCCAGGGAAGAAGCTGTGGCTATGACTGTTCTTTCAGCCATCGTGGCCTCTTCATCCTCCTCTTTTTCCATTTACTCTCCCATCAATGGTGCTGGTATTTGCGTATCTTTATCTTGCACATGCAAAAATACACCTCCAACCAATGGAAATTTTAATCCAATTAACATTAAAAGAAAATGAAAGGGTGCTGAAATTGGAAGTCCCACTTGCTGTAGCCGCCAGTCCCCCTTGGCTGAAATATCTCTGTGAACCTCATCAAGTCTGTAGCCCGTGATTCCTCGAGCGGCATCACTTTTATGTTTTGGAGTGGGAAACTCAGATGGAAAAAAACCAGCTCCTTTGTCATATTTATCCTCAGCTTTATTTGGGAGAGTGATAAAATTATTCCATAGCCTTCCAGCCAGAGGGGAGATGGGAGGAGCGGTGTTCCTGCTATTAGGCAAAGATCCCTTTAATTGGACAGGGTGAATATTCACTCTTTAATAGCGACGGGGCTCTAATCCTTCCCTATGTGGCTGCAGTCCCCCCCCCCCCAAATGGTTTTTAATGACCCATTGACTAGATCATTAATACCACAAGTGCTGACACTGGTAGGAAATACAACAATCAAAGGGAGACCCTGAGAGGTCCAGAAGCAACAACAGTTTCCATCTCCCCTTTGTTGTGGAAAAGGCGAGCAGGGGTGACTTGCAAAACCAAATCGGCAGCAAGGTTTTGGTCCCCCGCGGTGGGCGAGGGGAGGGTTAACTCTGGCAAATTGCAGAAGATCAATTAGTTCAATTAGGAGCTTGGAAATTAAAGCAGCTCTTCCCGAAGCCCTGTCTAGAATCGTAGGCTCTGCCTGCAGGCTTAGAAGCACTCCCACACTGCCCTGGTCCCTGGGGCTTGCAGCTCTTGAGGGCAGCCTACGTTCAAGAGGGAAGGTGAGATTCCCACCGTCTTTAATCCATCCCGGGCTGGAGGCACTCTATAGAAATCCATGACATTACTCCAGTGTATTCTTGAAGGAAGAATCTGTTCCAGAGATTCTCAACTGGGAGAGATTTCATATCTGGATCAGAAAGAAAATGAGGAATTTACTTTTTAGTTCTCTTAATTTTTTCAGCGTTCTTTTGAGTGCCTTCCCAATAGTGCACAAGCAATAAGCACCAGTCACATCCATCCATCCCCAACTGTAATTTTTTTTGCTGTATGACAGCACCTGCCTTTTAACAATCTCAGAAGGAGATGAGGGTATTAACATAACAAATCTGTGGCTGTCTAGAGAGTACCACGTTGCTGGCATGTCACAGAACGTCTACATTGAGCGCTACTAAGTCCCCACTGCTCTAAAACCACCCTATGTATTAACACCTAACAAATTCCTACCTGAAAAATTACTTAGCTGATGCAAGTTGCTGGTGATGGCAATGCCCTTCTCTCTCTCCTCCTGTGGGATCCGGCATTTTGCAGCTTTTAGCCTCATACTGGGGATCTTTGGAAACCCTTTGAGGTGACCACATGCCATGGTGCATGTAGCAGATGCTCTGCAGCCCCCCTGCATTAAAGCTGCCTGTGGTGACAGGAGCTGGATGTGACTAACTTGATCTTTTCTGCTGTTTTTAGGATTAAAATGGGAGGTGTTTCTGGGTCTTCTGAGTCTATACCTGCGGCATCCCTGTGCTGCTGTGCTCTAAGATCATGTGGTCCATGCAGCAGAATAAAGCATCCCCAACCTCCTGGCTAGTTGTTCTCACTATTCACTGCATCCCTCTTGAATTGCTTGTGAAGCCAGGTCACCAATGGGTGTGAAGAAATAAATAGTATGCAGGGGCTGAAATAATACATCTATTTTTCTCCAGCTGAGTTTCCAGCTGGATCAAGTTTGCTGCGTGGCACTGTGGGCACAGATTTGTGCTGACAGAAGGGGAAGGCGGCCTGGGGATGAAAGAGAACAAGTAAGGCTGGGAAAGGGCATAGGGAAGGGTGCTGGTCTACCATACATTGCTGCACCCAGGAGAGAAAATCTGCTCTCTGTGCAATGGGGTAACAGCCCAGCAGAGCTCCTGACAGCTGTGGATGGGAAGGAGAAGTGACTCATCTCTCTGGGTGAAGAGTACTTGCCTAAGCTAGAATTAACGAGAAAACAGGGGTTAATAACCTCCAAATCCTGGCTATTCTGGAAATATTAGCTTAAATTTTCCTGTCCCTTCCCTTCTAATTTATACTAGGGTGGGTACCACTAAATGAGGTGCCCCAGCTGCATTCTCTCCCTGATGCAGCACAGGTTTGGGCCAGAGCTGTCATTTTCTGCCAGCGAGATACAGGATACCAGTCTGGTGAAAAAATATGTTTACTCCTAAGCTTTCTTTTTCTCTCTCAGCTTTCCACCCCCAAGTGATTAACTTCCCAGTCCCCTTGCACTGCAGACAGTGTCTGTGCAGTTTTTATTACCTGAGCTGCTCTGGGAGAGGAAGTTCTGTACCACTGGTGAACCACACATCCCTCCAGAACATCTCAAGCGACTGCCTGTCTCTCCTTTCACTCTTATCCAGGATGTCTCCTCAAGCCACTGCAGGAAGAGAGGCAGACTCCTTGCAAACCACAGAAAGAATCCTTTCCCTTCCTATCAGTCCTTTTCAGATTCACGTGACTGGCACCACTGTGATACACATTGGTGCAACCCCTTTTGTTGGTCCAGCATCAGGCAATGCTGGATTAGATGCCAACTGGGGTCAGCCTGTCTCATGCTGATGGCCTGATGGATGCTGGCGTAGGTGATGCGATGTTGACATCTGCTTATCTTTCTAAGCCCGGGTAGCCAAACTTCAACATGTCCATTAGATTAGTATCTGGATGAGGGCATAGAGTGGACCCTCAGTAAATTCACTGATGATAAGAAACTGGGAGGGTTGGCTGACATACCAGAAGGCTATTCTGCCATCCAACACCTGCCTGGTGACAAGTGACAGAACCAGAGGAAATGGCCTGAAGTTGAACCAGGGGAGGTTCAGGCTGGATCTCAGGAAGCATTTCTTTCCAGAAGGGGTTGTCAGGCATTGGAATGGGCTGCCCAGGGAGGTGGTGGATTCACCATCCCTGGAGGGGTGGTTTAAGAGGTGGGTAGATGTTGTGCTTAGGGACATGGTTTAGTGGTTTTTGATAGGGCTGGGAATAAGCTTGGACTTGATGATCTTGAAGGTCTCTCCCAGATGAAACTATTCTATAATTCTAAGATCTAGGCAAGTTAGAGAGCTGGGCAAAGGTGAACCTCATGAAGTTCCATAAGGACAAGTGTAGAGTTCTGCATCTGGGGAGGAATAGCACCAGGCACCAGTATAGATCAGGGTCATCCTGCTGGAAAGGAGCTCCATGGAAAAGACCTTGGAGTCCTAGGGGATAGTAATTTATCCATGGGACAGCAATGGCCCCTTGTGGGCAAGTAAGCCAGTGGTCTCCTGGGTGCATAAAGAAAACTGTCCAGCAGGTCTAGGGAGGTTCTCCTCCCACTCTACTCTGCCCTCGTGAGACCAGATCTGGAATACTGTATCCAGTTTGGGGCTCTTTTTGTGAGGGTGATGGAGCCTGGTCCAGGCTGCCCAGAGATGTTGTGGAGTCTCCTTCTCTGGAGATTTCAAAAACCTGCCTGTGTGGCCTGACCCAGGTAATCCTGCTCTGGCAGGGGGGTTGGACTAGGTGATCCCTAGATGTCCCTTTCAACCCCTAACATTAAAAAAAAAAAATAATAAAAACCCAATAAAATGCATTTGCAATAGCTTCTCAGCATCTGTTCTTCGTTACCATGGCATACACTGAGATGTGTGGAATGACAGGGCTGGAGAAGCTGAAATGGTGGAGGAGTTCAGGCTGATGAGGTCTTAATGGGTTGCTGGATTGATTTGCAATTACACCAGTCTCCTCCCAGAGGCCCTCTAGCTTTGAAGAGGCTGCTTATATTAATGCATTCATTTTCCTGGAAGGTGTGAACCTCCAGGCTGGGGTTTTCTTTTGTTTTGTAAAATCAGGGACACCTCAAGGCGGAACGTGGTCCAGATCTTGGGCCATGACACCATCCAGGGATAGCTCAATACTCAGGCATGTCTCCTTTTTGAGCTGCAGAAAACAGGCTGTGCTCGTTGGGTCATCATCTGTTTTCAGGCTGCATTTGTCCTTGAACATGTTGTATGAATGTTCTACTCCTGAAAACAAACACATGGAAATTCACACGAACCTTAGTGTGAGCCCAGAATGACACAAGAGATCTTCTCCATGCAGAGTTCAAGAGGCTGTCAAGCTCCAGCCTTTAATGACCAACCCTCTCTCACAGCAGAAATACGTTAGGATATCTGCCTAGAACTTCCATACACAGGGAGTGTACGAAGGCATGTTCTTTCCTCTGTAGAGCAGGAGACAATCCCACATTTATCCATGTCTCCTGGATTCTGGCAGGCTGCTCCATGACAAAAAAGCTCCCGACTGTGTCTACTTTGCAGGTGCCATACACTAACTGTCTGCAAGCACAGACTTCCCATCAAGGGCTGCTGGATGGCCAAGAAACCCAGATGTCCTCACCTTATGCATGTGGTGGCTGCCCGTGGCAGGCACAGTAAGTCAGACCTGTTCACACCTAACTTACAGCCTAACTTACAGTTGAGCACTGCAGGTTGCTAAGGAGTGATGTATGTGCCCCTTGGGATCAAACTGGGAATCTAGAAGTCCCACTGGCTTGACAGATACGATAACGCTGGCATGAGAGTTGGAAGTCCTAAGAAATGCCACTGTGGCTTGCTATAATGTCACAACCCTTTTTGACTTCTGGCATCCTGAAATGCTTCTTACCTGTGTAGCTGTGGGAAAATAGTCCCTCTCCCCCCAGGCATACAATGAAGAACACACACGAGTCACCATCACGGTCTGTCTGGGATGCTGTTCCCCCAACCATGAGTGGTGGGGTCTTCTTGGTAAAGGTGTTCTCTCACAGTTGGTGCCTCTTTGGCAATAAGATGAGAGAATGGGCCCTGCCCTCCAAGAGCCTCTAGCAGAAAATCTGGTCTTTGTGAGTAGTTATTGTAACTTTTTACAATACATCAAGACTAATAAAAGACCCAACCGCATGAACAGGAGCAGCTTCATGAGCCAGCAGAGACTATTTCTTGAATTATTTGCTTGATCTCTTTTCTGCCTTTGATGGCACTTTAATCCTCTCACCTTTTTTTGCCAGGCCATACTTAATCATAACCCATCAGTGACAGCACTTGAAAAGCTTCTCTTCAGGCAGTGATTCAGTTCATTGTGGATACCAGTAGCAATGTTCAAACGTGACTAATGGAAGGAGTTTTGGGTGGTACCCACCGGGCAAAGGTTAAATTATACTGATGTGAGGGTGTTAATAGACCATCAAGGGCATGTTCTCTATCCAGAGCTGAGCACCTGGCCTGAAATGTGTCCTTGGAGATACCAGTGCTGATGCTGTATGGATGAGACTGGTGAAGCCCTGACCACTGGCCCTAATATCTGCTATAAACTAAACCCAGCTTCTCCATCTTGATGAACTGGCTTTCCCCCTCTCAACATATATGCTCCTAGCTCCTCCTGTTTAATCCATTTGAGTATTTTTTTCTTGATCTTCCTCTATTTACTATGTCCTATCTTCCTCCATTCCCACCACCTTTCCCCTTTTCTTCACTTCCCTTTGCATTTTGACCCTGTAACTTGTGGCCATCCCTTCTCTGATGTTGATCCCTCTTTGTCTTCATTCATTCTTCCCTATGATTCTATGATCCTATGATGCTACGATTCTTCTCCCCCTCCCACATCCTTCCCCCAATCTGTTCAAGGCTCCATTCCTCTTGCAGACACTATCTCAGCTCTGGAACAGCACATGACACTCCTGGCAGTCATTTTGAGCTTGGCTGCTGTCCCTAAGTTGTCTAAGGCACTTCTGAGAATGATGAGAAGCTGCTGTGTGCCTTCAAAGTCACAGCTAATTGCATTAGCTCCAGATCACGTAACTCCAGTAGATGACAGCTGCCAAAATTAGGAGCACTAGTGAAGTCTTGTAGAAGATGATGGGGATGATGTGCTGGATTCAGCATAAAGGAAATCCTGGATGCTCTCAAAGGCATTGGCGGTTGGTTCTCCTGTTTCTTTAATATGGTTATTCCCTCTTATAACGTCTTTAGGGTGGGGCTGTCTATATCATAGAACCAAAGAATCATAGTATGCTGGGGATTGGAAGGGACCTCGAAAGATCATCGAGTCCAACCCCCCTGCCAAAGCGGGATCACCCAGGGCAGGCCACATAGGAATAGATCCAGACGGGTTTTGAAAGTCTTCAGAGAAGGAGACTCTACAACCTCTCTGGTCAGCCTGTTCCAGACTCCGTCACCCTTACAGTAAAGAAATTCCTCCTTACGTTGAGGTGGAACCTTCTGTGCTGAAGTTTATTCCCCATTGTTCCTTGTCCTGTTGCTGGGCACTACAGAAAAGAGATTGGCCCCTTCCATTTGACACCCACCCTTCAGATATTTATAGACATTAATAAGATCCCCATGCTCAAATCTCCTCCACCTCACAGTGCAGACCTGTCTCATCATGTCTGTTCTACTTCTCCCCGTTTTTCTAGTGGACTTTGAAAACAAAGTGCCCTTTCCAAACTCTTTCAAAGCCCAAAACACTTGCACCACAGGCATCTTGTTGTTAAATACTGACTCTGAAAGCCTGCTTCTCTCACCTCTGTCCCAGTGCTTTCCTATTCCTGAATCTGCAGAATTTAGGATGAAATTCATCTACCCCTACCAAAAACTTACAGTGGTTTGGGCCAATATAATTGCCCGCCCCTTATTTCCTTGTCATTGAAGCCGTAGCTGGGAGCTTTTTTTTTTTCTGTAGCCAGTCTCAGAAGATCAGCTCTTGTGTTTTCCTCCACCGATGGAGGATATTAACAATATCTGAACTTGAGAACATAGCATTCTCTGGGGAGGTCACACAGTGAAGTTCACAGAAGGTGGTACCCTTTTTCTTCAAGATCATTGATGATTCTTCTGTCTGGAGCGTGCCTCTAACTTGAGAGCAAAACGAGCATCCACAATGCAACAGGAGATCTAAACTCAGTTCTTGCAGTGCTGAAATAAAGCCTATGATCCCTCAGTCCCTGTAGCTAGAGGGCAAAAAAGTCACAGCTGGAGTGATTGGGAATAAGATAGGATTTTATGAGGTCTCATACAGCTCTGTTTCACTTTATATCTGTAACAGGTACTAATTCACACACAAGTATCATGAAATCCTGTGGTCTAATTCAGGCACAGAAGAGACGTGAAAATTAAGAGACAAGAATTAAATATGTCTCTTGGCTACCTGATTGTGGGTCTTTGATCCTTCCCTGCACTCATATTGCTCCCTTTGGAGGAGGCCAGAAAAGATCTCATAG
Organism: Todiramphus chloris collaris; assembly: GCA_025345505.1. Taxonomy (NCBI): domain Eukaryota; kingdom Metazoa; phylum Chordata; class Aves; order Coraciiformes; family Alcedinidae; genus Todiramphus; species Todiramphus chloris. Next base: position 1,236,195 of record JANVCC010000010.1, read on the forward strand.
CCAGTTTAGCACTGGCCCCCTGAGAGGACCCAGGAGAACTGTAAATCTCATCCACTTCAAGGTCATCTGAGGTCTCCAGGTCCTGCAAAGCAGGATGACTGGTGTGAACGCACATGAACGGGTGTTCACAACTCATTTCTATTTGCCCTCTTTGGAGACTATCACAAAAGATTTTTTTCTGTAGGACACATCACTCCTACAGATGATTTTTTTTTTTTACAGATATGACAGTTCATGTTCATTTTTACCATGAGGCTGGGCTCTGAAAGGTCAGATGATCTGGTCAGACAGAGAAATTGTAAGCTGGGGACCGTGCATTCAGTCAAAAGAGCTTGGAGTTTGTTGGTTATTGCTGCATATATAGCAGTTGCTTCTGGTGGATGGTTGTATCTTCAACACAAGGAGATTATGGTTGAGATATGCGAGGCCACTTAACAGATTAAAGAGAAATGGAAAAAAAGAAAAACAAAATGTAAGCAAACCCTTCCTGCTAGTTTGAAGGAAAATTTTAAATCCCCTAATCGGCTCTGAGATGAAGATCTGAGTGATGTGTTCAAGGTCACCCCGGAAGCCTGTCACAAGAGGGTTGCTAACCTAGATCTGTGGTGCTCTAACCATACAGCATCCTCTATTCACCTGGCTTAGGGAATGGGTAATCCCTTCAAGTGGTTCACTCCCCCCCAACTGGGGAGGAACCATAACAACCCTCCTCCCAGCAGTTTACAGGGCCACCCCTTCCATGGAAATCATCACCTATTTGTGGTCCAGTTGCGAATTTGCTTAGCTTTCCATGTAGAACGTGAAGAGAAAGGCAGGGACTGTCCTGCCTGGGCTGTTCGTGGCTGTGAATACCACTATCATGCCTCCCACATTTTCCATCCAGACGGCTCAAGTCCGTGTTAATCTCCCTTCCATGCATAAGCCTTTCCAAATCCCTCGGGTCACAATCCCTAGGTGCTGGAGTGATCACCCTCGTTAGAGAAGAACCGAGGTGCAGGTCTTGCAGGGCTTGGATGTGAATGCTTGAAGGTATTTCCCAAGGTTTATGCCTCTAAGAGCTCATACGCAGAGCTCTCTGATCAATGACCAGAGGCACAGTTACTGCTGCAAGGTCTAAATTACTGATTTTGGGTATGCAGAGAGGAGCAGAGATATAAATAGGCCAGAGGATACAGTTGTGGAAACCAAGCTCTGGTCCTGGCCTCTGTTTGCATTCAGGGCAGAGGATGGGGATGCTTTGGAGGGAGGCTTTTCGAAGGTGACTCCCTGTTCTCCTGGTGACTAATAGCTGCAAACTGATACAGCAGATTCTTTCCAGTATGGAGCAGACTAAGGCATGTCAGCGATGCTCGGAGGTGATGTGAGGGCATTTCATGCCAGGGGGGTTTCAGTCAGTGCCTACTGTGCTGTCACATGGAGACAGAGCTGTTTAGCATCTATATCAGGCTCTGGGAGGTGAAGCTTCTGCACTAGATTCTGCTACAGTCTCTTGGTATGTGAGGAAGGTCAGTTAGTGTGGTTTACTCTACATTAATTCTCCAGAGATACAAGGGAGTCTCTTTACTGTATTTTTTTTTTTTTTCTCAAGGGAGCTCATGAATGTTTGAAAAGTGCCATGAGATCCTTTTGTATGGACTGAATCCTCCCAAGCTGGCACCGCTAGATGAATTGTAAACAGGGAGAACAGGAAATGTAGTTTTACAAACTACAGGAGAGATTTTAAACTACAGATATAAGGAGGAGAGCTGTGATGTAGAGCCATGATGGGAAAATCTCAGAGGGTTTATTAAATGTTCAAGACTCAGCTCTTCTCTGGTGGCACAGAAGCCTTTGGGATATTTGCTGTGAAACGAATGTGCCCAGTTTGCCTCTGAGATTTTTAGGTCTCCCCCGAGCCAGATTTTGCATCTGAAAAATCTTTCTTATGTGCTCAGATGGCCCAGCTTCTGGCTGTGATGGAGCTGTGAAGAAACTGTGAAAGGAAAAACAAGGGTAATGGATTGGTTTAGAAACAGTCTCGTGAAGAGGAGGCAGCATTGTGGGGAGGGAAGAAAAGCTCTGGTTTTCTTTGTCATAATTTGGGCTTGGGCAGCCTCTGCAAAGACATTGGTGCCTTAGCCTGGATGTGACTTCTTGATGTCTTGTGTATTCCAGTGCCACCTGGACCACATTTGGCTGAATACCATGGGGGGTTTACAGCAAACTAGGGATTGGTTGGGCAAAGCTTCAGAGGAATCACATCTTGGTCTTTGACAAGCTGTACTCAGGAAATCCCACAGCTTGCAAAACTCATGATACCTTTTGAAAGTGCCACAGTCATGTCATGTGGACAGGCTGGCATAGCTGACTGGTACGCCTTGAATCTGCCCAGCCAACCTCTCTGGCTGTGTGGAGCACTGGCAGAGGAGGAGGGACATTTCAAAAGGGGTTGGTCAAACCAGTCTGCATGCCACTGAGTGGGAGGTATGAAGCCAGGACCAGGAACAGATCAGGATTGTGTGTCTTTTGTTGTGAGATGAACCCGGATTTAGACTCACATGGACATTGGAGAAGTCATAAGCAAAATGTAGTGCCTTACATAAGCTCGAAGCCTGTCCTTTATGTCTGTAGGAAGCTGTATCTGGGCTGCAGTAGATCTAATATTTACCTGACAGCCCTAAATTCTAGGACTGACCTGATCATTAAATCAAGACTACCTAAAGATATAGTATAGGTACAGGTTTATGCTTCCTATCTCTAGTGTAGGAAAGACTTGAGCTTTGGAGAAACAACATAGAATGATAGAATCACAGAATCATTTAGGATGGGAAAGTCCTTTAAGGGCATCAAGTCCAGCCATTCCCCCAGCACTGATAGGGGACCACTAAACCGTGTTCCTCAGCACCAGATCTCCACAGAGGGCTTGGAAACCCCTCCAGGGATCATGGGGACTCCACTACTGCCCTGGGCAGCCTGGGACAGCCCTGGACAACCCGCAATGGGGTGGAAGAAATTGTTCCTCAGCTCCAACCTAAACCTCTCCTGGGGAAACTTGAGGCTGGTTCGTCTTGTCCTGTTGCTTGTTCCTTGGGAGCAGAGACTGACCACCCCCCCCCCCCCCCCCCCCCCAGCTCCAGCCTCCTGTCAGGAGCTGTCAGAGCCAGGTGTCCCCTCAGCCTCCTCTCCAGGCTGGACAACCCCAGGTCTATCACCTACTCCTCATAAGACTTCCTCTCCAGCCACTTCTTCATCTTCGTTGCCCTGAATTTCACTATCCACCCTCTGTCCCTTTTTTGAATCTTTCCTTCTTTTTTTGAACTGAAGTCCATTTCTTGCCTCACTCCAGACAGAGACACAGAAATTTCATCAGGCACAGTGGCTGTTTCATAGGGGAAAGAAAAAAAAAAAAATAAAGGAATTAAAAATACCTCTGGCTTTACTGCTGCTTCAGAACTAGAGCTTGGGAGAGGCAGGGTTAGACAGGGCTCACATCTGAAACAGGAGCCAGGCTGGAGGGAAAACCATCGGTTTTTTTGGTCCTTTGTGTTTCCTTGTTGACCTGGCCCTGACTTCTTCCTCCCTCCTAATGTTTTGCTGACTTCCCTCTTCTCTTTTACTATGAGAGATTTGACAGATCTTTAATATTCAACATCACCGACTTTTGGCTTCTGTATGATCTGGTCATGATGTGATCATAATAATGTGTAGTAGATGGTTGGACTTGATGATCTTGAAGGTGGTTTCCAACCTTCGTGATTCTATGATCTGAGAAGGTGGTCAGGACACTGACCTTGCCCTAATTTCTAGTGTGCCTCCCTCTCACAGACAGGGTCTCTATTCCTTCAGGACCTGCCTTGTCTGCAGTCCTATCCTTGGCTTTCATTCTGCATTGGCTGTTGTCCAACTACTCACACCAGGTCCAGCATCACTGGGACAAACTGCCAGAAACAATCCTCAGATCTCTGTGGTCTTAAGTTAATTCAGTGCTCTCAGTGGATTAATTTCACAGCTAAAGACAGACACGGAGAACAGTAATTACCTCTCTCCCACACGTATCTCTTCCTCGAGACTGCACATGATTTTTGCATTGCAGAAAGTTTCTCGGTGGCTAAACTTCTGCTGTGCTGCCTAATGAATTAAATAAAGAAAAAAAAAAAAAAGAAAAAAAAAAAAAAGGAAAAAAAAAAAGATAAAACAAGAAAAAAGGGGAAAAGAAAAAAACACAAGCAAAAAGGGGGGAAAAAGGTGGGAAAAAAAAGAAAAAAAAAGGTTCATGGCATCACTGTACACACAAGGTATGAATCAAAATGGGGGGAGAACCTGCACCTCAGGTTACCTTCAGCTAGAAATCTCACCATAAAGCCCCTGTCCAGTTTGCTTCTTTCTGTACCTGGACCCTCCAGAGCAAGCAGTTGTCATATTAATTTGGAGTACCAGACACAGTCTGGGCATCTCAGCATGAGACCTGATGCTTGGAAGGAAACTCAGGAAGGTCTGGTCTGAAGAGCTCCTAGGGTGGAAAGGACAAGGGGACCACCAGCTCAACTGCTTGGGAAAACCTCTCTGTTTGCTTTGCCAAATGCCCAGTGGTCTATGTTCCCCTTCTTGGGTTGGGTTGGGCTACCAACCTCCTAGCTCACTACATAATTGTGGCTCATCCCTTGGTGCGTAGCCAGGTGGCCTCCCAGGACTGACTCCAGGCTGCTTGGAGAGCAAGATGCTGTTGCAAGCGACTCTCCTTCCAGGCACACAAGCAGGGGGCTGTTTTTAGAAGCAAGCAGATGATGTGCTAATTAGAAACAGGGCAGGAGCCATCCGGGTTGGTTTCATGTGTCTCTCCTTTCATCAGGACTCAGATGGTAAGGGAGCTCCCTAGCTGGAGAACAGAGCATGTCCCTTGTTTGGGTGGAACAAAAGTCCCACAGATTGAGCTAGGAAAAGGGTGCTTGGTCTGGAGGCAAATAAAGGCCACATTGGCTTTAGCAGCTCTGTGCGAGAAGGAGGAGAAAGCTGGACTTAAGACTTTGAGTTTGGTGGTGCAACCTTGAGTGTGCCAGCTTGCACTGTTGGACTTGGTCCTTTACATCGGGGCAGGTCCTTTACATCTGCCCTTGGACCAGACAGTTGGCTGTTTTCATTTTGTAGGACACAGTTGAGTTTAATGGTTTAGGTTAATGGTTAGACCCAATGATCTGAAGGGTCTAGTCCAAGCTAAATGAATCTGTGGTTCTGTTCTATGATTCTGTGATTTGTAGAACCCATAACATCTCACATCAACATCTCACAGTAGTGAATGGTACTGGGTTATACGTGGATGTGAGCTTTGCCAAAGCTGTTATTCCATCCCCAGGAGGGGAAAGGCTTCCTGTGTCTGTTTTACATCTCAGTTCTGGCTGTTGAGTTTGACTTTGTCCTCCCAAATTGCTGATGCTACCCAAAAACAAACATAAAATAAGTCAGGGTAGGGAGTGGGTCCAGACTTAACCCAAATCTTAAGCCTGGATCCTGTCAGCGGCTGCAGATTCACCTCTTCTTTGCTTTACATGTTCAGCAGATAAACCACAAGTTTTCCTTCAGACCTATCATTCTGGTGCCTCTCCTGAGGTCTAAATAGTATCATGACCTTTAAAGGTCCCTTCTAACCCAAACCATTCCATGATTTTATGATTCTTTATAGGAAGGGCCTGTCTGGGGAATCCTGCATATCACAAAAAAAGGAGAAAAAATTTGCTTAAATTCCTGCAAGCTTCAGTTGCCTACCAGCAAGGGAAGCGAAACAATCTCCGTGGGCTCTGTTTACGGCCCTTTGAATTAAGTGGGAACCTCTTGTTACTTCGTGAGGCTCCAGAGAATGCATAATTGTCTTGCAGCAAGATTGAATGAGTTTATTTTGATCCCAAAAAAGCATCCCCTCCTCCTGCAATAGCCAGCATTCACCTATCACTCTCTTCTTCTCCCCCAGTGCCTTTCACTCTTTCACGTTGGCCATATGAGTCCTATTAAAGTCTCCAGTTTCCCCCAGTGGTACCTGAAGGAAGGTTTCCAAACACAATTTTAAGCCTTGTGGTCAGTAAGAAATTTGTTGGCAGACCCCACAGAGGAAAATGGTGAGAAAGAAATTCAGTGCTTACACTCAAGTCTTCTTGGTGAAGGGTTTGGCACCTGGATGTGGTGAGGATGGTGGTTCCCATGGGCAGCTCTGGCAAGTAGGGAAGGGGAACAGAAAGTCACTGGGGATTGGAACAGTGTTGTGACCCTTCATAGTGCAAATTCAGGCAGAGACCTTTGATTTATCCTGTTCCTGATTAAAAAGGCAGTTAAATTTCTATGATGGACTCAGGCAGACAAATGACAAGCAGGTAGAGCAGCTTTGCCTTTGCAGTCCATACCATTGAGCTGTCACCTTTCACAAGACCTCAGTTCACTTTGCCCTGAGCCATGTGGTGACACGAACTCCATCTGGCCCCCTTCAGATGGGTCACTTGCTCCATCCCCATCCTCTCCCCAGTGAGATGCACAAACCCTCTTACCTCCTTGCTTTATACAAGTCCCTGTTGCTCTCTGGGACAACTACTTTTCTCTCATTCTGGCAGCCCTGAGACTTCTTGAGGGAGAGGATAATAAACACGTCTGCACTTTCAAAAAGAAAACCCACAAAAAACCCACCCAACCAAAAATGAAAACACCCAAAGGAGATAAAAAAGAAATCTGGGCTGGAGAAAAGTGAACTGAAGTTTCCCATGCAGAGCAGCAAGCAGCTCTGCAGCCTTTTCCCTGCCAGTGCAATCCGAAAGGCATTTCTTCTTTCTTTCTTTTTTTTTTTTTTTTGTCATAAGAGAGTGCATATCAGCACTTAAAAAGGGAAAATAAATTATAAGGAGTGGAGCTGGAGGCAGGAATTATCTTCTAGCAAAGGGGAATGAAGCCGGCAGCTCCATTTAGTTAATAAGTTTTCCCAAAGCGGGTGTGCTTGAGCCTTTTCTCTGAGCTCCTAAACCGTCTGACACTCTTGGCGGGGAGTTTCTAGAGGTGGTAGCACAGAGAGGAACTCACTTGGAGAACAGGTATTGTTTCTAAAACACCAATTATGGTTTATGGAGTTGTGATTACAGAGGTCTTTCCAACCACGTTATTGCTACTGCTGTTGGCTTCTGCATTCGGGCGACGGTTGGGTTTTATTTCACAGGCGAAACTGATGATGCAGTTTTTAGCCCTTTGATGAAATTCTGCTCTTCGTATAAAGTTCTGTTCCTTGAATATATCTGGGGGTCAAACAAGGGGAATAAACTTGCTTGTGGTTCCTTTTTCTAACTAGCACATTGCCTAAAATCTTCCCCTCTACCCTCCCAGCTGCCTCTGGGGAGCCCGGCCTGTTTTCTTTCTGTTTGTCTCTGGGGTTTCATCAAATCCCCAGCATTTGAAATCCGTGTGCCCTTGGGGTTCCTATTCTTGATTGGCTCTGCTCATGGACTTAGTTTGGGCCTTACCTCCTGTTGCTTCTCTTTTCTTTCCCTTGCTTGGGTCCTGGGCAAAAAGCAATCCTCAGGTTTGCCAAATATAATGAGGTTTCACTCAGCCCTGGGTGTGTTATTATTTATAGAATCTTCTTAAGAGGAGAACTCATAATTGATGTTCATCAGAGCAGATGTTCCTTAGAGAGGGTCATTGTATGCAGAGAATATCTGAAATATCTGTTACTTTGAGGGAGATTTTATGGCAGATGTTGTTTGTTACAGACCCAATGTCTCCAATTTTATCCAAGTACCTTCATCCTTGCCGGTCAGCTTGCAGTGTGCAGAAGGGGAAGAAAACACAATCGGGCTTTGGTGTTCCCAAACCACTGCCATCTGGAGAAAACAGACCTGATTCTTGAGTTTTTAGCCCACATCTGAGCAATTGCAACCCACAGGCAGTTCATGGCCGGGTGGAATGGGAGTGGAAGGACATAAGAGGTAGGTGATATCCCTGGCACTACTGCTTGCTGAGAGCTTTGAGGAGAGAGTGTTTAGCCAAGCTTGGAAAATCAAGTGACTAAGACTGGAGATTAAAATATGCTGCATTCAGGGAAGGACTCTCTCCCGGCTGTGCCGACACTGCAGGAGCTCTGTTGCCAGCACTCAAATCCCCAAAGTTTCCAGGAGTTCTGCCAGTTGTAGTCTGCTCTTGCTTGTAAGAGAGACCTAAAGGTGCCTGAGAAATCATAAGCAAAGCCCAATTCCTAAGGGTCGATTCCAGTTCAGTGGCACCAAACCTTTTATGACTGGTAACAGGGCTTCCCGATGCATTTGACTGGAAAAGTAGAAACCAGATGGAAATAAAGATTCTGCCTGCTTCTGCCAGGCTTGGTGGGTTGGTTCATTGCATTAGACACTGAGTCACACAGCCTGTCTCGAGTGCATCTGGACTCTACTGCTGCTGCTGCTTCGTCAGAACACATCTGGCCAGAGATTAAATACCTGGATACTGGGCTAATGCATTATGCTGGCTTCTAACTCCTAGAGCTGCCAGGCTGTTTCTGAGTCTTACGGAGGTCATAAAGAAAGATTGTTTCCTTTTTTTCTGTGTGTTCTTAACTCAGGGGTGAAGTTTGTCCACATTACATAAGCCACCTGCCTAGTTTATTTGACCTCAGTACAATCAAACGTGCAAGAGAAAGCCATGATGGTCTGTGGATGTGAACACAGAATCAGACTCTGGGTCCCTTCCTCCAGGTTTTTATAAGAGCCAGGCAAGAATTACCTGTCCAAAATAGCTTCCTTAATTTTATTACTGTTTTCAGCACAAAGCCAGCTTTTTTACTGAGAGTTTTTTATTTTCAAAAGAATGTGGACTATGCAGAGACTTCTGGTATTTCTATCAAAAGTACAAAAAGAAAGGAAGGAAAAAAGAAGGGGAAGAATACTGAAAAAAACCCAATACCAGCTAAGAATGAGGATGGCTGTGGTTTGTTTCTGTGTCCTCATTTACTCCAGGGTTTACATCCTCCAATAAACTCTTTCTCCATTTGTCAGAGGATGACATGAAGTGGTATTTCCTACCACTCACTGTGATGTACCATGAGGGACAGTGTCTATCTGGAGCCCTTAGGCTGCACAGGGGCATGGAAACTCAAACTATCTAGAACTGCAGGGTTAACTGAGCCACTTTAGTAACAGAGAAACATTTTGTTTGGGGGATTTCTCTGGACATTTGCCTCCCTATCACATACCTCTCATCTTCCAGCTGAAATCTGTTCTTGCTTGGGTGTTTTTCAGCAAATCCTTTTGCCTCCCTCTGCTTTCTGTAACCCCCTTGTAAAAATGGCAGTGCCATGGGACAGGTCCCATAAAACCTACATTGTCATGTGATGTCTCCATAGGGCACAGTCATCCCACTCCTTTGGAGAAAAATGGGAAACCATCTCATCCCAGTGTCAGCATCTAAAGGAGCTTAAGTGAATGATACCCAGAAGTCGCCCATTTCTCTGTTGTGTGTCGAGGGAGCTCAGATGAAGAAATGCACATTGGAGCCTGCGTTCAGTGTTGCTGGACATAGCTAAGAGGTCTGATGGGGTCACTGAGGGCTCTGGGACCAGTGTACCGACTTGCTTATTATCAAACCACCAGCAAGAACCGAGAACAAATGAGCCTCACGCTTTCCTGACGGGGACCAAAGGCCAGGGGACCATTTCCATTGACTTACCAGTGCACAATTCCACTTTCCTTTCCCCTTTTGGCTCCGTGGCCCCAAGCTGAGCTGCTATCCTAAATTTCAGAGCCCCTGAGACATGCCCAGGGTTTGCACAAGTCAAACCCTGATGTTGCCCAGGCTTTAGAGCTGGGTTGAGAATTTTTCCTCTGCTTGCCTGCAGTCTGCACTCAGCCCTTCTGCCAGCCTAAAAAGACTTACATTCTCCATGCCCCGGTGACCTGGCCTCAGCACCTTTGCTGCAAAAAGCATCTCAAGTATTGATCGGGAACATGATGAGGACACTTTGCTGCCTGTCCGTTTGCGCTCACGACACGTGCAAGCACACACATTGACATGCAAGATTTCCATTTCTGGCCTTAACCTAGGCATTTACAATTCCTCTCGTGCTCCTTGTGCTTTCTTCTTAAAGAAGGCAAATAAAAGTGTGAATAATCAATTTCCTAACTGGAATTAAAACCGGCTTCAGTTAAAATAAAAGGAAGCGTGAACCAGCATGTAAAGTAGGATAGAGAGGTTATCTGAGCTGCGATTAGTACCCTGATCATGTAGGAGAACAATTAACGTGTGCATGAGAACGATTAAGCAGAAGGTAAATTACATGAAATGCACCCATTCAATGAGGCAGGTCAGCTCCTGGATGGGGCTGGTGGGATAGTTTTTATGGCTCAGTTGAAAAAGGGCAACGACCGCCAGAAAGGATGTGGTTTCTCAGTTTGCTCAGAGCTACGGGCCAAAATAGGGTGATTAAAGATCTAGTCTCCTCTTGGGTTTTCATCAGAGGTTGGGCTACCCAGTCCGAATAAAGGAAGAATTGGTCTAAGTGAGATCTTTAAAGGGAGGCTCTATGTCTTCTTGCTTCACAGGAACTCATGTGGAGCATGATGTGACTGCTAGACCAGGAGCTGGGAATGGGGTTTTGTGACTTGTGTGACTCACCAATGAATGTTTCCCGGGGCAAACCTTTCCCTTTGATTCCTCTCCTGGGTAGAGCAACAAGGATAATGGCTCCTTGTCAGCTTGGGAAGCTCTTTGAAATATTCCTGGAAAAACAGGAATATTCCTGGCAGGGGGTTGGGCTAGATGATCTTTTGAGGTCCCTTCCAACCCCTAATATTCTGTGATTCTGTGAAACCCAGGAGACAAATGTGAAACATTGTGGCATCTATGGCCCACCAGCGTGTCTTGGGAACCTAAGGGATGCAGGAAGGTAGGTGTCCCCAAGCTCTGTGTACAGCTGCTGCTGTGGTGGGGAGCAAGCCCTGGGCTGGAAAGACAGGTCACGAGGGCTGTGGGCTGCAAAGTGGCCAAGGTGAGGAAGGATAAGTCCAACCAGAAAAGAGAAAACAGTGCAAGAGGAGCTGTTTGTCTGCTTCTCCGCATAGAAGATTTCCAAGGTCTCTTGAGTGAGGCTAGGTAATGGATTTTGAAGGTGATCCCGAATATAAGAACGAATCTGCTCATTAAAGTCTCCATAGCCAGTACAGCAAATCACAGCAGACACCTTCCAGGAGTTTTGACAACAGACATCAACCATCAACAAGGATAAAATAAGGACAAGTCAAAGGCTACCATTGATTCTAGGAGCCTTCGAATTAAATCCTTGTTGGCCCACTCAGCATGTGGAGCTCAGGACAGTTTCAAAATGCTTGTTCTTTTTGTCTGTAAGGCTCAGAGATATATATCCATTAAAAATAAAAATAAAGACTAACTCTTGCTGTAATCAATAAACAGAGAAAGGGCAATAGAAACAAGAGAAGTGTGTGTGTAGGGAGAGCCACTCCACCAATATTTTTCATGAAAGAGGGCTATAAATGGGGAATAAAGAAGAGATTGTTTTTAGTCAAGAAACATTAAGAAGCGATAATAAGCAAGAGCCTAATCCTTACGTGTAAAAGTTCTCCTAATGAGGGCTTTGTGTGCAGTAAGAATATTACCTCAGTGCTGTCAGATAGAAGGTAAAAACCTGCTTTGGTGTGATTTAAAGAAAAGCCACGACTTTATAAAGTCTCCCACATCTTCCTCACTTTTTTGTTTTGTTTTATTTTGTTATTTGGAATTAAAATGTTCCTCGGTGGATCTGGAAAATGTTCACAGCAACACAACTCAGATATATGAGGAAAAAAACCACTGCAACTAGCTGAAATCAGCCAGTCTTATCTTACCATCCCTGCTGAACAAGTGCAGAAAGTAACTCAGCTCCAGAACTTCAGATAGGGTAAATTCACATTTAAAACTTGCAATTTCACAGCCTGATTGTTTGCAACTTTCTCATCATTCATCACTCACTAGAGTGTGAGTCAAAGAGCGCTTTGTCCCGGTGATGTCCTCAGCTACGGGTTTTACATGGGCTCTGTGTTTCTAGTCTCTGGAAATGAAATGGGGCCTTTTATTCTTCCCAGGAATTGATATGTCTCCTTTTCTTTGCTGCATTTGAGGTCTGTATGCAGAGCCTGCTTGTATTTTGCCATGGGGCATTGCTAGATGGTTGGTCTCCTAGAATCAGAGAATGGTAGGGGTTGGAAGAGACCTCTGGAGATCATCGAGTCCAACCCCCCTGCCAGAGCAGGAACACCCAGGGCAGCCCACACAAGAACAAATCCAGGTGGGGCTTGAAAGTCTCCAGAGCAGGAGACTCCACAACCTCTCTGGGCAGCCTGGGCCAGGCTCTGTCACTCTCACAGGGAAGAAGTTTTTCTTCATGTTGAGGTGGAACTTCCAGTGTTTCTCCTTGTTCTACCATTACCTCTTGTCCTATCACAGGGCATCACAAACAAGAGACTTGACACCCTTCTACTTGACACCCACCCTTCAGCTATTTGTAGACATTCATAAGATCCCCTCTCAGTCTTTTTTCCAGACTAAACAGCTCCAGGTCTTTCAGCCTTTCCTCATAGGACAGACGTTTCAGTCCCTTCATTGTCTTTGTAGCTCACGTAGTCTCACATGGAAGGCTTTTATAATAATTCTATATGAGGTCAAATGTCAATCAGGAAGGTTGTGGACCATCAAACTCACAGGCCTTATTTAGGGACCTATGTAATAAAACTTCCCAATTTCCCTTCTGAGTACCCCAGAAGAAGAAGAGGTTGAAATTAAGAAATAAAAAAATAATAATACTTTAAAAAAAAAAAATTAAAAAAGGAAAAAAGAAACCAGAAAGAATTCTTCCAAATTTCATGGAGAGGAAAGTGAGGTTTTGTTGACACTCATGTTTGGTGAAGAGCAAGCAGGCAGGCAGGATGAGTTACTCTGTAAGCAAACACTGCTCTAGGCTGTATTCCACTCTTCCTGCTCAAATCAAGGGATATAATTAGCTCCTGGAAACTTCAAAGTGTGGGGTGCAACAACAGGGGTACAAGAGGCGAGATTCCTATTTACCAGGTGGGCAGCATTAGACTGTGGGGAGGAAATCTTAGATGGAGGTGGAAGAAGAGAGTCTTGGGGTAGCACTTCGTGGGTGGGAGAGGAGGGGCTGGTGCTGTAAGGTCTGCACGACCTGCTGCAGAATCAGAGAGCGGAAAGGAGTTGATTTCATCCTTTGCTATTCCCGTATGAAGAATGAAAGGGCAGGGGATGTTAAGTAGAGTCCATTGAATTAGATTAAGGGAGATTAGCTCCTACACTGTTGCTAGACCGGCAGATCAGTTGACCAGTTTTCACTAATTTTCCCTCTTGGGGTTCAACGTTATCTGAGATTGATCAAAACCCTTGGAGTATTGTATCTAGAAGGCAGCTGCCTCCCAGGTCTCAGATCTCACCGATGTAATTCTGAGTCTTGATGAGTTGCAACTTGCTCAACGCCCCTTCGGTTACAAAGCCTGTGTTCACTTGACACGGCTTGAAAGGTACTCATTCAAAAAGACTTTCTTCCTCACAGATATATTTTGAAACCAGAGCAAAGTCTGAATGGGTTGTTTCAGCAGGTTGATGGGTGATGCAGTGGGCTTGGGATACCCCATTGTGTCTATTGATCTAGGAAATGGAAAAAAGGATTTAAAGTTTATCTTTGTCGGATAAGATTTTTATTTATTTGTTTATTTTTTAAATCGGGGGAATAGAAAAGAGTTTTTGATCATTTTGCTTAGCTGTCAACACATGAAAGTTCTTCCAGAGTACAACACAGTGTGAATTTAAAGGGAGTGAGTTTTTCTAGAAGACAAGTCCTTAGAGAGGCAACTTTTACACTGTTTTAATGTAAGCAGATGAGCCACCGGTTAATGCTTTGGGCTGCAATTTAGGAGATCAAGGTGCAATTCCCAGCTCTGATGTAAATATCCATAGCTTTTGATATGTTCCCAAATGTCCTATCTGTTGCTGACCAGGACTATTTGCAGAAGTGTAAACTGGCTCAAATTGGAGGGTTTCTGTTTCGCAATAATTACCAGAGCTCTGCAAGGAGCAGGATGAGCATGTTGGGCTTTCACTCTTGAGACCGTTGTCCCCTGTCTGTGCCATGACGTAGTCCTCCCATCTTTGCTCCTTTGCCTACTTGGTTTCTTCAAAACACTAAGAGATGTGTGACAGCTGCAGTTGTTTATTGAGGCTGTGGTTCTGTGTTTGGAAATTACTGAAGAAGAGTGTCTAAGGCTGTTGTTTTCCACATCATCTGGGTTCCCCTTCTTGCAGCCGCATGGAGCTGATAGAGGTGGTGGTTTTCTCCAAGACAGGAGGGATGCTCAAGAGCAAGCAACTGGAGGTAGGGAGTATTCAAATTGGGCTTGCTACTGAAGGAGGCACTGGGGAAAATGCACCTTGTTATTCCAGTGAAGATCTGCTCTGTCCACAAGCTTCTGTACCTTATTGCAAAGTAACACTGAAAGCGGAAAAGCAAGACTTTAAGAGTCTGCTGCCAAAGACCCCGACACTTAACCCTTCTTTGTCTTAACCTCCTCAACTTCACATACAGGACAGTGTCTTGCTGGCTTTACAGAAGAGGTTGAAGGTCCCTCAGGTTTGTCAGATGCTTTGCGGTCAGAGTAGATGAGGCACAACTGGGTACTCAGGATTTCTCACCTTCCTTTGCAGGCTAAACCAACTTGCTTCGGTATTTCCTTCACACCCATATTCATCAACCTGTTCCAAATGATCACACGTTAACCTCCCCCAACGCACAACCTGAGCTCTGGCTGGACTCCTTGCCCATCTAACACTTGATGGTTGACTCCTTGTCCATCTAGCACTTGATCCTGGTCTATAAGCAGTGAAGGGGGCTGTTTTGACATTGACCAGGATGACCGGTCAATAGACATCCAGGAAGTCCTGCCAGTTAATCCTGGTCATCTCTGACTGTGAGATCCTATATTTGGAAGCCTGCAGCTATGGACAGAAATGGCTAAATCGATGCTCAGCAGGGCACCACAGATCCATTATGTCTTGCTTAACTGCCCCCTGTTCTGTCCCTTTGGCAGCAACAACCTGAGTATGCCTTCTGGAAATGCACAGAGAAATAGCACAGGGCAGGAAACCTTGCATATAAAATAAGAAGTTGGCTGGACTAAGCTTTACAACCAGAACAAAGAATTTGCTTCGGTGCTGCATCAACTTTGGAAATGCCTCTTGCTGAGCTGCTCTTAGAAACACGCAATTTAATGGTGCACCTCTTTTAATTAAAACACAAGCAGATCAAAACCCAAAAAGCTCTCGAGTGGAGCTGTTGCAGAGAATGTTTCTCGAGACTGAAATACAAGCCATCTCAGGAATATTTCTTTCTTAAAAATCTGGTGACTGATGTTGTGTGACAGAGGATCACCCTTGGAACTAGAAGTGAAATCCACTTATGGAATTGTATGTGACAACAAAAATGAATTCATCAGGAGCAGTGATCCTAATGAACGTGATATCCCTATCCTAATGAAAACCTTAAGGAGTTCTGCAGGGAATAGAGCCCGAGTGGTTTACAAAAATAGACACCCTTGCAAAATAGAAAACAATTCTAAAAAAACCCAAAAAACCGATCCCAACCAAAACACAAAAATCAATCCTTTGCAAATTCTTGAAACATTTTGTTTTTTCTTGTTTGTTCTCGCTTTCATTCCTTACTTCCAACAAAGAAAAGTGAGTGTTGATTATATTCCTTCCCTCACCCCCCACCCCTTCACGGCTGCATGCATGTCTCTTTGATTTGGGCTGTCTGGATCATTAATGGAATATAGTGAGGTCTTTTCAAATCTTGGAGAAGAAAAAAGAAAAAAAGAAAAAAAGAAAAAAAAAAGGAAGCGTTTTCTGTTGCTGTTTATATTCCCCCATTCAGGGCTTGACAGTCCACCCTGTCTGTTCCAGAGGGCCCAGACCACCTGAGTCTAAGTTTAGATCATATCCTGCTGCATTAAACTCCACACATAATACGTTGGCCACATGGGAAAATTTAAGGAAAATGAGATTTTATTAAAACCAGGAGACCGCCTGGCTGCAGAGGGATATAATAACAGTGTTATGAGGTTCTTATCTCACATGAAAGTTTCACATTTCCCTGGTTTCCTTTCCCTTATGCTACTAGGACTTCTCCCTCCCCCTATTCCATATGGGTATCTGGTTGTTTAATGCGATGGCTAAAAAAGGCAACACAATGAGTAGTGAAATAATCCAAAATATTTTATTGCTCAATGAAGGCCCCATAGACTTTTGAAGCTAGCACAACAGCATCAGAGATTCCCACTGGCAACCCAAACACCTGATGGGTCATGCAATCCACCTTCCGAGAGGGAAGAAGTTGCCATATGGCAGAGCAACATGGGTTTGCACGTCAAGAAGAACAGCTGATCTTGTGTGTTGTGCCTGAATTCCTTCTGCTTTCGTGTTTTCATATCTTGGAATACGTTACTCAGAATTTTGCAGGTTTTGAAGGAGCCAGTGGGCACCTGGACTTCATGATTAGCTAGGTATGCTGTGCCCCTCAGCTGGTTTGCTCTGAAAGAACAACAGGTATCTTGCTGGTTGACTGGGCGAGCCTCATTGTACAAGTCTGTTGGAGCTGAAGAGGATGTCCTCTTCACAGTGAGAGCTTTAGAGTTACACTCTTTCAAAGCTCCAGACAGTCAGACGTTCATGTTCACAGCTAGTGAGTGTCCTGCTCTGCCTTGGGCAAACTGCCTGTGCACACCTTGAATAATTTCTGGCAGGAAGTTTTTGGGAGGACAAGGCACCTCTGATGGTCTTGGCTCTTCTCAAAAACTGACTGTTGGACTCCAGCAGATTTTCTTTAGCTGGTCCCGTGGGGGAACATACCAGAAAGGGGTACAAATCCAGTCTGGTACTGACCCTATCGAAAGTTGCAGAAGGGAGTGAAAAATCTCCATAATTCATGTTCCCAACAGCACAATACAAACTTCCCTGGTGAACTTCCTTCCCTGAAGCCTGAGGGTTTTTCTGTCTTCTATTTTTTTTACCCCCTGCTTTTATCTCCTTTCCTTGTATAATTATAAAAGCCACCAAAATTTACTGCAAACCATGTACTTGATCACCCCAGTCTTTGGAGACCCTCCTCATCCTTCCCCAGAGAACATCCCCCCAACACTTTCCTAAGGTGCTCTGATCCGTGCATCATTCTGCCCCGAGTCTGTTGCTTTAATTATACTCCTGAGACCTGTGCGTTAGCGAGGAGCTGTGGGAAGACTCTCCAGAGAACGATGCAGGGAAACCCCTGGCATTCCCAAACAGTATTCCAGATAGGTGAATGCTGCAGGAGGCTTTGTTAAGAAATATTGTTCTTTTATTTCTTCTAGCAAGGACGTTTTTCATAGAGTTACCGAGCCACAGTGAAGATATTAGATATTAGATTTGGCATGCTGAAGAAGCTGCAGGAAAACTAAATACTTTTGATGAGCTTTGTGTTCAAAACAGTGCGTTCAGGGCCGGCAACCTGCATTGGCTGTACACTTTGCACAGTCCACATGCAGAACCACACAGAATGTTCTGATGGGTCACAGAAGAACCACACAGAAGGTCCTTCAGGGTTGGAAGTGACCTCAAAAGATCATCGGGTCCAACCCCCCTGCCAGAGCAGGACCACCTAGAGCAGGTCACATAGGAATGTGTCCAGGTGGGTCCAGTTATTTTTTATCACTTCAAGTCACTTATCACTTAAATGATTTTGTATCACTTAAATGATGATCTTGAAAGTCGTTTCCAACCTTAATGATTCTATGATTCTATGTTTCTTTTATCCTTCTCTGGATTACTCCACTACTGGCACTTTGAGGTAACGTCTCAGGGACAGAAACGCAACTGGTATGGCTTTGCTGGTCTCACCTTGAAGTCTGGGGAGACTTTTGCTGGGTAGCCCATCTGGGGAGTCATGGGTTGCCTTCTCTGGGGATGGCCTGTTTACAGAGTAAGCGAGGTATTTAATTATGTTTCTTGCACCCTGGTGGATTGCTGGGAATTGTAATCAAAGAGGAGGCTTAGTGAAAAGCTTAATACAGCCCGTGCGACTGATTTTTGCCTAAGGGGAAGATGAGAGTTGAAAGGAGCAGCAGTGGTCAGGAAAACAAACATACAACTGAAACTAATGAGACTTGCCTCTTCCTAGGTTAGAGCTCCTGGAGAGACCTCAGTGCTCCTGGGCAAGGACCATAAGACCTTATTTGTTTGTAAGGTCATTTCCTTTTCCTTTCTAATGAACAAACCAGAGATGAAAAGGGAGGCAGAATATGTCACCATGCTTTTAAGGGATCTGTGCTGTTCCTGTACTCTGGTCCTGTATCAATCTCCTGGGTTCTTATCCCATGGTCTTTCTGTTCCTATGAAAACACAAGTGGATGGTGATGAACTCTTGGTGTTAGAGATGGATGCTGTTTTCTGGTGTGGTTTCTTGTTTGCATCTATTACCCTGTGGAGCTTGTCTGGATCTTCAAAAAATGTAACCCCCTGAGGACAGGTTGGAAAAAGATGTGTCCCTAAGAGGTGTCCAAGGATGAGGCAGCAGACCATACCTGTGCACATCAGGAAGAGTGGCATGGAGTAAGGGAATCACCTCATGCTCATGGCTTGAATGCATTTGCTTTTCACTGGATAAAAAACTGTCTGGATGGCTGAGCCCAGAGAGTGGTGGTGACTGGGGTTACATTCAGTTGGCAGCCGGTCACAAGTGGTGTCTCCATGGCTTAGCACTGAGGGCTGTTCTGTGTAATATCTCTAACAATGATCTGCACAAAAGGATTGAATGCACCCTCAGTAAATATGCAGATAACACCAGGTTGGGTGGGAGTGGTGATCTGATTGAAGGTAAGAAGTCTCTACAGAGGGATCTGACAAGGCTGGATTGATGGACCGAGGTCAGTTGTATGAGGTTCAAGAAGGCCAAGTGCTGGGTCCTGCACTAGGGTCACAACAACCCCCTGCAATGTTCCAGACTTGGGAAGAGGGGCTGGAAACTGCCTGGTAGGAAAGGACCTGGGGTTTTTTTTTGATAGCCAGCTGAAGATGAGACAGTGTGTGCCCAGGTGGCCAAGAAGGCCACCAGCATCCTGGCTTGGATCAGCACTGGGGTGGCCATCAGGAGCAGGGCAGGGATCATCCTCCTGTACTGGGCACTAGGGAGGCCGCCCCTGGAATCCTGGGGTCAGGTTTGGGCCCCTCACTCATTCCCAGCAGGACCTTGAGGGGCTGGAGCGTGGCCAGAGAAGGGCAACAGAGCTGGGGAAGGGGCTGGAGCACAAGGGTGGTGAGGAGCGGCTGAGGGCCCTGGGCTTGTTCAGCCTGGAGAGAAGGAGGCTGAGGGGAGACCTTCTGGCTCTTGACAGCTCCCTGACAGGAGGTTGGAGTCCAGTGGTGTTGGTATCTTCTCCTGAGGAACAAGCAGCAGAACAAGAGGAAATGGCCTCAAGTTGCCCCAGGGGTGTTTTAGGTTGGACATGAGGAAAAATGCCTTCCCCTTGAGCATTGTGCAGGCCTGCCCCAGGCTGCCTGGGACAGTGGTGGAGTCACCATCTCTGAAGGCATTTAAAAAACCATGCAGATGTGGTGCTGAGGGACATGGTTTAGTGGTGTCCTGGCAGTGCTAGGTTAATAGTTGGACTTGATGACCTTAAAGTTCTTTTACAACCTAAACAGTTCTATGATTCTATGATCTACTCTCTCTATGCCCACTTTGGATGGGACAAGAAATGAGAGAATCAAATTGCAAAGAAGTTGTACTTCAAGTGGGATAAGCACTTGGGGTGGCAGCAGCATATGGCTGATGATGAGCTGTGAAAAGGCTCAGAGACAGGCGGGTGAAGAGTCTCTCATTATTTGTCTTTCTATGTCCTAAGCAATGGGAGTTTGTCTGGTTTTGGCCACCAGCACACTGAACAGCTGCCAATGTCAGAGGGCTTTTTGCAAAGAAGGGCTCCCCGATGTGTCCTCCTTTTGTTCCACGTGTTTCAGAGCATAAATATGTAACGACCAAAATGCTAATGAATTCCTCCCACTGACGTCCCTCCCTCCAGATACGCATGTACAAACAATTCACAACCCACACACTTGCCCAAGCTTTACGTGAACCCAGAGCTGTCTAGGAGAGAAAAATTGCTGCATCGTAATCCAACTTTGAATTTCTCCGATCACACAGAATCACAGAGTCTCTTTGGTTGGAAGAGACCTTCATGATCATCTAGTCCAACCTTCAACTCAACACTGCAAGCTCACCACTAAACCATGTCCCTGAGCACCAGCTCCAATTGCTATTTAAATGCCTCCAGGGATGGGGACTGCACCAGTGCCCTGGTCAGACCATCCCAATGGTTACTAACCCTTTCAGTGAAGAAATGTTTCCTTCTAGTTCCAACCCTGACAAGCACATGGGCCCCAGTAACACACAATATTGACTCGTGCAAGGTTTGGGTCTTCTGTGAGCTCTGCTGGGTAGGTTTTGGGTAGGATAATCCACTTGCTGGCTCACAAGCAGAAGTGAAAACTCAGAAGACATATGTGGGACTGGTGACCGCTCTTTTAGACATTGGATCACATGAAGACAAACATGTCAGAAACTTATGGTTCTGCTGCTGAGCATTTGTGGATCATGAAGGGGTTGTGTCTCTGGAGAACAAGTGCCTGGGTAGGTGGTATGAAGGGCTGTGAATACTCTTCTGCATGGGACCACTCTTTGTTCATTCTGTGTCCTGCAAATGCAGTGATCACTGATGGAAGATGGACATGTTTAGGGAAATATAGACTTGTATTCTTTTATCATGGTGTTTAGCATTGCATTTATGGTTACTCATCTTCCTGAAACAGGAAACCCAGACTCAGAAAGGCACTAGCCCATGGTGCATATTCACACAGCCCCCTAGTGCTTAGGTCTTTAAGAAGGTCCTCCCCTTTGGAGTTCAATTTGTCATTCAAAGTTTAGACAAGTGGTGGTCATGTACCTCGGAATTAGAACTGGTGTATGGCTGGAAGACATGAGATAGCTACCATATGTCTTGGGAAGGTAGCTCTGGAGGCAGGAGAGATGACAGCAGCCATGGGAAGATGGTGTTGGGGTGAAGGATCACCCATATCCTCCTGTGTGCCTCATCAGTGACTCTTATCCCAAGAGTCTTGCTACCAGGTCAAGGAGCCCTTATCAAATTGCAATGAGTTCATGTGTTACTGCTCAGGCACCTTGGTTTTGGGAAGCCAGTGTCATATGGGGACCTACCATGCCACCCATCAGTGGACACTACGGGGAGCAGTGATAGAACTTTGGAAAGCAGAAGTCATCCTTGGTAGGTTTTTTTTTCTTTTTTTTTTTTTTTTTTGGGTTAGAGCTAAACACTTTCATAATTTTGATTGTTATGCAGCATGCACACTGGTTTCTGAATTTTAATAAAGCAGAGCGGGTGTTGTGGTCCCTGCTTTGTGGAGAAAGGTGCTGTGACTTGCCCAATACGTGTGGTTGCAGAGCTGCAATGCAAGTGGACTCTTGCACTCACATTTCTTCCACACACACCAGGCAGGCTGTGATCAAAGCTTTATATTCTTCATAAATTGCTTCAGTCTCCCACAGCAAATCATAGAATCCTTAAGGATGGAAATGACCTTCAAGATCATCAAGTCCAACTGTCTACCAAATATTATCAGGACCACTGAACCATGTCCTGAAGTGCCACATCTAGATGTGTTTTGAACCCCTCCAGGGATGGTGATTCCACCCCTCTCTGGGCAGCCTGTTACAAGCCATCACCACTTTCTGTACAGGAATTTTTCCTAATATCCAACCTAAACCTCCCCTGGAGCAACTTAAGCCCATTTCCTCTCACCCTGTCACTAGTTACCCGGGAGAAGAGACCAGCACCCACCTCACTACAACCTCCCTTCAGGTAGCTGTAGAGAGCAATAAGGTCTCCTCTCAGCCTCCTCTTCTCCAGACTAAACCACCCCAGGTCCCTCAGATGCTGGTCTCTGACCAATAAATGCATCTTCAGGGCTTCTTAAAGCCAGAGCATCCCTGTACCCTCTGCAAGCAGATAAAGTTTGCACTGGTAGCCACAACAACCTGGCTGCGATGTGTTTTAGGGGAGTGGAGGGGGGGAAGGGAGGAAAGTCAGCCCAGTAATTTCATGTTATTGGAAATACTGATTTTGCAGTCCCACATTTGGTTTTCATTTGGTGGCTGCGCTCAGTTCATTTCTGCTGGCGCTTCACTTCTGATCCAATTGAGTTATCGATGCAGGCGAGGAGAAGGAAGCAAACAAGATTGGTGTCAAATTATAGGTTTTTGAAACTTTTTTTTTTTTTTTTTTTTTTTCCCCTACCTCCCTCTTGCCTCTTTACTTTCAAAGATCAAAAGAGGACAAAATAAAACTTTATATATAATGAAACACAGGCAGAGGGAAAAATGGCAGCACACAAAATTGTTTTCAGTCTTCTTTTAAGGTTGCTGTTGCTATCTTTGATTTAAGCCCCACTGCTTTAATCAGGCTGTTGGAGGTGACACAAAAATTCTTCATCTAACCAAGTTCCCCTCGCACTCTCTTTTCTTTCTGTTTTTCTCTCTCTCTCTTTTTTTTTTTTTTTTTTTATTAATATAGGTTTAAAAAAGATTCTCAAAACACAGAGCTGGCTCAATTTTGTTTTGCCAGCTAATAACCCAAAGCAGGATCAGCTATTTTGTAGCTGACAGATCTGTCTCTAAACTAGATTGTCTTTCTTGCCAAATTCATCCATCATGCATGGGGGGGGGGGGGGGGGGGGGGAAAAAAAAAAAAAAGAAAAGAAGAAAAAACATCTTTTCCATGGGTTCATCACTCCCTACGGTAGTGGAGATCAGATCTCATCCCTGCCATGACAACTCCCAGCACTGCATGACCAAGACTGCAGTAGGATGTGCTTTTTGGGGTGGCTTTTATGTTTGTCTGCTGCATGCACAGCAGAGTGAGGGCTCAGTGGGACAGTCTGTAGGGTATTTTCACAGATTCATAGAATCATAAAATGGTTTGGGTGGGAAGGGACTTTTCAAGGTCATCTAGTCCAACCCCCCTGCAGGGAGCAGGGCCATCTGCAACTAGAGCAGGGTGCTCAGAGCCCCGGCCAACCTCCCCTGCAATGGTGCCAGGGATGGGGCAGCCACCACCTCTCAGGGAAGCCTGGGCCAGGCTCTCACCACCTTTAGTGTAAAAAATTTCTTCCTTCTCTCCAGTCTAAATCTCCTTCTTTTAGTTTAAACCATCACCCCTTGTCTCATTGCGACAGACCCTGATAAAAGATTGCCCCCGTCTTTCTGACAGACCCCTTTAGGTACTGAAAGGCCACAACAGGGTCTCCCCAGAGCCTTCTCTTCTCCAGGCTGAACCCCCCCAGCTCTCCCAGCCTGGCCTCCCAGCAGAGGGGTTCCAGCCCTCCCAGCATCGCTGGGGCTCCTCTGGCCCCGCTCCAACAGGTCCCTGTCTCTCTTGTGCTGAGCACTCCAGAGCTGGACACAATACTCCAGGCTGGATCTCAACAGAGCGGAACACAGGGGCAGAATCACCTTCCTTGACCTGCTGGCCACAAGTCGTCTCCATGGAGTAACCAGTCTTGCTTATACCTCTGTGTGAGAACTGGAATGACCTCAGGCAGCGGGCTCAGTGAGCTCTTGCTCTGCACCTTCCTTAGCAATTACACCTTCTTCTGAGGAAGCCAAAACACGTTGGAGCAGTCGGGGTGTATAAACTGCCCCACGTACTGTGATGCCTGGAGCAGTGTTCTGGCTGAAGCTGGAGGTGCACATGGAAAACAACATGTGCTGAGTAATCCTTGTCCTGAATATCCTCTGATCTTCCAGCAGATAACGGTGTAGGGACTTCCTGAGGTGAAGGTGGTATCCTGAATAGCACTTAATTGACCTTAATGGACCCATCCTCCTTCAAGTCATCTGATTTTTCAGTAGTTTTTTTACTTCATTCATATTTTTTGGCCTGGCTGACATCCTGCCCTGAGCAGTTCTTTGGTTTAATTATACTCTGCATGAAAAAGTACTTCCCTTCTTTTGTCTTCAACCTGCAGCCTTCTAATGCTGCTGCCCAATCACTTGCTCCAGTGTGTTGGGAAGGGAACAGCCCTTTGCTCTCCCCCTTCTCTGCTCTGTGATTTTCTAGGCACTCCACCCGTTGTCTCTTCTCCAGGCTAAAAGCTACTGGTCTGCTTATATCTTCTTTTTCTGAAGCTGTTGTTGTACTTCTGCTTATTTATGCCTCACTTTTGCATAAATATAAGATACGTACCTGTTTGTGTTAGACCTTCCTTCATGCCGAGTGTTCCGTATCAATTATGCATGGTAGCAACCTGGAGCTATCTGACGTGTTTTCTCCTAGAAGGGACAGGCATTTTCCAGATGGAAATGAGTAGAAAGGAGAGAAAATGAACAAAAAAGGATTTTGAGGAATCATATCAAATATCCCAGCAGCATGGACTGTTAGATGGGACAACGTCCTTCTTCACGGGGTGGTAGGACTCTGGTCACAGTCTTTAACCCAAGTTTGTCAGAACTCTACAGTGCTGGCTGTGCAGGTTGATGACAAGCAAGCAGGGAGGTAGGTTGAGTTATTCTTCTCTCTTAGGACCTAATTTTTCCCCTGGTTTGTTTCTTAGGTAACTTTCCCTATTTTTCTTCCCTGTAATCTCTCCTCTTGTCTTCCTAAAGGCCAAGGAATGGAATCTTGTCTGGATAAGACAAGAGAAAACCAGCTTTGGAAAATCAAGAAGAAATTTCATATAGGAGAGGAAACCCTCATAATTTGGTAATGGATGTGCATCGTGGGGGGAAACAGGGACATGATATCTTTAACTGCAGGCCCCCAAAGGGAATATATTTGTTAAACAGTGTAATTACCCTTCAGTGTTGAACTCTATAGCATTTGAATCCACGGTGATGCACATTATCATTTCTGAAATGATGCTTTCATTTAGATAAGGCATGCAATTATACATCTTGATTAGGTCACTGTTCCCAGGAGCTTTGTGTTATTTATGATGAGTTGCCCCTTCTTGTAAATTATGTGGTAAGGCTGTGATAGAGACCTATTCCCTCCTTCTCCTCCCTTACCCCTTCCTCCTCCTCCACAGACCTCCTCCTCTTGTTCTTCCCTCACTGCACTCCTTTGTGCTGGCGAGATCAAAACCTCAGTAATCAGAGACAGAAAAATGTCAGGGATGTAGGGGAGGCATTGCCATGAGAAGTCAGATCTGGGAGGTCTGCTCAGCCCTTGGTTTCTTTGCAGGACCTGCTGGCTTTCACAGCAGTGGTATTAAGGCTGGGATTTCCATCTCTGTGTTTTAGACCTCTAAAAACTGTCATCTTTGGCACAGCAGTAACCTCAGCTTTTTCTGTGATCAATGGCACTTCCTGAGGGTGATGTACAATACCTCAGCTAAAACAGTCACCTGAAGACATGGTTTCCAGCTAGGCCCAATAAGCTATTGGTTCACCAGAACTCTAATAACTACACTGGTATCAGACCTCACATAGGATTCCACTTCCCCCCTCACTCCTCCTGGGGAACAGTTTCATTGAACTACTATTGAAATGCTCCCAGTTTCCATAAGACAAGTAGAAGTGAGGCCTGCTCCTGTTGCTTAACCGGGTATCATGTGAAGTGTTGATCGAGGCAAGACGAGTGGATATGAAAGCTCCTGGGGGAAGAGAATTGATGGGGAAAGGACCAGAGCAATACAAGGAAGATGATATTCTGGACTGCTTCTGGACCGAGTCTGAAGAGTACCTCCATGCTGGAAATTGAAGTTGTCTTTTGCTTTAGTAAGCCGTTCTAGTAAATCTAGGTTTAGGAAGAAAGGATTGAGGAAGCATAGTCAGGATGCATCAAATCTGCTTCTGTTATATCTTTTTGCAGAATAAGGATCTTATCACAAAATCATAGAATCATTTAGGTTACAAAACTCCTTTAAGTTCATCAGGTTCAACCATAAACCCATCACTGCCAAGAACACCACTAAACCATGTTCCTCAGCACCACATCCACATGTCTTTTAAAACTCTCCAGGCATGGGGACTCCAACACTGCCCTGGGCAGCCTGTGTCAGGGCTTGCCAATCTTTTCAGCAAAGAGATTGTTCCTCAGCTCCAACCTAAACCTCCCTGGTGGCAACCTGAGGCTGTTTCCTCTTGTCCTGTCGATTGTTCCTTAGAAGAAGAGGCCCCCCCCCCCGACTCCCGGCTCCAACCTCCTGTCAGGGAGCTGTCAAGAGCCAGAAGGTCTCCCCTCAGTCACCTTCTCTCCAGGCTGAACAAGTCCAGGTCCCTCACTCAGTTGCTCCTCATCCTGTCCAGATTCCTCTGTAGAGCTCCAAAACATCAACACTTACACCCAACTTGGTGTTGTCTGCAAACATACTGTGGGTGTCCCTGATCCTCCTGTCCAGATCATTGATAAAGAGATTAAGATATTAAGCAGAACTTCCATCCTGGATATTTTAATTTTGTTAGTTGCTTGTACCCAAAACAAAAGTAATCTAGAGACATCAACTAGGCATAGGAATGAGAAGCGTGACAAATTCACCAGGTTTAAAAAATACCAAGCAGGACCTGTGTGGTCCTGAGAGGGAAGAGGCTGCCAAGGATAATCCTACATGGTAGGGGGAGAGATGGGGCTGTGTTAGTGATTGGATTTTAAACAACTCTCAATTCTCTTAACTGTTTCCATCTGCCACCTTCTAAAGATGCCTTGGGGGCAAAGTGGAAGTCTTAGGAAACACTCATCCTAGATGACCCAAAGGATCTTTCCTAACTCTGTCTCCTTTGCATCTACACTTCCTCAAAGAATACATCACATCATAAGCAGATTAATGTAACCTTGACCTTGCTCTCTTGCAGATCTGTGACCTTTTCTCTTCCTCTTTGCATTGTAGCAGCTTGTAAACCCTTGTCTGGGACATCAAAAAGGTGCTTTTCACTTGGTGCAACTGGGCAACCCATTCTACTTGTCTCAATGTGTAGAAGCAAAAGCAGGGAGAGGAGAGGTGCTAATACATCAGATGGGACAGTGTTTCCCATCTGCAAATATTTATGTGCAATAATTATCCCTTTTTGAGATTAAAAGAGCTACCCGCATGGAAAAAGCAAACTGTCTTATCTCTCTTTTTAAATAACATGTTTAGAAAGTTTGACCGAGCATGAAAGTTCATCTTTCAATATTGCTACTTGTAATCCAATAAGAAATATTTACTGTGTTATAATTGGTATCATTAAGCTTAGGTGACATTATTAATATTACTAATTAAACTGCTATAAACCTAGTTTACAGTTACATAAACACATCATCTCCTGAATTGCCTGCCTACACGTTTTTGGAATCGGGGGGGGGGTGGTGGATAAAAGCAAATTCAAATGCAAATGATATGAACATACTTTAATCAGAGGATCAGAGAAATCAGACACAGCGAAGGCTTATTAGGTCTGTTCCGTTCTCCAGGGGCGAGGGCGAGATTGTCTCCCCCGTAGAGACTCCCAGGAGCTTTGGCCAGTCTAACTCTAAATGCCTCGAGCAGTAGGACTTCTCTTCTATCCCAGGAGAGACCTGCCCACAGACTAGCAGAAGTGTGTCTTGATATTCAGTGTATATTTTCTTGCTGAGGCAGAAGTCAGCTGCTGCAAAATATTCTTAGAAAGGTCTCGAGTTTATACCGAAGTGCAGAGAAAAGGAGAAGTGCATTTTTAAGGCATCTCCAAATCTGTCTGTTAATGCAGCAGGACTGGAAATTCATCTCCCTCCTCTTGGTTTGGGTTTCTGGCAGGATTGACCCAGTCCTGGCACGGCTGGCAATAACCAGCCATACCCAGCAGCCGAGCAC
The DNA here is from genome assembly GCA_025345505.1 of Todiramphus chloris collaris. Lineage (NCBI taxonomy): Eukaryota > Metazoa > Chordata > Aves > Coraciiformes > Alcedinidae > Todiramphus > Todiramphus chloris. The sequence continues at coordinate 1,264,110 of JANVCC010000010.1, forward strand.
TGGAAGAAGTTTAGTGAAGCTAAGCATCCCGAAGTTCAACTGTTTGACCTAGTTTCTCTACAGCTGGAAAATCCACCTTCTGTCTAGAATTTCCCTGACTTCGGCTACTTCAGAAATAGCATGAGGGCAGCATTTTCCCTGATCCATTGGTATTTGGGTCCCATCTGGAGCCAGAAAGTGCAGAATCACATGGAGCATTTCAAATAGGAATGTCCCAAGGAGCCAGGTCCTGCTTGCTTGAAGTTTTGTGCTCTGTTTGAAACACCTGTTTCTCACTGGGTCATGTGGGTATGGGACCAGTTGAGGCTGAGACGAGAGGCAGAGTAGCCCTTTCACAGTGGTGTGTTTCCAGAAGGACCCATATCTGAGTGCACTTACTGCAGGAACTGATTTAAAGCGTTTCAGGTCCCTTGGTTGGCTCATCTGCAGAGCTGTGTTGGTCACCAAAAGCTCCTAAACCTCCCAAACAAGCTTTTCTCAGTCCAAATTCAAGGTAAAAGAGACAACCACTGAGAAACCACTTCCTAAAGCGAGGTCACAGTTTCCATGATGTCTATATTACAAAGATTACTTTGTTGGTTGCAGGGAAATGGAATGAATGTGGGAGATTTGCTCAGAGACACCTTTAGGTCTCAGTTCACCATTGTGACTCTCAGCCAGCAAGGCCATCTTTACTCCTGACATTCAGCAGCACTTTGGGGTTCCCAGCTTTATTTTATTTTCCACTGGCCATGCTCCCTTTGGGGGTTGTGCAATGAAGTCATCTGGGCTTTTCCCAGTGTAATCAAAGCTTCAGCTCCAGCTACTCCAGCTTTTTTGTCCAGCTCCAGCTCTTCTCATGTAGATTCTACCAGCCACTGAGTCATGCATGTGTGTCAGGCAAGTCCTACATGCTTCAAAATGGGCTGAGTGAGGTTCAAAGCACCAGGACTGCAGGGACACACTGTGCCCATGAAGGTCACTTGCAAGGGACTGTAGCAGCAGAGCAACAGCAAAGGTTTTGTGGCTTCTTGGAAGCCACGGAGCATTGCTGGGGTACATTGTCACCCCAAATCCATCAACCCCCTTTGTCCTGTCTGAACTTCTCTGATACATCTTGACGTAATCCCAAAACTACCAGGAGAGGAATAAAGTTTATTTTATCGGATAAAAAATATCATCACCTTGGCCAGCTAAATGTTTGTGCTAAAGGGATACAGCTGTAGAACTGTGACGTATCAGCTCATAGAACCATAAAATAGTTTTGGCTGGAAGAGACCTTCAAGATCATCAAGTCCAGCCTTGTTCCTAGACCTGTCAAAACCCACTAAACCATGTCCCTAAGCACAACATCTACCTGGCTCTTACACCTCTCCAGGGATGGTGACTCCACCACCTCCCTAGGCAGCCCATTCCAGTGCCTGACAACCCTTTCTGGAAAGAAATTCTTCCTAATATCCAGCCTGAACCTGTCCTGGTTCAACTTCAGGCCATTTCCTCTGTTTCTGTCACTTGTCCCCAGGGAGAACAGACCAACTCCCGCCTCGCTACAGCTTCCCTTCAGGTAGCTGTAGAGGGCAATGAGGTCTCCCCTCAGCCTTCTTTTCTCAGGGCTAGACGGCCCCAGATCCTTCAGCCTTTCCTCACCACATACACATAACGCAGACACTCCACCCATGGGCACATTCACACACGTGTGGAAAGTAACAGATCAAAATCTCTGTTAAAATCTATTTTTGTAAAATTTTAATCCCCACCTGGGAGCATCCTTTGAAATTTCTTCAAAGAGTAGCACCAAACTCCTTCCTTTTCTTCCTGTTCCAGTAGAGATGATCATGTGTGACTGGTGACTATGGGACTGGGCACATTCAGAAGGAAAGGTTTGATAGCATCCCACAAAACTTAAGAAGCTGTGAGTTGGGAGAGAAAAGACTCTGAAGCTTATCTAGGAGCTCTGTGACCTTGGAATTATGGACCTTGAAGCATCTTCTCGGGAAAACTATAAGCTTGTCTCAACTTAAAATTGCATTTCACTTGCAGGAGTTAGATTATGAGATCCCCATCCCTGACACAGGCAGACGTGAAGTGGTTGATATTTTAAGGAAAAGGTTGTGTTTGTATGACAAAGTTGTCTCAAGATATTACAGGCTAGGGCCATGATCATAACATCAAGAACCAGTGTTCAAAGAAATCTTTTGCATAGTGGAAGGTTTTGCTGTGTCTCTGGGGCTTCAGATGAGCTCAGGTGCCTTTTGGTAAAACCTTATTGCTGGAAATTAGTAGTGGCCCATTAGGTGCTAAGTAAGGGACTTTCCTTAAGGTACAGGACGAATGATCACTCAATCTCTGCCTTTATTAAACCCAAGATGCAACATGTCCCACTTAATATTTAAGTGGGTTTTATTTTCTCCTTCTCAAGCTTCTGTATCTCACCTGGGATGGGCAGTATTGGAGAAACACGACATAAAAAAGAAAAACTACCCATTTCCCTAATAGCTCTGATTCTTCAGTGGAAAGTGACTTGGGGACTGATAAGCATAAAACCCATCATGTTTCACAGCATCTCGTGACGTGAGTTCAAGACCTGCCTGTGAACATCTTAGATCTGGTTTCAGTTTCTTGAGGGAAAGATTACACATGGCCGTGCCATGGAGAGAGCTAAGAAAGCCCCTGACCTCCAAGCTCCTGAGAACCTCCTGTGTCTAATCAAGGGAGGGGTGAAAAAACCCCAGGTTGTAGGAGTGCCTCCTGACTCACATTTCCAGCATGGGAGGATCATCGGGGTTATGTTTTCATTATCGCCTGTGGCTCTGATGCTCTCAGCTCTTTGGAGGTTACGTCAAGGTCTTGGGCTGGAGATTTTGTTATTGTAACCTTTCACGGGCAAATACTTCATATGAAGTCTAGCAGATGGATTGTATCCAAGGAAATGCCATTTTTTTGCCCAAGCTGCAAGTGAACTAGAGCTCTGGCCACAGTGGTGAGGCTTTGGCTCACAAGCAGTGGTGAGCATGTTACGTATTGGCAGTCAGCTTGCTTATCAGATTAATATAGGAGACTATAAGCAATTGCATCTGGATTTGAATGGGTTACCCAGCCTGCTCAGCTGCTTGGGATTCACGCCAAGGGAAAGCAGAGGAGTTGTGAGGAGAATACCCAATTTCCCTCTGCGAGGACTGATTTTAGTTTAATGCAGCCTCCTCGCCCTTAAATCCAATTAAAGGCCTATATTATGTCGGTGGAAATTTATGCCAATCCTAATATAGTCTAATAAGCCTTAAAATAGCACTTTGCTGGTGAAAAGCCCTGTGGTTTAATTTGACTCCGAGCCTAATAACAGGCCTAATATGAGGGAATTGGCCCCTTTCTATTTTGTAACGGGGCTCCACATGCTTGCTCCCTTTTTAGGAATATAAAGGTTTTCTCCCAAGCACGGACAGCATATGGCTCACCTCAGCACTTTGCCTCTTTTCCAGTTGCTTGATTTGTTGGCCGTGGGAGGTCTCTCTAAAGATATCCCAGGTTGGGATTTAATGCAAAACAGTAAACACCAGTCTGCAAAGGGTCTGCTCTCTTTCTGAGGTTTTCTGTGCCTGACCTTCCTTAGTCACTTGCGGACAAAAACATCACCTTGAGCATCACTTGGGCCCAGCGCAGGATACAACTTTCTCTTTTCTCAGTGACGCCCAGTGACAGGACAAGGGGCAACGGGTGCAAGCTGGAATGTAGGAGGTTCCATGGAAACGTAAGGAGAAACTTTTTCATGGTGAGGGTGACAGAGCCTGGAACAGGCTGCCCAGGGAGGTTGTGGAGTCTCCTTCTCTGGAGACATTCTAAACCCACCTGGATCTGTTCCTGTGTGACCTGCTCTAGGTGGTCCTGCTCTGGCAGGGGGGTTGGACAAGATGATCTTTTGAGGTCCCTTCCAACCCTGAACATTCTGTGATTCTCCTGTGGTCACAGATACAAGCCAGCTTTTTGCAGATACCTTCTGCTGACAGTTTCAGAGACTATCTTCCTATCTATCTTCCTTCCTATCTTTCCACACACCTAACACTTGATTTCCCTCCTCTCATTCCCCGTATCTCAATTACTCCACCATTATCTGCATGGTCCCCGAAAGCTGCAGCCTCATGCTGCTCAAGCACGGCTGTCCCATGGCTGTTGCCTCTCCCTGTCCGTGGCTTTGACTTTGTCCTTCCCTTGGTCGCATCCTCTTTCAGGGTTTCCAGCACTAAGTCCACGGTGCCCTCTTTCATTACTCACTTGGAAGATTTCCATTCTTTTCCATAAATTTTGGATGTTCTAAAAAATGTCTCTCAAACAACTGCATTACTGTCCCACAAATTATTCTCTGAACTTCTTCTACTGGGTCGACTATATGAACCTCTAAGTTTGTTAGACCACAGTCTCTTACTCCTCCAGCATTAACGCTTCATAGAATTGTAGCTTCATAGAATTGTAGCTTCATAGAATATCTCAAGTTAGAAGGGACCATAAGGATTATTGAGTCCATCTCCTTGCATCTCACACCTGAAACGGAACCATATGACTTCAGAGTGTTGTCCAGGTGGTCCTTGAACTCTGACAGGCTTGGTGAGACTTCCTTTCCTTGCATGGTGTTGTCAGGATATAAAGACTACAATGCCTAGACAAAGGTCATCCTGGGGATGCTTTGAAGGGGCTTGTTTGGGTGGAGATCTGATCTTCTGCAAGACATGAGTTGCACCAACAGCACGTGGCCATATGAGAAGAATGTTCTGCTGCCTGTGCCCACAAGCAAGGCTTGTCATGGGCAGCAGCCAAGGTCTTCAGGACTAGCTGAGTAGGAGCATCCTGTCAAAGCCCGGGAGAGGAGCACGGGCTCAATCTGTGGCCACAGGAACCTATTTTCAAGATGCTAAATGCTTGGCCATGCTTCTTGCTGCTAAACTATTTACTCAACCCATCTGCTTTGAGGTAGAGTCCTGGTTTGGAGCGGGGAGGGGCTGTTGGCTTCATCCACGTACGCTGCTCTCTTTTGCTTGCTGTCCTGAGCTGCTGCTCAGCTTTATTGCACACTGTTAAACAGCTGCTGCTCTGCAGCCCAGCGATGACTGAAATGCGGTGGTGGGCGAGGTGATTTTGATACAGCACTTACTAAAATGCATGGAGATAAAAGCCTCAGCAGAAACATAAAAGACCCTTTTTTCCTCACAAGTTGTTACCGTTATTTTTTTGATTAAGAACGATAGTAAACAGAGGTCCTCAAAGCTGCCTTCGGGAAAACAAAACAAAATAAAAAGATAGACTGATTCGACCTTAGAATCAGAGGAGAGCAAGGGTTTTTGGAGTACCTAATGGATTTAGGTGCCTAAGTCCTTTTGAGTCACTCAGTCTGACAGCCCAGCTGGCACAGCTCCGCTCTCTTGCCTCAACTGAAGGCAACAAACCCTCCCCACTGGATCCAATTCATCCTTGGGTTACTCTCTTGGCATCAAATGGATTTATACTGGCAGGAAATTTGGCCCAGAGCCCTACTGAGCTGCACCGTGACTCTCTGGTCCCAGGTGGCAGTTTGTGTCTCCAGGACTTCTTATTCCTGCCGCTCTTTTGTAACAGGGAGGGGACTTGAGGGGACACACACACACACACGGCGACTTCATGCTGCCATTTCTTTATCCCCTTGGCTCCCCAGGCCAACCCAGTCCCCCTGTTTACCTAGGGGCAGGCTGATTGGTTAAGGGAGCTTTGTTAATGCTGTAATCCTCACGTGCGCTCAGCTTCACAAAGCTGCCACTTTCTCGGCCCGGCCGCGCTCGCAGATCCGTAATGTCCCGTGTCCAATCGATTGCTGTGCTTTCCCTGGCCGCCGGCTTTGAGCAGTTTCTCCAGCGAGGGCCAGATTGCTCTGGCAAGCTCATCCATCCTTCAGGGATGGGGGGCAGAAGGCGAAGGGGTGGGGGATGGATGCTTGAGATTGGGCATTTGGGATTGTGGGGGGAAGGGGGAGCTGGCATGCAGCAAGGGAAGAAAAGACTGGGGTAGTGCAAGATTGGCTGCGAGTTGGTGAAGGGCGTGTGCTTGGCATCTTCTCCACCCTAAAGCCAAGTATTCTTCCCTGTTGATGGTAAAGTTAAGCTATATCTCAAGGAGCATGCAGCATTTCATTGCACTGCTGCTTATGCCCATTGAATGCTCAGCATTCTTATTCATGCACCTTTCTTATTCATCCATCCCCCTGAATTTATTCTGACACCCCAAACTCTTGTGCATCCTCAGCAGCCAAGTACGTGGCCAAAGGGAATTCATCTGCCAAAGGCAGTACTTCCCCTCTCTGCCTCCAAGTCTGCAGTTACAATTCTCATGCTAATCTTTCCCATAGCTCAGGACCTGCAGATTTACAAAATTTCTTGGACCTAAAACTGTCTTTAGATTCAGGGGCACGAGGAGATGGGGAAGTGGAAGTTCTCTGATCCAAGGGACTGGTTCTGCACTAGGACATGTCATATTTATTTCTAATCCTGGAAGCACCTAAAGGCTAGATATAAAATTGTGATTTTTTTTTGAATCTTTATTTTTATTTTTTTTTAAGGAGAGTGAAGCTGTTCAGGGTTCTTTTCAAGGTTTTTATGGCTCCTTCTGTATTCTGCACATTTAAGCCTGGGGTGACTCAGTCATTTGGTTTCATAGAGGACAAGAATACCAGTCCCAATAAATTGCTTTATAAACTCTAAAAGGATTCTAAAGTTTCTTAAGTGGCTCTGGCTTATAGAGGCGAGATAGAGGAATGGGAGAAGCAAGGAGGGAAATGGCTTTACTTTCAGAGCCTCATGAGTTAGGGAAGTGCACTTTCATCCTCGTGTTATAGAATCATAGAAGCATGTTGTTAAAGCTTTGTGTAGCACCACAACTCCTGTATGTGTGCACTTTCCCTGCACTGCTGTGGTCCAGGTGTGGGCTTTAAGGTACTTTTCCTTAGGAAAAGGTAATATGTGTCCAGGAATGATTTGGAGGCATTCCCTTCCACTTTACCTTTGCCATTCCCCAGCTTTGATGCTGGCTATTTTCTCCATCTCTCATTTACCTGTCTTCCCCCAAGACTCATGAACGCTGCACAGCAACCAAAAGCTGACCTACCCGTGAAACATAGAGTGGTGAGAGCACTGTGGTCACACTATTAAACAGCTCATTGCCCTGCTACAGCCAGATCTCGAGCTGATCTAGATCATAAAAACTCCCACATTGACGTCAGCGCGTTGATTTATACCAGCAAAGGGGCACGGTTTTGCAGTTTGGAGAGGCTAATCTCCTGAGGAAACATCTCATTTGCTGCCTGTGGATGGCAATGCTTTCCAGAAACGGCTGCTCGAGTTGCACTCTGAGCTTTGTCTCGACTGGTGTATGGCAGCAGCAACTTCCCCCCCAAATACTTCTGTTCCTACTGCACTCATGGCCTACCACTGCTCTCATTGAAAGCCAGTCCTTCCCTTAGAGGGTTTTCAAATGGAAAACATTTTCCCTCTGTTGTCTGCCCTCCTGCTGAGCCAGGGCAACTCTTCCTAGGCTTGATGAAGCTTGTCAGGAAGTCTTCCTAGGCAGAGTCTGTGGCCAATGGACACCTGAGGGGTTACTCATTGGCCTCTGAAATTGTCTCTCAAACCAAACACTGTTTCATTGTCTCCTCCTGGGGCATTTTATAATCTTTCTCTGGGGAGACCTTCTTGCAGCTTTCCAGTATCTGCAGGAGACCTACAAGAAAGCTGGGGAGTGATTTTTTACAAAGGCTTGTAGCGATAGGATGAGGGGCGGTGGCTCCAAACTGGAAAAGGGTAGGTTGAGATTAGAAATTAGGAAGAAAATCTTCGCTCTGAGGGTGGTGAGACAGTGGAACAGGTTGCCCAGGGAAGCTGTGGATGCTCCATCACTGGAGGTGTTCAGGACCAGGTTGGATGGGGCTCTGAGCAAGCCTGCTCTAGTGGGAGGTGTCCATGCCCATGGCAGGGGGGTTGGAATGAGGTGATCATTAAGGTACATTCCAATCCAAACCATTTTATGATACCATGATTTGCACTAACAGACACTGGCAGGTAAGGCAGAGTTGGGGATAAGGCTGAGATTCAGTAGGGATCTGATGACCTTAAGCAGCCTAGAAACATTTCCTGGACCACCTGCTTTTGTGCATTTTTGCCATTTGGGGCTGTGAATATTTAATCATAATCTAAATGTTGAAATACTCATGCAAAGAAGAGGTGCTTTGGACCTCAATGGGATTGGGATTTAATTGGGTGACTAAAAAATGCCTAACTTTGTATGTATGGTGTGCCCCTTGAACCCCATGAAGATTTTAAGTGTAATACTCTCTGATAAAAATGGGTTTCCCCACAGACTTTGTATTTAACTGACCTGTAGCATTTATAAAGTGAGAGGAATTAAGAACCTGGGAGAGTCACCCCCCCAGGCCGAAGATGATTTCTTCTAAAGAAAAGATGCTTTTGTCATGATCAGATGGAAAAGATGTTGCGGGGTTTTTTTTTGTTCTTGGTGATGTAGGGACAATTTTCGGGTTGATAGGAGGGAATGTATATGAAGTGATGGTTGCCTCTATATACCGTTTATGGAATGATAAAGCAGCACTGAAAGCCAGTGGCTATCTGGGGTCATCTGCTGTGAAATCCCTCAGGTTCTGAAATCATGAATCAGGAATCAAAAATTATCAGATTCAGAAATTATTATAAAATTGAACTTTTTTTGTCTTAAATTGTTTCTCTCTGTTCCTGATTTCCAGCTTCTCTCCTTTATCTCAGTTTCTCCTTTTATTCTGGAACTTCCAAGCCAGTGTTTTCTATGTTTGGCAGCACATATATCACGAGTGGCTGTTTCGAGACTGGCTCTCCTCATTTTGATGTATGTGAGGCCACATTTTCAGGCTTTCCCTCACTGACCCAAGGACTCAGAGCTTCCTTTTTCACAAAGAAGTGAACATTAAGATTCCAAGTTAATCACTTGAATCCAGAAGCTGGAGATTTCTGAATAAACTCTAATCTTCTGTGAAAATCTCCCTGAAATCAGGAGAGTAGACAGGCAATAGTGCACACCACGCAGTGCCTTGGACAAAGCCAAACTTGCTTGAAGGTTCCTGGGCAATTCTTGCTCCGGTGATGATTTAGTTTCCATAGAGACAACCAGGTCTCCCTTCATCCTCCAGCACACGCACTGTTCACCGGCGACCCCTCCGGATTAAAGTTTGAGGGTTTTGGATCATTCTCTTTATTTTTATCAGTGGTGTAGCACACCCTCTAATCCTAGTTGCACCTCTCAGGAAAGAAAAAAAAAAAAGCCAAAGCCAGCCTTCTTCCCCCACATTTGTTGTGTAGGCCAATTATCCAAAGTGGTGACAAGTAGAAAAATGAATTAATCATAGCTTTGTAATGTCAGCATTATTTATCTTGTATAAGCTTTGCCCAGCTCAGCTGTGGATCAGCAAAGGACTGCTTTTATTCTTCCCTCCTCTCTTTGATGCTGGTTTTTATTCTTTGCTTCCTTGCTTCTCTTGAGAAAGGTCCTTTGCCCCGCCACACCATCAGTACAAAATCTTTTTCTTCTACTCTAAACCAGGAGGGTTTTCCTCAACAGATGAGGGTCCGGTGAGGAGATACTCTGCAAGAAGTGAGGGAGGGGGTCTCCCAGCTCTCATCTTTCCCATCCTTACCCTCTACCCCTGTGATAATGAAGCCACTCTTGTCGGGTTTATTTTCTCTTGGCTTCAGCTCACGCAAGAAGTAGGTGCTGAAGCCACCTCTGTTACTTTCTCCATCCCCTTTCTTTTTACCATGAATAGTTTGCTGACTCTAGACCCTCTTTCACTTGCTGCAGTAGAGATTTTCAAAAGAAAAAGTGTCTCTTGCTGGCAGGAGGCAGGAAAGCAAGGGACAGTAAACTGGGATCCAGTTGGAAAGCAACATGCTGGCAAGAAGCCCGCAAACACTTCAGATTTACAGCACCAAGTCACAGAGCAGAGAGGCAAAAAATACATCCTTGTAAAGCAATACTCAAGCAGCACCTGCTCGAAACTACGGTAGCCAGAACACTGTGACACTTCAAAGCTGTCAGGGTATCAGATACTGGAATCAAATACCCCTCTCATGGTGTAAAATCAGCGAAGCCTTGCACTGAGGTGGCTGGAGCCCTCACTGATGTGGGGAGCAAGGATAATATGTGTATGTCCAATGACAGACAAGGGGAAGTGAAAGAAATCATCTTGCAGTTTATTTGTCCCTGTATGAGTGTTGCTGGCTTCCCTGGCTGGATTTTGGGATCATCTTCACTGTGTGAATTTCTCATTCCTAACAACCACAGCCTACAGAGATATGAGGTCCTACAAATGCATTAAAAAATAAACCATGCTCTTGATTCTAGAGGTGATACTTGGGTTTCCTGGTTCATCTGGGCTAGTTTTCTCTCTTGTAAATACAGTTATTTTACCTCTTCGAAGGTATCTCTGTGGTGTAGCCTAGCCCAGCTCAGCCAGCATGTCAGGAGCTCTGCTGGAGAACTGTGGAGCTGTGCCAAGTGTGGCACGTGGACTGTCAACCAGCAGCGAATCTGTTTCAAGCCCCTTTGTTGTTCCAAGCCATGGCTGAATAACTTCTCTGAATTACTTCCACTCAATATCTCTTATATGAAAAGCTCACAGAAAACTTATTCTGTTCAGAATTTGGGAGATAATACAGACTTTCACATGCTAAACATCCATTAGCAACTGGATAAAGGCAACTCTCAGGATCAGATTCGTGTAGGGGAAGCTTTTGACAGGCATGCAGGTGAAGTTTGTTTTGTGTGAATCATCTCTGATGCCTCCTCAGAAGAAGTGAAAATGAGTTCTTGTTCGTAAGATGTGGTGGTTGATGCCAACCAAGGGATGGGCATGACTGCAGAGAAGGCCAAAACAGTCTCAATGCTGTTAAACAATTTTGAACCAGGAGGGAAAAATCCATCATTTGTAGGTGATTTTTAGCTCCACACTCCTAGGGTTAATTTTGGAGAGACCAGCTGTTTGAGTGGTGAGAAGAACAGCTCTGCCCTTCCTGCCTTGACAAGCTCTCAGTGCACGCTTTGCCATGAGACTGATGGGTGGGCATTTCAGTGGATTTTTGTTTTAAATGTGATGCTGTCATTAATATGATGACCTCTCTAAGTCTACTTACAACATGACCTGTTTGAAAGCAGTGTTGAATATCTGCCCACAGTTTCTTGCTTTAGAAGGAACAAGAGACTGTACATTTGGATCCCATGAAGGTAAAATTATTCACCTTTGCCCAGCTCCTAGAAATGCTTTAAAAATAACCTGTTAATTCAGTGCACTGATTACTCTGTGGTTACAACCTCCAGAAGGTGACTCAGATCTGAATTGCTCTGTGAAGGTGCCTGTCTTTCCTCTGTTGACTAGATGGGAAAGCTGTGATGACTTAATTCCCAACTCAGCACTGCAGTAACTGTCTAAAGCTCAGTGGGGTGAAAACAAACCAGTAACCAGTAAAAACGTGACTTTATTTTTTCTATTACAGGATCATTTCATGTTAAAGGGGTGGTTATATCTCAGAAAAAAAGAGAAAAATGGAGCATAGGAAAGTGTAGAAAAGTAAAAATTCGTCATTTATACAGCCTTTCAAGGTTTCCTGTTAGAACCAGCTTGTGTTTGAACCAGAGGTCTGTTGTTGGCTTTGATATTAACCATGATGGATTCAAACCAGAGCCCAAAAATCTCCAGTCCTTCAGTTTTGAGTATCTTTCAACCATGAATTAGACTATTTGTTGAACCACTGGAGAGATGATGTCCTGCACCAAAATCCATCATCCAAACTGACACCAATCTGCTGGTGTCTGTGATTTGAACTTCCAGGATTTAAGCTCTGCTATTATTATGATTTTTCTTTTGAGGTGTCTTCAGGCATATTCACAACTGAAGGTGTGATTGTTGTTGTGAAACATTGAATTTAGCTACAGTGAAGCAGGACAGCAGCAGAGACCTCTGCTACGACTGGTGGCTAGCATAGGTGGGCAGGGACTCCACAGGGTATATGGTCTGGAGGTCCACCCAGGCTGATTCACCCATTCATTTGACCTTCTCCAGCTAGATGAAGGCTGCATCTTTTGCGGACGCCTCTGGTCTTACTCTGTTCATGATGCTGGCCAACTGGACATCAGCCAGTCTAGTTCTGGGTTCCTCAGTTCAGAAGAGACAGGGAACTACTGGAAAGAGTCCAACAGAGGCTACAGAGATGATTAGGGGACTGGAACATCCCTCTGATGAGGAAAGGCTGAGAGCCCTGATCCTGTTCAGCTGGAGAAGACTGAGAGGGGATCTGATCTGCTGAGCAAGAGCTAAAGGCTGTGGGTCAAGAGGATGGAGCCAGACTTTTTTGACTGGTAGCCAATGAGAGGACAAGGGTCAATGGGCACAAACTAGAACCCAGTAGTTTCCATCTGAACGGGAGGGAAAATGTCTTTGCTGTGAGGGTGTCAGAGCCTGTGCCAGGCTGCTCAGAGAGGTTGTGGAGTCTCCTTCTCTGGAGACATTCCAAACCCACCTGGACAATGTGATCTTGGGTAACCTGCTCTGAGTGACCCTGCTGGAGCAGGGGGGTGACACCAAATGATCTCCAGAGGTCCTTTCCAATCCCTACCATTCCATGATTGTGTGATTCTGTTATTCTGCTACAAATTAGAAGTCAATGAGTGATGGTGGTGGCTTTAATTCCTCACATGGCCATCCATGCCACTGTAAACCCAAAGCATGGATGACAGTGGTAGACACCAAGCCCTCAGTGGTCCAGTGAGGGATTTTCACCCTTCCCTTTGAAAAGGCTGGTGTGATATCCTAAATCAATATCCTGAATCAACCCTAAAGCACTCTGTGTGTGTTTATGTGCCCATGTATAAATTCATCCAGGGTGACAAGCTTACCTGAACCCCTTGAGCAGCTATCACAGATAACATCTGGGCATGATGCACCTCGGCTACTGCTGGCCATAACCTCACGTGCTATCGATTTGGCTGCATGGTCAGAGAGATGGTGGTGAAAGAACCAGCAAGGAAAGAAACAATTGATGATTCGGGCCAGTAACATTTGGTATCATCCAGGCTCTTCTCCAGCTGGGATTTACCTAGGGCTGATCTTACCTCTGTGTTCAGGAGCTGAAGCGACTCAGCCAGTAAAGCATCCAAAATCGCAGCACCATCTAACAGACGTGTTTTCATCCGTCTCATTCCCTACATCTTCCTAGTCTCCTGTCCTTTTGTCCTCCTTGGTGCTAGCAGAAGTGGGTGTGCAGAGAGCCACGTGGGCAGCCATTCCACATCCAGGGGAATAAAAGGGGTCTTTGAATTGAGGATGCTCACGGGTGCTTTTAGCCTCGACTCCCCACTGTTTTTAGCTGGACAGTACCATACCTTGCAGGCAAAGGATCAAAAAACATTGTTGCCCTTGTCACCGAGCTGTCACCAGGGTCCTGGGTGCAGCTGGGCACAGGAGCAGGATGTTATTTATTTACTCATTGCCGAGGGTTCATTATCTCCAGACCCTATTCAGATGGTAGTTTCCAGGTCCCCAGGGAAAGCTGGTTCAGCACAGCAGATGACACGATGCCCTGGGCGGGAGGTGGATGGAAACATTCCCGAGTGTGCATTGCAGGCAGCAGAGAGGGAGAGCAAAGGGATGGGGGCTCAGTGCGAGGATGGGTGAAGGTAGGTAGGGCTGGGAAAGCAAAATGCTCTGGTTTTCACAACGAAAGTGCCAGTGAGGGTTGGAGTTCCTCGCCTAAAGTAAATGCCTGTATTTATCATTGTCGGGATGATTTATTGTCCAGCCGGGCTCTTTCGAGAGAGGGAGGCTGTCCCATCCCTGCTTTTCAATTACCACCACCTCCAGAGAGCAGGGCTGCCCAAGCCCCGTAGAGAGGGCCATGCTCCAGTGCTTATCGAAGATCAGCTCACTCATTGCATCTGCGGCAAGTACGTGCCTCTGATGTCCCTAAAAAAGCCCTCTCCTGAGCCTTGGCTTCTTCCATCCACAGGCTGGAGAAGGACCAAGCTCTTGGGACCTGCAGTAGTTCAGGAGAAAGGGATCTCACATCCATTATTTCGCTCTTCATTATTTAGGCCTTCTCACTCTCTACAGGTCTTGAAAGGAGGTTGGAGCCAGGTGGGGTTGGTCTGTTCTCCCGGGTAACAAGTGATAGGACAAGAGTAAACAGCCTCAAGTTGCAACAGGGGACGTTTAGATTGGACATTAGAAAAAACTTCTTCTCGGAAAGGGTTGTTAAGCCCTGGACCAGTCTTCCCAGGGCAGTGCTGGAGTCCCCATTGCTGGAGGGGTTTCAGAACCATGGAAATGTGGTGCTGAGGGACATGGTTCAGTGGTGGGATTGAGAGTGCTGGGTTAATTCTTGGACTCAATTATCTTAAAGGTGTTTTCCAACTGAAGCAATTCTATGTTTCTATGTTATCGTATGAGTCTATGATTCTTCCCTTCCCCAGGCAGGTGGAAGTGTGTTTAACATGTTATTTACTTGATGCATGTTTAAATACACATGTTCTTTTTCACCCAGACATGTCTGTGATGGTGCTTCTGTGGTTGTAGTAGACTTGGTCTGAAGATGTAGCTTTGTTTGCATATTTACTTTCCCTTTGTTCACTGCTCATTTAGACACCCTGGGAATATCCATGAGAATTTAGGATGCTAAATAAACTTTCAGTTGCTGTCGTGTGTCACCCCAGAATTAGGTGCATTTCTTCAATGGATTAAGCAATTTTCTGTAATTGCTAATTTACAGCAGTCTTGATATTCTCAAATAGATCCTTGGTTCTCCCCTCACTGAACACCACTATAAACAGGCTGTGAACTTGGTATGCAAGAGGAATTGTCCCTGTGTCCACTGAACTTTCCTGTGTCTATACAGTGGAGGTTTTCTCCTTTCCAATAAGAGGAAACCGGTCTGATAATGCTGTTGAAAACTATAAAAAACACCATCTGAAGTACAAACCTGGCATACTGGTGCGTACTGGTTGATTTCTAGCACTGTATTTATGTTGGTGGTGAAAGTTACTTAAAAAAAAAAATCAGTGCTACGTTAACTTTTGTGTGCAATCAGGTGGAAAAGGATTAGCTTCCTAGTAGTAAACTCAGAGAGACGGCAGTTTTGAGCTTGGCGTATATTAGGGGACCAGGATGCAAAGGAAATGTGAGACTAGAGCCTCAAGGAGTTAAACGAACACTTTGGAGCTTAAGAACCCCCTGATGCTTCATGGGAAAATGGGAAAATATTCTATTTAGAGACAGTACTGCTCACACATCAGATGTTTTTTCCAGTTCCCTCTCTCTGTAATTTTATTTATTTAATTGTTTTTTTTACATTCTCACTGGGGGCAATTTTCATGAAAGGGATCTTTGTATCTGAAGTGCCCATCTGCTGTGCAGCTCACCTCCCCCCTGACGACATAGCCATCTGCTTTTGACATCATGACCGTCTTCGCCACAACTCCGCTGCAAGCGGAGGAGCCAGCGATGCTTTATTAACACCTTGCCTTGATGTCACCCTGCTCTCTGAAAGGATTCCCAGGCTCTTTCCCACTGTGAACAGCTAGCTTGAGCTAACGGGGATGAGCTGGCTTGGGATGGAGACTGTGGCTATGTCTGGGGTGATGCGTGGGAGGTGGTGGCGGTGACACCATGGAGCATTAAGTAGACGACCGGAGCTATCAGAGATTTTGAACACAGACTGGGATTTTTAGCTTGTCTTTGTGTGACACCTCATGGAAAGGAGGCACCCCATCGTCTCTGCCACCTGAGAATCAAATAAGACTAATAATTACGAGGTTGATGATAACACTTACGAAAGAGTGTTTGATTAGCTTCACTTGCATCTGCTCATGATGCTTCTAATTATGTAGCACTGTCCTGGTGTCATTCATTCTCCAAACTAAACATGATTTGCCCTTCATAGCTCATCCTACCCCAAGCAGATAGCAATGCATGAACCAAAACTCAGGAAGGAGAATGGCCATTAGAGACCTTGCTTTTTGTACCTGATTGATTCCCCTGTTCAGGGCTTAGATGCTACTTGGCTAAATGCAACAGATCCCAAAAAAATGTTTCCAACAGCCCAGATGGTGATAGCTCAGTGAAAATAGTGCCGCCTTCCGAAATACCAGCTCTCCTCTCACCGTGTGTCAGCCCGTGAGCAACAGCATGAAATATCACAATTACTACACGCATGAGTTTACTGTCGCAAATTAAGAGATGCCTTCAGGTTAGGTGTATGATACAGCTGGGTTTTTTGGGAGCACATTTTCATTTTCCTACCTGGCAACGCTGTCTGTGTGATTTTTTGAGGTTTGGGGTTTTTGTGGTTTCTTGCTTTTTTTTTACCTCTCTGTATAAATCTGCTGTGGGTTTCTCTCCTTCGGGAGTGAGCAGAAACACCGCAGGGCATCTTTGGTTTGGCTTCCATCCACCCAGAAACCCTGAGCACCTCCCAGGCACGTGTACAGTGTGCAGCAAGGAGCTGTAAATCCAACTCGTCTGGGACAGGCTGTGCTCTGCACAACCTGCTGTGGAGCGGGTCGGGAGATCCCACTTCATTTCACTGAGTGTGGAAGTGCAGCTGCAAAGCTCTTCTGCCTTGTTATTTTAGTCCCCTGGAAATTCAAGTTGATCCTAACTGAAAAAAACCTTGTATCAAATTCAGGGCTTGCTTTTTTTCTTTTCTTTTTTTTCTTTCAATGAAAGTAACGGGCAAACAAAGACACGGGGAGGAATCTAGGAAAAGGTTTTGGTTTTGGGGGTTTTGAAATGAAACTTCTGAATTACTGCTCTTGAAGTCAAGCTTATCTTGAAAAGTCACTGAAATAAAACAAGCCACTGTAGTGTTGAATAATTATTAAATTAGTGGTATGGTAATGACATTGGTTTTGATGGTAATAATAAATGATGAGTGCAAAGTGGGGGTAAAAAAAAAAAAAAACATGCTTTGCTTCAGGTCAAACAAATGGTTTTGTTTTACCTGACCCATTTCCCTTCACAAATCTTTCAATTCAGTAAGAAAAGCACAGGAAACAAGTGGTGTGGATTAACCCTGACTGAAATTAAGAGCAACAAGAGAGGTTTTGCTTGGCTTGCAATCAGGACGTCAGAGCCTGGGAAGGACCATGGCATTCATAAGTGTGCACAGACACACTCCTCACCGCTCTCGATTGAGGGAGGGAAATGAAATACTGGAGTTAAGTGAGCAGCCTTTCTAGCTTCTCCTGCTTTGCACGGGAGATACCGATGCAGGGCCCTAAATTCCTCTTGAATTAAGACCCGTTTTCTTACCACCCACACACTGTAGCCGGGGGAATTGAAAAGAGCAGCGGGGCACGTTGTTCCCCCCAGTTTTTTCTTGCCAGTCAGCAGGTTCATTAATCTCATTGCAGAGCTGCTGCTGCATCAGGTGCTCAGATTATTATCCCATTGCCTCCCACCCCTGCCAGGAGAGATGGCGGAGGGAGGCTCGTCTTGGATGATAATGCTCCTATAATCCACTTACTGGAGGTAGTTTTTCAGTTTAGTTTGAACGCGGTCTCTCCCTCTGATCACGTCTCCATCAGTGCAGGCACCACTCTGAGCAACTGGAAACTCTTAATCCTTTGCAAGCATCCGTCAAATTGTTTTCTCATCTGGGACCCCTCTTCTCACAAGGTGGGAAGCCTGCATTGAATTTGGTGGGAGATGAAAGCAAGCAGAACCTTGTGGGATTGAAAATGTATTTATGAACTGGATAGGAGGTACGTGGGTGCTTGCTCCCCTTCTCAGTCTGGAGGGGAGTGAGAAACAAATCAATTTCTTCCAAAATCCAGCTTGGAGGGCATCACCATCATCACAGAATCATAGAAGAATCATAGAACCATAGAATCATAGAATCACAGAATCATAGAACCATAGAATCATAGAATCACAGAATCATAGAATCATGAACCACAGAATCACAGAATCATTGAACCACAGAATCACAGAATCATCGAACCATAGAACCACAGAATCACAGGATCTTAGAATCACACAGTCATAGAATGGAAGGGACCATTAAAGCTCATCTAGTCCAGCCCTCAAAGGAACAAATGATGGAACAAATCCATGAGCAGTCAAATGCTGAAGCATCTCCCCGCTACCTCCCCCTCTCTGGCCCAACAGAACCCCAGCAGTGACACAGCAAACTGGAGCATGCTGATGCAGGTGGGAGCTGGCAGGATGCCGGGGGCTGTGCGTGAGGCTGGGGGGACTGGTGCCATCTGGGAGCTGGGCAGACTGGGAGCAGCTGTTGGAAAGTCAGAAGGGGTGGGTTTGTTTGCAAAGCGCGGTGTAGAGATGGGGTGTCAGGGAGACTACGTGGGGAAGCGGCCAGCCTCCCATCTCCCCCCACCCAAGATGATGTTGTGTGGAGCTTTTCTTCTTAGCCTAAGAGTTTTTTTCCTCTGCCCCGTGAAATAGGGTGACGATGGAGTTATTCAAGGCTATTGAAAGCAGCAGACAAAAGCTTCTTCAGGCTACCGACACACAGCGCAGCTTCACTTAGCAGTACAGGACATCACCCAATGGGCTCAGAGGGGTTGGGGACATTTCTAGCTTTACGCTGGGATTTTTCTCTGCCTACCCTTGTTAGTCACCAGTCCTTTTCCAATGAAAGGGTGGCCCTCGCAGTTTCTTTAGCTGGCCATGTTAAATTGACTCTGTTTTACAGCGCTTTTAAACAACTGGTTACTGAAGTTTTTCAGGGAGCCTTAGTGACTTGATCTATTACTGGGCTCATAATGTTTAGATCAGGAAACATTTCAGTTATCCCTTTCTTCTCCTTGGGAAGTCCAAAGAAGTTGAAGCTTCCCAGACTGTAGATGTCACAAAACATCATACATTTATTTTCCCCTTTTTCTATCAATTTAACACGTTTTGCTTTCGCAGAGGTTCAAAAGTTCGCTCAGCAACTGTTGGTTCTCTGAACATGTTGCAGAGGCCTCTGGGTAAACTAAAAAAAAAAGCTAAAAAAAAAACCAAACCACCAAACAACATCATAATATAGCTGCAGGACATCACAGTTAACAAGCCACATTTAATGCCCTTAATATGACTAAAATTTTGCAGGCATGCAAACGCAGAACTCCAGCAAATAGACGTTTTCTGTTCCTTTACCATACGTCAGTGTGTTCTGTGAGTAGTTAGAAGCAAAGCCTGACCTTTACATTGGCCGCTTTCTGGATTTCTTTTAATTTGATCCCCCCATCTGGGATCAAAGCTCTGGTAGGTTCAGACAGGCTAAAAATGTAAAAAATCCTGTTCGTCCTTCAACACACTTTTATTATGCAGTTGGAAGAGCGCTTTGGAGAGTGGCTGGGTGAAGGGTTGGCTTAGCAGATGTTGCCCACATTCCGTTGACAGCCCCATGTTTACGATCAGTGCCACTCTGAGAGCTGAAAGCCAAATGTTGAGCACCTCTCTCTTAAATGCTTGCAGGCGCTTGGAACAGCGGCCTGACATGTGGAAACTGAAATTATGTGGAGATCAAACAGCAAAGTCACTGAGCAGAGACTGCTGCTGAGGATGAACATGGTCTGATGGATCATGTAGGTGGTTCATAAGTCATCTGAAGGCTGTGGAGAAAAGAAGGTGTTCCTCCTGGCAAAAGAAGTGGACAATCTAACTTTGCTCTCTACAGCTACCTGAAGGGAGGTTGTAGTGAGGTGGGTCTTTGTCTCTTCTCCCAAGTAACTAGTGATACGACAAGAGGAAATGGGTTTAAGTTGCACCAGGGGAGGTTTAGGTTGGATATTGGGAAAAAAGTTCTTACTGTGAGAGTGGTGAGGCCTTGGAACAGGCTGCCCAGGGAGGGGGTGGAATCACCATCCCTGGAGGGGTTCAGAAAACCTGTAGATGTGGCACTTCAGCACTTGGTTTAGTGGTCCTGATAATGTTCAGTGTATGACTGGGCTTGATGATCTTGAAGGTCGTTTCCAACCTTAGTGATTCTATGATTCTGTAATGTCATGAGACCATCTCTGCCTCTATGGGAGGCTTAACTCCTTGTGAAATGTCTGTTTAGTGGTTCCGTCAGTTGTGAAGGACAACAAGTGATGCTTCAAGGAAATCTTGAACATATTGGGTTTCACCTTGTTCTAAGTCAGGAGCGGGCAGCAGTGCACTGTCTGGTAGGGGAGCTGGGCTGACCTGGATGATCCTGGGGAGAGCTTCTAGTTTGATGTTGGGACAGCACCCAGCACTGTGGGGCCTAGGGTCTTCTTGGGGCTCTTAAAGGCCAGCATAACCATAGAATCAGAGAATCATCATAGACCTTTAAGATCATCAAGTCCAACCATTAACCCTACTCTACCAAGTCCACCACTAAGCCATATCCCCAGGCATCACATCTAGACAGCTTTTAAATGAATCCAGGGATGGTGACTCAACCACCTCCCTGGGCAGCCTGTTCCAGTGCCTGACAACCCTTGAAGTGAATTTTTTTTTTTCTAATGTCCAGTTTAAACCTCCCCTGGTACAGCTTGAGGCCATTCCCTCTTATTCTGTCACTAGTTGCTTGTGAGAAGAGACCAACACACACCTCACTACAACCTCTCTTCAGGTAGCTGTAGAGAGTGACTATAGATTGTCTCCACAATGACCTTTAAGGGAGTTGTAGAGAGGGAGAAAGGTAGTTGTAGAGAGGGAGAAAGGTCTCCCCTCAGCCCCCTTTTCTTCAGACTAAATAATGCCCCTAAAACATGATAATGATTGATCCTATGAACAGCCCTGAGTTCATTGACTTTACCAAGAGTAGGGTTCAGCCTGGATGGCCATGCCTTTATCCATGGTCTGTTGCACTCAGCAGTCCCTGGGTGCAGTCTTCTATCATCTCTTGTCCCAGTGGAGTTTGCCCCATGGGTCCCCACTGCAGATGCAGAGGCGGTCTTCAGAGCATCCCAGACAGGTTGCTGACACAGGGGCTGAGCTCCTCACTTGACATGGAGCTCCTGTATCACCAGACCTGTCAGTAGCCCACAGGAGCATTTTGCACATAATGAAGGGAGGTGGCAGACTGTCAAATTTTCATCTGTGTTTTACTGACTCCTCAGCCAGCTTCCAGAGAGGGTCTGAAGCATCTTCTGGGCTGTTGGCCATAGGAGAAAGCTGAAGTATTTTTCTTGGCATTGCCTCTGGCTGCCGTGTCTCCTCTATCTCTTTTGCTGGAGCCAGGATGCTGTTTGCTGCTGCAGGTGGTTTGCAGGTCATCTTGATGCTAGGATGATAAATATCATCTCTGGCCCTTGAGTGACCACACTGTTTAATTTATAACACATTTGCTAGTGTGGTTTCAGCCTGAGACAATTTGTGGTGTCTCAAGATGAAGCCCAGAGCTGCTTCAAGGGTTAACACCTACCAAGAATCATCCTCAGTAAGCCAAGTTGAGGCAATCACCCTGGTTTGGTAGCAAGAGATTATCTAAACATAAACTCAAGCTATGCCAGGTTATTTGGTGGCAGCAGAAGTGTCCATGGCTCATTTTATACTCCAGTTGAGAGGAACCAGGATTTTCAGGTCCCAGTTACACAGAATCACAGAATGTTAATGGTTGGAAGGGACCTCGAAAGATCATTTAGTCCAACTCCCCTACCAGAGCAGGATCACCTAGAGCAGGTCACATAGGAACATGTCCAGGTGGGTTTTAAATGTCTCCAGAGAAGGAGACTCCACAACCCCTCTGGGCAGCCTGTTCCAGGCTCTGTCACCCTCAGAGTACAAAAGTTTTTCCTTATGTTTCTGTGGAACCTCTTATGCTCTAGCTTGCACGTGTTGCCTCTTGTCCTATCATTGGATGTAACAGAGAAGAGCCTGGCTCTGTCCTCCTGTTTGACATCTTGCTCAACACCACAGACCCTAGCGAACATCTGCCCTCAAAAAAGAAAACCAACACCACCCCTAGTAAAGAAGATGATGCACAAGGGCAGACAACACAATGCTGGGTCCCACAAGGCACAAGCATGGCCCCAACCCTTATTTCTTTCACTGTGGAGGGTCCCCTTAGTTCTGACAAATTCTGTGTGATGTCCAACTTCAAAGACCTTCCTTGCCGACTTCTCTAGTTTGGCGCAAGGCAGCATGTGAGATGCACGTCTGGGGCCACATGGTGAGGTAGGACTGGGGCTCTTGTGACAGATGCAGGCACAGATGCACAGCCAGGAGACAGACGTGCTCCTTGGTAAGGGGCAGGGTGGCAGGAGAGGAGATGCTGGCCCCGACTGTTGCTTTTCTCCCCCCTCTCCCACCCCTGCCTATAGGTTCACTCTGTATTTTGCTGGAATGTTACTGTGGATGCAGTCTAGTGACCCTGAGCAAAGGGTGACCCAGTGCCTGCTGTTGGTTGGAGCATATTTAGTGTCTTCCTGTCTCCTGCTTGGCTTTCTCCTGATACAGATTCAGCTCGCGTGCGCCATAGTGTGACCCAATAGGCAGGGGATGGGGACAACTGGGAGATACTGGTGTAGCGATCCAGCCCCCCGGCTTCAGTCCTCGGCATGGCAGGGAAACAAAAGGATTAAGACAGTGTGAAAGAAATGCCATCAATTTCCTCTTAAATGGGGATTTCATTTGCTGGCCGAGCCCTCTCGCAGAGCTTTTCCCTGCAGAGAGGCACACGCTGATGTGCCCACACAAGCTGCTCCCTCCTGGGGTCTACCATGACCTACTCATACCACCTTGGAGGTGTTAAACTGCATCTGCACTAGGTGCTAAAAGGTGTTTCATCGTGTTAACTGTGTGGAATAAAAGAAAACATCCAAGAAAAAAGCACTTATTCCTCCTGCCTTGCCAAAGTCTGTGTATTCTTGTGTGGCTGGGCCATGTCCCTTGCTGCTCTCGGTGTTTTCAAGCCTTGTCATGCTGGGAAACATTGGAGCAGTTTAATGACATTCACTATAAACTTATGTGGAATATGTAGTTGTAATTTTTATAATTCCCCGACTGTAGCTGCATTTGGGTTTAATTGTCATTTCAGTCAATGCCATCTCATTTGGACACCTGCCAGTGCATTTACATTTGGTCAATTAATCTGGCTCCTCTTGATTAGATCTGTACATCAATCATCACCTTGGCTCACCCCAACTGACCCCTATGTCCAGGCCTCAATAACAGTGAAAAAAAATTTATTACTGTACAACTTTTCTACTGTAAAACTGATAGAACATTGGAACAGGTTGTCCAGAGTGTTTTTGCGTTCTCCATGACTTGAGATACTCAATTCTGACTGCACAATGTTCTGAGCAACCCACCCTAGTTGACCCTGCTGTGGGTGAGGAGTTGGACTAGATGATCTCCAGAGGTGCCTCCAACCTCAGCTATTCTGAGTCTGTGGTATGGGGAGATCTAGTGGTGACTTCTAGGGAATAGATACTCCCTGACTTGCTTTGTTTGTGTTGAGAACCCCATCAGATCACTTATCTGAATCAGATGAGGTTAACTTGAAAAGAAACCACGTCTGAAAGGCTCTTTTGTGCTGGTGCACACTCACGATGAAGAGACTGAAATGAGAACGTTCTACTGGAGCATCAAGGGAAGGTGAGGGGAAAGTGCCCCTTAGAGAAGCACTGTACCCCCAAGGTGATCTACTCCACAGCTAACCAGTGTAGCCAAGAGGACTAGGACAGTGATTATTCCCCTGGACTGGGCAGTGGGGAGGCTGCACCTCAAATACTATGTTCAGTTTTGGGGCCCACACTCCCAGAAGGACATTGAGGGGCTGGAGCATGTCCAGAGAAGCACAATGGAGCTGGGGAAGGGGCTGGAGCACAAGTGTGGTGAAGAGTGGCTGAGGGACCTGGGCTTGTTCAGCCTGGAGAGAAGGGGGTTCAGGCAAGACCTTCTGGGTCTCCACAACTCCCTGACAGGAGGTTGGAACCAGGGGGGGTTGGGCTCTGCTCACAAGGAATAAGTGATAAGATGAGAAGAAATGGCCTAAAGTTGCCCCAGGGGAGGTTTAGGTTAGACGTGAGGAAAAATGTTGTCCCCTTGAGGGTTGTCCAGGGCTGTCCCAGGCTGCCCAGGGCAGTGGTGGTCTCTGTGATCCCTGGAGAGGTTTCAGAGCCTTGTAGATGTGGTGCTGAGGGACATGGTTCAGTGGTGGCCTGGCAGTGCTGGGTTAACAGTTGGGCTTGATGACCTTAAAGGTCTTTTCCAACCTAAATGATTTTATGATTCTGAGATTCTATGATCCTATGACGGCTGTGCTGTCCTGTGCATGTGGGAGCAAAATGTGGCAATGTTTTGGAGGAATAATGTGATGTCGTGTTGTCACAGGTTTGGGCTTGGTGTTACAAGTTTCTGCATCAGTCTTTTCCATCTGCAGCCTACCTGGCATGATTAAACAGCACCAGCACACCAGAGGACCTTTCTACGTAGAGTCATAGAATGGTTTGGGTTGGAAGGGACCTTAAAGATTATCTCGTTCCAACCCTCCTGTAAAGGCCTTTGTAAAAGGTCCCTTCCCAGCTTTCTAGTAGACCCCCTTCAGAGACTGGAAGGCTGCAAGAAGGTCTCCTCAGAGCCTTCTCTTCTTCAGATTGAACAACTCCAACTCTCTCATCCTGTCCTCCTAGGAAAGGGGTTCCATCCCTCTGATCATTTTTGTGGCCATCCTCTGGACCCTCTCCAGCAGGTCCATGTCCTCCTTGTGCTGAGGACTCCAAAGGTGGATGCAGTACTCCAGGCAGTGTTTCACAAGAGGAGAGCAGAGGAGAGGGACAGAATCCCCTCTCATGTGTATTTACATACAGGCACAAGACCTCTCGTGCTCCTCCCTTGGTCCAGGCTTGGAACTACATGAAAGGTTGGTGCCGGTCTCTTCTCACAAGTAATTAACGATAGAAGAAGAGGGAATGGATTCAAGCTGCAACAGGAGAGGTTTAGACTGGACAGTAGTGAAAAATTTTTCCCAGCAAGAGTAGTCAGGCATTGGAAGAGGCTGCCCAGGGAGGGGATTGAGTCACCATCCCTGGATGTGTTTAAGGGTCATTAAATGCGGTTTTGAGGGACATGGTTTAGGGGTGAACTTTGTAGAGAAGGGTTAATGGTTGGACATGATGACCTCAAGTGCCTTTTCCAACCTGAATGGTTCTTCATTGTTCTCTATGATTCTCCTGGTGCAACCTCTTGTGTGTTTTCCTTATTTTGCCATTTAACCCCAAAACCCTGTGGAGCTGCGGGAACACCAACACTGTATACCTCACAGCCATGCTGCTGTAGCTTTTCTGTAGCATATCACCCAGCCCTGCAACGTCGTGCCTGCTGTTAGCTCCTATCAGAGTAGAAAAGCAGAGGGCAAGAGGTAGAATTTTCTTGCTGTATTCTTTGCCTAGGCAGAGCTGGTTCGGTCTTAGCACATTTGAACAGGTCCAAAAGCAGGTCCTGCTGCCCAGTACCCCAACCTGCAAACACCCAGGGAGGCAAATAACTATCACTCATAAGAAAACAAAGCCATTAGGTTTCTCCTTTGTACTCCTAATGAAGCTAATTAAGCTGCAGGCAAAGAAACAGAGCTTGAACTGGTAGGAAGGCAGGGAGAGATGGGGATGATTTCATTAGAACATGATTTTCCTATTTTCCCTTCATTAGCTGGGGCCCTAGATCCCTAAACAGGCTTCAGGGAAAGGGCTGACAGAGGAGAGAAGAGCTCATCCAGGGTCCTGTGGGATGTACTACAGCTGCAACTGGTTGGAGAGAGGACTTTTAAGGGAAGGTGTGCTCAGGGCCCTCTCCGGAACGTGTTTTGTCCAGTAAGAGTGGAGCTGAGTTTTTCTTACTGTCAGTGGTCTCCTCCTGCCCTGACCCTATTGGCAGGGAAATCTTACCTGTCCTTCCACTGGGACAGCAGCTTGCAGTTCCTACTGGCCCTGCATCTGGAAGCCCAGGGAGAACATGGTGTCCTGTCTGGGTTTCATCCTGATGACCACTCTCCAGTCCCACTCAGGGTTTCCCCAAGCTAGGGGTGGTGTTGGAGCCCTGTGAGGGAAGGCTGAAGTCTCCAAGTCCAGTTTTACTGGAATCTTAACCACATGACATCACGAAGCAGTCTTACCTTTACCACCTCCTCCAATACCTCCCTAGTGCCCCAGGATGCCATAGCATCCTGTATCCCAAGGAGGTGATTTGGGCTGTGCTATGGCCTGAAGTTTAAGGTGTATTCAGTCACAGAAAAGGTGGACATACCTTTGCAGACTGGCATTTTTACAAGCCAAAAGCCCAGCTTCTCTGTCCATCAACACCCTTGAAAGGTGTGTTGCATCCTTGGAAGAGGGTCCTTGCACTTCTGTCAAGCGTGAGGGCTAAACGACCCTCTGGCTGGTCTCCAGGTTTTCTCTGCCTGAAAGATAGCTGGGATCCTCTGGTCTCTTTGCAACTACACAGCAAAAGAAAGATGTGATTTATTCAGCACAATGCAATCTCTCCTCCCTTCCAACAAGAGGAAACAAAAGAACCCCTAAACCACGAGCCAATGAGACAACAAATAAGTCAGCTTCCCATTGTGATGGTGGCTGGGGGAGATGACTTCCATGCTGTGCTTTGCCCTCTCCCTCTATGTGGTTGGAGGATGCTCAGGGATTCCCCTCCCGTAAGGTCTTCAAAAGCTCCCCCAGCAGCTGTGGGAGGAGGAGGAGGAGGCAATTACTTCTAAGGCAAAATGTGCCAGTAGATCCTACTTAGCAAAGGTGTCTGGTGCCCAAGAGCGACGTCTATGAATGAACTGAATTGGTAAAGCTGCCGTCACATGCTGCAGATGAGGCCACTGCACTTGGATTAATACACATCTCACCTAAATTTGAGGATTTCTGTCCCAGATGTTCAGGGCTGTGAAAGCAGAGCTGCTGCACGATGTGGCTGCTGGGGTCTCACCTCATCAAGGACTCCCAGGGGGTGCAGGATTGGGAGGGGGAGCAGGTTCATGCTTCAGAGGAGGTGGGACCTGCCATTATCAGCCTGAGCATTAATTGTCAAATTAATGTCACACTGAGTAACGTTAAGAGTCAGCAGTTTGGGTTCCTTGCAGAAGCCTCCTGTTCCAAGGGTTTTGCGTCTGCTCTGATCTCTCTTCCGCTTCATGTTGCAGAGCCTGGCAGGAGTGGCTGGTGTTGTCTAAAAGAGCACGGATGGATTTTCCCTCTCTTGCACTGTTCCCACCATGCAAAGCAAGAAGCAATGCGGGGTGAACATACAGAGCTGGCCCAGGCACAGTTTCTGACAAAGTACTTATATTAATGCAGAGCGTTATCCTGGCTGCAGATTGGGTAGGGGTAGCTCTCCATCCTTCTGGCAATTTCTGTGGGGTTTCTGCTGGTCAAAGTTACCAGAAGCCATTAAAAATCTGCTATACATTCCACACTAAGAGGCAGCTGCATTTCAGGAGTGAAGTGATACTTAGAGCCAAACCACCCTTCTCTCCAGGCATCTTCATCTATGAAGTACTGCAGGTCCTTTGGGATGATTATAAGGTATTTATAGTTGAGGAGATGGATGACTTAGTCCTACCCGTATGAATGATGTCGCAGCCATGGCAGCCTTAAACACAGACAGCTAGAGGTCACATTTGATTACATAAAGACTGGATTTCAGCCGAAGCAGCTGGGAGAGATGTCCCTCCCTCCTTGAGAAATGATAAGTGCAAAAAAACATCCTTCCTGACTTGGGTTCCTCTGGCAGCCAAGAGCAGAGTGCCTCTGCAAAGGGGTAGGGTGCCAGTGGCTCTGTTATCCTTGGCAGGGGGAAGCAACTTATTAGTGGTGGCAGCACAGGCCGACTGGCAGGGTTGAGAGGCTGCGGCAAGAAAAGTGTCCCCAGCATTCATCTTCCCACCCCCTTCCAGCAAGAGCATTAGGATGTATCTCGTTCTGCGCTGGTTGCTCTCCCGTGCTATTAATTTGTGGCCACCTAAACTCCTGCTGCTATTATAGTGTTAGGTGATGCAGAACAAAGCTGCTTATTAGCACATGGAGGAGAGTTGGATGCTCGTGGGGTAGCTCCTATCACCACATTTAGGAAGGGACTCAGGTCCCACCACTGCCAGCTGGGCAAGGGCTTGGCCAGTTGCTCCAGAAGAAAACTCTAAGGCTCAGGCATCCCCCATGCCTGGGGATGGTGAGGTGCTTTATGGAGGTTGGCGCTTTGACCCCCCACACCCCAGGATGAAAATAATGTGGGTTGGGTCTCCTGCCCTAAATGAGCACATTGGCATCTTCTCTGTCATTAAGCCTTCTCACAACCTGCCAGAAGGCAGAACACCTGTATGGCTGGAAGAAGTTGGGGAAGACTTACTCATGTGTCCTTCCCATTCCTTCCCAGGGGCAGGAATGAAACAGGGAAAGGGACAGGAGGATCTTAAGTGGGAAGAGAGACCCAGAGATGAAAAACCAGAAAACTCTTCTGATAGGGTCACGTAAGACATGTATGTATGAGGGGAACAGAAAAAAAACAAGTGAGAGCAAGTTGTGAAGACCACCTCTGGGATAGGCTCTGAGCTGTTGAGGTTTGCTAGATCGTTTCCTTACTGCACTGCATGAATTCACAAGCCAACAGTCTCTGACTTGAGCACTTGATAGTGGGCATCTGCATCTCACTGGGAAAGGAGTGACATATTCAAAGGTATTGAGAGTTGCCAGCTTGGAGAAGGTGATGTCTAACAAAGGGGTGGCTCCAGAGATAAAGTTCTGTGTCAACTGATAATCAGACTGGTAGCAATGGCCCAAGGTAGGTCCCAAAATATGAACTTCAGGGTCTGGTAATTCTACAGTGTGCATTTTGGCTGCCGCTGGTTCTGGATAACCCATGGTGCTGGATTAAGTGTTAAACCTCTGGCTGATGTTTACATTTGCTTCCTGTGGACCTGGTGTCCAGTCAAGCTTCCAGGCCTCAAGAGCTGACTCTTGAGCTGAGTGGTTTTGCTGCTTTGAGATGCCATTCCCAACACAGGGCTTTCTCAAATTGATGATACCAAAATGCTCTGACTTTCCCTGGGAACCATCAGGAGAGTTCAGGCTGTGCTTCAGAATAATTATGCACAAGGCCAAGAGTCAAAACAAAGGTGGAAGATCCTAAAACATGACAGATGCTGCCTACTGTTGCTACCTGTGTCCTTGAGACATTTCAGTATCTTCTAAAAAAAGAAGTATCAGGTGCCAAATGCTGTCTGCAGTCCCCTTCTCTCCTCAGTGCTGTTTCTCATGAGATTTAGGCTTCTCTCTGGCTGGCAAGAGAAGAGAGATTATTTGAGGCTATTTGCTGTGACGTGTTGGGGTGATGTTGGGTCAGACTGTGGCACTGGAGCCTCAGGTCACACCCTCCTTGATTCAGCACCAGCCTTATTCTGTAGGAAGACCATAGGCTGTGCATTGGCATGAACACTGACCAAGAGGATGAGAGGTCCTTGCAGTCTATCCAGGTGCACTGCAGGTCCCACATGTCTCAGAGCTCCCAAAGTCCCCTCGTATCTGCAATGGCAGGGAGCTCTGCTTTTGAAGATGAGCCACCATGTTCTTGAAAGACTGGCTCCATCATCATTTAAGGTGTGAAGTCAAGTGATAATCACAGATCTTTGGGTTGCTCTTACACCTGGGAATAGGCTGACAATATGTGACTTTAGGTAACATCAGCAAGAGCTGGGTTCTGCTGCCTGCTACAGCCCCACATGGAAATATGGGGATGGGATATATCTGGTGGGATATGTCATAGAATCATAGAATCACAGAATCATAGAATGGTGTAGGGGTTGGAAGGGACCTCTGGAGATCATCGAGTCCAACCTCCCTGCCAGAGCAGGAACGCCCAGGGCAGCCCACACAGGAGCAGATCCAGGTGGGGCTTGAAAGTCTCCAGAGAAGGAGACTCCACAACCTCTCTGGGCAGCCTGGGCCAGGCTCTGTCACTCTCACAGGAAAGAAGTTTCTCCTCATGTTGAGGTGGAACTTCCTGTGTTTCCCCTTGCTACCATTACCTCTCATCCTATCCCAGGGCACCACTGACAAGAGCCTGGCCCCTTCTACTTGACCCCCACCCTGCAGATAGCTGTAAACATTCATCAGATCCCCTCGCAGGCTGCTCTTCTCCAGGCTAAACAGCCCCAAGGCTCTCAGCCTTTCCTCATCAGAGAGATGGTCCAGTCCCTTTACCACCTTTGTAGCTCTCTGTTGGACTCTCTCCAGTATTTCCCTGTCCCTCTTGAACTGGGGAGATCAGAACTGGACACAATACTCCAGATGTGGTCTCACTAGTGCAGAGTAGAGGGGAAGGAGAACCTCCCATGACCTGCTGGCCAGAGAAACCAGCCTCCTCTAGCTATGATTATGACACCCAGGATTTACTGTGCACACCTCCTTGTCAAGATAGCTCACGTCCATTTGTCCTTATACCGCTTCCTTTGTGATAGATCTTTATTTAACTTCTTGTGTGTTCCAGAGCTGGTTCAGGACAGGCCTTTGCAGGACAACTCCCCCAAAGCATGGGCAACCAAGCCTGCCAACTGCAGCATCTCCCTGGGGCAAATTTAGTGCTCCTTCCAGACCATCTTCTGCTCCTTTCCTGTTATCACTCAGAGAAGGATCTTAGGAAGAGGCACAAACATCAACCCAAACATTTTCCATCTTGACATCAGGCATTGACAAAGGAATGAGTAGATCTGTTTCTCTGGAGAATGGCCCGTAGGGAAGGGATTTGGCTCTCCATCATGCTCCCATGATCCGAGCTAGCAGTTGGTGGGTGCTGGGAGCCGCGAGCTAAGAGATACTGATGTAATTAGTGGCACCACGTTGTTCTTGAAGCACTGCAGCCTAAGCCTAAATTTTCACCACTGCAGCAGCAAGGGCTGTGTCCCACCCACTGTCACTGCTGCGCTGGGTGGGTCCATCTTCCCCCTCTGCTGATGGTGCTACTAGAGGACATAGAACAGCTGAGACAGAAGCTCCTTCCAGCAACATTCTCCTTTGGGGCTGTAGGAGTTTAACTCCTTGGGCCTTGCAGTTCTCCAGGCTCAGGCTGTAACTATAGTCAAGATGCTTTTCAGGCCGCTTATAAACACATCTCAGCAACTGGACTCTTGTCTCTGGACAAGGCTCTTTGGATGCTGAAATCGTCTCAGACTGACTGAGTTACTGGTATGATAGACATAGGTTTTAGCCATATATCAGCCAAATGATCTATATGGGAGACTGCCACATACATAGATATCTGCACCAAAGAGAGACTGTTTTCAATCCAGTCTGTTCCCCTAACCCCTTGATGACACACTCTTTGGTCTTTGGAGGGGGTTTTGGGTCCTGCAGTAGGGATCATCTGCTGGGATCAGGTAGGGGACAGTCACTCTGCTCCGTCTCCTGTACTGGGAAGGGGGACGGTGCCTCCCTGCTCTCAGGGCTTCCAGCAGCCTGTTCTGCTCTGATGTCAGGGAAATCACAAAGGCAGCCACAAGTGGGGCTTAAAATAGCTCTTCATGCAAGGCGGGGGGAGAAGGAGAGCAGCAGGGAGAGGACTCTGCCTGCCACATTGACAGCTTTCCAAGGGAGGCTGAACTCTTGCTTGGCAATACTCTGCCTCTTCCCCAGCTGAAAATCCCAGGGAGGAAGAGGGATCTGCTGCCCATTGGATGCTGCAGACTGTCCTGTCAAAGGGGAGATCTCCAGTCGGCTGGGAGAAGAAAACAAATCAAACTGTCATCTCAGGGGAAGAATGGGGACCAGCCCTTCCCCAGCTGGTGACTGGGTTCATGCTGGAGCCAAATCCCCTTTCCTACATTCCCCCTCCTCCTGTAGCATCCTGCAGCATCGCCTGAGATGGCAAAGGCACCAGCTCCATGGAGCTTGGCCAGCCCAGCCAAGTTCCTACAGACGCCAAGCTTGGAGGCTAGAAGGATGTACGAGGTGGCTGTTAGGTGGGGGAAGTGGCCACCACACTGAGAGCTCTGTGTCTGTGCAGTTGGGAGGCTTTTTGCTTCTGCTTGTTAGGAATTGCCTGGAGATAGCATGGGCTGTGCCTGTGCTGGTTTTCTTGGGAGAGGCTCGGCAAAAGACTCAATTCATTATAGCTATGCAAGCCACATACCACCCCAAACAAGTTGGAGGTAGGGTTTGAAGCCCTGTTCTGCCCCAGGCAATGTCCTTAGTCACCTGCAAATCAGATTGGATCATAGTTGGTTTCCTAGCAGCACACAGAACTTCTCCAAGGAGCTCTCTGGGCACATTTCTAATCCAACAGGTCACACCAGAGCTCTCCCATCCCATCCTCTCTGCTAGGGTACTTCAAATCCAGTCAATTGTTCTCAGCAGAGGTGATGAGAAGCTCTGGTCTGAGGCTGAGTTGGTTGGCTGGACTCCTGTTTTTAGTCAGCAAGTGGTTAATCTTATTCAAAAGTAGGTGCATAGAGCCAACGGGATAAAGCACCTTCAAGAGCTTCTTATCTCCATTGTACTGTCTGGGAGCCTAGAGAAAGCACTTTGTTAACACTAATTTTGAGATGTGTGAAGTGAAATGCCAACACATCTCCCTTGTGTCTGAGTTGAGGAGACGTCCTTTGGAGGCTCGCCATCCCGGGGCCCCTCCTCATACGTACAGCTGCAGTAGCAGGAGCAGTTTAGGCCTCATATGTGTACCACTAACCACAGGCCTTCTGGGAACAGCCAACAGATAAAGGTCCTTGCAGCTCTGATTGTCTCCTGCTCTCTGCAGGCTGGCAAGTCCAGCACTGATATTCCACCCTCCACCAACCATTTTTTTCTTTCTTTTTTTTTTTTTCCTTTTCTTTTGCCAAGTTGCAACCTGTGTCTTGTAGGTGTGCTGATCCTTGTCTTACACTCATAAATATTCAGAGTCTGCTGTGAGAGCTTTTGGGCTGAAGAGTGTCACATAGCAACAATCCTGACTTTGCTGTGCACAGAGCGTTACAGGAGCTTCCTTGACCCATCTCTCAGGGGGATAATGGTCCAATACTTAAGGACGCTTGTGTCCTTAAAATCGAACATTTCAGCCAACAAACCTTTGACAGATCGGGGCTGAGGTGATTTGCATTGATGGGGAGGGCAGGCTTTGAAAAGAACTTCTGGTACAGAGATATCATGAAGCACCTGATCTGCTTTGAGATACATCTACCCTCTAGGTGACTCCATCAATGAGCCTTCTCCTTCCCTACCCCACAGGCCCAAAGATACCCTCAGCTTGCACCATCTGGTTCATGTTTTTTGTTTTCCCAGTGATGTCAAACTTACCCTGGCTCTGCTAACCTGTTCCAGCCTTGCTGCTGGATGCTCCTCTTTGGCAAACTGCTTGAACACATGACTGAACATTGCTCATTGCAACGGGACATGTGTGCATGCTTAACTCAAACATGCTGTTCCAGGATTTAGCCTATTTGGGGCCCTAATTTGGAGATTCTACACGCATCTGTTATTACCCCACAAATCTAAGCTCATGTTATTCTGCAGCCAACTTTCTGCTTTGGATTAAATTTACCAGAGGTTAAGTAAGATCACTACTCTTCTTCATTCCATGATCCAACCTGAGATTTGGACAAATAGAGCAGCATGACTCTTAGGCTGCCTTGTCCTACCTGTTCAGCCTCCCTAGCCTCTAGTCTAGACCTTTTCTAAGAGTCTACAGAACAAGTCTTATGAGGAGCAGCAGAGGGACCTGGGTTTGTTGAGCCTGGAGAAAAAGAGGCTCAGGGGAGAGACTACCTTACTCTCGACAACTCCCTGACAGGAGGTTGGAGCCATGTGTGGGGGAGTTGATCTCTTCTCCCAAGGAATAAGCAATAAGATGAGAGGAAACAGCCTCAAGTTGCACCAGGAGAGGTTTAGGCTGGACATGAGGAAAAATGTCTTCCACTCCAGGGTTTTCCAGGGCTGTCCCAGGTTGCCCAGGGCAGTGGTGGAGACCCCACAATCCCTGGAGGAGTTTCAAAGCCTTGTAGATGTGGTTCTGACAGACATAGTTTAGTGGTGCCACTGCCAGTGCTGGGTTAGTGGTTGAATTTCATGATCTTAAAGGTCTTTTCCAACCAAAAGGGTGCTGTGATTCAAATATGTTTTTATATATGTCACTCTAGGAGGGTGGCACGTATTACTGCAAATGCCTCTTGGCTCTTGTTCCACCTCTGGGTAGCTACAGTCTCCTGCCAATTTATCATGAATTAAGCATCCCCACCCCTGTGCTCTCCTTCACCCTCCACTTGCCTTTCAGAGGAATGCACTGGCCTTGTGCCTCCGGGCTGCGATTGAACTGCAGCTGATGCTGCATCTACAGATAGATACTGGGCACTGGGAAATACAGCATCGTTTTTTCCTCTCTGAATGTCTCTGGGCAGAGCAGTTGTAGCATAACTCACTGCCACCATGCAAGGTGCATGTCCTCCAAGCTCTGTGTGGATGGGGCTGACACCTTGACATCTGGCTATATGGGACCAGAGTGATACAGAAGAGACCAGAGCTGCTGCTGCAGAGGCAAGTTATGGCTATGACATAGCTTGTGTAGGGGGTTTCATGGGGAGTAATGGGTTCAGCATTCAGGAACTCTTTTGTTCCTGATGCTGCTGCAGTTTGCTGGGGCTCAGTCTGGGCAAGAAACTATTTCACCTGACCTACTGGTGAATGAAAAGCTGGAGCTGAGCCGGCGCCATGTGCTGGCACCCAGCAGCCACTGGCACCCTGGGCTGCAGCCCCAGCAGCGTGGGCAGCAGGGGAGGGGGGGATCCTGCCCCTCTGCTCCCAGGGCTCTGGGGAGAGAGAGAGAGAGACCCCCCTGCAGTGCTGGGGCCAGCTCGGGAGTGCTCAGCACAGCAGAGACAGGGACCTGGTGGAGCGGGGCCAGAGGAGCCCCAGCAATGCTGGGAGGGCTGGAACCCCTCTGCTGGGAGGCCAGGC
Organism: Todiramphus chloris collaris; assembly: GCA_025345505.1. NCBI lineage: Eukaryota > Metazoa > Chordata > Aves > Coraciiformes > Alcedinidae > Todiramphus > Todiramphus chloris. The sequence continues at coordinate 1,299,039 of JANVCC010000010.1, forward strand.
TGGCAGAGCTGGGGGGGTTCAGCCTGCAGAGGAGAAGGCTCCCCAAGGGGAGACCTTCTGGGGGCCTTGCAGGACTTGAAGGGGCCTGTCAGAAATCTGGGGAGGGACTTCTGAGCGGAGCCTGTTGGGACTGGACAAGTGGTGATGATTTAAAACTAAAAGAGGGGAGATTTAGACTGGAGAGAAGGAAGAAAGGCGTGGTGAGACCCTGGCCCAGGTTGCCTCAGGAGACAGTCAATGGCCCATCCCTGGCAATGTTCCAGGTGAGATTGGCTGGAGTTCTGAGCAACCTGCTGTACTTGAAGATGTCCCTGTGCACAGCAGATGGGTTGGACCTTGAAAGTTCCCTTTAACCCAAACCATTCTATGATTCTATGGTCCCACAATTCTATGAAAAGTTTCAGCATCTCTTGGAAAGCACCATGTGTTCTCATCTTCTGTCAGAATCAGACTGTGTCCACATTCATGATGTTAGTGTTCAAAGTTACTAATATAATCTTCTCCATTTCTCAGTCAGAATTGCAATGACCAAGGAAGATTGGTCTGAATTTCCTGTTGTGCCATCCTTGCTTATGCTTTGCCTACGCCAGGAGCACGTGGAACAGCAGTTCCACCACCAGCCCGCAGAAGAAAATAATTTCCCACTGTCTTAATCACAGATCTCCTTGCAGACAGGAACTCAGGAGTGCCCACAGTGATTAAACATAAAGTCCCTCACCTATGCTTGTGTCCTGTCTCTGGGAGTGGCCATCAGCAGTTGTGGATAGAGTGTATGAGGGGAGCAAGCACAGGCACATCCTCACATCTCTCACCCAGCTACAGGAATTTGTCTCTTCCTGAACCAGTGAAACCGATAAAAAGTCCAGCATGTCCTGGATGCATTTATTTGCACTTACTGAAATAATTTATTTTGTCTGTGATGTCTTTGTTTTCTAGAAAGAGGATGCATGTCAAGTGAGATTCATGATGTACTAAATACATTAATTTTGTTGAGGTGCGTGGCTCATTCATCTGAACATGTCTTCTGTGTGCTGAGGGAGAGATACTTCTCAGGGATGGGCATTGTTGTAGTCCCTCTGCAACAAGCAGAAGAAAATATCTGTAAGGAAGAAGATAAGTATCAAAGATGACCAGTGCAAATGATGCAGAGATGGTGGATTGCAGGACCGGTCTGTTCAGGATGGGTGGAGGCAGATGATGTAAGCTTGGCCATTCAGAATGACCGTGTATCACAGGAAGAATAGTTTATTTGTTGCTTGTTTCGGACAAACCCATGGTGCTTTGTACCATACACACCTAGACTCAGGCTAGATAAGCCCTGCACCCATGCACTGAGGATCAAAGCTCATTTTCTCTGTGCTGCACCTTGGTTCTTCCATCTACAGAACATGCTGAGATTCCTTCAAGTGAGTGAAGAATCTGCCATCAGAATGCAAAAGTTTTCTCCTTTCTCCAAGCTAAGGGAAAAGGGCCTGTGTAGGAAGATGCTCTGAGGATCAGGGAACATTTCCCTTTCTCCTTGCTCTGGTGTCCCCCTTGGGTCATCATTGAGGTGTTTAGTGACCACAGGGTATAAGGAGCAGCCTACGTCCTCTAAGTTGTTTCAGAGCTTGTGACCAGTGCCTAGAGAAGTAGGATATGCTCTCACGTGGACTTGTCATGCAGCAAGGTGATCTCCATGGCATGTTTGGAGTATAATCTTCACTTGTTTGAAATCTTGGAGCTCAGAACTGCTTCCTCCAGGATGCGACTTCAGGAGAAGCTCATCTTATTGCTGGTTTTCTGAATATCCAGAAATGATAAGGCTGAGAAGGTCTGCTCATTTCTGATATGTTTCATCTGTGTCTGAAGTATTTAAAATGGTTTGTGTTCATCACCCCTTCCATGACCCTTCAGCTCACCTGGGAGAGAGATTTATTCTGGCTGGTTTATCATCTGTAAATCTCCTTGGTTGACTCCATTTTGCATTTTAACAGGAAACAAGCACTTTATAATAACTGCAGAGATTAAACTCTAACAGATTCTCAAACCATTAACCTGAAGGAAATATAACAATAAATTAAACATATTAATGAAGCTGTACTACCAGCTCTGAATTTGTTAGCTAAATTGTACAGTTATTAACAATGAACCCAACTCAATGTCATTCATCAGCAAGGAAGTTTGGGAGGTGATTGGCGGGGGTGTATACCTGCAGTCCTTCTCCATCCTTGTGTCAGGATGGAGGTATCTTTAGTTTCTTGTATGGCTAACCAGGGTAGTCATCCTTGCATCTGAAGTGAATTGGCACCCAGATGGATTCACCTTGTCTTCAGCCTGACCTAGGAGGACTTTTGTGTTGCTGCCATGTGTTGTTTGGGGAGCAAGAGATGTTGAACCATTTGCAGGGTGCTGTTGCACAGTCCTGATAAAAGAACCATGTGGTGGTAGGGCAGACATCTCAAAAAGGTTGTTCTAGCAGATGGTGTTACCTTTTCCATGGATTGTGTTGTTCTGGTCCTTGATGGGAGAAGGGCCTCGTGGTATGTTTGTGATGGAGTCTAGGAACTGGTCTCTGTTACCTAACATCCTCACCTGATTCACATCCCCTGTCACATCCTCTGTGTCCAGATCTGGAAACCCCAACACAAGAAGGACCTGTTGGAGAGGGTCCAGAGGATGGCCACAAAGATGATCAGAGGGATGGAACCCCTGTCATAGGGGGATAGGATGAGTGAGTTGTTCAGCCTGGAGAAGAGAAGGCTCTGGAGAGGCCTTTAGCAGCCTTGATGTATCTGAAGGGGGTCTACTAGAAAGCTGGGAAGGAGCCTTCTACAAGGGCTTGTAGTGACAGGGTGAGGGGTAATGGCTTCAAACTGGAAAAAGATTATAAATTAGGAAGAAATTCTTCAGTATGAGGCTGGTGAAGCACTGGAACAGGTTGCCCAGGGAAGCTGTGGATGTGCCCTCCCTGGAAGAGTTAAAGACTAGGTTGGATGGGGCTTTGAGCACCCTGGCCTCGTGGGAGGTGTCCCTGCCCATGGCAGGGGGGTTGGAATGAGATGATCTTTTAGGTCCCTTCCAATCCAAATCATTCTGATTGTACATAGAAAGTTTCTCTGGAGTACTGGTGCTGTTTAATCATGCCAGGTAGGCTGCAAGTGGAAAAGACTGATGCAGAAACTCATGACACCAAGCCCAATCATGTGACAACACAACAGCACATTATCCCTCAAAGACTTTGCCATATTTTGTTCCTACATGCACAGGAAAGCACAGCCATCACAGGATTGTAGAATCTCAGAATCATTTAGGCTGGAAAATACCTTGAAGACACCACGTCCCATGGTGTCTGAGGAAAGCAGCAGTCAGAACATGCTTCATTTTGCTGCGGCATGAAGATCAACAGGGTGCCTTCCTGGAGTAACGGAATGTACCATCATTTATGAGGGAGTGCAGCCCATGGGTTAAATGCTCTCCCGAGAGCTGTGTCTCCCTCACAGTGCAGGTGGCTGCTAATTTGAACAGTATCCACTATTTGAACGAAGGCAGCGGGGGTGAGGAGCAGGGATTTGTCATTTCTGGGAGGTGGCTTTGGATCCCTGCCAGCTCAGCAGGGTTGGAAACAGCTCCTCTCATCCAAAGCAACAGCTGCAGAGCCAGGCCCAGACAGAACCTCCCCTAGTCATGGGGGTACTCGCAATAAAGAGTGGAAAATAGGGTTGGGAGACACCTGAGAGCTTGTCTAGCCTATCCCCCTGAAGTCAGGATCAACTCTACTTGTATACCCCCTGCCTGAAGCTTCTCCAGCCTGCTTATCAAACTGTCAGGTTCCCAAGGCAAGCCAACCCATGATTTCTTTACCCTTGGGGCTAGAAAGTTTCTTCAACATCTAAAGCCAGCCACCCTACTGTTATCCACAGACTACTCACATGAGACATAAAGGTTTTTTCCTCTTCCATTTTTCTTCACCACATTAAAAGATGATTATCCTTCTTCCCTTCCATCTTCTCTGAACAGCTCCAGTTCCTCCTGCCTTGTTAATGTTCAAGCTCCCCAGATCCCCCATGAGTCTTGTCCTCTTCATCTGGCCTCCCAGAGAACCCCACTCATGGCCTCAGCAGTACCATCAGGGCAGCTGGATTGTGCCACATGCTCACAAACACCCATGCCTGTCATCCCTTGGGGTGAAAGGATAACAAACCAGGGAGGTTGTATCTCCTGTAGAAGCCCAGTACTCTTGAATCAAGCACCTACCCCCCCACTTTTGCAATGCTGTGGAGTCCATGCTCCCCTTGTCTGCCTTTGTGCACTCAAGTAGTGTCACCTGAGAGTATTTGCCCCACCATGATTTATTAGAGCTACGAAGATGCTGTAGGAACTGGAACACCTCTCTGATGAGGAAAGGCTGAGAGCCCTGGGGCTGTTTAGCCTGGAGAAGAGCAGCCTGAGAGGGGATCTTATGAATGTTTACAACTATCTGCAGGGTGGGGGTCAAGTAGAAGGTGCCAGGCTCTTGTCACTGGTGCACAGTGATAGGACAGATAGGTAATGGTCACAAACAGGAACACAGAAAGTTCTTCCTCAACATGAGGAAAAACTTCTTTCCTATGAGAGTGACAGACCCTGGCCCAGGATGCCCAGAGAGGTTGTGGAGTCTCCTTCTCTAGAGTCTTTCAAGCCCCACCTAAATCTGTTCCTATGTCGCCTGCCCTGGGTGATCCTAATTTGGCAAGAGAGCTGGACTCAATGATCTCCAGAGGTCCCTTCCAACCCCTACCATTCTATGATTCTGTAATTCTATTTTACTGAACCCTTTCTTCAATTCATCCAGAACATCTTGTGTTCCAGGCTCTGCTCCAGTGTGCTCACAGCCTTCCCTCATTTAACGAGCTTCTCCCTTCATACTGGTCATTCAGAGTAACATCAACTAATACTAGCCAAAGGGTTTGCATGTGCCTTCCCCCAGCTCCCAGTAGCTTGATGGAACCCCCCAAAAGCCCAGACTGCCTTAGGGTGCTCTGGAGTAACTCTGCACCTAGTGCTCTGAAAATGAAGCATTGAATTCCCAGAGGTAGCAGATGGGTGATAGCTCCTGGATATTGCTCACCTACCTTTTCCCCACATCTCTTTATGGGAAGGAGTCCTTCCTCTCACCACCAGCATCCCATGGCATCCTACGGCATCCAGGACTTCGTCCTGAGCAGAGTGAATTCCCCATGACCAGGATCTGCCAGACAGTAGACAAATGTGTCAGGCAAGTGGATTTGGGTCAGGGACTTCTCCTGTATGCTCGGTCCTGCAAAGCAACTAAGAGTTTTCCTCGGCAAGGTGCCAAACACCCTTCGAAGTGTCAATCACATTATTTGGCATTGATTTGTCTTTTAAGCTGTCCCAGCTTCCCCCCTCCCTAAAGCAAGGCTTGTGTGGGAATTTTGAGGCTGTGCAACACGAAGTGCTGCAGAGAGCTGCTTTGGACTTTGGTTCCTGCAACCGGGGTGATCTTCGCTCCCCATACAAGTGTGTTGACATTTGCTGCTGCTGCACTGGCATTGTACCAGCATAGGCTTGGGTGCATGGTCCTGAGGGTATTTCTTGGCAGAGGATGGAGTTTAGCAGATGCTTTTGCTACAGATGCTGGGGGATGAACTAAGCAGAGATTGCACATGGCACATCAATGGGATTTTTGGCCATTCGCCCCAAGAAGGATGTTGAGGTGCTGTAGTGGGTCCAGAGAAGAGCAGGAAAGCTAGTGAGGGGTTTAGGAAACAAGTCTTATGAGGAGCAGCGGAAGGCCCTGGGCTTGTTTAGCCTGGAGAAAAGGAGGCTCAGGGGAGACCTTCTGGCTCTTGACAGCTCCCTGACAGGAGGCTGGAGCCAGGGTGAGTCAGTCTATTGTCCTAAGGAATAAGCCATAAAATGAGAGGAAATGGCCTCAATTTGCATGAGGAGAGGTTTAGGTTGGACATGAGGAAAAATTTCTTTGACAAAAGGATTGTCAAACCCCAGCCCAGGCTGCCCAGGGCAGTGGTGGAGTCCCCGTGATCCCTGCAGGGGTTTCAAAGCCGTGGAGATGTGGTGCTGAGGGACATGGTTTAGTGGTGGACTTGGTAATGCTGGGTTAACAGTTGGACTTGATGGTTTTAAAGGTCTTTTCTAACCTAAATGATTCTGTGTTTCTATGATTTTCTCCAGGTCCTTGGATGATTTTGGTTTCAAAATTTTTTCTTTTTGCATCTAAGTTTCTGCTGGACTTACCAGCAAGTGTGTCTTTCACTGTCCTCTCCGAGACATATTAAAACTGTTTTCTTCACATCTTGTAGCAGGGATTCTACTTTTACTTAAGTGGTAGATGTCTCTGCATTTAAATGATGATGTTTTTTTTCCTGGGACTGACAGCTGGGAAGTGCTAGGTGCCTTCAGCTTTATAATTACCTCTGTCTGTCTTGCCTGCATGTTCCTGCACACACACACACACATGCAGTTTTGTGCCAAGCTCAAGGGGAAGCAGTGAATGCACAGCTGGACCCAGTATGTGATAAGTCAGGAGGAATTGTTTTTCTTTAAACATCTTTTTATGCACATCTCAGTGCTGCTCTTCCTGGCTGCAGCATCACAAGAAGGAATAACCATGGAAATCCTCAGCCTATTTAGGAAAAATGGGAGTTTGCTAAATGTTGGACCTGCCTGTATGAACTCGCTTCCTGGGGATCACATGCCAGAGTCCTCCAGGGGCTGGGCTGATGGGACTTGTATGAGGAGGATGCCTTCAAACTGGGTTATGTTCAGCCTGGAGAAGAGAAGGCTCCAGGGAGACCTTACTGAGGCCTTTCAGGACTTAAACAGGACTTATATAAAAGCTGGGGACAATCATTTTAACAGGGCCTGTTCTGACAGGACAAGGGTTATTTGTTTTAAATTAAAAGTGGGTAGATTTAGACTAAATACAAGCAATGGGTGGTGAGAGCCTGGCCCAGGTTTCCCAGAGAGGTGGTCGCTGCCCCATCCCTGGCACCATTCCAGGTGAGGTTGACCAGGGCTCTGAGCAACTTCCTCTAGTTTCAGATGTCAGGGGGGTTGGACTAGATGACCTTTAAAGGTCCCTTCCCACCCAAAGCAGTCTATGATTCTGTGACTCTATGAAGTTAAACTTTATGGCAGCAAGGCAGAGCAGCACTGGACATGGCTGGGACTCAGGGCTGAACCAGAAATGTGCTTATTGCATCAATCCTCTGTTTGCTGCTGTCCCTTGCAGTGTTGTATCTCTTGTACTCCCTGCTCCACCCCAGCTGTATTTTCTGATTTTGAACCAAAAATGTCCAAGGAGCCTTCTGTCACAAATACACTTCAATCTTCCATCTTCAGGCACGTGCCCAGCATAGAGATAACTGCTGGACAGATCCCTGTGGCTGCTTGGGCGGACACAAGCTGGGGAGAGGAGGGGTGAGATTTTGTGAATGAGATTTTTTTTACCACCAACCTGTGATCCCAGGGAAGAGCTGTGGTGGAGCGAGGTTTGGAGAGGCTTCAGCTCGTAGTCTGTTGCCTTTTCCTTTTAATGTGTTTGCTCTCCAATGTGTGTTGACACAGTAAATACACATGTTTGTACAAACATCCCAGCAGAGGGTTCCTTTGGAAGCCCCTTACAGGGGATGGGAAATGTGCATGGCAGATGTCAGGAGGCGACCCACTCCCTGGTATGCACTGGTTTTGACGGTGATGTTGGAAATAGTCCTCATCGGGAGGAAATCGATGAGACAGCATGAGGCAGAAAGATGCTTTGCTTGGATTTTTTGGATGGCTGCAGAAAGACAGGGGAGCCTGGTGCTGGTCATGTGCAGAAGAGTGTCCTTTACCCATTGCTAAGTATTGTCTTGGAGATCCAAACTATTATTGAGTACATTCTGATGGTGAGAAGAGCACTGATAAGTTTGGGGAGCGAGGTCCCCAAGACCAACTGCACAGAGCTCTCCTGAGCAAGGCAGTTGAATGTAGATGAAGCAGAGACTTGTGGGAAATGATGGACAGACCCAATGCTTGTTAAGAGGTGCTGCCAAAGCTCCCTTCTAACCAATCACAGTACAGCACTTGATGTTGAATGGAGCAGCAAGGATATTGGCCACAACCACGTTCTTCCAGGTTCCCTCATAGCTGATCAATGAGCTTCCACATTCCTTCATTGGTTCCTTCATTGGGGTTGTACAGTCTGGAAAAGAGAAGACTCCAGGGACACCTTATTGTGTCCTTCCAGTACCTGAAGGGGGCTACAAGAAAGCTGGGGAGTGACTTTTTAGGCTGTGGGGCAGTGATAGGAGCAGAGGGAATGGATTAAAAATAGAGATAGGTCAATTCAGGTTAGACATTAGGAAGAATTTCTTCCCCATGAGGGTGGTAAGACACTGGAAGAGGTTGCCCAGAGAGTTGGTGGAAGCCCCATCCTTGGAAGTGTTTAAGGCCAGGCTGGATGGGGCTCTGAGCAACCTGCTCTAGTGGGAGGTGTCCCTGCCCATGGCAGGGGGGTTGGAACCAGATGATCTTTAAGGTCCCTTCCAACCCTGACAATTCTATGATTCATAGCTGATTAATGAGCTTTTGCACCTAAAGCTATGCTTACAGTTGCATGTGGCATCTGATTTCCCACTATAAAGTCCAGGAACCAGGGTCATGGTGGACTGCAAATGGGTTTAAGTATGTTAAAACTGACCCCTTCATGATTCAAGTCCTGTGAGCTACAGATGAGCCTGTATGGTTTCACAGACCAAATTCCAGCAGTATGGAGCTGGCTACACCCTTCATCAGACATAAATGAGATGCCTGAGTAGTGGCCACAAGCTGCTGATGGACAACCAAGGTGCAGGTGATTTCAGAGAGTACAGAATATAAGACACAACTTATCTGGTTAGTGGTGTACATTCAATTTTGGTTTGCCTGAGCTGTCCATGAGCACTCTTACCACTCCCAGTCGATTAGAAGACTCTTTTTCCTCTTTATATACTGCAAATTGGCCACCTTGCCATACCGCAGCAGTGTGGTATAACTGAGAAGCTGTGAATTCTTCAGAAGCTCCAGCTCAAACAAGGCATGTATGCACCTAACAAGGATGGTGGTTGCAAATCCTTTGTTTCCTACTGTCAGCTCTACACTAATGGCAAAGCTCTGTTAGCTCTTACCTGCAAGCAGCCCGGTGGCCTGTTTTCTGCTCACCTAAAAGAAAAGACAGCTCTGTGCAGCTCTTCTAGCTCTGCAGGACTTGGTTGGTAATTGTGTAGTAACATAACATCCAGGATAGACCGAGATCAAAGTAGAGTTCTCCAGCCCTCTTCTTGTAATACGACATGCTGAGCAAACAAATGCTGCTCTCGTAGTCTGCATTTCTGTAACAAACCATCCACACACCTTTTCCCACATGGACAGCAAGGAAAGGGTGGATGTCTCATCTGTGAGAGATGCCAGACAGTCTCTCAGGCTGAAATTTGTCTCAACTAATGCCGGTCATCAGCTTTGAATTGAAATGAGTTGCCGTTTATAGATAATGGAGAGAGACTGGCATCTCCAGAAAGCAATTCACTCCATCTGCCTGAGACACCTATTTAGGATGGCACGAATCACCCTGTGGTGAAACCTGTCTCTTTCCATTGACTAGAGGGGAAACCTTCCCGACTCATTAGGCGAGATGTCTAATTTTCGGGAAGATGATGTTAAACAAGATGAATCCCACATTTAGTGCATGCCTGGAAGGCACGCAGGTAACTGATGACAGCAAGACATCTCTGGAGCCAGACAGAGCAAGGCTGCTCAGTCCTCATCCATTTGTTTTCAGGTTGGTTTAGTTTGCCCCTCCCCAGCGTTTGAGTCTGAAATAATCCTGCTATGAGCTGCGTTACTAGAAGTGGCACCCTGTTTTGTTGTGGTCTGGGGATTAGTGTGAAAGGCTGTTGTGAGAAACACGGGATCTGAAGGGTTTCTGCCACGTTGTTCCATCCTCTACACAACTCCTTCCCCATGCTGCTCAGACTTTGCAAGGGAAGGAGATTTCGCTGGTCCAATGTTACAGATGGGACACTCGAGGGGATGAGCGGCAGCCCAGGGCACTCGTGGGACTGGACAGAACTCAGCCCCCTGCTTCTCCTGATGTTCCTCTCAGACAGCAGGGATTATAGCCAGCTGTGCATGTGGACCTGGAGCTTCTCACTGCTGCTTCCCTCCCTGCCTGAAGCTGGAAAGCCAAATGGGAGTTTTTAACTCAGGAGTGGGACGTGGCAAAGCTCTTTCAAAATGATCTCACAGATCGTTTTGGTTTATTTCTTTAGTCAGGAACACTCAAGTAATGCACTAATGAGGCCATAAAAGTGGTGTCTGAGGTCTGAATTACCTGTCCCCAAGCCCACTGCAGTCCCCTTGCTAATATTTAGAAATTTGAAATTTAGAAATAATTTGGAAATTCACAAAATCACAGCACCACAGAATGTTCAGGATTGGAAGGGACCTCGAAAGATCATCTAGTCCAACCCCCTGCCAGAACAGGACCACCTAGAGCAGGTCACATAGGAATGTGTCTAGGTGGGTTTGGAATGTCTCCAGAGAAGGAGACTCCACAACCTCCCTGGGCATCCTGTTCCAGGCTCTATCACCCTCACCATGAAAAGTTTCTCCTTATGTTCCCGTGGACCCTCCTGTGTTCCAACTTGCACTTGTTGCCCCTTGTCGTGTTATTGGACACCACTGAGAACAGCCTATGTCACTGCAACCCCTGTCACCTTTGTGTTTTTTAACTCTCCCAGACACCCAGCTGCCCCTCCAGGGCCTCCTGGACATGCCAGCAGCTCACGGATCATTTTGGTTTATTTCTTCAGCAAGGCAGAGCTGACACCTCCTGCCCTAAAATCCCCAAAGTCCCTTGCTACTGGTCTGGGGACTTGGACCAAATCCTGGGCAGCAGCCTGTGGGATCTGGACTCCTTGGAAGCTCTGCTGTGAGGACAGGGCAGGATGGGCTCTATCCCAAAGCATTGCTCCAGCACCTGGGATGTCTCAGGGAGTTGAGAGTCCTATAGGGGACCCACTCCATATAGCTGCTGACACCCTGTGGCTGTCGGGAAGAAATGCAGAAGGGCTGGGTAAATTTGGGGTTGAAAAATATGCTTCCAGGAAAAAGGGAAAAAAAAGCGCCAGTTCTAGGAATTAAGGAAAAAAACCCAAAAACAGAACCAGAATGGAAACAAATCCCCAAGACGCTTCCCAGCTCTGCTTGGGGTTGGACTTAGATGATCTTTTGAGGTCCCTTCCAGCCCCTGACATTCTGTGATTCTGTGACAAAGGTGGCAGCTGGCTGGTGGTCTTCACTCTGCTCCCAAGGCCAAGAGCCAAGGGCAAGAAGCTTTGAAGAGCTCCCAGTTTGAGGGATGAGTGGAGGAAGGCAACTGCAAACAAAGACATAGGACGTGGCCACTTCCTCACCCCAAAAAAAACTTCTTGGTCTCTTTCTCCTCCCTAGTCTGAGTGCCTCATCTTGTAGTTTGTTTGCCACTGACTGCCAAGATGCTTCCAAGCAGAATAATATTTTCCTCTCTGTATTTTCTTTCCCAGATAGCAAGGGATCTGTGTACAAACACAAACTTCTCCCTTTTGTAAGCAACCATCTCGTCCTCCTCTGAGAGAGCATAACAAAAGCAGAGAACGGGGGAAAAAAATTAAACAAAATAAGGAGAGGCATGATCATGCCCTCCCTGCTCCTCAACACAAAAGGGGGGGGGGGGGGGGGGGGGGGGATTGGTAAGGACAAAATTGGCAGTGTAGTAAGATTTAGCTTTAGCCTTTGAAGATGGGAGAAGAAGCAGTCGATTGTCATAAAGGGAGCAGACATGTCCCTTTAAACCACAAAGCCTGCAAAGATAGCCTGGAGTCCCAAAAATAAAGGCTTCACACTGCCTTCCTCTGTCACTCCCGGACAGAAATAGTAGTCCAGTGGGAACCATTACAGCCATGATGAGAAGCGTCAGTCTTCTCCCATGAATGAAGCCAGGACTAGAAGGGTGGCAGGCAGTGGGAGGAGGTTGGCATCTGGCTCCTGGGCCAGCTGGTAGGGCTCTGGTCTCTATCACCCAGGCTGGCATCATCTGCAGAGGGGAGCCCTGTACCGGGGACCCAGCTCTTCCCTCCTGGTATGGAAATGAAGCACCTGAGCCAATGCAGGATTGCTCCCCATGGCCCCTTTTGCAGCCTGTCCTTTATCTCACCCTCTTTTAAACGTCCTGAGGAGAGGCTGAGTTCAAGGCTGCAAATCATGCCAGTGTCCCAGGAGGCACTGATGTGGGGGTTTTATGGCACATCCATCTCTGCATGATGGAGCTGTGCCTCCTGCATCCCTTGTGGATTTGTCCCCCATCTTTGGGACAGCTGGTAGCCCACTTTTGTCATTGTAAACTGCTTTGAAAGTGATAAAATCCAGTGCTGAGGACCACACGGTGCAGGACCCAGACAAAAAAAAAGGCAGGATGAAACCACCAGCTAGCAAGGGATGCCCTTTCAGGCGGCCCTGGGACTGGAGTGGGGACAGTGGGTGACAGTGGGGACAGTGGGTGGCAGTGGGACAGCTACTGCAGTTGCGCCATCTGCTGCACACGTGGAGAAGCTTCTGCCAAAAAGGAACATTTTTGGGCTAGAAGTGACCAGAAATAATTGACAGTCTGATCTGAATCCCTTCTCCTTTTCATTTCTTTTCTCTGGATGTGCAGACACAGCCACTCACCTCCTCCCTTTTTTCACCATCTCTCATGGAGAAAGAAAACTTTAAGTGCAACTCGTTAAGGATTGGTTAAGTAACTATTAAAAAATCTTTTTTTTTTTCCTCTCCTTCTCTCTTATGAGGGAGATCTGGAGAGAGAGAAGAAAGCAAGTGAACTTCAGGCACTTGTAAATCTGCTTTCCCTGAGGGTTCTGGGAAGCATCCTCAAGGGACTGTGAAGATCTCCAAACCTAAGGTTACCTTTTGTTTCAGTGTCATGAAACTGAGATCATTTCAGCACAACAAAACTTCAGAAACATGGAAAGCTTTCCTTCAAATAGAAATCAGGCTTTGGGAAAGGGAGGGCAAATGGTACCTCCAGTAAAGGGTTTGGTTTCGAACAAATCCTTAATATTGCAGATGCTTCAAGCTGTTGTTTGGATGAAGATCATTGTGTATCTCAAAACACATGGGGTTTTGCGTATTATACCACCCTGACTTGGAATTTCACTCCAGACTTACACCCCAAACCCCACTCCAATTACACCCCATTCCAATTACACCCCAAACTTTGGGAAGATGAAACACCAACACTAACACACTCTGGCAGGACTTTGAGGAAAAGGAGTCGCTCCTACTTTGAAGGTTCGAGGTCTGAATTTTTTTTCTTGCACTCACCAGTCCATATTAGTTCATCTGGAGGGATATACTGGTGTATAAATATATACTGGTGTATAAATGTGCCCTGACTTTATTTACTCCAGCGCGATGGTGGAGGTGATGGCAGAAATAATTGGTTGCTTCTGGGTTGGATCCTAGTGAAGCCTGAGCTGTTGCTTCAGAGAAGGTAGGGTTAAGCTCCTACATCCCTCATTACCCAGTTACTGTACCAGTATCTGTTCTGTGTGGCTATGGAAGGGGACCCTTGGCTAGGACCTGCTTGGAGGCAACCTCTGCAAGGACAAAGCCAGGAGAGCCATGTGAACCGAGGGGAAAAGCAGCACAGATGAAAGGGGGAGTAATTAGGCATCTCAATACTCTCCCTCCCAAGCAGGCTTGGCAGGTATATCTGATTCCTGAGTCTTTTGTGTCATGACTGGCACTGGCTGTATTGATGCTGAACTCCTGACCTTGCTTTGTCTCATGCCACGACCCTGTGTCAAAATAGCTTTGGGTAGAGTTTCATTGCCCGGGTTACCATGAGGTCCCAGAGGAAAGTGATCCCGTGTCTCTCATGAGTGACACATTCTTGCTGTCTCTCTCTGGCCCATGAGAGGTAGGTGAGGGCTATGAAGACATGGGAAGATCATGCCCAGGCTATTCTCCATCACCTTCCCATTGCAAAAGGTTCACTGGGGTTTGCTGTGTGCTCCCTGCCTTGCTTGACATGTTCAAGGTAGAAGGTAAAGATCCTGTCTGGGCACCCCAGGGACCTGAAACACAGCAGTGTCTCACTGAGCATCTCTGGAAGCAATCCTGGGCTTTTTCTCAAATTCTTCTATCCAAGAAGGATCCAATGGCAGCAGCAGTGCCTGGGGTATGGTTTCTACTCTGCTAGCAGCCACCCCAGGAACACTTCATTTTGTCCCCAGAAGACTTCCAAGACTGTCCAAGAGCCTTGTGCCTTGCCCTCTATGCCATACATCTCCTTTAGAACATTTCCCAGCAGAACTCTTAATCCTTTTAGATGCTCATGGAGGGCTCTCTTTCCTCAGTGGGGTGGTCAGCATCACTCTCATAGACCTGGGTTAGTGGTCTGCAGATGCTGGTGTGTGCTTGGCTGTGAGGAAATGGTCCAGAGTCTGGGGAAAATGTCTTACGAGGAGCAGCTGAAGGACCTGGGGTTGTTTAGTCTGGAGAAGAGGAGGCTGAGAGGAGACCTTATTGCTCTCTACAGCTACCTGAAAGGAGGTTTCAGTGAGGTGGGTGTTGGTCTCTTCTCCCAGGTGACTAGTGAGAGGACAAGAAGAAATGGGCTTAAGTTGCCGTAGAGGAGGTTTAGGTTGGATATTAGGAAAAGTGTTTTACTGTGAGAGTGGTGAGGCCTTGGAACAGGCTGCCCAGGGAGGGGGCGGAATCACCATCCCTTGGAGGGTTTCAAAAAACATGTAGATGTGGCACTTCAGGACATGGTTTAGTGTTCCTGATAATATTTAGTAGGCAGTTGGACTTGATGATCTTGAAGGTCCTTTCCAACCTTAATGATTCTATGATTCTATGAAATCACTCCCTGCCATCCTCAGCTGCTACATTTTCAACTTTTGTCCCTTTGGGCATGGAGATTTCATGCTGTTGGTGCTGGTTGGTGATCCACTGGCATTAGAAATGTGCCAGCTACACCGTTATTTTAAAATTCATTTTGAATTGCTTTTAGGTAATTCAATCAAGGGCTTGGAATACACATTTGGCTAATTCTGATTGATGTACAAATTACCCCTGTGATTCAAGGTCTGGAGATACGTGCTGTTCTTCTGGTATTGGAAGGAATAATTACCTCACTTCTGCAATATTTTTAATTTGAAGATTTCCTACACCTATCAATTTTTACTCTCCCCAGCCCTCTCTGAAGGTGCCCCTAATAATGACCTGGCTGTGTGATCATACAAGAGGCTGTTTTTCCTGTGTCACTCTCTGAGCTGAAGGATGCGGAGTGACACATTCTACTTCAGCAGTATTTTTTGAGTTTGAACTTCCCATCTCGAGAACCTCCATTTCACTTTTCCTGCAACCACATAACAGGATAAAAATTCTTTTAAAAAACATCCAATCCACTAATGTTTCAATGAAAAATGTGGAAACTGAAGCACTGACAGGGTAAGTGACATCTCTCAAGTCATATGGCCAGTTCATAGCTCAGATGAGTTTAAAGATTCTGATTTTTAAGTCCTTTGCTTTAACCCTGGAGCTGAATAAAAGGATGAAGGAGAATAGAGAGCATTTTGAATCATGGAATCATTCAGGTTGGAGAAGACCCTTGGGGTCATCAAGTCCAACCATTAACCCTACTCTACAAAGTTCACCCCTAAACCATGTCCCTCAACACCACATTTAAATGACCCCTAAACACATCCAGGGATGGTGACTCAACCACCTCCCTGGGCAGCTTCTTCCAGTGTCTGACTACTCTTGCTGGGAAAATTTTTTCCCTGCTGTCCAGTCTAAACCTACCCTGTTGCAGCTTGAATCCATCCCCTCTTCTTCTATCTCTAATTACCTGTGAGAAGAGACCAGCACCAACCTTGTGTGACCAGCAGAGGCTGGAGTAAGAGGCTGTGCAAAGGAGGATGCGCAGAAGGAAGACTGTTGATATTCACTGCTCCACATCCAGTGATCTCTGATGTCATTCATTATTCTGCACTTGGGACCAGTTTTTCACCATGTTTCACCTTGGAGGAGCAGCACTTTGCTCTGTGGGCTTGGGATTATTTTTCTTCTCTCTCATTGCATGTCCCTTCTATTTGCTACTTCTCCTCATCCTCCTGCCTTAGAACTGAGAGCCCCTGTGCCCCTGTCTCTGTAGTCTCTTAGCTGAGGTGGAGTGAGGACTATGGCTGCTTATACTTTCTTCCTACCATTCATGTGTCTTCGTGTGGCATCCTTAGAAGTGGCTGCATTCCTGTGCAGGCACAGCAATAACTCTCAGGCTGGATGTTCTGGGGATCATAAGAGGAGAGTCTTGATGAATACAAATGTCTGCATAGAGTGCTTAGGGTCATTTGGAAGCTGCCACAAGCTGAGGTTGTTGATGGTCCTTTCAGGAAGGACTGAGGAGATGGAGAGGAAGGAACTGAGCAGGGATGTGTTTGTGTGGTCTTTTCTGCGGGAGTTTGGTGGGGCAGCTGTCTCTCCATTCAGTGGTGACTAGGAATGTCTTGTAACTCACTGCTGGAGACTGTCAACCCAGGCAAGTGATGTTGGAGAGGACCAACAAATTGTCTGATGGCCACAGAAAAAAAAAAGAATGAGGGGTATCTTTGGGTCACTAGTGATGGATCAGCTGATGGGAGAGGAGAGAAAGCCTTGGGAAGGTGAAGACCTCCGTGAGACACAGCTGAGCAGAGGTAGTTGCTGAAGGATTCGGTCTTGATAGAAGTTGGCTGATGGAAAAGGTGGCACTTACTGGGACCACTGCAACTCATTTGGGACTGGCTAGTAAGAAAGGTGGTCTGTGCTGAGGCTGACCCACAGAGAGATATGTCTCTTGATCAGAGGCCTTGTCCACTGTTTCAACGCTGGGTCAGTTTTATGGCTGCTTGCATAAAAGGGGAGAAAGGGCAAATGTGGAGCTTTGTCTCC